>CM040406.1:40572689-41172689 GCA_022702515.1 Ilyophis sp. 1 JC-2022
ACACCCCCCACTTCTCCTCAGGCATATCAAAGGTAAGCAAGAGATTCGCTGCAGATATTGATCCCTCCCTCCCTCCCTTTCTCAGCCGGAGAGTGCCAGCGCCTCGCGTCGCGGCAGACTTGTCAGGGAGGAGCGCCGCACTGGGTTGTGAGGCTCGCCACTCTGGTTCATTTAATTCACATCCAGCTAACAGGTCTGTGCATGGAGTCAGTCAACTGTGTAAGACAGAATAATTGCTTTACTGTAAAACCTAAACTGGCATATCATTCTTAACAAAGGGTATGGAACAAATGGGAGGCCGGTTTCTCCGGCTTGGAAAAAAGCAGCGATAGATGTACTTAAAGAGGCTGAAATTAAATTGGACAGCCTCAGCAGCCCCAGGGTTTTGTGGGAGAAAAGAGTTGGAATACAGGTGCTGATCTGCAGGGGAGCGAGGATGTCTGGGGGGTGTGTTTGTTTGTCTTGTTGTTGCCTCTTTTTATTATTATTTTATTTTTTTTTTTTTTGAGATGTTCCAATTTTCTTTGGATTCAGCATTAAAATTACACAGCAAGCACATTGCTGCCTTGTTGATTCAAAATCCAAAGCTGTACGGCAAAACAAATTGACGCTGAATGAGGTCACCTAATCAAAAAAAAAGTTTCTCCCAAGACTTTACCCAAGATGCACTGGTGCAAGAAGCGAGATTGGCACAGCGTCTTGAAATTTCTTAGCCTAGCGGGAATGTGTTATTGCTGTTTTTTTTTTTTGCCGTCACCCCTCCCCCAAAATGTGGCCCAGAATGTTTGCTTCCATTCATTTTTAAAATGATAGATATCACTTAACACACAGCTTGTTTGGGTTTGAGGAAGCAGTATTTATGTCTGTGGCTGATTACGTCAGGCCCGGTTTAGTGCCCTGACACTCCTCTAATGGACCCTGCAGTGTCTAAAGACTATTAGCCAGCCATCAATAAGTGGTGTCCAGAGCACGCCTGGCTCAGCGCGGAGAGTGCTGCAGGTTGATGAAGGAATCAGGGAGGCCACATCTCCCTGTCACCAGTCGACAAATCACATTTTCTCTTAAAAGTTTCAACCCTGTAGGATCTGTTAAATAGATTCCCCCCCCCAGTGGAGAAAGAATGCAATGAACACTATCCACTTTCACAGCAGATCATTCTAGAAATATTGTGTGTGTGCTCTGACCCAGGGTAAGAGGCATTCGTATGTATTTTAGCCCCGGTTATGGCTGTGTAAGGATCTGATTGAACAGCAGGATGATGGAGGCTGGTTTTCGTCTCTGTGAAAACTCTTGGACGGGAGAGATGCTATCGACACATGGACTCTTGGCGCTTCCTGTCCCCAAATCAGGCCAGATGGCAGAGCGCTATGTGTCAGGACATAATAAAGTGTTTATCTGGCGACTGTGGCTTTAGGGGGGAAGGATACCTTTTTATAGCACTGCTGAGATCTCAGACAGAGCTGCGTTACAGCGCTCCGTTCTTCATCATTACTTCACTGTTTATGGGCTTGTCTCAGTTGAGGGTCATTGAATGGATTTTGTTTTCTGAAAGACTTGTGCATTTCCTGTGTCGTGTGTGTGTGTGTGTGTGTGTATGTATGCATGCATGTGACCGCATGTGTTTGTGTACACATGCGTATGAATGTGCATACGTGTGCATGTTTTTTGTTTTTGTGTAAATGTTTGCTGTGTGTGTGTGTGTTTGTTTTGACGTACATGTTTGTTGTGCGTGTGTATGTGTGTGCACATGTATGCTCAGTGTGAGAGAGAGTGTGTGTCCAGGGGGTAGGCAGTTGAATCAGTTAAGCCATCCGCACCCCTGAATCGACAACATAATTAATGCATTTTAATGTCATATTTTGCTTTTGTCCTCGTGTGGGCAAATGAAACCGAAGCCTACATAGAGCTCTGTGAGCCCAGCTGAAGAGAAGAAAGGCTCGGGGGATCATTAGAGATGTTGTGTAACGGACCAGGCCAGGCACATTCCTTAACATGCCAACAGTATCTCGTCTAAGCGAGATCAGGAAGAACAGCTGGGCTTAGGAGTTGACTGCTGCATGTTTGCCCTTGCGAGGTGATTAGCGTGATGGTCACCATGGCAACAGGAACGCCTCCATGGTAACACATAGCTGAGACAGGTGCAGTTGCATCACAAGGCTATTTGTTGCCTGGCAAAAGGACAGGCCATTAGCGCAGAGAAATACGCTATCACCCTGGCAACACGTAACTCTCCATGGCAACAGCAGATGGCTTGAAGCCTATTTTAGGATTTTTGTACCTGCTTTTGTCCATCTTCATAAAAATCTGTGGATGCGTGAATTATCGGAGATGACAACTCTAGGTCCGGTAGCTTTAGGAGATTCATTTTAAATGGGGCTCCTTGAACTGAAAGAACAAAAAAATGGGCTTTGAATGCAATAAGACAGACCTTTTGCTCATCCTTAACAGGTATCTTTTCAGCCTTGAAAAATAAGTGGGAAAACAAATCACATGTACAAGAGGGCAAAAATGCACAGGGTTTTTTTCCCCCTCTCTAATTTGTTTGTTCCCTGGGGCACACAAATGGTTTGTGTTTGGCTCTGCTTTTTCAGCATCACTCACTCCGTTCTCTCTCGTCTGGATCGGTGTGCTGTCTGCCTTCTCCACTTCCTCCTACAGTAATAGAAAATTATAGGATCCTGCCGAGTGTGAGACGCTGATTCTAATGGAAATAGGAATGTTAAATGATAATGTTTCCGCGTCTAACACCGGACCCTCGCAGCCAATGTGCAAGCCACTGCAGCTGCATATATTATGGGCAGATTGTTACATTAAGCCCTTATCCGCAGTTTGATAGGGGTCACGGCCTCAAGCCATTTGCTGGGTTTTGTTTTCAGAAAAATGTCAGTGGGAATAGACTAAAAACGGGGAGACCTTGGATCATGATTGGAACTTTGGAATGACCGGAAGACTTTTTTAAATTCTTTTTTATTCAATAAAATACCTTGGTAATTATATTGTTAGCTTTGCACTATTTCAACTGAAGTGTGATGATAATTTCCACTCAGAATGAAAGGGTTACTTGGGCCTGTTGAGCAGTGGAAGTTTATGTTGAATGTTTTGGTTCTGATTTATTGTTCCTCGAAGTCTCTCTTCTGTGTCTTTGGAAGCCTGTCAAGACTAAGCAGCTCTGTCCCATAAAGAGCCATGGAAAATATTCCCTGTTGGCTTTCAGGGGCTGGATTCCCCCCAGAATTTCATTGTCAGCAACCTGCTTAGTTTTTTGTGTGTGTGTGTGTGTGTGTGTAATTGTATTTTGTATAGTGATTATGTGGCTGTCTGTCCAGCTCTGTTGTTGTGTTATGATTGCATGTATGATACCTGCACGATACCTGAGGCTGTTCATGAGTCGATCACTTTTGTGAAACACTAATCTGAGAGCTTTTTAGATTTTTAATCGTGTGCATTATTTAGTAATGAATGCAGTATATAAGTTACTTAAAACACAAAAGGTTGCAATGAAAGCCTCCTGCTTGTAATTGCAAAATGGTATATCAGAGTTTACTGCCAAATTAAAGGTCAGAATTAGGTAAGTAAACGTTTGGTTTCTGGAATTTTCTTTTTCCAGCTGTGAGTTTCAGGCCTGAAATTCCTTCCACTAATTGTGTGTGGTGTCTACAGCCCTCAGGTCTCAAGAATGGGTCCATTGTGAGCCCTGAGTTTTAGGGGAAGGTGGCCTTGCACTTCACCAGAACAAAGTGAAACGTGAAAAAAGTGGCACTGGAGAGCCAGGCCTGGCACCAATTAGTCTTTAGATTAGTGAAAGAGGATTGTAATTTCAAGGGTAAAAGAGAAAGGAGTGGGCAAGAGGATTTGAAATGAGATTATAGAATCAAAAAAGGGGCTAGCTTTTGTTGGGAAATTAATTCAGCAGTTACACTCAAGTTGGTGAGACAATCCGTTTTTCAGAAGTGGAGTGTTAGCATTACAAAACCCACAGGACATGGAGCTAAGTACGAAAACCAGGGGCACGGGAACAGCCAGGCTCCTGCCAGTGGCACATGTGTTTCGCATAAAAACAAGCGCACAAGAATGCCTTTACTTCTGGTGTCCTGCGGTTTACACAAATGTTAACGTTTTCTAAAGCGGCCCGGCGGTTCTGGTGCTGAGCAGATGCGGGGCCCGGCGAGCCCGCGGAGACTGTGATGTGCGCCCGGCTTTTCGCGCAGCAGTCACGTTTGATAAATAGGATTTCACACAAACCCAACACGCTCGCTTCCCATTCCACGGGACTGGTTCAGAAGCTTTCAGCTGAAGGTCTGCCTTTTTTCTCCATAGGGATCTTGGGAATACCATCAGGATGAGATATTTCCATTTTGCTGGCCCCATTAAAACCATGCATGCTGTAATGAGAAGTGCTGTGTGCAGTACTGGGTGACTTTTTGGGGCCCCGGCTTTCTGTTATTAAACCCTGGTTTAAACCCTTTGTTGATGGTCGGGTGGCCTTTGCAAGCATTTTCAGTCTGGAAGCACAACCTCAAGTGATTTCATCATACTTTTTAAAATTTATTTAATTTAATTTTTTTACAAATCATGAAATGTCAGACCCACGGTCAAGTGATTCAGCTTTAGTCAGTGTCCGGAGTCAGCTCTGATTTATTGTGTTTTGTTAGCGAAGGAGTGTGAGGGAGAAATAAAAAGTTACCGTTTGCCTTTTTTCTGTCTTTACCGCTGGTTAAAAAAGGACCTGGGTATTCTATCACGAGCATGCGGTGTCCATAGCAACGCATACCGCCAGTGTAATCTGATGCAAAGCATATGTGCGCGTGGAATATAAACAGACGTCTGGCCCGCCAAATGGCTACTGAGAGTACTTGGGGTGTAGTGGTAAACTCGGCACCACTGGGGACGCAGGCCTTTCTCCTCAGTCTTGAACAAACAGCACACTTTCTATTTCAAGCAGAAACGTGGGCCATACAGACTGCCCATAGTCTGATAACACTCATTTGCTACGGTGATTTTTATTCGTTTCTAAAGTGCTTTGTTTATTAATTGCACATTAAAACCATATACAATGCCTTTGTAGCAATGCATGTTTATTTTCCTATGTGAGCTACTGTATTTAACGTGAGGTATAGTACAGTATATTCTTGGACTCTGTAATGCTGGTATACGTTTCCCATCTGAATACCTTTTGAGTCGTGAAAAAGGGGGGAAAGTTCGGTGTTGTTTTGGTTGCTAGGAAACCAGTATGGTAATGAAGATGTTACTCTCAACTCAATCTCCTGGCAGAATTGGCTGAAACATATTTGAATCACTTCCCACCATGATCAGGTTGGAAATGTGATGGAATGCTATAATTTAAAATATCCTTTAGAAAAAGTAATGGCCCCTTATTAGCGCAATTTCTGGTAAATCCCCCGGAACTGTTGGGTCAGAATCTTCGCAGGGCCTGGTTATCCTGAGATGGCGCCTAGGTTGCTTAAGGTTTCTGTGGAACATGGAAGCATCCTCCCTCCCCGCTACAGCACAAAGGATTGTGTGTTTATGGCAATTCGAGTGCATTCATGAGCTGGGAATCACTCCACAATGTAAAGGATTGGGGTTGCATGTGCCATGGAGACAAATATGCTCAAAGCCCCATGTCTGTGCCTCTGTTTGTTCTAATTGTCAATTAGTTAATATACTCTAAGACGATTAAGAGGAGTGCATCACAGAGCAAATGTCTCAATGTTATCTCATGGCAGTGTCTGCACTGAGGCTGGGAGGCTGACAGCTTGAATGAAGATCAGACAGGAGGCTGATTAAATTTGTACACTACTCTTTCTACCATTTAAAAGACCGAGCTGTCTACTCAAAAATGCATTTGTCTTCGGTAACGAGGCTGATACCTCAGTCCGAGCTCTTACCTACGCGGGAGAGATATGGAAAAAGGGGCTCAAATTGTGGTTCCCTCAGTCGGAGAGATAAAGGCATTAAGTGACACGTTAACCCTTTTAGCGGTTATCTTCGAGGGAGATCGGCCTGTTTTTCCGCCCCCGTCCAAGAAGGGGAAGGTTGTGTCGGGAAAGGCGGAGCGATGCTTTTCACGCGTGCCTCTAAGCGTACACGGGGAGCCAGAGCCCCCAATGCCAGTAAATTGCACTTGTTGGAAATTTGCACCTGAAAACAATTATAATGTACTAAGGGCTGAGTCCCGAGTATGTTTATTTCTTTCAAGTCCACAGCTGGAAAATAATCAGGGCCAATTCATTGAGTAATCTACTTGGAAGGAAGTCCTGTTCCATGCTTTCAGAAAGGACTTCTACGTTGGGGAGGGGGGTGCTGCCATTACTGTCATGCTTGCAGGTAATGGCAATAATAAATCATAGTTCTGAAATATTTGATCTTATAATAACTAGTCTTCGGTCACTCAGGCTTTATCTGATTGGATCATGTTACTGGAGGTAGGGGGTTTGATTGAATGAAATCGCCAGATGATCATTTTTTTCCTCTCTGCTTTTCTTCCTCCCTCCTTCTTTCCCTCTCTCTCTCTCTCTCTCTCTCTCTCTCTCTCTCCTCAGCTTGTCCAGTCCTCCTCTTTGGCCAGGGAGTCCCTACTTCAGAAAAAATGGAGGAGTCCTCTTACAAGGTACTGTAATAATCTTTGCCACGGTAAGGTGCTGTTTGGGCAGGTCAGTGCACTGTACGCATTCATGGGTTTCCAGTGGCTGGCACTCCGCTCTGAAACGGCTCTTTATTTTCAATTCACTTCAAAGCTGCTAAAAGAGGAGATCTTGGTTTATTTGCATATGCTCTTTAGATAAGCCTTTTTTCTCCTAACAAAAGCAGTGTATTCCAGCACCTGGCGAGATCATAAAAGAATTAGTGGAGTGGGTGTATTTTATATTTGTACTGGTTTAAAAAGACGTGCTCCAAATCTGAAGCGTTTTTTTTTTCTTTTTTCTATTCAACACTGTTTTTGGATTCTGGCAACATCCCCCAGTTTGTGTTTCCTCTCAGTCCTACTGTAATCCAGTGGAATTTCTTTTCTTCTCAGTCAATTCAGACATATCAGGAGGCATTCAGGAAGGGGCTTATATATAAATCACTATTGTTCAATTGTCACTTGACCAGTTCATCGGTATTCTAGACTTCAATACAGAAAGGAGAACTTAATATCCGTACTGTGGATGAAACGAAAAAGTTAAAGTGGAACATTTGTGGTATTTTCCTTTTCTCAGAGAAAAGCTTCTGTTGTAAAGACAGAAATGAGAGCCTTTGAGGTGAATACTTACTGATTTACTCATATACTTTACACAAACAAAAGAGGCACATCATTTTCAAGGAGTATTTCACAAAGATGGAAAAAAAAAAATCCAGAGTACTAGTGTAGAAAACGCATTATTTGGAATATTTTGGGAATGACTAAATCATAAAGGCACTGTACAATGGCACCAACTAGTGCCTGCATACAGTGCCGTGAAAAAGTTTTTGCCCCCTTCCTGATTTTCTCTATTGTTGTATATTTCTCGCAATGGATGTTCTCAGATCTTTAGACAAAATATAATATTGATTTTAGGGAACCTGAGTGAACAAATGACAAATTACTTTTTTACTTATTTCATTTATTTAATGAACAAAAAATCCCAACACCCATTTCTGTTGTGTGAAAAAGTAAATGCCCCTTTACAATAACTGCAGCCAATGTAGAATAAAGTAATCATTTTTAATATTTGGTCAAATATCTTTTGCATGCCATGACTTCCTGATGTCTGTGACCCAACAATATCAAAAAACTCTTGATATCTTATTTTCTGGTACTCCTACAAGCGGTACTATAACCTCTCTGCATTTGAATGGATCTCTATGGGAATTGGGGGGGTGGGACTTGATTAAGCTGTAAATTACACAAACAGAATGGAACACATGGTGGGCTAAATGGCTCTAAGTCTTCAAGGGTCTGACGTATCAAACAAGCCTTAAACCATCACTCTGCTACCAGACAAAGTACATATGGATGGATAACTTGAAGGGTTTCTTCTCCGGACTTATTTTTCCATAGAGTTCAATAGGAAAATCTGTCAGGAGAATCGACCCTTAAAGTGATCCATCCATATCTACTGCATATCTGACAGCAGAGTGATGTTTTGAAGCTCGTTTGATACCTCAGACCCTTGATGACTTACAGCTGTTTTACAAACCATGTATTCCATACTGTTCCAGCATAATTTATAGCTAAATCTAGTCCCACCCCCCAATTCCCATAGAGATCCATTCAAATGCAGAGAGGTTATAGTATCGCTTGTAGGAGTACCAGAAAAACACATATCAAGAGTTTTTTTGATATTGTTGGGTCACAGAAATCAGGAAGTCATGGCATGCAAAGGATATGTGACCAAATATTAAAAATGTTTACTTTATTCTACATTGGCTGCAGTTATTGTAAGGGGGCAATTACTTTTTCACACAACAGAAATGGGTGTTGGGATTTTTTGTTTATTAAATAAATGAAATAATAAAAAAACTAATTTGTCATTTGTTCACTCAGGTTCCCTAAAATCAATATTATATTTTGTCTAAAGATCTGAAAACATCCAGTGTGAGAAATATACAACAATAGAGGAAATCAGGAAGGGGGCAAAAACTTTTTTATAGACACGCACTGAACATAGCATACCATACTGTAAATCATTAATAGCAAAAATAATTTATGAAAACAATATAAAACAAAGTATGTACATATACAGCAGTTGTATAAAATATTGTTAGGAAAGATTCATAGCATTTCTGCGGATTTATAAAATGTATCGCATCAAGATAATTTGTTCATGAAAGACTCCCTTTTATTTCACAATATTTCTTTTGTACAAATGTTGTGTTCTTTGGCATATAAAGAGCCTTAAATGAACAGTCCTGAAATTAATCAAATCTTAGTGCCTGAAGTCTAGTTCTGTAGTGCAAGCCACTGATTCAAACTTCTTTTCCATCTCAGACCGATTGCTTAATCTGCTTAATCTCCCATGTTTCATCTCTCTTGGCTGAGAAGTCTGTTCAGTTTCCAGTACTCTCTTGTTTTTAAGCCTGCTATCAGTATTCTGTCCTCTGCTTCCTACATCACCGTTCATTAGAAGATCTTCCATTGCCATCCCATGGCTGTTCCCTTAGCCCTTTTTCCCTAGCAGGAAACTATTTATTATGCACAGTTCTGAGGCTCAGAGTTTGGGTGGATTCCGGAGTTTGTGTCCGATAAATGTCAGCTCATTTTTCTACAAAGGTGGCGTCGTTAAACTGAGGCCGTTTTTCAGAAAAAGGTGGCGCCGTTATTGAGAGCGTCGAGTAGCTGCGTAGCACCTCGGGCACAGACGCCGCCGACGCCGTTTCAAGACATCGTCCAATTTAACAGCTTATGTCAAAATTGGCGAGGCACGAGGCGATGGCAGAAATAATTAATCAAATTCGGGTCCAACTCATCTTGCACCTGTTGTGTAAAAGATGGAGGACAGAGGAGATGGGAAATTCTGGTAGACAATATGTCTGACGCGAAATGCAATTGCACCTACATGCAGTATGTGTAACTCCATATGCATCGCACCTCTTTGAGCCAGCCCGCCAACCCGCCAGCCATCCGCAGCGCCAATCCTGATTGCCTCTTGGGTCCGTCCAGCAGAGAGGGAATTGTTTCTCTCTCTCTCTCTCTCTCTCTCTCTCTCTCTCTCTCTCTCTCTCTCTCCCTTTCCCTCTCCCTCTCCCACTCCCACTCCTCTTCCTCTCCCTCTCCCTCTACAAGTGCGGCAACTGTTAAATTGACATTCATTCCCAATCACAGTGCCTTTTGAGTACAGTCAATGCAATAAAGCCGTAAGTGGGGGTAAATAGGTACATAAAATGGTATAAGTGTGCCCTCCTTTGTTCCATGCCTGGTCTAATGACCTGCGTGC
Source organism: Ilyophis sp. 1 JC-2022 (assembly GCA_022702515.1). Lineage (NCBI taxonomy): Eukaryota > Metazoa > Chordata > Actinopteri > Anguilliformes > Synaphobranchidae > Ilyophis > Ilyophis sp. 1 JC-2022. The sequence continues at coordinate 40,582,589 of CM040406.1, forward strand.
TGTGGTGGAGAAGGGACTGATGAAGCTTCGTCTTCCATTTCCTGAATGCTGGGCCTGCCTGAGACAAAGATCCTCCCGATCTTACAGCCTTCCACGATACGACTCCGCGGCAGGGCACTGAAGCATTTTTATCATTTATATTTTACTTTTTAAAGTTGATCAGAGTGTTTAGGAACTTTCAAGCAGCAGCTTGAAATAGCTACTCACTTGAAAATGCCCATATCTACCGTTAGGGCAATACTTAAAAAGTTCAAAGCAACTGGAGCTGTTACAAACTTGCCTGGAAGAGGACCCAAGTTTATTTTGCCCCCACACACAGTGAGGAGGATGGTAAGAGAAGCAAAAAAAAACCCAACGATCACTGTTGGAGAATTAAAGAGGAAAGTAGCGTCTTGGGGTCATCAAGTCTCCAAAACTACTATTAGACGTCACTTCCATGCCAACAAATTATTTGGAAGGCATGCCAGAAAAAAGCCTTTCTTGTGCTTTCACCACAAACGTAAGCGCCTGGAGTTTGCTAAACGCTACTGGAACTTTGACTGGAACCATGTTCGATGGTTAGATGAAACGAAAATTGAGCTTTTTGGCAACCAAAACTCAAGGTGGGTTTGGCGTAAAAAGAAGGATGGCTATACCAAAAATAAACTGATCCCCACTGTTAAGTATGGTGGAGGTTCTGTTGTGGGGCTGTTTTTCCTCCAAAGGCCATGGGAACCTTGTTAGGGTACCTGGCATCATGAACTCCATGATATACCAGGACATTTTTAATCTGAGTCTAGCTGCCTCTGCCAGGAAAATAAAACTCGGTCGTTGTTGGATCTTCAAGCAGGACAATGATCCAAAACATACGTCCAAATCAACACAAAAATTGTTAACTGACCACAAAATCAAGCTTCTGCCATGGCCATCTCAGTCCCCTGATCAAAACCCATTGAATACCTGTGGGCTGAGCTGAAGAAAAGAGTGCACAAGAGAGGACCTAGGACTCTGGATGATCTGGAGAGATACTGTCAAGAGGAATGGTCTCAGATTCCTTGCTCTGTATTCTCCAACCTTATTAGATGTTACGGGAGAAGAGTGCTGTTGTATTGGCAAAGGGAGGTTGTACAAAGTATTAAATGCAGGGGTGTCAATAATTGTTTAAAATAATTATTTTTTGGATGAGGGATTATTTTTTTCTCATAATAAATTTACTTCAATTAAAGGCTGGATTTTTCTAATTTTTTTCAGTGTGAGATTAAGCTAATTCACCAAATGGTGAATTTTGTATAACCCTTTTTACTTATCTTTACCAGGGGTGCCAATAATTGTGGAGGGCACTGTATATATCTACATGATGATATGCTGAGAATCAAGTTAACGTTAAATAGTTGATGGCTAACAAAAAAAACAAAACGGTAACATTTGCCAAAGAAAATTTGCTACAACATCTTTCAGCTGTGAAGCTGCATATGTTTTTAGCTAGCTAACATTGGCAACAATACTTCAATTACAAACTAAAAGACAGTTACAAGTAGCAGTGCTGGCTTGACACACTTAAGGGCAGTTTACAATTCGCTACATCGCTACATTGTTACCAACATTCCATTATCGCTTGACTTTTTCCACTATCTCTTGTATGGTGTTCATTCGACTGTTCTGTTTGGAAAGTCAGTGACATGACACATCATATAAATAGGATTTTTGTTTTCACACGTCAATGTACTCTCTGTTGTCCAAAATTATGTCATTATAGGCTAGTTGAAAAGTAGACTAGCTATCTGGTGATTGAAAATGTTATGGGCATGGTTTAAAAAAAAAAAAAATTTAAAATGCGTTTGGCGAAAACTTTCAATCTGCCGGGCACTGGTTTGTAGGCCAATGCAAGCTGCATTGTTTAAATCAGCGCAAGCACAGACATTTGGCATAATAGAAGCTACATTTGGGGCCATGACACCAAGATATTGTTCCCCGTGGTAGTACCCAGTGTAGTAGTAGTAGTACCCAGCTTAACTAGGTTTGCCTAGTCTTGTTTCTCTCTTCTCCTACTAATTTGCCTATACTGTTTGCCTACATACGTGTGCGTGTCTGTGTGTGTGTGTGTTTTGCCGCAATAATGCTTTAAAACTATTATTGTGGCAAAAATATATAAGGTTTTCTCTCCTTTGGTGACAGTATTAATTTTTAGCCTGCTGGAACATGCAGTCGGGAGAATGTCTACCTTTGCTATCTGATTATGAACCAATTGAATTCACAACTTTAAAAGTATCTTCCCAGTTTTAGTGACTAGACATTTTCATGCATACATACAACACAGCCTGAGACTACCCTTATTGTAACAGGAGTGATAAAGTTTGGCATATCTAGCCAGACTCGCTGATTATTATGCGGAGGACTGCTGCCGGGAATGAACAAGTTCTTACATGTTAGTTTTAACAATGTGCCCCATCTGAAAATCTATCAAAACGAGGAGAGGAACTATAAATCATGTGACCCTAACTGGTATGTAGAACATCATGTTCTATTTAGCATGGCTGTTTTAGTATCTGCAAGAACCGGTTTTTCTGTTCTCATCACTCATCAACGAATTTGTGTTTGTTTGTCAATATATAACTGTTGAGACAAGACATCATTGGCCATTGTCATGGATTGCTTGGTTTCTTTTTTTTTGTGGTGTACTGACTCATCACTTTCTGGGGACTGGATTGAAGATGGAACGAGAGATGGGAGAGAAATAGCTGGGCCTGGGCTGTGAAGCTACCGGGTCATTAATCTCACAAAGAGTCACATGCCTCTGCCCAAAGACAATAAAGATTCGTCCGGCTGTTTTCGCAGTCTTTTTGGAGAATTTATCGATAAGATACACATGAGTTCAGAGCCCATTTTTATAATGTAGATCACATAATACGCAGATAAATAAACTTATTTATTATAGCCACACCATTATAGGCATGGATGGAAGCAGGATTGGAGATAACCGACCGCAGCTTGAAGGTTCAGTTTAATGGCTTTAGTTTTTTTATTCTTCTGTTTTTGAAGATGCTGGAACATAAGGGAAGGGTGTGGGTGTGGGTGGGAGTGAGAGGGGAAAGCATTTTGGTAAATACAGTCAGGGCCAAGATGAAGTTTTCTCTCTGGGTTGCGATGGGGGGGGGGGGGGGGTGTGTGTAAATCTTGGGGAATTTTCTCGTGCAGTTCCATTTTGTTGGCCCGCAGTGAAAAGATTTTGGGGTGTCCCTCCTGTTTCTTGCGCTGGCCCCCGTGCAATTGGCTCCCACTGTTCACATGCCACTCAGCAGTTCTGCTTTCCTGACATTTCCTGGAGAGCACAAAGAGAGCACCCCACCGCACAGCGTCAGCGACGCACAAACAGGGGAGACCACCTACCTCTGCTCTCGCACATCAGCGCGCCTCTGAGCTGCTGTTCCCCTGGTAACGTATACTGTATTTAAGGTGCAGTCAGTCGGGTTTCAAACCTGGAACGTGGCCTAGCTTGTTCTCTTCATAATACAATGCAGTAAAACGCATTGACTAATGCTTCAGTCCATGACAGGTTGCTAACAGCCATGTTCTGGGCCATGGATTTAAATTAGCCAGGTCTTTGTTTAGAGACCTCTATTCAATTTTTCCCTGTTGTTCACTGAATTGATTGATCTTTCCTCGTACAAGGGTGAAAAGTGACAGACCAGATATACTGTAGCTAGTTAGGTGGTGGTTGTTCCTTTTGTGGATGAGCCTTATACCGCTGGTCTCTTGGCTGTTACCTACGTTTATTTCTGAATGCAGACTGTTGCATATCACCTTAAGCATGTCTCTTTAAATGCAAAAGAGATGAGATTCCCAGGGAAGCAGCGACCGTAGCACTGGGGGATATTTTCACAGAGGGACTTGGACAAGCAGCGACTTGATCTGATCCAGCCTGGGTTTGGCGTGGAAAATGCCTGTATAATTGGCAGTGTGCGCCATGTTTTGTAAACTCCTGTGTGGCTGTGAGATTATCCACAGCATAGGGAGATAGCAGGGCAGCTGAAGCACCTGTATCGAGTAACGACAGCCAGCGCGCGTGGGAGAGACATCTGCTCAGAGCCGCGACATAAACACCCACAAATCCCATGCCAGTCCTCACCGCTAAGATCGTTAACCTGGTGTCTGAACAAAGAGATGTCGCCTACGGCCTGTGCTGTTTTTCAAGTTCCGGTTTCTTCAGAAATTACCCATGTAGCCTTTTTGTGTTTTATGTTTGAAAGTAAAAATAATGGAAGATTACATTTGGTAATGAAGTCACATATTTCTGTGGAAGTATATCAGGGTCCGTATGTTTGAGAGGTAAGGAGTGGAGCTGGTGCTGAATACATACATCATTGTGCAGGGAACTAAATGAGTGCCAAAAACAGTAGCTATGGCTTTGAGGTCAGCAGAGCAGAGTTATTGTGCGAAATTTGCAAACCTGTACAACTGCTGGCTCTGGTTTCTTGATCTGTTCAGCGTTTCACTTTAAAAGCAAAAAAGCAGACTCTTGTGAATGAACGGCGGATGGGTCCTCGTGTCTCATTGGAGGAGGAGACGTATTGTATGGGGGGGGTGGCGGGGTGTGTTGCCGGGGTACTCGAGCGAAACACTTAAAGTGCTGTTCAGATGACAGGATTTACTCTGGAGTGTCTGCGGGAGTGACAGACAAATGAGCTGCTTATTATTTACTGCATGGGCACTGCAACACATGAGCAGAGCCGGGCCTGTGTCTTATACACAGCCGGGCTGTGCCAGGTCCTTTCGTACGGAGCCTCGCACTGTATTAATGGCTAATCCCTCAATCTCCTCAACAAGCCTGTTTTGTAGTTGGCAGGCCGCGATCGAACCAATTCGAATATTTCATGTGGTGTCCTAACTCAGTCCTGAAACCAAAGCTATTAAATGATCAAGGCGGCAGAAATTGAAATAAAGAAGTAGATCTTTTCGTGAAATTAGTTGCAGAGAAAGTGCTATTTCCGATTGCAGAGAGCAAAGATTTTAGCCTTTTTTGCTAACGGGCTACTTTGCATGTATGGGAACGCCGTAATCTGCTCGTGTGGTTTGACTTCCCTCAAGCGCTACGAACGTTGACCGCTGCTCGGCGTCCACAGCCAGTCCGAGACTAAACTAAAGGATGAAGAAGCCTCTGCCAGGTAGAATAAGATACAAAAGCAATTTTAATCAGGGATTACTTTGGAGAGGTGCCTCTCCAGACCTGTGCATAATGCAATAAATTATAATGCGATAAACTGCTTTTTTTCTGAACCAGCGCTGCAAACAAAAGCACCTTTCAGTTCTGGCAGGCAGTTATTTTGGGATTTTAGAAGGGCTCTTGACATTTCTGTGAAAAGCGATCTAAATAACCCCCTCTTTCTTTCTATCATTTTTTTCTCTACTTGTTGAGTTTCATAACTTTAGTTCAAAGGCTAGGAAAAGCCATGCGTTGCTTAGAATTATTTCAGAACACGGGCGCTTCCTCTCGGATTTAATCAGACGGTCGGGGATTTAAACAAACTGCGCTACCGGCACGCTGGCACTCTCCAACGCAAGAGTGCTGGATGAATGACACGAGCTAATTAGTCGCTGATGTGGATTTCTGTGGCCCTGGTCAGAGTGGGGGCTTGGGCAGAGGCAGAGAGGGTGCTCAATTATCTCATTCCGCTTAATTGTTGTAAAATTTGTGTTGGAGCCGAGTGATCCTTGACAGGAAGACTCAGTGCTGCAGTCTGCATCCCTCGTGTGGCGCTTGGCTTTTACAGAACAGCGTAAATCGTGGAACACTGTGGGAGATTATTGTTTTTTGAAGACTGTGTACGTACGTGCGAGCGTGAGAGTGTACAAATTTCACCCTTGCCTTCGCAGATCTTTGCCTGCTTCTAATTAATTTGCCTGTGATTCACACACCGAACTTGCCCAAGTATGGAATATATGTTATGTGTATGATGTTAAATCTAACCCTATCGTCTTATAGGCCTGTTCCTCATGTAATATTATACAGGTCTTCATGTAGTAATTGATTTTCAATACATCAGAGTCACATACAAAGTCGGTTCCAGAACTAGTTTATTGATTGTTAACAGACACATAATATCATATAATTCTCTGACTTGAGAGGTCAGACAGATCTGCTACCAAGTATAGGAAGTATAGGAAACCTATATGATGGCGCTCTCACTCCATCTTCCCCCGAGATATGGGAAAGTTGTCCCGTACCGTTCTACATGCGAACAGAAAAGAGCGATGGCGTATCTCATTGTCCTGTTCCCTGGCTCAGTTTTGAGGCTAACCTCACCCGACTGTCTGTTCTTGAACTCCATCACAGATCAGAAAAGGCCTTTAAACATATGCCTCTCCTGTATCTACTGAATCATTCAGCGCCAATTTGACCAAAAAGCGTCCGAGCAAAACTCCCCACTTTCTGCCGTTCACGCTTATGTGGGAAATGCATTTTCATCCTCCCTCTTTCTCTCATTTCAGCGTCCATAATTTAAAGGAGCGTGGCGAAACAAAATAAAGCATTTTGAAGCGTTTGGAGTGAAATGGTTACTCTGGCTGCGAAAACCGGGGGAAAATAAGCCGGTGGATATTTTACTTGCTAATGCTGGGGGAGCCACCCTGGATGGCGGGTGAATATTTGGATAAATCACAGGGGACTGGTGACGCGGCATAGCGTGCAACCTTTCCATAAGGCACCCGAGCTCCTGTTTTATAAAATGCATTAAGAGGAATATCCAGAGACCGTAGACTACTTTTACTGTTCTCCACCGTTGTATTTTCGTATTTGCTCTAAACTCTTTCTCTTTAGCTGTGTCGCACAGATGTTTCTGGTGATAGAAAAAGCTCCTAATCTAGCTGGCTTATTGCTGTTTTTTAAACACACTGCTGGGGTGTCGGGGGCACCGATATTTTGTTGACATTGATGTTCTTCTTCAGAGATTATATTGGTTTGCGGCCACGTTTTCTTCCGCAGCCTGCTTCGTGTTGTGCGGCTTTTAAGAATTTTCTCCCCGCTGTGGTTGAAGAGTAGTCACCAGTATCCTAATCCTGCAATTAGAAATTCAAGAGATTAGTCCCACTAAAAAGGGCTTGAAGAATTGAACCCGAGTTCTGGAACACTTTCAGTGGTGCTTCTCTGCGCTTTTTATTCTCGGCACAAGCAGTGCGTGTTATAACGGGACGACGTCGTTCCGCACTTCGCAGATCCCCCTTTTGTTCCACGAGAGTCGGGTTACTGACCGATGTGACAAAAGCAGGTGTAGTTTGAATATTTCTATAATGTTTTCTCTGCACTGCCCTTAACCAAGCATAATCTTCTAAGTTTATCGATCGTGTCGGCCGGTCGCTTCCGTCTCAGAGTGTTCTTAAGAGGCGGTTATCAAATTACATGGGCAGCGCACTCCTTGTCATACGGTGAGAGCTCACTGTCGGAACTCCTCCATCAGAATGCAGTGAATCAGCAGTAAGTAAAATGATGGGGGAGGGAAAGGTTGCTGAGAAAACCGCGAACAGGGGCCGCCCAGCAAGCGCCAACCTGAGCTCGGTGTTCGTCTCAACGTTTAAAGCAGAGCGCATCTCACGAGCTGGAAGTTCACCGCTGATAAAGGACGACGCTCTCTCTTAGTTGCTATGGGAGTGAATTCAGAGAGATGAAATAAACTAGCTATTCGCGTTGTCTGAGTAATGACAGTCACCCCGGTTTTGTAAGGACAGATTAAAGCTACAGTTTACTAAAGGTTTTTCTCCTCTTTCCAGTGCTTTGGAGTTGTGAGTCAGCTACATGACTAAGAAGTTACATTGAATTGAAATGTCTCTGTTAATGCCCCAGGCTCCCATGTTCCATTGACATGGGTCTTTAGCATCTGCTGTCTACAAAAATCTATTGGAATCATTATATTGCTTATGCAACCAATTAAAACCTCCTCTCTCTCTCCCTTTCTCTATATGTATTTTTTTATTTATTTTATTATGTTTATGTATTCCTATTTTGTCGTGTGCGTGTGCAGAATAAGAGCCAGTGGTTTTATGACCTTCAAGTAATTGACCCCCCACTTTCAAAAATTTCCTGTAGGCTGTAGTTCTCTTTGACGTTACACACGCCATATTTCATCAGGCCACTTCCGTCCGGAATATATAGATGCAGCTTCACAAGCGTTATTTAATCTCTCTCAATTTCTCCTGACTCTCGCATTTGTCTTCCATTTCTAAAGAACGAGACGCATGAGGCAAAGTGCTGGATAAGGAGAAAATGGACAAAGTGGGAAATAAATAGAGGGGTCAATGTGGGAACGGCTGTATTATCATGTGGGGAAAAAAATCCATATTCCCCATTAGGACAGCATTACAGGGGAAGCTGTAGAATGAGTTTCCCGTCACTGGCTCAACAGAAGAGGCATGAAGCACTCAATGGAGTGGGTCCAGATGCTGCAGAGGGAGAAGAAGAAAAAAAAGAGGGAAGTTATTGGTCTTCCCGCTAAGCACACACAGACGCTCTGTTCTAGTCCTCAGATCCTTGTGGGGGGAAACGTCTGCCGTCTCCATTGATTTTTAAAAAATTATTTTTGAAACTCAATATGTGGGTGTCTCGTACAGCAAATTGAAAATGCCAAGTGGCACGGCTCATGCTAATTGCTTGGCGAAACGTTAAAAGTTTATTGAAGTCGTCCATTGTAAACCTGTCTTTGTCGCTGATTTTTCTCCCCACTGGGCGAACAGACTTTTTTTTTTGGGAGGGTATGTGCCTGAAACAAGCTAATCCAGTTAATTGATGGGTAAACTGCTGTAGAACAATCTCAAATGCAAAGATAATGTATAGTTGCCTGCTGTTTTATATAGCTTTTATTTACCTGTAAAGTTGTCGCTCGTTTGCACTTAACCACTGCCTTTTCTTGACTAAGGATGGCTTCTCATTGCAGGGAATCTAGTGCCAGTAAACCAGCGTTATTTTTTGCTGGCTAACTCTTACATCCTGTGAAACATTCGCCCCTGTCTTGCATTCTACGCATTTTGAAGCATGTGCTGTGTTGTCCAGTAGTCGCACGCTACCCCAATGACCGCATTAAAAGCTGGCCCCGGGTATTATCGTTGCCCTCGGACCGTTTCTGAAAAGCGTGTTTGAATGGCTGCATTGCTGCCCGCCTGCCTGCCGTGTTCTCCCGTATCAGGTACCTTCCCTTATTTTTCTCCCTCTTCCCCAGTTACTTCTATAAATAGCCGGGGAGTCAGAGGCTGCTCATTGTGTTCTGTGTCTGTGTAACATAACACCGCCTCCTCTCACAAAAAGAGAGAGAGAGAGAGAGAAAGAGAGAGAGAAAGAGAGAGAGAAAGAGAGAGAGAAAGAGAGAGAGAGAGAGAGAGAGGAAAAGGATTCACCGAGATATATAGAAATGACTATACTTACAGCCACTGTACTGCTGGTTTCTATTAAAGGCGGTAAACACTCCAGTTGGGAGTGTTTAGTTCTTCTCTGAAAGGCAGTATTAAGCACGGAATGGTATTTCCTGTTTCGCCCGAGTGATGCATGATATACCACTCTGAAGTATGTGAAATGTGAGCAGTTGCCATGGTGACGGCAAGCCTGGCTGGAGCAGAGGAAGGAAACGGCAGCCCAGAGATGCCTTCAGAGGGGAATCAGGAGAAACAATGGAGAATACTGCCTCCTAAAGACCCCTTCAATTATTCATCCGTCACGCTGGGGAGAAAGACCATTTTCGGCTCTGTTCAAACACACCTCCGGCCCTCTCCTCTGTTTATTTCTCTGTGCGTACAGGTTTCTCCAGATATCCGCGCGAATCTAATTAAAGCGGCCGCCTCAAAGTGCGCTCGGCCTGCCTTTCCATAGCCCCTCTTGAAGACGGGACTCGTGCTTTAAGTTTTACTCATGCGTGAAGGGGCCATTCGAGTGCTCCCCGAAACGGCTCGCACACAACAATCGCTTCCGCTGGACGCTCGCAGAAAGCTCTCTTTACATTGCAATAGTCCCACAGAACTGAGGGTGGCTTGTTTGCCATTGTGACAGGAGTGTCTTGGTACCGTGAAGACAAGACCAAGTGTGTATTTTCTCTCAGGTCTGTGGCCCCCAACCCCCATTTGTAAACAAATGATAGTGATTTCAGACCCACTCTTTAAATAACTCCACGGACGCTGTTGTTTGCGGCGTCGGTTTTCACGCTCCACTAACGAGAATCAACACGCACCCAGGAGCGAAAACAGCACAGCGCCCTTCTGCGTGGCACTGCGGCAGGGCTCAACGCCCACACGTCAGCGCAAAACCCAAGTCCGGTTCCAATCATTGTCTCATCCAGCTGACCCCACAGGCTAGCAGGCGCAGGAAACGACGGCGATCTGGGTAACGTAGTCCGACTAGTCTCGATGGGGCGACCCAACCTGCCGCTTCATCTAAGGTGCTGGGTGGCCGTGGCCTGGTGCGCCCTGCCAGCGCCCTGCCAGATCTCAGCCACCTGGGGGTAAATGTTGTCTTCCTGAATGAGCGCAATCAGCTTGTGCATACAGAGGCGGCCTGCTCGCTGCCGCCGGAATAAACAAGCTGTACGTGTTTACTTTGGATGGAGTCGGTGGCGGAACCCTCGGAGGCTGTAAATACAGCGTGGAGGAGGAGGAGGAGGAGGAGGAGGAGGTGCTGCACCCTGGGCTCGGCCTGCTGCGGCCTCCTGTCCTGATGTCTCCCCGTTTTCACTGCAGAGAAAATACGGGCCTGTGGCATTGACACATGGAATTATGTCACGGGACACCAGCAGCTGAGAAAAGCCTGTGAGGTACAAAGTGACAGTATAACCGGCTTCATGTATCGAGTGTATTGTGCAAGCGGGGCAGCGAAGCGTTCTCGTGTTGCACAGTGACATCAGTTTGCGCGTACCATTTGCATGACTTCATGCTGACCGCGTGACACTGACGCAGTATCCCATGCACCCCCCCCCCCACCCCCAGCCCAGTTCCACACCCTTCCTCTGGAATTGGCACTGAAGCTCTGTGATATCAGAGCCCTGCTCCAGAGCAGAAAGTATATTTGGGGAAGGCCCATCCTGTGATTAACTGCACAATTAAACTAATGTTGTTGCAAACAAGCAAATCCCCATCCGCATCATTATAAAAATGATAATTGACCTTTAACAGTTTTTAGATGGTAGCGCTGCTCTTCTCTTTCTCCGTGCCTGGTTATTTAACAGGGCCATATGTGGCGTGTAGCTGCACTGTTGGCTCTTTTTTTTTTTTTTTTCTTCCTTCTGTTGGTTTTATGTAAAAGAGAAATTTATATGGAAAAATTCCCCCACTGATTCTAGAGATGTTTTAGAAGAAAATACCTGTGGCACCCCTTCTGTAGTAGTGCTATTAAATGACTTATCTGTGAATAACTGATGTGCATTTAACATGGAGTGTTGCTAATTCCGCTGTCTTGATGTGCTTGAAGAGCCCATCGCACGTAGACTGAGCACTGAAAGTCGGCTTCCTGTCCTGTAAATAATAGATAAGCTCAGGCAGGGTTTATCATCAGTGGCGCACATTTGTGTCCTTCTAAAATCAAAGACACGTGCACATCATGTGCAACAAAAAAAACTTCTGCTGGCTGCCTGCCCGCTACTCTTAATGTATCGCCAGCAGGGGAAAGCAAAACCTCCTATGAGAAAAGAGAAATTAGGAAAAGAGCAAGGCCATTTGCACTCTTCCGCCTATCGTTTGAGTTGTAATTTAGTTAAAGAGTGTCGCGCAACGTTGATACAGCCTCGCTGTTTACCTTTTAATTAACCTTGCACACAGGCCGCTATTGATAGCGGAGGCATTGTGAGAAAAGTAGTCTGTGAACTTGAGAGCGGTCTCGCTGTTTTAAGGGGCACCGGGGGTTGCCACGGCAACTGTGTAAATAGCGGCGAAGGAATGAAGAGTTCACGTGTGCACTGCGGGGAGAGTTTGACACCTCGGGAACCAGGGACAAAGAGTCTCTCAGCGCTGTTTCTGTATGTTCCCTCAAGTGTTCAACAGCCTCCTTAGGGAGGAACAGATCTTCCATCGCTGGTATAGTTTTTTCTGCAGTGTTCTGACCGCTGTATGTCGTTTTGGGTAAGAGTTTCTGGTAAATTAATGTAATATTGTGTCATGGGGGGGAGAGTGTAGATAATGTTTAAGGAACTGGGCTTGTAACCTAAAGGTTGCGGGTTCGATCCCCAGGTAGGACACTGCTGTTGTACCCTTAAGAAAGGCACTTTCTTTTTTTCAACCTGCATTGTTTCAGTGTATATCCTGCTGTAAACGGATACTATCATGTAAAGATGCAAAAGCGGCGTAAGTCTACTAAATGCCCGTAATGTAGGCTAAATGTTGTCTGTTGCAGATTCTGCTGGGAAATGAACTGGTCTTTTATATAGCTGTGTCCAGTTGTTGAAGCATGTTTTAGATGCACCCTTAGAGCTACTGAGACTGTTTGTCACTGAGCGGAGTTTGTGAAATATTTGAACGGGGAGGGGGGTAAATAAAAGAGAAAAGTTTATTAATCTGCAAGACAAGTCTCTGGCTAGAGATCATATTGCAACACGAGATTGGAATCCATGGTTATAGCCCAACTGTTTCATTGTCATTGTGTCTGAAAGATGTTTGTGGGACATGCATCAGTAGGCTCTATACTGTCTGCGTCCATGTAAGATGGCCATATCAGTTGGCTGCACCAGCTTTTAATTCTGCCTAATGTTGTTGTTTATCACACAGAAATATTTGTCCTCACACTGATACCCCCCAAATCCAATCTGTGAGCTATAGCGCTCCAGGGAACAGAATTGAGCTAAATGCATGCATGTACTTTATATGTGGAGTAGCTGCTGCCTCGTTGAGAGTGCTGGGAGACTGCGTGCCCTGCTCTGCTGAAATGTTAAACTGAATGAAAAAAAAAGGTCTGTGTTTGCGTTAACCTGCAAAATGGCCGTGTCTCCCTTTGAGAAAAAATCACCCGATCCCCATGACAAAGTTTGCCAGGACGTGTGAATGTTTTACGAGGGGACGGATGTTGATTGAGAGGAAAATGTGCTTTGCGAAGCTCAAACCAATGCCCGCTTTGCCACAGCCGCGTTTGCGATGCTGTAGTTGTCTCTTCGCCGTTTACCGGTAGGGCAGTCAATCTTGATTCTAGCTGCTTCACCTCTTGTGGTTGTTGGGTGATCCGCTATTTATTGCACTGTGGGGAGTTTAGTCGCTCCTCGCTGTGGTCTCAAATCATGTCGGGCGGCGGGAACTGAACGCGTGGATCAAATGCATTCCCAGGAGGGACCATTAAGGTATTTGGAAGAAAACACTGTTTTCCATTGCATTCATCTTTTGAGTTTTTGATTTCTTTTTTCCTGTCATGGCGTTCCTGTCCTCCCTTTGAGGTTGCTCTGCTCTAGCCGTAGCCACTCACCCAAGACTTCCATTTGAATTAATACCCATTAAATTGCTATTAAACAGACCCAGTTACCCAGCAACAACATGGATGGCCTAGTTTTAATCTCAGCGACATGTTTGCATTGCTATTTATATTTTTCACACAGTGAATGCGTTCAGTTTCAAAATTAAATGTACTGAATGGCGCTGAACGGCCACAGACGAACAGTGTGGCGGTTATTGTGTGCAATTTAATTACGCCATATCTAAGATTTTGAGAGTAGAGTAATTTACCATTCTGTCATATTCTGTAATTTACACCTCCATAATCCAATAGGTATGAAGTAAAGGTCCTTTCCCTCATTATCAAAAAATGAGTTTAAAGCAGTTCATTTATTTTTCTTTGTTTTTCTGTCATTAACCACTGGTGTGATTGTTTTTCTTCCCCCTACACTGTTCAGTAGTCATAGTTTAACTTTGCTTTGTCCCAGAGTAGCCCAGATTCAAAGAGATCCTTGGAATTGGTTTGCCGGGGCTTAATTCTAAATCTTTTATGGGTGTAATGATCAGAAAATGCCCTAGTTTTCTTTTTTTCCGAAATAGCGGCACCGCAATATAGATGCACAGCAGAAGTCTGATACTGAGAGCTGCAGGGGCTGTAGGCTTGGGAATCAGGGCTTCACTAGAAGCTCTTGCCAAGTGGAAAAAGGTATGCTTTCCTCTTATTTTGGGCCAATTTGTCAATTAGACGAAAGAATCTCCTCTATTTTAATTTGTCCTACACGGGGATGACATATTAAAGTTCATGTGAGAATCATTCATCATCTTGTTCCAAACCAGTGGCAACTTCACTTTATATTTTCTTTGGACAAACGAGAGCTTTTAACAAATGGTGTATGCCTTCAAACAGACATTGGTAAAGGAGGTGGGGATTTTATGATACTTTTATAACTGACCAGGAGTTAAGCCCAGAGGCCGATGGTCATTCAGTTGTATCGGACCTTTAAGAATCAGGGACTTCACTCATCCGTGTAGTCCCATCAGTGACACGGGCCTTTGAGATGACTGATGATGTCACAATGCCTCCACAATAGCAATGTGGAGCATACATGTAAAAGGGATGTTTAAAATGGTGCCGTAAATGGCTTCTATGCCAAGAAGATAGCACTCAGATGAACATTGTCTGCTGCTTTGCTTTTTGTAAATAAAGTACTTCTCTCTCTTTCTGGTCCAGCCAAGCGTATCATTGTACCCGAATGTACAAATTACATGGCCTCAAGTCCTGTGTTTTATTGTGTAAAAACAATGAAGCACTCCCAAAAACCCCTGTCAGACGTAAACCACTATCAGGGAGCTCTTTAAAATGAGCACTTCACCCAGCGTCAATATAGATCTTTTCTTGGACAAAGCTTTGTCAATGCAGCCTGATTCTATGTGGCTTATAGATGAAGCAGGTTACGGCAGACATTGCTCCACTTGGGAACGCTCTGTATATGAGTAATCCAAAAATCTATTATTGACAACCTATTGACATAGCTGGGGCTGTCAATAATACAGGATCATTTTACAGGAACTCGATATCGTTATCATTATATATCATCATTGTAAAATTATATTTTATTTTTTTCTGGGTCTTCAAGAATTTATTAAAGTATGCCAATAATTGGTTATACATGTATTGTATTTATTATATTGGCCTTATTATTATAATTTTTAGGCTTTAGCAGTTGGGGTAATATCAGTGTGACTATCAAAAATTAATTGTGGTGGCTTGTGCTGTTCTGCAGTCTGACATTTGTCCGTGCTCACAAGATCATTTAGTGTGAAGTCCTTACTTTGGCAGTTTGCTTGGTTGCCATCTTATGGCTGCCATATTAAAGTGCTGTTGGAGCCCCACATGAAAAACAAGAGGTGCATATCTCGGGTAAATAAAGATGGAAAAACTAGCAATCCTTATCCCGTAATTGTTTCCGTGGCTTGTTGTCAACTCGGCTGTCTCAGCAAGTAGGGTCCTTCCACCCTGGTCCCGTCAGCACTACTCTGGAGAAGCATTACCTGTGGAAGCTGACCACTTCACCTCTGGCTCAACCACAAAACAGGCGCGCAGCGGGCCGTCTGTCACGGCGGTGGCTGGCAGGTGGCCGCCATTTCTGGCAGGAGTAAATCATCAGGGGTAATTGCGTGTTTTTTCCTGACTTCAGAATGGAGTCGAGAAGGCTGTGGCAGTGCTTAGAGTTAGCCTTTGCACATGTGTGTGTGGGCGCGCGTGTATGAGTGTGTGTGTATGTGCGTCTCTGTCAGTGTTTTGTGTGGATTACAGCAGTCAGCTGCTGTGTGCTGTTCTTCAATGCTGTCAGTTTTTGAGCCTTCATAGTTGCTGCTTTATATGAAATTGTGTATCTGCATTTTAAGAATTTTTTTAACTGCACAGGGAAACATTTACATGTAGATATTGATGTTTTTAGTTTACTTTATTTATAAAATATATTTTTTACGAGTTTACTTTATTTATAAAATATTTTACACTTTCAATCAAAAATCAAGTTTTATTTTTAATTCTGAAAAGTAGCATTACATTTGTCACAGGTATTTATCGGTGTATTCCTTCATACATTTGATATGATGTTCAGTGACAAGCTGTGCCATGCAAATGGAAGGAGAAGAAACCGAGAAAGTCTAGTTGAACCACTGTTGAACAGTGGTTATGCAGGCAGGCATTACTGCAAGAGACACACTACACTGAAAATGTACTGTGTACTGTACAAGTGTATATTTTGCCCCCTTGTGGATAGCTGTAAGTTCATATTGCGGAGTTCATTGTTTGACATTTAATCTGTATGAGAGGTATTGACCGTCTAAATGTGCCCGATTCCTCGTGGAACAGATGAGCATGATTGATCTGAGGTCAAAGGGTCACAAATGTGTAGTATTTGGTTTCCTTAAAACCTGTCTTTTAAGAACACTTTAATTTCTCTAATTGTTATCCGCAACATGTAATCTTTCCACAGACTTTGCTCCTGTGAAGTTAGCACAATTTTAAAATGCATTTTAATCCGTTTTATTCATCAAAGCTGATTACACTTTTACTCTGATGGACGAAGCAGCCATGTTTTCGTTTTAATACGTTACTTGAGAATGAATAATTTAGGATTCGCCGCAACTACATGGTGAAGATCTTTTTGTGTGTGGTTGTTTTTAATGATGCTTTTTATTCTCCATAAAGAGGAGATTAGTGGAGAGTGAGCAAAGAAGGTCAGGCATTAAAAGCTGGTCCCGAGCTGATTGGTGCCATAGCTCCACCGTTTCCAGGGCCATCTGCCCGAACATTAATACGCTTCACAGGAGGAGAAAAGCCCCCCCCCTCGACACCGGGCGCCCGGCAACACTCCCCACCGAGGCTGGGGCACCTTCCCATGGGCCCCGTGAGGGGCTGACCAAGGAGCATCATGGGACATGCATACAGCGGGCCATTTCAGGCTGATTGAAGGCTTGTGCCCAGCTCTCCTCAGATGTAGCGTGGCTTCATACATGCCTGAAATTTCTAAGTAAGAGCGAGAGAAACTGGTAAAACCTTTGACTTGTGGTGCTACAAGTGGTCTTGGTAACTGGATTTGCAGTGAAGTCAAAGCTTGTCTAGGGCTCTGATGGCTATAGTCTACAATCAAAATAATGCAGTGTTAGTCAGGCTCTGTTCACCTGCCCCATGAGAAGCTGAGAAATCAATTTTGTCTGTCATTTTTGCAGAGCTGTGGTATACATCAGAATAATATTGTAATGTTGTGGTATGGATATGTCGTAACCCTTGACTTCTGCATGGCATGGCAGTACAGTTTCCCAGTGTGTGAAGAATACAGGAATAATCTTGTGCCTATGGAAGGCCAAGTGGTGATACTAGATTGGGAATATTTATGATAATTAATCGATCTTGTAAAACCTGCTGTGTCATTAGCAATCTCACAGGGGATAACTCTTGTCAGTCAGTATAAATCTTTAACTTTTTTGCAAGTTAAAACTTGACCTAAAACTGAAACCTGCTCATAAAACGGGAGTCTCCCCGGGCGTAACACACTTTAAAACGTCCCCTTAATGTGTTCGGCACGTTGAATGGAGTTTCCCCTTTTTGTTCTGTTGTTATTTCTGATGCTGCGATGCAGGGATTTACATGGCCCGCTCACAATGGAGGAAGCTCATTAGCCATTCAGTTTGCCAGCCCATCCACGTTAATCGGGCCGAGTGTGCGTCTCTCTGTCAATTCAGATTGTACACTTGGCTAGCCGGGGAGGGGAGCCGGCGGCTTCCTCTGTCAGAGGGCGTCTCTTCACCTTTTTGGGCGCTTTAGCCCGAGGGAAGCGCCGGGCCGCACTGCCTGGCCAGATGTTCCTTTCAGCCCCTTTCAGCGGCGGTCACTGAGTTGTGTACTGTCGCCATGGCAGTGGGGGGAAGGGTTGCCGTGGCAACAATGCTACCGCTTAATGAGCAAAAAAAAACAGTGTACATCGTTCCAAACGGATAATATTTTACTCTTTTTTTTTTCTTTTCTTTTTTTTTTTTAACCCCGCCATCTGTTTTAGATTAAAGGAGCCCTCCATTGTGGAACTCAACTCATAGCGCATCCGTGAAGTTGACTGAGAGGACGGCAGGTGCCACCACAATGTGCCTGTATTTACAGCCTGATGACAGTTTGTCTTTTGTGCGCGGCAATCTATGGACTGTGCAGTCAAAGGCACACCCCTCTATGTTTTATGCTCATTAACAGAAGATTAAGAGCAGTCTACTGTAAACCATCAGCTTACGGCTCTGTAGTACTGTACGACTGATAAAATGAGACAAATTAAGTGCTCTCATTCTGAAGTGAATTTTAATTGCCTTGTCGCGCTTAAGAAGTAAATACAGATTCATTCTCTTTCTTTTTTATTTTTTTACTGGATTGAAAGGAGGACAACAACAAACAATGTCGGGTCTTAATTCAATGAGACACGACTGACCTCAACCATTTATGATGGTTTAATGGTCAATTTCACTTCCCCTGTTCCGTCAATACTGCACAGTTTGGTTGTTAAGAAAACCAGGGAATATTGACCTAGACTCGTCAAACTGAGCCAGTGTTAACGGCCTTTAAAGTTCCCATCTCCCTTTGCATTTCTCAGATCCAGAAATTGATGCTGCTGCAACCATGATGCTTTTGAATACACCTGACTTCCCAACCTCTTGTGAGTACAACAGGCAGCACCTTGAGAACCGTGACTAACAGCAAGAGGATCTCTACAGAATACATAATCATAACGCTGATGAAAATAACGCACAATTCTCATTTACATCCATAATTATTGCTACATTAATTTGGGTTTTTGACCATGTTGGGGTTTCACAGGAGAATTGTGGGAATCTTTAGGGAATTATTTGGAATGTCTGACTTCCTTAATGGGAATCGTTTGTCACGAGGAGTCACCTTTTTTGGGTATGTGGTTGAGGTACTGCTTTTACTCTCTGCACTCTGGCATTCTCTGAGACCAAAGCTTTCATTTTCCACTGGTTCTGCTAAACGATTCTCGGAAAGATTCAGAAATGCTTGGTCTTAGGGGAAAAAACAACCTCACTTGCTTTCCATCACGTGGTGTTCTCTTTTTTTGGTTTGAGACAGAATGTTGATTGTCTGTCGCTTACCAACTCTTGTAAGCTGACTGTACAGGGCAGAAGTTCTATTGCTGGTATAACAAAAATATTTTCTCTTCCTTAAAAGTTTGTCACAGTTTCCTTGAATCGCATATGCAATTTGAAAAAGCTGTGATTTGACACTGTTTCCAGATAAAGGGATGCCGTTGAAATTGTGAATCCTTTTAATGGGGAGTTCTACTCTGTCTCTTCTGGTGTTGTGGTTTTGCAGTGAATAAATAACCTTTCACTCCTCTTGCAAATAAACATTTGTTTGCTGGTTTGTTTTCAAAATTTTGCACATCTGTATGTATCTATTTGAATGTGAGGGTCAGTGGATGGGTGTTATACTAGTGACACTGATGTCTACCATGTTTATGTGAAGTAGTCACAGTTCAGAAACTCTATTCTGTTTTATGATACCGGACACCAACTGTGAATTGTGCGTGTGTGTGTGTGTGTGTGTGTGTGTGTGTGTGTGTGTGTGCGCGTGTGTGTGATATCAGTCACTGGCCCTCAGTGTAGTGTGTTTGTGCTCAGTGTATTACCCTTTATAGTGGCACACTGTGTGTGTGTGTGTGTGTGTGTGTGTGTGTGTGTGTGTGCGCGTGTGTGCGTGTGTGCGAGTGTATGCGCGTGTGTGTGCGCGTATGTGTGATATCAGTCACTGGCCCTCAGTGTAGTGTGTTTGTGCTCAGTGTATTACCCTTTATAGTGGCACACTGTTTGTGTGTGTGTGTGTGTGTGTGTGTGTGTGTGTGTGTGTGTGTGTTTGTGCGTGTGTGTATGTGTGATATCAGTGACCAGCCCTCAGTACTGTATGTATACATGTAGTACCCCTCTATAGTGACACACTGTCTGTGTGTGTTTGTGTATGTATGATATCGGTGACCGGCCCTCAGTACTGTATGTATGCATGTAGTACCCCTTTATAGTGACACACTGTCTGTGTGTGTTTGTGCGTGTGTGTATGTGTGATATCAGTGACTGGCCCTCAGCACTGTATGTATGCATGTAGTACCCCTTTATAGTGACACACTGTCTGTGTGTGTTTGTGCGTGTGTGTATGTGTGATATCAGTGACCGGCCCTCAGCACTGTATGTATGCATGTAGTACCCCTTTATAGTGACACACTGTCTGTGTGTGTGTGTGTGTGTGTGTGTGTGTGTGTGTGTGTGTGTGTGTGATATCGGTGACCGGCCCTCAGTACTGTATGTATGCATGTAGTACCTCTTTATAGTGACACACTGTCTGTGTGTGTGTGTGTGTGTGTGTGTGTGTGTGTGTGTGTGTGTGTGTGTGTGTGTGTGTGTGTGTGTGTGTGTGTGTATGTATGTGTGATATCAGTGACCGGCCCTCAGCACTGTATGTATGCATGTAGTACCCCTCTATAGTGACACACTGTCTGTGTGTGTGTGTGTGTGATGTATGATATCGGTGACCGGCCCTCAGTACTGTATGTATGCATGTAGTACCCCTTTATAGTGACACACTGTCTGTGTGTGTGTGTGTGTGTGTGTGTGTGTGTGTGTGTGTGTGTGATATCGGTGACCGGCCCTCAGTACTGTATGTATGCATGTAGTACCTCTTTATAGTGACACACTGTCTGTGTGTGTGTGTGTGTGTGTGTGTGTATGTATGTGTGATATCAGTGACCGACCCTCAGTACTGTATGTATGCATGTAGTACCCCTTTATAGTGACACACTGTTTGTGCTCTCCTCAGTCCCTCAGGGAGTGATCCAGAATGGTGCCAGGATGATGGGCCAGAGCATGTTTCCGGGAATCAGACCCCTTCCCATCAACCCTATCGGGAGCAGGACAGCCACAGTGAGGTCAGCATAGCCGGCGCTTCCCTTCCCGTAGCTCCTACCTGTCACCTCCTCAACACCACATCAGCCGTCTCTGAGTGCTGAGTGTGCAGATGAGCGCTCTGGCCTCACCTAAGAGCCACCACTTCCTGTGATCGCTATTAAAACCTAGAGAAGTGAGGAGCAGCGGTTTACTCGAGCGTAGCCCTGCGCTGTACCTCTCCCGCCGCACGCGACGCCTCCCTCTGCGTTACGAGGGAGGACTCGCACACGCAAAGTGTGCGTTTCGCCGCCACGGTAGTCGCTCCTTATTACGCATTCGCTCCCAGACCCAGGGCGTCGATGCTGTTTAAATACATAATTTTACAGAAAGGAATGTTCCCGATGTCAGGTCACGCCAACCGCTGGCTGGAACACGGAAAGTAGGCGGTGACGGATTCCGTATGAACCTTCCCGCGAGACCCGCGACGAACACATGTACAGCTAATTATTTAAGCCTACGCCAAAAAAAAAAAAGTCTTGCATACGCGATGCCATGAATATTTGATCAAATAGGAGTCTTAATGGTGTGAGATGTGCAAGAGGACTGCCTGTTGGCCTGTGAAACATTTATAAGCCTAGGCCTCTGCAGCGTGGCTGTCGAAACCCTAACGCGAGGTGGGCTGAAGGCCTGTATTGAGAGTTGTGCCAAACTTGGAACACACTGTACCTTTTCTTCAGAAAGGAAATCCACTGAAGCAGCCTGTTCAGGTGGGTTTACAGATGAGTGGACAGCCTGTTACTGCCTCCCGGCTGCCAACATTATCACACAGAGACTCCATCACAATATCACGGCAACGTGTTAATTATCACCGCTGACCAGACTTTGAAAAATAATAAATAAACGACGATACAAAGGGAAGGATAAAAAGAAAAATGACGCCGTTTCTCCGCCGCCGTGAATCCACGCAGCTGGCTTAGGTTGGACGGAGTCGCGATACGCTCACACGCTCAGATCTCCCTCAGTTCTCCCCCAGTGTACGTTGATGGAGCCCAGTTCCAGCCCATTGGCTCCCCCTGCTAAGCAGGCAGACTAATGACAGCTCCTGCGGTGGCAAGCCAGAGAAAAGTAAATGTGCCCCATTCGGGCTATAGTGACTGACACTGCATTTAGACATTAATTATTGAGTACAGTTTTCTTAGCGTGCAGCGCAGTGACTATAATTTATGAGTCATAAATGCACAAACTAGACAGGAAGGGAAAGGCTCCCAGGTTTCATTTGCTAGCCCTGTTGTGAAGTTTAAGGTGCATATGGTAAATGTGCACTAATAAGGGATTCAAATGCCATTTTTATTTGCATACATTCATATTTACACACCATAATACAGTATTAAAATTATACAATGTGACAAGCGATGTAACTTGCTTTTATCAATAAGCCGTTTGCATTTTAATGTAGCTTCCATAAAGAAATGAGAAATTATCAGAGTAACTATGAACTGAATATTGTAATCAACCCCCTCAGCAATTAGCCACATAACCGCTGTATCAGTCTACTGAAGTAGGGGCCTAACTTTGGTGTTTTTGTGAAAGATGATTGTCGAATTCAATTAAGAGATGAATCATTTTTAATACCCAGTTCAGTGTCTCTTTGGTCTGACTGCAGCTCAGTGAGTATGTGTTAAGGTTCTAATAGGACAGTTTCCATGTACATCAGGGGGTAACCTTCAT
This sequence comes from Ilyophis sp. 1 JC-2022, assembly GCA_022702515.1. NCBI lineage: Eukaryota > Metazoa > Chordata > Actinopteri > Anguilliformes > Synaphobranchidae > Ilyophis > Ilyophis sp. 1 JC-2022. The sequence goes on from CM040406.1 coordinate 40,605,113, forward strand.
GCCGATTGTGTGTGAGCATGTGTGTGCATGAGTGCATGTGCATGCATGTGTGCTTGTGTTCCGCTTGTGTGCCTGCCTGCGTGTGTGTGTGTTTCTATGGAGCTGTACTAAATTCTGTGTTGTAACGTTGAGCACATCTCTCTCTCTCCCTCTCTCTCTTTCGCTCTCTCCCTCTCTCGCTCTCTCCCTCTCTCGCTCTCTCTCTCTCTCTCCCTCTCTCTCCCTCTCTCTTTCTCTCTCTCTCTCTCTCTCTCTCTCTCTCTCTCTCTCTCTCTCTCTCTCTCTCTCTCTCTCTCTCTCTCTCTCTCTCTCTCTCTCTCTCTCTCTCTCTCTCCCTCTCCCTCTCTCTCTCTCTGAACAGGTCCGTCCTCGGCGGGTACAGAATGCGCAGCGACAGCGAGCAGTCCAGCGACTCCCCGTTGGTCAGCAGTGACCCCAAGGAGGACCACAACTACAGCAGCGCCAAATCTTCCAGCTCCGCCCTGGGAGAGGAGGCCCCCCGGGAGGGCAGCGAGGCCAGCTTCCACTGCAACGACACCAACAGCGACACGGAGGATGACGACAGGAGCAAGGTGAAGAAGGAGCCCAAGGACTTGCCCCTGGACGCCGTCTCTTTGGCCCAGCACAAGAAACGGCTACACTTGACAAAAGCCAAACAGAAAGTGTCCAGCGATACGTTGCCCCTAAAAAAACGGCGCACGGAGAAGCCCCCCGAAAGCGACGACGAGGAGATGAAGGAGGCGGCCGGCTCCCTCCTGCACCTGGCGGGGGTCCGGGCCTGTTTAAACAATATCACCAATCGGACCGCAAAGGGGCAGAAAGAGCAAAAAGATTCTATGAAAAATTAAGACTGAATAAAGAAAAAAAACATCACTTTTAATAGAATTTACAATTTTTGTTTTTTCAGGACATCAGGTGAATTCTAATGATTTGTGGCAATATCAACAATCACTTTGTTTTCCTATCCTTTAGATACTGTTGTTTGAGGGTTTTTTGTTTTCTTTAAAGGAGATTAAAGCCATAGCGAAACCTTTTTCTGAAGTTCAGCTCATTTAGGAACACACTGTTTGTCAGCTGAAATCGAAGAGAGAGCGAGACAAAAAAAAAGTCGCGTCAAAACTCCCCGAATTTTCCGATTGGCATTGGCACAGACACAGCAGGGAATTATGGCTCTATTTATTGTCCGGATAAACATTCTGTAGCAATCCCCCCCAATTAAAGTGCAGCTAAACACAGTGAGGAAACTGAGCCATTTCAATGTGTTTCTAGGGGCTAGAGCAGCCGATTCGACTAGTATTGTAGACGTCCTTGGCTATGAAACTCTCGCAGGCAGCACTACAGCAGCAAGTGTCTTTACTGTGAACACTTGGATAGTATAGTGCCAAAGACAAACCCTGGGCGAGCCAGCAATGACGATTGCACTTCTTATACTACTGTGTTGTCAGTATGGCTGGCGCTCTAACCGCTAATCTAGGGTAATTACATGACTGAGTACCAAGGCTGAAAAGACATTGATGTAGTGAGGGGAAACAATTGGATACTGGTTATCGGTTTTCACCACAGAATTCAGTCTTCGGTAAACGAAAACTGATTTAAAAGCCATAAGCTGTCATTTCAAATCAGTGCGTGCAAAAAAATACATTGAAATATCTTCAAAACTGCCTGTTCTTTTTTATAAACAATTGAATTGTCAAAAAGTTATAATCAAGTGATATGAATATAGTGATACTTCTCTGTGGCAGTAAAACTGAATAACTTGATAAATTGATGCTACAAAACCTGCCTATAGTGTTTTAGCGACAAACAAATAATGAAACAACTGTGGAATTATCATTTGAGTTACTTTGTGTTACTTTGTTTTTGTCATACCCTCATGACGTAATAAGCAATGTCATCCAGTCAGGATAACACTGTATAAAAGTTACACTAGATTTTTTTTTCCTTTATTAATTTAAGCAATGTAGCCAGCAGGATTTTCCAAATCGTGTTGCATGGGTTCTGTAAACAAAAAAACTGTTTTTTATTCAAAGTTCATGTAAGGTAAATAATGTATTTAGCATGGAGCATGAATTATTTTCATATATAGATCCTAGAGAAAAAGGCTTTGCCTCTAATTTTTATGCCCATAGGCCTAGAATTTTGTTTTGTGTTTATTTTATTTTATTTTATTTTTTTTGTCTTTTTTCATATTTGTGTTGAAGCAGGATTTTAGAGATAAACCTTCTTCAGGGACAAACACTGACTGTTGGGAAACTTACTCTGCAATATGAAGACTTCACATTTCCAGTCGGGCTTGAGCGGTTCATGAAACTGCCTTGTGTCTGCGCCGCCAGCCCGCTTCTGCTTTTCAAAAAGTATAATGTTCAAGTGTCCGGGGTTTTCCATCTGTAAATGTTTTAGCTTGCATAATTAAGGAGAAGTTAGTAGTGAGTGTAATTACCCAGCTCCGCCCGCCACCATCTTAGCCCTTACTCCACCCCCCCCTGCATTGTGCCTGCTTCACGTACGAATATGTGTTCAAATTCTGGATGTCTTCGATATTTCAGGGTCTTCCTTTTTCTACATTTTAATTTGGTAATGCATCTGTTGTGTGTTTGAGTCTGTGAGCGTGCGAGTGAGCGTGCGAGTGTGCGCACATGCGCACATTTCATTTGTTGCTAATTTGGTCAATTTCAGTTACAGTACTGTTCAGGTTAAACTGACAGTATCAGTTACCATCAAATGGTTTTTTCTTTGTTAATGTGATGGTTAAATAAACATAACAGGAGTGCAAACATTTGCATTAGCTTGCCAGATTGCACTAAAATATTGAATTAAGAATCTTAAATTTCAGTGCCAAATCCTGTAATTTAGATTTATATAAAACAAATGGCAGATAGTCTAACTATATATAAAAATAATGAATTTGTCAGAGGGTTGTCGTATCATTTTGAAATAACCTTTTGTTCAATCAGGATGAGAATAATAAGGCATTCATAGTCATCCATTAATACTGTTGTATTTTATGTGGGTGGCACGTCTTTATTTTCAGCTCAGAATCTCATTGTGTCGTTTCCTTTTTGTACCTGACCAATCATGGCAATGATATTTATTGTTTCAGTCCAGGTTTGTGTGTAATTAATACTTGTATCTGGATCTGGAATAGAACCCTACAACAAATCCTTGCCTTTTTTTAAATATTATTTATTTATTTTAAAAATTAATTAAATTTTTTTTTTTTTTTTTTTGCCCGTTCCCATCTGAACAATTATTTTCTATTGACCGTGGGCAAGGTCCCTGTTATTTAAGGGACATCTTTCTAAGGCCAAGTAGGAGACAAACTATTTACTGTTAAGGTAAATTTAGGGGGGGGGGGGGGGGGGGGTGCAATTATTAAAAGTGTGTTTGTAACGAATGAAGCTGCCCAGACTTAGACATACACATTCACTGCCTTCCCATAAAATGAGCACTCACTACATAACTTTTCCTTTTGCTTCATGTTGTTGAAACGGGAGAAACGTTAACAAGAAATAGTGATCATAATGTTAATACTAGCCAAGCAAATAATTCTCATTGAGGCCAATATCCTTGTTTTGTTTTGTTTTGATAACTGCCATTTTTGTTTAGTTTGAGAAGGTTTTGTTGGAGAAAAAAAAGGTGAAATCAATTCATTTTTTTATTGTTTGTTTTGAAATACGCGGTCTGATGGCATGTGCACCCAGCCGATCTGTTTTGAAATAAGAAACTGTCAATACAGAGGCATACTAGCATTCTATATTTCCTTGATGTGTAATCATATTGCCAAAGACAAACTATTTCATCAATTAATGTAAATATCACGTTGTCCATTACTATGACAAAAAAAGATAACTTTTGTTTTTATTTTTATTTTTCTGAAACCTACCATAAAGTTTCTGTGATGTATTGTCTTCCAGTTGCAATAAAAAAAAAAAAGAGTTGCAAAAAAAGACTCTCCTCATGTTCTTAACTCTGTCTTGTACTGGTTACTTTTCAGATAATTACCGTACAATTATTATCAACTATTTTCACGAGGTATGTTTACACAGAATGCAATATTTTCACCTAAACTGTGGTCCACTCTGACATGTTATGTGTCATAGCAGTAGCCATAGATGTCCATGTATATAGCTCCTGTAAACACTAGTCTTGCACTGAAATATGCTTTCTTGAATTTGTGGGATTTCCACAGGAGGCTTTTTGTTTGTCTCGGGGTACTGCTGAGGCACACTTATATTTCTGTCACGTTTCATCTTTTGTTTACAAATATGAAGCCAAAGTCCAGTTTCTGTATATTGACGATAGAATTGGGCAAATCATTTGGACTGAAAGTATTATCTTGAACTATTTTTTTTTTTTTTTAAAAAGGAACATTGAAACTCTGCCGCTGTAGTCATATTCACAGCTGTTTGTGTTGCTCAGCTTCTCTCCCCTACCAGGAGTCTCAAAAGCCCCCCCCCACACACACACACACACACACACACACACACACATGGTCTCCTACACGGACAGAGCTACCGCTGTCTCGTATTGAAGCGGGGATATGAAGCGAGCTCCAGTCTGTGATTGCCACATGAGAAATCTGGGCTGCATCCCATCATGTAAATCCCTCAGCACTGTTCTTTGTCATGTACCAGCTTGCAGACGCACGGATTTCATTATAGTCTAGACCATTTCAACAAACAACTTTTTGTTTTCTTTCAGAACATGTTCTGCACATTTGCTTCCTGCTATCCCACAAGTGAAAGATTATTTTTCTTTTAAAGTATTTTCAACTGAAACGTAGTGCCCACTGGTTTGGGGTGGGAGGTGTTGTGCTCGTAAATGAAAGAATAATCTATATGTCAAAAAGATTAAAAGGAAAAATTATTCTTAGCAGAAGGATAGACATTAAAGTTCCAATTTTACTGCATAACACTACAATAGTCAGTTGTGGAGAGATTTCAAAGCATCCTGCGGTGAAGATTTAAAGCCACAGGGGAAAATGCTCCTTTTTATCACATGGTGAGAGTGCAGTGCTTTATCACTAACTAGGAGAGGTCTATCAGAACAATACCCATAAACTGTCAGTCCTGCGAGCTAAACCTGTGCACCTGTGATCTTACCAACAGTGCATAGTTTATGGTTTGTACATGTTTCTGTGTGTATAAATGTCAAGCTATTAGTATTAATGTTTGTGAGAGAATAAACATACACACTCCATAAGGTTGTGAGCGTAATGTCATATAAATGTCATATTAGAACATCCAGAATGAAAACTCACACTTATGCCCCAAAGACAGTGATATTTGTGTTTGTTTATTTATTTATTGTTTCATCCTGTTAACTGTCATATGGTTAAATAACACATATAATTGTGTCTTTGGAGCGTGAGTTTTCATTCTGGATTTTCCAATATTACGGTTAGACCAAAGGTCATTCAAGTTTGCCATTGGAGTATAGCGTGAGTCAATTATTCCCTCTCCTCAGCATGTTTCCCTTTAAAGAGGGCCTCAAGTCTCTCCCACATGTAATCACCCTTTTTAATGTTTCATTTTACATATTTTGCTCAATTTAATAAAAATCTAAATTTGTACCTGAAAGAGAAGATAATGCTTGCCTGTGCATTGTTAATCTATAGCAGAAAATTCTTCAGACCACCTTGTTTTCAAGGCCTTTATAATTCATGGATGCCATTTTAAAGCCATATGTAGACAGAGGCCCATTTATAATTAAAGGCGGATAGGCTTAATCATAGGCCACTGGCTTCCAGCAGACTCGCACCACACCCATGGCTTACTCTGTTGCTATGCAACTGCTGTAAAGAAAAAAAAATTTACATTATGCATGTTGTGTACAGTACTTACAAGAGCTGTGACTTCCATATCTTCTGGGCTGTATTTCAGCCTCTCGGTGGCAGGAACTAATGATTTTAAAGCTCATCTCCCTATTTTGTCCATTAGAAATGACAATAAATCCCCACATGCATATTGGTGGGGATTTTAATTCTGTAAATGCATCCCACTGATTTGTGATTGTAGGGCACTAGTGATACGTGCGTTTTTTCCCTCCAGATTTATCACTATCTGTTAAGTGCTTTATGACCCGGACTTGCAGTGTCTTCAACTAGGTTTCCTCCAGGGAACTGTGGGATGAATGGTTCTATTGAGTATTTAGGGCTGTTTGGCCGCCCAGTTGACAGCGCCGTCGTGAGCTCTGACCAATTAGGCAATGTGACCACAGGTACGACCCTGGGTCGACAATGTTTTGAACTTGCTGTGGCCAGTGGCAGAGAGGGCAGTCAGTGCCATATTGATTACTCCACATGAGGTCCGTGCTCACACAGGGGGAGATGGAAAGCAGCTCGTCTCAAGCAGAGAAACATCACTGTAGTACCAATCCCGCGTCACCAAAAAGAAGCTGGTGAACATATGTGTAGTAGCATGTGTAGTAACATGTGTAGCCTAGTTTTGTAAAAATTTAAATAGCAAAAGCAGAAAAATTACTTGGAGCACAATCCCAAACAGTAAACATGGGTTTCTTGCCTTGAAATTGATTAAGAGAGACGTGAAGCAATTCTTGATGTTTATGATTCTGCCTGTTGCCTCTGGCTATCACCAGGGCTCATGTGCTAATTTCCTTGATTCAGAGAAATTCATCCTAAAGTGGTTCTCTCCACACTAAATGGTTGGGTTGTTGTAGGTCAATTTGAATATCCTCTGGTTGCCAAGGTGCTTTCACAATAGTGTCTTTATTAGTTTAGCCATGTTGTTAGCCCTTGTTGCCAGGGTAACAAACAGAGGTGCCTATCATTCAGCCATTTTTTTATACCTGATGAAACTAAAAACAATCCTTATTTTGCTCCTTTCTTTGTTTGCCCTGGTATTCCTTAGACACAAATGTACATTTGTCACAGAGTAAAAACAAAAACACATTTGGACACTCAGCCGAAAATATTTTGCCTTAAAAAGTTGGAAAAGGAATGTTGCACTTTGCTGATAGAAAAACAAGTGCCATCTTGAAGAGCACTGTCTGCAATTATTCTGTCATTTATTCCCGTTTCCAAGGTAGCGGGATACGGAGGTGTTCATCTGCAGTACAAATCAATATCCACACTCCCAGAGAAGAAATACACAGAAAGATAATGACCATCCAAATCCATCACACACCACCTTTAATTTGTCCCACAGTCCCCATGAGTCAGATACAAATGTAAGAGTATTACAGCAAATCTTGGGCGCTAGGGGTTGTGTGTTAGGATACATTTGCAAGTCTATACATCTCTGTAATCTGGGTCATTTGCATGGGGGCAGAGGCAAGTGATTTGAAGAGAAATTGGAATGTGTGTGGTGGCCTCTGGTGAACGTGCAGGGACTGCATCAACACGGACATATTTCTTGCATCTCCGTTTATCGGATGCCGACGTCCCACCTATGACTGGGTGGCCAACCTCGAGGTACAACGCAGCACGTGGAATTCATTGGTTTTGTTAACGATCCATCCCATAATTCTGGAACCCAATTAGGGAGACCTTCATGTCTGTAACTATTTAGGCCTTGCTACAGATATCTGTTGTTGCAAGATTCCAGAGATCCACAACTGAAGCGGTCCTTTCAGACGTGATGGGCAGTTTGGGAAGTGTGGGAGGACGCAATCTGCCACAGGTTGGTCACGCAAATTCTTTCCGTTGTAGTTGGAATGCTTTCCAGCTACGCCTTAAATGACCCAACATGCAGTAGCGGCTGGAATGGCTCTCAGAAATGCGATTGCGTCGGGGGGGGAAACGATGGCCGATGGTGGGAAAAGGTAATGAATCTGACATTTCCACGCTACAGTGCTGACTAGGCGGATAGAAATATCGTGGCACACGACCCCCCCCCCCCCACGCGATTTCCCCCCTCTTCTCACACAAAGGCTGAAATACATTTTTACCCCTCCCATTGTGCGTATCCCACAATAGCTGGCTCTGCCTTTCCCTCTACAAATGAGCCTGCAGTAAAATTAATGTTCTGTAACCGTGCGGCTAACTGCAGGTACCCCACTTGCTTTCGACGGTGCTAATGCCCTTGATCTTTCATTAGAAGTCTACCTACAGCACCTGAGGGAGTCTTCGGCCCAGCGGAGCGATGGGACTGGAGGAGGGAGAGTCTTTCCTCTGTCACCGGCATCATTCTCTCCTCCTCTGCAGAACAATACTGACTCCCACCCCACAGAATACCAGAATACGCATTTCCCACTCCTACACGTATTTACATTTTGGGACCCCTGGTTTCTCCATGACGGCACAGCAATAAACACAATACACGCACGGATGGCGTTTTGCTTTGTTAGAAAAGATTATGCCAGTCCCTTCGAATGGCAATGGTAAATTATTTCAATCCCATCTGGAGTTATGCGTTATGGAATGTCCTGTTTACGTGTGTGACACACTATTGACTAGCAACCGGCGGACAGAAACAAGTTTGGTCGATCAGCCCAATGCTTCAGTGTTCAGGATAACGCCCACTTGGAGAAATGTTTTGAAAGTACCCGGTAAACACAGTAGTCTTGGCAGTACTAGTTGGGGCTCTGTGATATGATTAATGACATAACCCAGCATTCTTCAGAATATGTATCCAGAGTGTTGGCTAGGCAGGAAGTGCGCTGTATATGTGTGAATATGCAATGCATGCTTGAAAACTGTGATTGAGCAATGACAAGAGTGGGGAGACAAAGGGGGGGGGGGGGGGTGTTGGGGTAAAGGCCAGTGAGTAAACACTTTGTGCTATTGATCATTTTCATTGTGGAACAGCAATCAAACTGAAGCTATTAGTCTGGTTTGTACAGTCGAGCCACCTGGAGACAAAGAGGGCCAATTGATTTGCAATGACTTAATTGAGAACTTATTTAGAGAATTAATGTATCTTGGCAGACAGCTGCAGTTACACTAATCCAGCGTGCCATTATAAAATCAGGATGTAGGATGGATTAATTTGGGCCTATTTACAATGCAGATCTATGGCTCCAATTTCATTTAACAATGCAGATTTACCGGCCCTCTGTGACCAGTTGTATTCATAAGAGTTTATAACATTTGGGGTCTGTGGATGCTACTCATTAAAAAAAAGTCTTATTAGATCAACCCTGAAATGAAACCACACAAGAGATTTGAGATAATTTCTCACTCACCTGCTACAGCGGCTTTAGATTCACCGATTGTCTTTGTTCATTGACGAAGGATCTGCGACAGCATTATAATATGTAAATAGGCTGTAAACCATTCCCAAACCATACAAATTAGAGGTTATATGATTTAAAAGTTATACCTCGACATCTCCTTTGATACTCAATAACTGTATCAGTGCTTGGACCCAGTCCTTAACAACCATCGTTTCTCTCTTCGCCAGGCATAGTGAAGAGACAAAGCCTTCGGCATTTTAATTGCAGTGAAAGTAGGTTAACCAGGGGGATAAATTGCGAGAATGTGCTGTCGATATGGAACAGGAGGAGAGTGGAGTTGTACATGAGGAACTGCAGGCTGGAAAGAACCCTGTCTGGTTTGGGGGTGGAAAGAATCACCCCTACTGCATTTATCTGGAGCTTGCCCTCCTGCTTTTCAGACTCTGAAAATATTCAATATGCATGTATAACTCATGTATTCGGCAACAGATCCCGTAAAGGACTGCAGCACATCAGACATCCTGTGATTGCACTGTAGAATGATGGTGGAGGGAGAGGGGACTGTGTGTCTGACTTTGTGTCTGTGTGTCTGTCTGTGTGTGTGTGTGTGTGTGTGTTTGTTTGTTTGTGTCTGTGTGTGTGTGTGTGTGCGCGTGTGTGTTTGTTTGTTTGTTTGTGTCTGTCTGTCTGTGTGTGTCTTTGTTTGTGTGTGTGTGTGTGTGTTTGTTTGTGGTGCGTCTGTGTGTATGCTGTGTGTGTGTGTCTTTGTCTGTGTGTGCGTCTGTGTTTGTTTGTGTGTGTGTGGTGCATTTGTGTGTGAGGTGTGCCTGTGTGTGTGTTTTTGTTTGTGTGTGTGTGTGTGTGTGTGTGTGTGTGTGTGTGTGTGTGTGTGTGCGTGTGTCTGTGTGTGATTGGGGAGGAAATGCTGTTGGTGATGGTGATGTCTTTATCCAAGGGAAATTTTAGACAGCAATCTGGGCCAAACCTTAAACTCCCATGCCAGGAAACGGCAGACGGTGGAACCAGTAGCGGCAGCATCCAGAGGAGCAGGCGGCCGCTGTCCCTAGCAACAGCGCGAGTATGGGCGTCACTGGCGGTTATGCAACGAGCTGCAGACACACAGGCACAGCTGTACCACAAATTGAGACGTTTCATTAAAGACTTTCTGCTTTCACTTGGATATATATGGTGGGATGAAAAATCATTGCCTCAGCTAAAAATAGCACCGACGAGAGGGCAAGGGAGAGTGATTGAAAGTGCGGGCAAAGAACGGGCTTTTTCACATTTATCCTTCAGCGCTGCAGCCAAGGGTTGTCAGAATCAGTGTCCGTCTTTGGATTTTTGTAATGAATCAATGCAGAATTAATGGGGTCTGGCGTGCTGCGGTATCACGGCTGTGGGGTCTATTTCTGAGTTTCCTGGTCTCTATACTCAGCCGCCTGCGTGTTGGACTGGGTGGCATTGATGACTGATTCAACGGGCGGATGTTCAAGGACCGGTCTGGGTTAAGGCCAGCGGATCCCCTGCTGTCATGGCACGGACTCGTCAAACGGTCCAGACGCATCATCCCGCCTCCTCACTTCCTGCCCCCCTTCACAGCTACTTCTCCACATCGGAGGAATAACAAAGTGCCGTGATTCCTGGGAAAAGCAAGACGTGTTTGAATGAATTAACTCTCTGTATTACTGTATCTGACCCAAGTGTGTGTGCGCGCTTGTGTGTGTATGCGCATGTGTGTGTGTGTGTTGTATGTCATGGCCAGGTGAAACGCAAATAATAATTTAACCTGACCTACACCACACTGGTAAATGAAATAATACCACACCTATTTCTCTCACTCAAAGAACATGTAGCTTAAGTAAACAGAAACAGCTCCACTGGCACTTTCAAACTGCTGTAATATGCAAATTTCAGTGTAATTGAGTCTTATTAGACAGACCCTTTCAGAAAGAACATTAGAGGTAGCCTAACGCATTGAGGAAATTTTAACCAACACTGCTACAGCATCTCTGTAATAGAGCAGCCACTGATGGAACCATCGAGAGGCCAGAGGGTAGCAAAACAAACTAATCAAATTGACACGTAGAGTAGCTTAACCTTATTTTTTCAGCACTGCATGATAGAAATGTATGCTAAAAAAGGTTTGTAAACTGGGGTGACGCATTGGATATTGTTTTCTTCAAGGTAAGTAGGCCATATGTTTTTTACTTTCTTGTCAGGCAGAACCGCATGAGAAGAGAAAGCTACAGTGTCACACCATTCTAAAAGGTACACATAAAAAGTTGAACAAGGTGTGCAGTGAACAAGGATTGTACGTGTAAGTACTAAATATTACATTACATTACATTATAGGCATTTAGCAGACGCTCTTATCCAGAGCGACTTACACACTTTTTTTTTTTTTTTTTTTTTATTTATAGTATTCCATTTACAGCTGATATATATACTGAAATTCAGGTGAAGTAAGTACCTCAGGGGGGGGGTACAACAGTCCTACGTGGGTGGGACTCGAACCTGCGACCTTTCAGTTACAAACCCAGTTCCTTAACCACTGTACTACAATATAATATAACAATAAATGATAAATGTCACCCAAATATCAGACACCTATGATCCAGCCTTAATCAAACAATTATATTTCCTTTTCCAGCTACTTTATTTGGTGTAGCCTACTTAAGATGCGTTCAGTTTATATGCTTGTTTTGGAAAAGTGCGACAATTTCATGAACTCTACTGCCATCTACTGGTAAATAAATATGATTCCACGACATTTTTTGAAGAGGACATCAAGTGGAACAAGCGGTTGAGTAATGAAAATAGACTCAACTATTTTTGTTATTTTGTTAGTTCTAGAGGAAGCAATAAAACCAGTTAAGATGAAAAAAATAAAGAAATATAATTGAATACATGTTCTATCATTGAACACTGCAAGATGGAGATCAAAGCTTGGCATTGTTTTTTTTTTTTAAATAAAAAAAACCCTACTGTCTTAAGTGAAACTATATTTATGTTTTTCATTTTAAATCAAAGCAAGAAGACTTTGGGAACTACAGCTGAACTGTACCCAATCATCCACCAGATGGTGGTATAGACACTACCGTGTTGCGGTTTGAAGTTAAGCACTTTCAGAACGCCAAAGTTTGGTATCTCACTTAAAGTTGTAGGAATGTAGGCTACATTTACCCAAACAAACAAAAATGTGTACAATAGAGAGCTGGATATTTTTAATTGTTTCAGTTCTTGTTTTGAATGATCTGGATATCCCCACCCATGTTCAAGTATCCAATTTACTGACGCTAAACATCGCGGGATTCCAACCACCCTAGAGCTGGAATAGCAAACTCATGGTTACCACTACGGACGCTCTCAGTCATAACAAAACCCATTTTCTGGAACAAGTCGGTTAATACTTGATGCATCAATGTTAACGTAGCGTATACAATTAGCTAATAGTACATGAATGTATGCGACACTCCTGCATTAACAGATTTAAGCTACTATAAACACATTTAACACAACAACACTTGCTAGTTTTCCGTATTTACCGTGTGGCCAATCGTGACTCGTCCGCGCATGTCTTGCTTCTTTGAGAGGCCAATCACGCTGTTCTAATGTCGTATTCTACTGAAGATTCCGGTCGGAGTGCAAGGGAAATAAAGTGTGTAAAACTGGACGAAGCAGGTATGTGAAACCAATGTGCATTTTGCTACTTGTTTTGTAAAGCGCTATATAATTTTAGGCTAGCAACTGACGTGTGCTCTGACAAGGCTTAACTATATACGTGTTTTTAGACACCGTCTAAAATCTTCATTAGTCGCTCAACAGGTCTGTAAAATGGAATTTGTGATACGTTATAGGGCTGAAACATATCAGATGGGATTGTGTTTTTTGTTATGGACATCGACATCGAATGATATTTGATCGTTTATAAAATGTTCAAGCACTGAGCTTTCCAGTTTGAGCAGTGCGCATTCCAGTGTTGTAGAACATTTCCCAACGTGCTGCTGCGTCACCTGTTCACTCAGAAATGTTGCGTGTGTGCGAATATTTCCGAGAAACGAGGTTCTTTCTGACATGTTTTGTATTCTGAATTTACACGTCTGTATGTACTACACAAGATGTGATGCGAATTATAAAAACAAATTGATGCGTTGCTATGCGAAATTGCAACCAAGAGGATTTATCCACTGGTCGCAACATGAATTCACACTATAGTAACAACAGCATAGACGTCGAATCATGTTTTCATCCTTAAGTCCATTTAAAATCAATTTTATGTTATTAACATATAAACTGCATAGTGGCAGTCATTAAAGTTCTGCAGTATTCAACATAACTACATCACTTGGATTAAAGAACATGTTAAATGACGGGCTTCTTGTCTTTAGGAGAAAATTATGTTTATTAAAACATGCAATGCATAATTAAAGCTAAATTTGCCATGTAATGTGACGTGTGATCATAGATTTACATTGAGACAAACTCACATGCATCTTGTATAGAAGACAATAATATAACAGTGTTTTAAAGCAACGCTTCCAGGCCAGTCACATCATGTATGGTGGATCCTACATACAATTGTTATTCATATTCTATTCTATATTCTATTTTACTTAGTAATAGTACTGTATGGATACCTAATAAACACAGGCACTCACTAAGTCCACAAAATTATATTAGAGACAGAGATTTTCTGAATTTTGTCCATTCCAATGTCAAAAACTGTACTTATCCCTTCTCTGGTTAATTTGTAATTGAATTGGAATTTTTATTTCAAACTCCCTGCAATAAGGTGCTTCTTTTCCAAAGTGTGTTCAGACATGTTTATTGTTACGTGGATGCTATCATGTATTTATATTGCCATTAAGATTGACAGTAATCTCTTTAACATGGCCTCCATTCCCCAGCATGCAAAACTATTTCTGTTTTTTTCTTCGCCAATTTCAGTGAAGATGGTATCTCATTCATGAAAAAATACCTATTCCCCTGTTTTATTCCATAAAGATAGAGATTCCTTGCGTTTCTAATATTGTCAGAGAAATAGGCTATAGGCCTACTTGAAAATGCCATGTGTCAACCACTAGAAGGACAACTGTAACTTATTGATTCAGCTGTTATGAAGATTCTGTAGAATCTGCTTGAGATGTAGAAAGTATATGCGGGTATCATCATTGGCCAGTAATGCCTTATAATTAATTTATCATTGTTGGCCCAGTGCTAAGGTTATGGCAGATATGATGATGCAACATACATGCATCAGAGACCACACATTTGATGTGTATTAATGCTGTAAAAAGTAGTGTAATTGTAGTCATCTGTAACTCGTATTTATTATTTATATTTCAGTTATAATTTTTACCAGCTAAATTCATAAGTAAAGCTACACAGAGTCTCAGTAGGTCTCGACTCGTAGTCTCTGCCTAATAATAAAATGAATAATGTGGTAACATTGTAGCAGTTTGTATTTGTGCTTTTATGTTGAACAGGTCATTGAGGCAAATATTGGTTGTTGGCATTGGCCCCAGAATTTTCATATTGTACATTCCTAGAATAAACTTGTATGTGTTTGTGGGCGTCCTTTAATTTCATGCACTGCACAGATCCATTAGTCCTTATTGCGAAAATGATACAAAACATCTGAGAAGGTGTTTCTCTGAACTATTGCCTGTGAAAAGCAGTCTACAGTAGTGTTTATGTTGTGTTCAAGTTGCAGATTACAAATGACAAATTGCCTACTGAAGGTAAACATAGACCCTCCACCAGCAGCATGTTTGTGGCGAAACATTGTGTGAGAGCACCACCATGTTTTTGTAAAATCATGGAATCCTACAGCGAAGCTCAAGCAGCTCTCTTGTCACGGTGACGGCTGAGGCTGCGTGACTGGGGTCGGAGTGACCGTTCCTCGCCGTAAAGGGAAGATTGCCCGTTAAGCAGCTTGCTTCCTGAGGGTCACTGCTGTTCTCTTACGAGAGAGCCGTGTTGCCCCACAGCTGGCGCGGGAGCTCATGAGGCATTAGGCCTCCCCGCTGGCTGAGGTTGAGTGCTGTTTTGTGTTTAGCAGTAGCCACACACACTGCGCATGGCTGATGCATCAGGTCTAGGAGGCCTCCTCTGCTGCTGGCTCACTGTTTGGACAGGGCCCAGAAGCAGACACTGCCGGCTTTGTGCATCTTGTCCAAAAAGTTTATTTACCGCTTTGCCCCTCCGCGCGGGGTTCAGCGTGTAGCAGTGTCTGGAGATTCTAGACTCAACTAGGACGGCAGTAAAACTGTGTTTGTTTGCCCTCCTCGTATACTTTATTTATTGAATATCCAGATTTATCTAGGGTGAAATTTCAGCCGGCACAGTAACTTGTAACCGCAAAGATAATTCAAAGTAAATTCAATTCAAAATTCTTATTACAGATTGTTAAAGCAGTGCTTGTGTATACAGCATTGTGAATTTGTTTTTACAGCTGTTAGATAGCTATATTTAGGAGAGTATAAAAATATTCCACAAACCTCATCATAAAGTTTTTCATGCTTACTCTTAAATAGTTTAAGCTACAGTTGACAGATAATCCATTAAGGTAAATGGGTGGAAAGGGCTGTTTTTGGCAGGGGGCGGGAGGGGAGTGGGTGCTGGCGGCTAGGTTGTGTTTACAACTCTTCCGCATGTTAAATCTATCCTTTTTATTAAACGTAATATGAAAGGCTGTCATTCCAATCAAGTATATCCAATCACTGTTTGAATTGCGCCAGACCAGAAGGCACGCTTTGCAGGTCATTTAGAGCAGCAGAGATCACTTTCACTCAGTGTTACAGAGCGATCAAAGAGTTCAGGGTGTAGGCCTGTATCTGACTAATAAGGGGAAGTATTTGAAAGAAGAGCGCTCTTTTTGCCAATTGCCATGCATCAGATGCCTTGTAAGGCAATCAAAAGATGACCTGCTGTGGATGTCAGCGATCTGTTGAAACGGGATACCCCCTTTTCTCTGCATGGTTACAGTGCATTGTACTTAGTTATTTAGTGAATTATCAAAACTCTGCTGACTCCAGCCTCGGGTACTGGCCTCTAAACCTTAGTGGGTTTTTATTGGAAGACCACCATTCTGAAATGATAATATTATGTTGGGAGCAGAGAGCTCTGCGAGTAATTTATGACTTGGCAAGTACTGTGGAAATGTGTGGAGTACAGGAGGAAAAAAAAAAAAGAGTGCCAGTGTTCTCCCACCCGATTAGCTGTTTTCTGTTGGCAGTGTCAGCAGTCAGTCAGCATTGTCATTGTGTAAAACTGGAGGCGGTTTCAAGGCTAACAAGAACACCCCTTTCTGTTGCATAATGGGTGTAGACAAAAAACCTGCATTAAAATGTGTTCGTAATTAATTTTAATGGAATAAAATTGGTCTCACATTTAGTAATTTAACAGACACTCCATAGGAAGTGAATGAAGAAAATTATACCTTTGCAGTTTTTTGATGGATTGCAGCAATACAAGTTATCGTTTTGTTTAAAATGACATGTGGATATTTCTTTTGAAGTACACAATACTAATGTAGCCTACTTCATGCCTAAATCAGTGATATATCATGCTGTTTATAGAAACTGGATTCTAAAATAATTACATATTTAAAATACGTAAAGAGCTATAGTTAATACAGTAATAACTAGGCTTTGTGGATATATACGTTTTCTCTTTGTATTGGTTTTGGCTTGTGTTTTGAGTGAATATATTCTCGGTCTTTAAAAAGCCTGTGAGAAGCAGGAAAGAGCGAAGTCTATAAAAATACAGGGTGCGTGATGTCATCCTGGTTCCCATGAGCCAGTCGAACTTCATCTACATGTAGCGGTGCAGGATATAGCGTTCACGAGTAGTCTCGCCCATCTATGGTCTCGCCAGCGACACAGATGGTGATATTAGGTGCAAAACGTGTGCGATCAGAGTCAGACACAGGTGGCTCGGTGCGCGCGGTTGTTCAACGTGGAACCGCAACCAGTGCGTTTTCTTGCGTACTGACGGCACGTAACACTGGCTGGAAAGAAGCAAAGAAGCCGTCAGAGGCGTGGGCCTAGCATTAAGCTGTACTGAAACAGAGCAACCGCAGTGTACTTCTAAAACCGCTTCTTCCGCTTCTTCCACAACAGGTCTGCATTACAGTCGCCGTTGTAATACTGTTTACATTTTGTTTACTTTGACGAAAGTTTCCATCTAGGCTAATTGACTGGTTTCTCTCCTAAAACCGCTTGCTAGATAATAAAATCCCTCTCAAACGAATTTATCTTGTAAAATTATTTTTTATATTTGTTCCTGTAATCTTGTAATAAAGGAGCAAAAGAAAGAAAACTGAGAAATGAGCAGTTGTCCTGGAAGGAAATATGAGCGAGATGGTGAGTGGGTTGTGGAGCTGATTTCCATGTTCTGCTTCTTGGAGCTAATCTAATACTCAATTTTTTACATTTAGCCTGTTGTGTTTTCTATATGAAGTCATCAAACACAAGAATGATTCAAAGACCCATTCGTAATGCAGATGTGACCTCTTGATGTTCGCAAACGCATCTTCTGTAGATAAGTTTTCTATCATCGCTCTGCAATAGAGATGGCAATTTCACTCTGTGAGCAATGTTTGAAATTGTTAAATTGATTTAATTTCTGTGCTGCACTTATCTTGCTAAGCTGTGGGGATAGCAAGCAAATGTTCAGTGGGTGTGCTGTGTTTGCACTGAGATGTAGAATTGAATACACCAGAGAGTGGGAGGGGTGAGGTTTGACTCGCGTGAAAAGGGACAGTGTCAAGCTTAACAGAGCTCAGGGAGACTGCTGATGGTATGAGTTCATTCTGAAAACGGAACCAGAATGACTCAGTGTTGTTTATTTGATGGGTACACGAAGTCAAAGTGCGTTTCCTTCAGGAGGGAACGTGCTTCCTGTCCTTTCACTGGAGAGAAGGGACAGCAGTGCCAGTTCTCGTAGATGTGGAAATGTAATTTAATTGTCATAGGAATTAATTGTGTTTCCCCTTCTCTGGCCTTGAAAGGTCACATTTGCTCTTATGGTAGTGCAGGTGTAGCTTTTCGCGGATGCTGTTGTCGGTTAGGGTATATAGAATTTTCCACTGAGCAACGTTTTTAGGTTAATACAATTGTGCTTGAATGCTGTGTTAATGTGAGCACTGCTTCAAATGCAAAAATAATGTCCATTCCCTACCACGCTTCACCCGTCTTTGTTCTTAAAATAGGCCTGCTCTGGTGGCACAAGGTACCATAGATCAGAATGTGACATTGCTTTCCTGTTGTTGTCTTTCCGGGCACATTGTTCCTCGTTTGGGATGAAACCATGAGGAAAATGTGTTAGACTCCTTTTCACGTTTCTCATTTCTGGACAAAATTTCCGTCAACATTTTGGAATTTGAGTGTGTGGGCTTTTTGAAAATTGTGAGAGTGTTTCTCTTGTAAAAGTTTGCAATTGTATGAAAAACAGGCCTATTGCTTTTGATTCAATGAAACAGCATGCCATCCCCAATCCCGATTACATTTTAATTCGCATAATATGGCACACTTGTACTGAGGAGTAGTTGGTATTGATTTAAAATAAATAAATCACAAATTATAGAAAGTATGGACAAAATTATTACTGTGTATCACAATATAATTTGTTCTTTTAAATGTAATGTCTTTAAATAGTGCTTATGTAGCCTACCATAGAAAGTGGGGTCATTAAGACATCACACTTTTAAAGCAGTAATCTTTAGTGTGCATTGTGCCACACCTGCGAAAACATAACTATGCAAGTCTAAATCAAGAAAACATAACTATGAGTTTAAAGCAAGATGGAGAAAATTGTGAGTTGCACAAGTGAGTGGTAATGGTTAGCATTTGACTTGAGCAATATGATATGCAGGATATCCTAATCACATCATGACAGCTGATGCGGATCATCCAACTAACGCACGAGCCCGTCGTCATAAGCGGCAAGGTCTGGAATAAAATGTCTGTTCGGTCTGTGATGCAGTAGCATAATTGGCTGAAGCGTTGTGGGAGGAGGAAGGGTTTCCATTGGTAGGCTATCATCAGACTCATTGCACATTAGCAAGTTTGGTGTTTGGCCAGGCATCTGTACCCTGCTCTTGCCAGCTGCATATAAATTGCTGTCTTTTAGCCACAATGGCTGTGCAGCTCGGCTGGCAGACTAAACAGTTGGAATAAGTGACATGCTTTGAACGATACACGTTCTGCACACTTCCCAGTTCACTGGAGGATGTTGTGATGGGAGAGGATTACCGCTACGATTAAGTATTCCAAATCAGGGGGAAAAAAGGGGGAGGTGGGTAGGCTTGCAATGGGATGGAATTTTCCAGGGAAAATCACCACTCACTGTACCAATCTCATGCTTAAACAAAGCTAATAAAACCTAAAAAGTTAAAGAAAACAACAAACAAATGGCATCTAGGAGGCAGCCAAACACATCAAGGCATCAACCCTGGTGGAAGGGGCTGTTAAGTGTGAAGCCATGTCCCCTGTTGCTTCAATTATTCTCCAGATCCTTCCTGGATCAGAGTGGAACTGGCCCCTATTTGGTGGGACATACAGCAGAGTGTGCAACAGGCTGACAAATGAAAAAGTTGAGAAGCTGGTGGCTATTCAGTCAATCTTGAAACTGTTTGAGCCCATCAAAGATGACACCACACAAACTGAATCTGAGGAGGATTGTCCAGATTCTCCAGAGTCTCTTTTTGAAGATGAAGCTAGCTGTGGTTGAGATAAATAATCAGCCTAGGTCAAGCAAGTCAAGTTAAAATCTTTGTTGCAGGGGAATAAAATGGTAAAAAAAGAAAGAATTTGATATAAAAGATTGAACCAGTATCAATGATGTATGTCCACCCTTGACCGTTTCTCTCTCTGTGCTTCAGCTCATTAAAAGAGTGCATGGATGCTGAGGTCTGTGAGATGTGAAGACAGCTGCGTCCCACACGCAAGTGAGAGGTTTACCCTGGGTGCTGGCTCCGCCCACCATGAGTGCTGCAGCCAATGATATAACCGGCACCGAAAGGTCTAGCTGGGTGGCCTTCACAGATGATCCTGCGTGGTCCAATGCGGAATTCCAGAAAGGTACAGATGCAATAAAGACCATGGTTCACATATTTTTACTACTGCGCACCCCATTCTACGGCAAAAGCACATCAGATTAACCCAAGAGACATACATCTCACTATCAGTATCACACTGTTCTAAAAAAAACAAAAAAAATCCATTCAGTACTGAAAGCATGCAATATGGGCCTGGTGTACTTTCTAGAAATGTATATACAGTACTTCATCTTAGAAAGAAAATTTGTTTGCCAAGTACCCTTTAAATTCTAGACTCTGCATGTGCTTTGCGCAGCAAATGTGATTCCATCACGTCAGTGTGCGTTCTCTCTTTGCTGTGAAATTCCAGTCTCTCCCTTCGATGCAGAGGCCTGAGGGCCATGCAGGAACAATTCTCTACTTTCTTCCCGCCCCATGCTAGTTTTGACACCTCTCTGTGACCCGCCCCGTGCTGAGAAATGGCCGAATACACCTGATTCATCGCTGGGTGTCATGTTTGCACCTTCTGCCTTTCAGATGGGAACAGCAACCTGGAGGAGTCCCGTGCGGCTCTACCCCACGAGGAGGCCCCTCCTCTTGGCCCTACCTCTAGGGGAGGGACTGGAGCGCTCGGCACACTTGCACAGCAGAATGCCTGGGTTTATTTTGATGAGAAGCCCTGGCGTTCCCCCTCTCCTTCTCAGTCACAGGTAAAAGGTATGACATGCCCTTAGTATCTCTGTAGGGCCATGTAAGAGTGCCTCTGTCCTTTGGCTGATTTGAGTTTTTGGTTTCTTATCCCAATGTTGGCAGCACAATAGCCTACTGTGTGGATTCAGTTTTTTTTTTGTTGCATATTAGGAGATGCACATATTGTGCAAGAACATTGTAATCAAATGTTTTTTAAGTGTGCACATAAAGAACCTATTTGAATATTGTGTTTTCATTAATGTTTTTTTGTTGCCATGATATAAAAGGGAATTATTAGCAGTATACTGACAAAATAAAAGATGGCTTATAGGCATCTGACAGAGAAGATGGACTTTCGAGTCTCTTTGAGAAATACACCTATCATTGTGTCTGGAGGGGGGAGCTCAATATGACTCAAATAGGTGAGGGTTTCAGATCACGCCACAATTAATCGGATGCCCCGTTATGATTATTATCAAGAAAGCTCAAGGTTTTTTTGCAGTTTCAGTTGCTGGGTAGTGCTGGTATTGCTAGGGCGAAGAGAGACACAAGAGCTCGTAGCAGGTCTGTTGTGTCTTTGCTCGGTGATCTGTCTGTTAATCCTTTATTTGTCACCTTCACTGATACTTCAGGATGTCCAACAATTGATCGTTTTTTCCTGCTTGTTTAATGGAGGAGGATTGCTTGTTACTTACCAATATAGTCTGGGTGGTTGGATCCGTTGTCTGCAGGCTAACTGTGGCTTTGGGCAGTTTGTGGGGGGTGCATGTTGTCATGGTGATCTTAATGAAACATGCGCTTGCTTAAGCTGAAGTGTTGTGTGCATGAGCACAAGCACCTGTGTCGTTTTACCTGGCTGAAAAACAGTGCTTTTATGAAATGGTTCCATTAAAATGCTTTATGGATTGAAGAAGATTTATTACAGTTTCCGTGCTGTGATGTCTGTCTCATTGAAAAGCTTCAGGGCAATATTTGTAAAGGCCAACATGCATAGACATTTACGTTCTTCTGTACACAGGCATTCATCTAATCTGTTGTTGCTGAGTGAAATCTAGCTGTATAAAAATAGTCTTTGGGGTTGTACATCAATCCCCTTTCAGATGGATTAAGATTATATGTCAACATGAGGATTGTCTTTTCATCTGGAATATGAAGTCTGTACCCTGTGAAGAATTATAAACACTTTGCGATCATGGGTACAATATTTTTAACTAAAGAATGAAAATGGATATTTAGTTTTTTAGAGAAGGCGATGTGGAAAAATAGCTGATTCTTTTGGAACTTGCAAAAAAGAATATTTAGTTGCAAAATTGCTCTGACCGCTTTGGTCAGCTTGCAGCTACTGTCTTCATCATTAGTCGACGTGTCAGGGGGATTGTGGCTGGCCTGTCCTCAGTCACGGCCAACACCAGAGACAAACGCCAATTGTTGTTGGTCCAGTGAAACATAAGATGGGTAATTCTCCACACGCCGTCTGCTTTTGATGGTTGTCACTGACTTCTGGGCCTTGTGACATCTCTGTCAACCTCTTTTTAACCCTGAATAAAGGGCTGGTGACAGGAAAAAGGCATGAACATGTGCTTCCAGGACGTTGAAATGGAATCTCGGTTAAAGCTTGACGATCCAGAGTAGCAGCGTGTTGTTGTTTTTCACCCACATCTGCCGTTCTATTTCAGTTTAAATAGGTTTTTCATCCATATTGTAGAGACACAGATAAATCACTTTAGACCAAGACTGAAATATTATATTAACACTGATAACAAAAGCAATTTTAATATAATGTAACTAGACTCGTGTAAAATATTTTTCATATATTATTTAATAGCATGTTACTATCTCAAGGTTAATGTACATTGCAAAGGGGATGTAAACATTGTTTTATGTTTCTGAGATTCTGAGTATGGAGTCTGTTTTTATGAGTTTTGCAGTAATGTCTAAAGTACATTTCTGAAGTCAGTGCCTATTGTAGTAAGCTGTTGAAAATACATGCCCTTCTTAATAAAATAATAAAAGCGGGTTGCGCTGTGTTTTAGAGTAATTTAGAACATAAAAAGGCAATCCCTTTGCAGGTGTTAATATTTATGTGACTTAAAACCACAAAGTGATAAGTTGGCATGCAATATGGATTCTCATGTATCATACCCCATGTAATCTGTATCCCCAAGTATTTTTTATCTGTGTAAATATTAAATAGTTCATATATATAATTCATTGATACCACCTGCTCACATCTTTTTAAAATTGTGTCCGTTGGCTTTTTCTGGCATGTGGGTGGAATGTGTGTCTGGCAGAATCCTCCCCGATAAAAGCTGTCCTCTTTCCCATAGGACCCAGACACAGCGTGTGCTCCTCGGCTAGTTTCTGGAGCATCGCGCCCCCCTCTGAGTGCAGTTGGACTGGTCAGTCTGAGGATCACAGCTCCTTGAGCATGGGGGCGTCGTCCTGCGACCTTCCGTCCCTCCCCACAGAGGATCCCACCAATCAGACGCCATCCAGCGTGTCCTCTCCAAGTGAGTGCTATACAGGTGCTGATTGTTGTTCACCTTGTGAAACAAAAGATGGGCAATTCTTCCTCCATATTTATTTTTGATGATTGTTGTCAACTTCTTGACATTGTGAAACAAACACACACACACAGCCACACACACACACACACACACACACACACACACACACAAACAATACAGAGTCCTAGTGCATGGTCTTAGACAACTTGTCTGAAGACTCCCTTAAAGAATCTGAAACCAGGATTATCAGTGCCGGTCTGTTTAGTGGAACGGTGCATGTGGCATCCACAGTGTTTGACGTAAATGGGATCTGGAAGAAAAAAAAACGTCTTCGACGTAAAAAAAGCCAAGTTACTCACACATAGCCTACAGAGCGCTGTCTATAAGTCCTTAATTCCAACTTGCAAAAACTAGGCCTGCCTTTAAAAGTATTGATATCAAAATGTTGCCAAGTTACAACTTACAATATTGCCTATCGTAGCTCACACTAAATAAACTAGCTCTATTCCAAAGCAGTGCTATCCAAACTTTCCTAAATGTTTGTGAGTCAGATGATGGCAAATAAGTAAAAGTACCAATTTTCTTACCATAATAGGAGCAATGATATTTGCAAACAGAATTTTGTGAACACAAGGATATCTGCTCAAAACCACACAGGTTTTGATAGAAATCCAAATATTCCAAATAAATAAATCAATAAAAACATAATAATAATAAATTTTATTCATTCTGTGCTTTTCATAGACCCAAAGCAGTGGATGCAGACAATTGTTCAAACTAGTGTAGTCATTTTTCAGTTTAATTTCTAAGTGCAACACATCTGAATCAGAGTATTTCCACTATAAATAATTTTCATTTTGCAGTTTGATGTGGCACATACATATTTCATTGACCACATTCTCTTGAGATGATTTGATATCAGTACTTTTAAAGGCAGGGGTGCGCAGTTTTTGCAAGTTGGAATTAAGGACTTATAGACAGCACTCTGTAGCCTATGGCTGCTTGAGTAACTTCGAAGTTACGTCGAAGACGTTTAAAAAAATAAATCAGATATCACTTATTTTTGGTAGATAATGACATGGAGAGAGACATGCATACAGAATACATGCATTCCAAAGAAAAGCATACAGACGTTTGCGTAACCATAACACCCTCTGAGAACAGACATCCTATTACCCGTAGCCCGCAGTTACATTAAAAGAGTTTGTAGATTTAATGTGTAATGGAATAAAATGAACAGCACGACCTGAGCTACAGATCATGAAGAAGCATGTAAATTAATGAACCAAGTCTATATGGAGACATGCATGCACAATAGGCTAGACACAAACACATTTTAGCTGAAAGAAAGACGTACAGCCTAAATAGTTTGCATAAGTAAAATAAGGAAATACAGTTTTAAAATAGGCCTTTTAGTATTCTATAGAAATACCTTTAACGTTAGGCTATTCAACACTGGCTTGCCGGATGCGTAACTTGGCTGCGGGAAATGTTTTGGTACCGGACCAGGCAGGTAGTGAGGGTTTCTGGGTAGGCAGGAAAAATGGGAAGAAGAATAAGAAGCAGAGGAAGAAGCAAAATAACCCATGTTTGGGGCTTTATTGTGTGGGTGTGTGAAGTTGTATGTTAATGCTGTGTGGTTACATGAGGTCAGAACATACATAAGTTAATGTTTTTAAGGGCTGAGTGTCTGTTGTCATTGTGGTTACTTCTGTAGGAAACCCTGAAAGGTGCCAAACTCTCGGTGCTGTATTGGTATGGGGCAAGCCGTAACTTGGCGGATGGCATACCTGCCGTCCCAATATTTTCCCAATGACTAAGCAATCTCCACCCTCATCTGAGAAGCGCTGTGTACACCTGTGTGACTCATTACATTACATTACATTCAGCAGAAAGCAGCTTCAGAGTAAGTGCTACGTAACAGTAAGTGCATACAAAAGGTTACATACAAGTATACAAACAGAGATAAAGCACATCTTCACATACAGTAGCATCTATTCTATCCCTACAATGCAGTTCACAGTGTCACAGTGAACAGGTACATCATATTCATATAACTATAACTCTTACAAACTATTAATTGACTATCAACAACATAGTTCAAACAAAAAACAAACCATGACAGTCCTAGATAAGTATTAAGTAGAGGGGGTCTGAAAAAGGTTTTTTTCAGGCCACGGACGGAAGGAGGGAGGTGGCATGTGGAACGGGGGGGTGGGGGAAGTTTAGGGAAGGGGGAGGAAGCTCGCGGGAAAGGCCGTAGAGTCGGGACGAGAGAGGGGGGGGGGGGGGGGGGGGGAAGGGGAAGAAGCCTGCAGTAGATGATGTCGAAGGACCGAGCAGTAGGACATAGTTTCTGGATCAAGTCTGCATAGGGATAGTCCCCTTGGCTGCAGTGTAGGCCAGGGGCCAGGGTCAGCCATTTGAAACCTGATCCTTGCTGCCACTGGCAGCCAGTGGGAACAGGGGGGTGGGGGGTGAAAATGTGAAAATTTCGGGAGGTTGAGCCGGGCAGCGGCATTCTGAATTGAATGAATGAGCAGAGGCAGGATGGCGCAGGAGGTAGGCTTGCGAGCAGGAGTGAGTAGTAGTCGAGGGAGTGGTGAGGTGATGGTGGTCTGGACCAAAAGGTGGGAATAGGGGTCAGGTACGTACCTCCATCCCTCCTGATGTTGTACAGAACCTGGAGGAGGACCGTCGCGTCGCCCTGTTGTTTTGAAGTTCAGCAGGTGGTCCACCACCCCCACCCCAGGTTCTTTGCAGAGCGGGAGGCAGCCACCACGGTCCCGTCAACGGTGATTGAGAGGTCACGTAGCGGGGAGGTTTTGTGTGGCATGAAGAGGAGCTCTGTCTTGTCGAGGTTGACTCACTCCAGGATAGTCAGATGAAAGGGTTTCAGCCACTGTGATAAGTGTGATAACAAGAATAATTGCAACAGCCTTGTTTCTCCTGTTGGAATGTGATCTTTCTCTGAGGTGAGTACAATCTATTCAATGGAAAATAAGTCATTTCTTTATTCCCTGTGATTCATGGATCTCGGTTTAGCCACTCCGTGTGAAAGAGACTACGGTGGTCACGGTATCGGAATGCGCCGAGGTGGAAGGGGAGGGTAAGGAGAAGTGAAAGTGTGCTCACAGCAATGTACCATGAAGGGCAGGAGAGCAAAACAATGATGCAATTTAAAATGTACTATTTGATTTTCTAAACAAGTCTCCCATCTTCAGGGTTTTAGCAACCACAGAAAATGAGCAGGAAATGTATCCACAGATGTAAGGGGAATAGAAAGTGTACGTATGTAAACCCAGTCTTGTATTACCGAGTATATATTATGTTTCTCTGGCTCGATGGACACAAGGAATAAATCCTTCTTGCGTTCATTAAATCCCAGGGATTCGATCACTCAAACCGGATCCATCATTGTCTAGACTTACCTCTTCCTCCTAATGGTTGCTTAGGAGCGTTTCCATGGAGACGGAAGTAGAGGCAAGGTGGCTTGGCCGGCTTCGTTTGCTGCTGTGTGCAGTGCTGCTTTTGACTCGCATAGTATCGGATATTTCCACGTAGCAAGACATGAGTAAATAAGCATCTATATTATCGTGGGAAAATACATGTTTGATATCAGTTCAGAAGGCTTATAAAGAGGTGCTGGTGGGAAAGTCTTGTCTCTGCTATGGAACTTTGCATTATCACTGCATTCTTATTATATAATGGTAACTATATATGGTTGAATAAAGCTGTGTAGTACTTCCTTGGTCATGCATTGTCTTAAAAGCCACAGCAGTTTCTTGATAGTGGAAGGTTTTGTCTGCATTTTTGCTTTTGCATGATTTTATGAAACACGTTCTTGGTGAGAGTTCTTCGGCGGCTGACTCTCTGGGCCCTATAAGACCTCTCGTGCGGGCAGGGGTTTGACGATCCCCTGCCATGACACTTTCTAAGCTGTGATCCCTTCTCTGCCTGTTACCCCCTCTGCTTTCTCCACATCTGAATAAGGCAAAATGAAAAGAGAGAGGACTGCTCTTTGTTTAAATTTTTTTTTTTTTCAATTAAAAAAATTAAAAAACCCCACACACCCTTAAAAGTGAAGATAGTGATGGTAGTGTGGCACCCACACATGTGTAGGAAGCGCTGCAGCTGAATCTATTTGGATTCTAGTGACTATTTAACTGATTGAGCCACTCGGTTTCCCATAATCTTATGAAACCACCATAATTATGTGGGCTGGATAAAAGCATGAATCTTCTTTTAACCTTTCTCAACCATCTTTATCAAGGTGAAAATGGTTTTGTACATGATGCATGTCAAATCCTTCACTTTGAGGTGGCAATGTGCTGTATTCTGTGTCCCATATTTGCATTCTCGAGTTTTAAAATCATATTTTCTCCAACTCTTGTCCCAGGAGGTAATCTTTAACTGGCAGACTTGTCTCTTTGTTTTCCTGTTTCTAGCTCAATCTCAGTGGTGAATAAACTGGACCCAAACATCATAACTTCACAGTATCTTATCCATTATTTTCCTCCCAAGGCATACATCTTAAAACAATATTTCTGCACTTTGCCTGTTTTTGTCTTTCCAATCTAATTTAATGCCATCTTTTTACTTGACTGCCGTCTGTAATCAATATGTTCCCTTTCTGTTTGCTTATATAACCCGTATTATTTCTCCTGAATGTACTGTTCCCTTGCTTGTAGTGAAGCTGAACACTTTAAATTGCTTGCTTATTAATGGCAATTCCATTTGAAACCCCAACATTGGCTAGATGTCCCAGAACATACCGTCTACCTTCTTTATGTAGTGACTTGGCACTGAGGAGGCTCTTGGTTTGTGTGAAGGCACATGTACTTCTCACTCCATGTAAATACACCTCCTTGGGAGTTTTCTTTCGTCTTCTGTTAATTGAAGTGAAATATGCACTAGTGTGCCTTTTTAATTATCGTATTTAATTACTCCCCTTTGTGTTGGAATGTAGTGGGATGGTGTATTTCCGGCAGTATTAGAAGTACAATGATCAGATTTACTTATTTTCTCAGGTTGTTCAAGTTTGGTTAGATCCTGTGCAGTGTGCTATATGAGTGGGTGTTCGTTCTCGTTCCCGATGGAACAAAACAGCTGTTGGTGAGCTAGTGCTACAGTGACGCCTTGTGTTAAAATTTCAGGACGTAAGGGTTTTAAAAAATGAACAGAGATACCCCAGGAAGTGATCTGTCAGTGTGGGAGGTGCAGATGGACCTCTGTCTCTTGTTTGTGTTGTGAGACTGGTGGTCCTGTCCTCAAATGGTGTTGGGGATATGTTTGTCTGTGTGGATGTCTCCGTCTGTCAGTCTCTTTGTGTGACACGTGTGTGTGTGTGTGTGTGTGTGTGTGTGTGTGTGTGTGAGACCCGTGTGTGTGTGACCCGTGTGTGTGTGACCCGTGTGTGTGTGACGCGTGTGTGTGTGTGTGTATGTGTGTGTGTCTGTGTGTAACGCGTGCGCGTGTGTGTGTGTGTGACGCACGTGTGTGTGTGTGCGTGTGCGTGTGTGCCGCGTGTGTGTGTGTGTGACGTGTGTGTTTGTGACCCGTGTGTGTGTGAGACGCGTGTGTGTGTGACGCGTGTGTGTGTGTGTGACGTGCGTGCGTGTGTGTGTGTTACGCGTCTGTGACGCGTGTGTGTGTGTGTGTGTGTGAGAGACGCGCGCGCGTGCGTGTGGTAGTGTGACACACGCGTGTGTGTGGTAGTTGTTTGCCTTGCAGAGGGCTATGTGAGTGACAGACGAACAGAAGGAGCCTATGTGCAGTGCATGCAGAACTAATGACCCCAGCAGATGCAGGAGCAGTTTTTTTCGGTGGCTTGTAACTGCTCAAAGTCGAGTCCAGTGAGGGTATCGGTGGCTTGTAACTGCTCAAAGTCGAGTCCAGTGAGGGTGTCGGGCAAGTTTGAACAGAAAGAGTCTGAGCAAGATGCAAGGCCAACATTTCTCATCTCACACTGGTTCTTCTCTTTATCTCCCGGTGAAATCAAGTGTTGGCACGGTGACAGAAACTATGCATTACGCATTTTACCACCTGCCGTTCAGATGGTGAACTCTGTCTCTCGCTCTGTTTATAGATTAAACTTTTTGTTGTTGCATAAATACACTTTGTCTTAGGTGACACATAGACGAAACAAATGAAAATGTGAGACCAGGCAAGGGTGAGCCTGACAGTCAGGAATGATGCAGGGACAGGTGTGATTCATAGTTAATGTTAAAAGGCAGTATTATGCTAGAAATTCATTAATTAGCTATTGAACAACCCATAGACCTGCGGTGAAGTTTCTTGTGTTGTATAAGTCATGTTGGCACACACATGACCATTTTTGGCTGTCATAATGGATAATTGCCAGCAAACCTTTTATTTTGGAGCTTTTCGAGAGGTGTTAATGTCTGTAAAAGCATCTGGTTTCTTTTCGTGCAATTAACACAACACTTCCTTTTGTTTGACCCTGACTTGACCCTTGCCCACCCCCCTTGAATCACACCTGTGCCTGTCGATCACAGTGCTCCAGTAACACTGTCACAGTGCTAGAGTTTCCAGCAGAACTTCCTGTGGGAAGGAGCATTTTTATTTTTAGTAGTCTTTTCCCGGGATGTGCCCCCCGACCTCAAGAACTGTGCTTATTACAGCCTGACTAAAACAGGAAGTGAAGAGTTGTTGATTAAGTTCACTCGGCACTGAAATAAATGTGATAGAATTAATAATTTAGACTCTTTTATTGATGTTTTCAGACAAGAAACACGCCCTGACTCCTGTGGGGTTTTCTCTGTTGGAGTGAGTACTAGTAGTAGTGATGTGGGACATAGAGGAGCTATAGGAGTGGCACAAGATGTCATCTTGTTATTGACAAGCAGTCAGTGAAAACTTTGAGAGGCCATAACTTTTGAACAATTTGTCGTACAGACCAACCCTACCAGCTCTGTATCCTCAAGACAATCAAGGAAAAATCGAACTGTGAAATTTTTTTATTTTTTATTTTTTAATCGTCATATGTTAGTTAACTGATTGATATTCTCAATAAAAAAATAAAATAATTATTACGAACTACTTCCTCACTAGTTTATAAAGAGTTTTTCGGGATTTATTTCATACACTGCTTGCAAAGTGAGGGAACAGATTACGTAGTTGACGGGTCTGAGTGGACAGGGAACAAGGGTCGTATTCGGACACCGCCGCCGTCTCAACGTCCACTGACAAGTACCTAGTCAGGCCACTATGGGGCAGGATTGGGAGCATGCACAAATGCAGAGGACAGCCAGGGCACAGGAAGAGGCATCCAAGTATTATTGTTTTTCATTACCAAAAATCCACATGGATTTTTGTTTGAATAGTGTCATTTATAAAATATAGTGTGAATAGTTAATTTCAAGAATTAGTTTCATACTTGACAGAAACATCAGTTAGGTCCGACTTATAGTGGCCATATTGAATTATTATTGTGAAATCCTCTCAAACCTTTGTTACCACTGACGTTTGTTTTTGTAATAGGGTCTTTCTACCTTAATATGAAATATTCAAGAAAAGTTCTTGCTTTAAAAACAAACTCCTGCCATTAGCAAGTCTCTCTCTCTCTCTCTCTCTCTCTCTCTCACTCTCACATACATACCCTCTGGCTGTATCTCTGGGTGTGGCTCATCTGTAAAGAGAGTTAACCTGCCTCTTAGTTTCCCTTCAGTTCTTTGAACAGGGTAGGCAGTCAGGCAAGCAACTACAAGTCTCTGCTGAAAAATGCAGGTTGCCTAGTTTGTCACATGACCCACTCCCAGCAGCGTGGTGCAGGGCCAAATAGACACGGCAGCTACCCAGTGCACCATGGCTTTTAAACTTGAGCTTAAACCAGTCAGTTCTGTTCCATTTATTCCGGTGCATTCCGCTGTCGGAGAGCCTCACCTTCTGCTTGCTGTGGCTCCCGCTCAATCTCACTGTGGTTGTCGATCCCCCACAGAGGGCTTCTTGGAATCCATGTGAACGGGTAATGTGATCAGGGGTCTATATTTTTCTGTTGTTGTTGTTGTTGTGTGTGTGTGTCTTGGGGGTGGGGTGGGGTGGGGGGGGGCGGTGGTGTGTTGTGGCCTGTGAACAGTTGGTGCAGAATGATTTGAAGTGTGTGGGTCATTTTATTTTTCATACAAATTAGATTTTCTTTTTAGGAATGTAGCTCTATATTGGCTGAACAGAAATTACATTCAGTTCTGTAAAAAGGAATTATACTTATGCCATTTCTCAATTACTTTTGTAGGCTGACTGCCAAAGCATGAAAGATTAGGTTGAAACTGGAGCAGATATCTGTGCAAAGGGAGAGTCAGGCTGACAAAGCCATGCACTGTTCAATACTGATTATGTTCTGGGACCTTTGGTTCAACGGCCGTGCATTAATGTAGTGCTTTGTTGTCTTGGAGAGAAATACCCAGATAAGCCGGAGAGAGCTGGTGCTTAGCAACATGTTCAGGCCTTTTTTCCGCGGGTGTCTCGGCCATTGTTATAGCGGACCTTTTTCAAGAAGCACACCCCCCCCCCTCCCCCAATCCCACCTTCACCTTTTAGAGTTCTGATGTAAGAAGGTGGATCAACAGTATGATTGCGATCATGATTAAAATAAAGAAACTCCCTTAACTAAAGCTGCTGTTCTCCGAGGTGCAGTGAGCGAACAAGACCTTCTTTTTTTTTTAACTGCCTTTGTAGATGATTATTTTTGCCCCAGGTTCTTCTTTTTGTGATGTGTGAAACATGAAGATACTTGTTGGGACGTTGCAGTGTCTGCAGCATAAACTGCTACAGTAGTCAGCATCGTTCAGGAGTCCTTAAAGACAACGAGACAGCGGGTTTTTTCCCCCCATCCACCATGATAAAAGTGATGGGTACAGCTTTTGTGTGAGTGAACTTAGCCTTAATACCTAAGCCTTAAACTTTAAAATAGTTGTTTTAATCGTGAATATGTGCAGTAGAACTTTCTTATGCAAGATTACATAAAAGGCCATTTCCGTGCTGGAAAGGCTTCATACAACTAGCTGAGTTGTGTCTTAAAAAGCCTTTAAAAGGTCTGAAGCAGCCTTTCGCTCTGCGCCAGGTTTGTGTAATTGAATCTTCAGGCAGGTTTTGCTCAGAGAATACATATATAAATGTAATGATCAGGATGAAGAGAAGTAGGCACCGCTCCTCATTACCACACAAATTCCAATCGGTCTCATGTCTGAAATTAATATTTTTTTGGGAAAGGCCTGAGAATTGTGCGTTTCAATACGCCCGCTGTTCTGTTTTTTCCCCGCGCACGGATTGAGTTCGGCCGGTTTTTGCTTCATTGTTTTCACTTTGTGGCAGCGCATTCATTTAATGCTTTGTTGCCTTGGCAGAAGAAGTGAATCTGAGCTGGAGAATGCTGGTGCCTAGCAACAGGTGAAGACATTGTCTTTTTGTTCTCTAGAAAAGGGTACATTTAGGGTGAAGGGGTGGGCTAATGCAGCTTCATGATACAAAATAACGCAACGGAATGTCAGGCTGCCATGAGTTTAGTTTCATTCACTGAATCACTGAATTTATATTCTGTATTAAATATTTGTTTGTGTTCAAGGTTAAATGTACATTTAAAATCACAGATTGTTTACTTATTATGTTATGAAATGAGACAACTGTTTTTGTAGCAACCAGTTTGATTTTGGTGAATACAGTATAGAGTCTAAACCCCTTCTACAGGTCACAATCGCTTAAAGACAGACAACTTTAGGCCAGTTTCGTTTGTGTGCATGGTGACTTCATAGTTTATAAACCGAGTGAAACACTTGCCCAATCTTAACCTTTCATTTCCTCTTGATGCATTCTCTTATGGAATATCTTTACTTTTTATATTTCAGCAATATAACACATGTATATCATCTAAGAAAGATAAGAACTCTTATGAATTATAGTAAACTAACTTTGATTTTGTTACGTGGTACCTTATGATCCCCAAAAACATTTAGATTCCAACAAAGACCATATGACACATTACAACAAAATACATTTTAAGGCCTTAGTACAGGTCACAACAGGCAATATTGCTGTGTTACGAATGATACCAAATAGGGATTTCTGGATCTTTTCCAGGTTAGGCTGAGTTACATGTGGGAGCTTTGTACAGGCAGTTCTAAAGAATCTTTCTTGTCAGCAAAACATTACTGTTGAAACAGAAATCGAAAGCAGCTCAATAGCCAGGATATTGTGCAAACATCTGTGTGTCATAGTGTGACGCTGCCTAGTTTGGGAAACTGTTAATTAGTCACCAACTGCAAGTGAGTGCTTGTACAGCATGTCGGAGTCTGTTTTCTGCACTGTCTCAAAGGAAGACTTCACTCACCACATCAATTGGATTCAGTACTTGGCTGCTAAATTATGGGTTACACAGTATTACCCAGGTGAAAAAAGTATGCAAAGGTGTACTTTACTATTTAATTATACTTCAAGTACCCAAGTATACTATTTTTTCACATGGGTATAAAGTGTTATGATAATATGACTAATGTGTCAAATATCAAATGGTTAATTTCTCCCTTAACAACATTTTTTGTTGTGGACTTTATTTTTGGTAAGCAGACCTAAATGTATGTAATACATTGTGATATTAATTTGATGTCAACAACTAGGTTTGTTGATAAATTCAGGAATATTGGTGTCTGTAAATGACCATGAATTGGTGTTTTTGAATTCAAATTAAGAGTATGTAAATGAGACAAGTGTTTATTATTTGTTATGTATTTGATATGGTAAGTGAGATAATATTATTCCACAGTGTGCGTGGGTTACATAGCAGCTAATTGACCTCACTTTTTGAACGTTCTGATTTAATTTATAATAATATCCATATATGCTATTCAAACTGCATTTTTTTCAAAATTGTGGTTCTCTGCCAAGAATCAGAAACTGTGGTAATATTATAATGTTTAGGCATGTTCTTGTTTTGTAGATTGTTCCATCTATCAAGATGATGAGAGCATAGACATGGACTCTGTCAACTGGCCTCCAAACACTAAACACATGAACGGCCAATCAGAAACCAGCACAAGCCGGTTCTCCAGCTGGGTCACCTTTGATGACGATGAGCCAAACTTCCAATGTCCTGGGAGAACCTCCTCCCTCAAACTGGAGAACCTCAGCTGCGGTTCCACCCAGGACGCCAACAGCAACGTGATCATATCTCCGGTTCAAAACCAGAACGTGGAGCGGCACCTTCTGGACCTGACGCCAGACGGTGTCAACCCTGCCTTTACCCTGGATAGCTCTGTGTTCAGCGTCAACACCCCTTACAATAAGAAGAACCCTTTCCTGGATGAGGAACTCGTGGATGTCCAGCCCTCCCCCATTAACCCTTTTAGTGCCTATTTTGATGAAAAGGAAATTAAGATTTCCCAGAGCAACGGGTCATGCTCAGAGAGCCCCCACATTTTCTCTTTCAGCTCCCCTTTCATTAAGTCTAATGGCACCGATGTCAAACGGGAATCTTTGCTGTTGTTTTCTCCTGTTTCAAGCTCCGTAGATGAAAATGTTTTCTTCCCTGCCAAAGACCGGCTGGAGCAGCTTAAGAATCTGCAGATCGCAGACCCGGACCAGCTCGGCAGTCCCACGTTACCTGACGATCTCGCAGACTCCGCGGAGCCTGAAGAGCACCCGTACCGGCCCGCCTACTTGAACCCGCGGGATGGCTGGCCCATGATGCTACGTATACCAGAGAAGAAGAACATCATGTCATCGCGGCACTGGGGCCCCATCTTTGTGAAGCTCACTGACTCTGGGCAACTGCAGCTCTTCTACGAAAAGGGTCTGGAGAAGCCCTTCAAGGAGTTCCAGCTGGACGGCCGCCACGAGCTCTCTGAGCACAAGCTGCAGAACTACGACGAGAATGGCCGAGTGCACACCATCAGCGTCGATCACGTAGCCTACAAGGAAAAACGCAAGATCCAGCCCAAGGTGGCGGTGGTCCACATGCCTATCAAGGAGCAGCTGGTCAAACTGGGCACCATCAACTACCAGGACTTCCTGAGCTTCACCAACACGTTGCAAGAAAGGCTGATGCGACTTCCGGTCGATTCGGAGCACTTGAGCAGCACCGTGTCCTACTCTGAGGAGGAGATAATTGTGGACGTACGTGATGAGTTCCATGGGGTGGTATCAAAAGGAGACAACAGGATCCTTCAGCAGTTGGTGGTGACCCATGTCAATGTGCTGCCATTTGTTTCTGGGTCTCCGCTTTGCAGGATAGGATTGAATGACATCCAGGTTAAAGGTAATGAGGTGGTGGCTCGGCACGACATCATCCCCAACACCACCACTCGCTGGATCAAGCTGCGGAATTGCCAGCTGCACAGCTACGCGGACGAGAAGGAGTTTGCGGAGTCGCGGGTGATCACCTTCAGCCCTTCGGGCGGTCGCAGGTTCGAGCTGCTGCGTTTCCGCACGGTCTTCGCAGAGAAGACACTCCCCTTCACCCTGAGGACAGTGGCCAGCGTTAAGGGGGCGGAAGTGGAGTTGCAGTCGTGGCTGGTGATGTCATCTGGCTTCTCATCCAATCGAGATCCTCTGACACTGATCCCATGCGAAAACGTGATGATACGGTACCCCATCCCCCTGATGTGGGCCAAGAACTTCCGCCGGGACAGTGTCACGGGGGAGAAGTCTTTGAAAGCGCGATTCAACAAAGGCGCCAGCTTTGGCTCTGCTAGCACATCTGGGCCTGAACCGGCCATGAGGGTAACACTGGGAACTGCCAAATATGAACATGCCTTCAAGTCTGTGGTGTGGAGAATTAACAGACTTCCGGACAAAAATTCAGGTAGGCAAGATTCACTTGGTATGCGAATACAGGTGTAATTGAATTATATGCAAACATGTACAAGGAGCAATGGAATTTAACTAGTACATTGCATTTTACAAGGACTCTGTTCTAAGAGTCCAAAATGATGTTGAAGTGATCAAATAAACTGTTAATATTTAAATATTTAAAAAATATTTGTATTTTTGTCTATATATATATATTTATATTTATAGCACAAAATATGAATTGGTACAATAATATTAATTATACTAACTTGGGGTTAATTTATGACCTTAAAATATCTTGTAAAAGTCGATTAGAAATGTCAAAAATATGAAAAGAAGAAGCACCTGTTGGGATGATTATGGGGAAAATAATAAGAAAAAGTTAATCATATTTGATTTACTCTTCTGCTTTGTGTTCAATTGTTTATGCGTGTCATGGATAAATTGTACTCTGGGGTGCATTAGGCGGTCCACTATATCAAATTATTTGTTATGCCAAAACCAGCACAACATTCTCCAATTTCCACAGCTTTACTCCACTCGTGACATCTTTGTCCTGGCTGACTGAACTCTAGAACTGTCCATTATTGCATCTCGTGTCTTTTCGATTGGGATGGTGATAGTTTTAAGATGTGCTGCCGTCACGTAAACGTGTAAATCATATTTTCTGTCCGAAATATTGAAGTAAACGCAGACTTTTAAAGAATGTATCATCTCTCCCAGCAAAAGCTGCCAACTCAACCTTCCGTACAATTCATCACAATGATTTTCTTTCTCTTCTGTGTAATTAAACCATTAGTACCATTCAGGGCTGGTATTAAGA
The DNA here is from genome assembly GCA_022702515.1 of Ilyophis sp. 1 JC-2022. Lineage (NCBI taxonomy): Eukaryota > Metazoa > Chordata > Actinopteri > Anguilliformes > Synaphobranchidae > Ilyophis > Ilyophis sp. 1 JC-2022. Next base: position 40,642,110 of record CM040406.1, read on the forward strand.
GATTGCATGTAACGTGAGTGGGTGAAGTAGTTTGGAACTTGTTAAAAAGGAAAAGCGTTCTGAACAACACAAACTTGAACCTGCTTCTCAACAGGAACCAAAACCAGAACTTGAGCATGTCGGCGTATCCGGGCCTCTTTGTCGTACCTTTTTCATGTGTACTTTCCCTTTGAATATGCCCTTAGCTTTACTACAGATTGTCCTTGTTTGATTAAATATTTGGTAACAGGGTTAAAAGAATCAAGGCACTCTTTTTTTTTGTTGTATAAATATTAAAAATGGCATGTCCAGAAAGGAGTATTTTAAAAACACGATACCCTGAAGAAGGCCAGTAAGCCTAAATGCATAGGTACAACATGTTTTTATAGTAATCTCTTTCATGAACATGCCATATCAATAAAGGCATTTTTAACATTTAAAGAAGAGTTCTTTGATTCTTTTTCCCCTGTTATCAACTAAATGAATAGACCATTTTCAAAGAGTAGCTTCTATACTGAATTACTGTTTTAGCATCCGGGCAGCGCAGATTTTTTCTTTCATATGTTTAAATATTGTTTGCTACTTTACATGGTGAAATGTAATTTCAAATACATTTCAAGCTGTCTATTCTTAGATATCTTGGGTATCTTTTTTCAAAGGCTGTCTGTTCTTCCAAATCATGTGAAACATGTAATCAGTTTATCAGAAAGAAAGTTCTGAAAGAGCTGGCCATGTTAAAGCTTTTATTTTATGCATTTTTCTAGCACACTCATTTTGCTTAAAACCATAATGTTGCCACAACTTTGGCTCCTTACACGCATGTATTAAAGTGTCCTCTTACCCCTCACAGCATGCTTATAATGTGCTCGCGAGGCCCATGGCATGTGCTATGGTGCAGAGAATATTATTAAGAATATAGGTTTCCCCTCTAAGCGCATGCTTTCATTGCGCCTGTGTTGGTATTTCCCAGTCAATGCCAACCCCTCAAGGCCTTTCAGTGTGACAGCAGCAGGGTCTCCTCTCTCCCCGTTTGATTCGTTAGACAAAGCGCCACTGTCACCATTCATTAACTCACGAAATCACGGCCCTGCGTCGTCTTTGTGACCCCATCCTTTCCCCCTCACTTCACAGAGCGGGACATTTCTTTCTTTCTTCTCGACACAAAAACGAAACGTTACAAAAGTCTTTCCACGCATCTCACAATAAAATCCACAGGCCAAGGGAACTGCTCAATAGGAGAACTGGGACTCTGTAACACAAACTTGAACTCCTTGGATTATTTTTCTCACTTTAACGAGATTTGCTGGATTTTCAAGCTCAGTGTGGGCCCTCTCTTGTTTCTTTCCACTCCGAGAACAGAAAGAAACCACTGCTGTGTGTGAATAATGTTTTCCTCCCGAATGGCCAAAATCATCACTCCACCCTTTGTACAGAAACCCTGCATAGTTGTTTGTCAACCAAGGTCAGGGTATTGGGTTACAAGGTCAGGCTTTGGAAGCGGTAGCTTCAGGATTTCAATGAGACCCGGCTGGGATCCCCCAAGAGATTAGTGTTAAGAATTGAGTTTAGCTTTGTGATTTTAACTTGGTGTTTGTGTCTCATGATCCATAAGGTCTGGGACACCCCCACACCTTCTTCTGCCGCTTGGAGCTGGGATCAGACCGGGATGTGCCCCCCAAGTTTCAGCGCCACCTAGAGGTGGAGTTTGATATGCCCGCTGCCTCCGCTTCCAAGGCCACTGTGCGCTCGCTGTCCGTGGGCGAGAGGACTGATGTGAAAAAGTGGATCAACTACAAATCACACTACAGTTATCAGGTATTGTTTGTTTATTTCAGGTGTGTGTATGTGTGCGCGCGTGCGTGTGTTTCATTGGCAATATCCACATGAACCTCTATGAACTACAGCACGGTTTTACTGCAGTGTAGTGCAGTTAATCTTTTTCTTTGCTGATGGAGTGTAGTCACTAAGCCAGGATTATTGAGGAAGGAGTAAAACACGACTTTACCATTGCTGATTCATTTTATTTTCTCTCATTCCAACAGACACCGCTAAAAAGAAATTAAGTGGTGTCAAAAATAGAGCAGGGTTGTTTTGTTTTTTTCCAGGAGGAGTAGAGGTAGAGGGTAGAGGACCTTTATCAGAATTCGGCATGTTCTATTGTGTCACGCGAAAAACTGACGTGTCTGTGTGACTGTACAATGGAAATCCTTTTTCACTACAAGGCGGAATTGTCAATACGTTCATGTGGGCCCTTGGACAGAGGCAACCAATGTGATTATGTATAATGAGATGCTAGTGATAGTATATGTATTCATTCCGGACCAATGAAATGTTATTTATTTCACTTTGGGCATGTAAACTGAAGCAAGTAAATGCCTGAGGTCAGCATTATGCAATCACAAAAGCAGTCTGCTCTGTCAACAGAATAGGATAATTGGAGTATTAGGTTGTGGTGGAGGGGGGAGGGTGGGCTCACCATCTAATAAGCAGCCTGTCTGAATATGACACTGCACAGTATTGCTGAACCAGGAACCAGGAACCAAGACTATGTCAGCAGATATAACCTAGTTGGGCTTGGTTCATGTTGGTTATGTCTTCCTTTTTACACTAGATCCTTCCACCAAATAATACATTTATTAATTAAATCCATTAATAATACACTTCATGTCAATTACAATGTAAGTACTAATGAGAATGAGGGTTCCTTACCTCTCTACTCAGTCTGTTTTTTGTTTTGTTTTTAGTATTTGAAACTTTTTTTACACCCCCTGTATCTGTATGGGAGTACTGCCATCTTGTGGTTGAAGATGGCCACTGCTGTTGTTGATTGACTCGAGTGTGATATTTGTCAGTGTTCTAACGGTGCTCCTCTGTTCAAGGTGGAAATAGAGCAGAAGACAAACAGTGTTTCGGACAGCCCGCAACCTGACCAGCCAGGGGAGTGTGTACATCAGTAAGGTCGATCGCCTGGATGTCTACCTATTTAACACTGGAAATACAGGGGGAAAGGCATAATAATTTTGCACTTTGGAAAAATGATCGGACAGTAAAAATCTGTGTACTCTGCGTACTGTGCAGGATGCTGAAAGACTGAGGTTTGCTTTGACTTGTCTGTATTTTTTTTGTAGACTATGGCCAGCTTGGTCTTGGGGAACATATTTTTGTACTAGTAATTTATTAGCTGACACAATTGACTGGCCCAGTTAAACTTTGTAATATTTCAGAGTTTATTTAGGAGGGCACAGAAGGTGTAAAATGTCTCTTGAAGGTCCTTGTATAGTCTGACAAAACTTCTGACTGAAAGTTTGCTTTCTTGTGAAAACATTCCCAGAAATATTCAAATGAAAAGCAACACAAAATATTGTTTGGCATTTGTTTTGCATTGACACAAAGGTGCCTTTAATTTAGCACTGTACGCTTCTGATCTCATGAGGAGGATATTTCCGTACAATACTGCCGTAAACGAATTAGAGCTATGACTTAATTTTCTTCACCCCATACACTTCTCCCTATGGATATATTTTTTTTCTTCCACAAAACACATTACAAGCTTCATCATGTTATTAGTATTCTCATCTTTGAATCCTTGTCCTGCTCATTGCTTTAAATGCACAGATTTTAGTCGGGTTCATCTCTAATTATAGTTTTGAATACGTTTCTGTTAAGACAAGGATTTCTTTCATTGCATTATTGTTTTCCACTGTCCCCATCCCACATTCAGAATTCAAACAATTTTCAGGTTTTTCTGAAAAGCTTTAATTTTTTATGTTTTTACAGTCTATTCTCTCTAATTATTACTTTAAATATACAGTGTGCAAAATTAGAAATAAGTTTGAAATATTAGGAATAGGTCTGAAGCAACAAATATACATGAGAAAACGTTAAGGGACCTCTTGTCTTGTATAATGGTTAAGGAACTGGACTTGTAACCGAAAGGTTGCAGGTTCGATTCCCAGGTAGGACACTGCCGTTGTACCCTTGAGCAAGGGTACTTACCCTGAATTGCTTCGGTATACATCCAGCTGTATGAATGGATACATGTAATAGGAAGTCGTGTAAGTCGCTCTGGATAAGAGCTTCTGCTAAATGGCCGTAATGTAAATGAAATGAGGATTTCTTGTGATTAAGAAGAGTTAGAAGTGTCCCTCCAGGGTCAGTGTTTGTCTTGTGATGTCAATCAAACAGATGGAAGCCAAGTATCCTACCATGTGTAGGGTCAAATGGAGCTAATGACTAATCTATGTCTTAACAGATGCATTGTTAGCAAAGCAGTGATTGCAAGGAATACAGATTGTGTCATTGATACAGAATTGTGTTAACCGTTGCGCTAAATGTAGACCATTCGTTGATATCAATGATATCAGAACTACTGTATTTTATGTGGTAAGAAATATTTTTTTATTTTTTATTACACGTCAATGTAATACATGTGTATAGATGCACAATGTTCAAACTACTAACATCAACTTAATGTTATTGAATTTTTCGAAAGAAAATGGCTGTACTGGAAGAACTCTATACAAGCCCATATATGGATGTAACAACCAAGAATTAACATGTGATCTGTGCTTTAAAACTGTGTACCTAACTAATGAGGACGTCCTTGTGCACTAATGTTTTATAGTCCTTTAAAAGCAAGTTGCAAAACGTCTCATGTAACCTGTAAGACCATTCAGGTTTTTTTTAAAGTTTTTTTTTTTTTAGAATCAGTGTTGGAATTTCAACAAAGGTCCATGTTGCCACGTTGTGAAGTTTTGAGTCACTGCCAGCAGGAAGGCATATGCGACACAGGGTATGGTATTAGGAGAGAAAGAAATCAACTAATCAGTGCCATTCTGAATCTTTTCTGTATTTTTTCCCCTCAGAAAACTACTTGAAAAATGATCTGAATTTATCAGATAAAATGCGTATTGCATATTATATAACTTAATGTACTGCCATACATTTAGTACAAACTTGGTTCATACCTTTAATGTAAAAGTACAGCAAAAAATCTAATTGCACATTTTGTATTGTTAATTGCCCTCACATCTCTAAGCAGTATATATTTTTTGTTGTTGGTTGGAGTTTAAGTGGAGAGGGAATGCAGTTTGACTGAGTGTTTTGTTGTTGGTTGGAGTTTAATTGCAGAGGGAATGCTGTTTGACTGAGTGTTTTGTTGGAGTTTATTTGGAGAGGGAATGCAGTTTGACTGAGTGTTTTGTTGTTGGTTGGAGTTTATTTGGAGAGGGAATGCAGTTTGACTGAGTGTTTTGTTGGAGTTTATTTGGAGAGGGAATGCAGTTTGACTGAGTGTTTTGTTGGAGTTTATTTGGAGAGGGAATGCAGTTTGACTGAGTGTTTTGTTGGAGTTTATTTGGAGAGGGAATGCAGTTTGACTGAGTGTTTTGTTGTTGGTTGGAGTTTATTTGGAGAGGGAATGCAGTTTGACTGAGTGTTTTGTTGGAGTTTATTTGGAGAGGGAATGCAGTTTGACTGAGTGTTTTGTTGTTGGTTGGAGTTTATTTGGAGAGGGAATGCTGTTTGACTGAGTGTTTTGTTGGAGTTTATTTGGAGAGGGAATGCAGTTTGACTGAGTGTTTTGTTGTTGGTTGGAGTTTATTTGGAGAGGGAATGCAGTTTGACTGAGTGTTTTGTTGGAGTTTATTTGGAGAGGGAATGCAGTTTGACTGAGTGTTTTGTTGGAGTTTATTTGGAGAGGGAATGCAGTTTGACTGAGTGTTTTGTTGTTGGTTGGAGTTTATTTGGAGAGGGAATGCAGTTTGACTGAGTGTTTTGTTGGAGTTTATTTGGAGAGGGAATGCAGTTTGACTGAGTGTTTTGTTGTTGGTTGGAGTTTATTTGGAGAGGGAATGCAGTTTGACTGAGTGTTTTGTTGTTGGTTGGAGTTTATTTGGAGAGGGAATGCAGTTTGACTGAGTGTTTTGTTGTTGGTTGGAGTTTAAGTGGAGAGGGAATGCAGTTTGCCTGAGTGTTTTGTTGTTGGTTGGAGTTTATTTGGAGAGGGAATGCTGTTTGACTGAGTGTTTTGTTGTTGGTTGGAGTTTAATTGCAGAGGGAATGCAGTTTGACTGAGTGTTTTGTTGTTTGTTGGAGTTTATTTGGAGAGGGAATGCAGTTTGACTGAGTGTTTTGTTGTTGGTTGGAGTTTAATTGCAGAGGGAATGCAGTTTGACTGAGTGTTTTGTTGTTGGTTGGAGTTTAATTGTAGAGGGAATGCTGTTTGACTGAGTGTTTTGTTGTTGGTTGGAGTTTAATTGCAGAGGGAATGCTGTTTGACTGAGTGTTTTGTTGTTGGTTGGAGTTTAATTGGAGAGGGAATGCAGTTTGACTGAGTGTTTTGTTGTTGGTTGGAGTTTAATTGTAGAGGGAATGCTGTTTGACTGAGTGTTTTGTTGGAGTTTATTTGGAGAGGGAATGCAGTTTGACTGAGTGTTTTGTTGTTGGTTGGAGTTTATTTGCAGAGGGAATGCAGTTTGACTGAGTGTTTTGTTGTTGGTTGGAGTTTATTTGGAGAGGGAATGCAGTTTGACTGAGTGTTTTGTTGTTGGTTGGAGTTTATTTGGAGAGGGAATGCAGTTTGACTGAGTGTTTTGTTGTTGGTTGGAGTTTATTTGGAGAGGGAATGCAGTTTGACTGAGTGTTTTGTTGTTGGTTGGAGTTTATTTGGAGAGGGAATGCAGTTTGACTGAGTGTTTTGTTGTTGGTTGGAGTTTAATTGTAGAGGGAATGCTGTTTGACTGAGTGTTTTGTTGTTGATTGGAGTTTAATTGGAGAGGGAATGCAGTTTGACTGAGTGTTTTGTTGTTGATTGGAGTTTATTTGGAGAGGGAATGCAGTTTGACTGAGTGTTTTGTTGTTGGTTGGAGTTTAATTGTAGAGGGAATGCTGTTTGACTGAGTGTTTTGTTGTTGATTGGAGTTTAATTGGAGAGGGAATGCAGTTTGACTGAGTGTTTTGTTGTTGATTGGAGTTTATTTGGAGAGGGAATGCTGTTTGACTGAGTGTTTTGTTGTTGGTTGGAGTTTATTTGGAGAGGGAATGCTGTTTGACTGAGTGTTTTGTTGTTGGTTGGAGTTTAATTGCAGAGGGAATGCAGTTTGACTGAGTGTTTTGTTGGAGTTTATTTGGAGAGGGAATGCAGTTTGACTGAGTGTTTTGTTGTTGGTTGGAGTTTATTTGGAGAGGGAATGCAGTTTGACTGAGTGTTTTGTTGTTGGTTGGAGTTTAAGTGGAGAGGGAATGCAGTTTGACTGAGTGTTTTGTTGTTGGTTGGAGTTTAAGTGGAGAGGGAATGCAGTTTGACTGAGTGTTTTGTTGTTGGTTGGAGTTTATTTGGAGAGGGAATGCAGTTTGACTGAGTGTTTTGTTGTTGGTTGGAGTTTAAGTGGAGAGGGAATGCAGTTTGCCTGAGTGTTTTGTTGTTGGTTGGAGTTTATTTGGAGAGGGAATGCTGTTTGACTGAGTGTTTTGTTGTTGGTTGGAGTTTAATTGCAGAGGGAATGCAGTTTGACTGAGTGTTTTGTTGTTTGTTGGAGTTTATTTGGAGAGGGAATGCAGTTTGACTGAGTGTTTTGTTGTTGGTTGGAGTTTAATTGTAGAGGGAATGCTGTTTGACTGAGTGTTTTGTTGTTGGTTGGAGTTTAATTGCAGAGGGAATGCTGTTTGACTGAGTGTTTTGTTGTTGGTTGGAGTTTAATTGGAGAGGGAATGCAGTTTGACTGAGTGTTTTGTTGTTGGTTGGAGTTTAATTGTAGAGGGAATGCTGTTTGACTGAGTGTTTTGTTGGAGTTTATTTGGAGAGGGAATGCAGTTTGACTGAGTGTTTTGTTGTTGATTGGAGTTTATTTGGAGAGGGAATGCTGTTTGACTGAGTGTTTTGTTGTTGGTTGGAGTTTATTTGGAGAGGGAATGCTGTTTGACTGAGTGTTTTGTTGTTGATTGGAGTTTAATTGGAGAGGGAATGCAGTTTGACTGAGTGTTTTGTTGTTGATTGGAGTTTATTTGGAGAGGGAATGCAGTTTGACTGAGTGACAGTAGGATGCTCTACAGCAGAAAGGGGGGCGTACAGTGAACATCATGAAGAGGGATTTTGGTGCCTATAACCTATGCACACTTGCCACATTATTTGTTAATTCATAGAGGAAACACTCACAAGGGCTTTAAAAACTCTGATCTTAACTTTTCATAGGTTTTCGCTGGGTACGCCAAACCAACAATGTCTTTACTGCAGCTATTACAAAGTTGTATAGTTTATGTGTTTCACCATGTATTGATTGCATTTCCCTTCACTACTAAAGGACTAAAGGCAGCATGTTTGTAATTGTGAACTGTGGCTCTGTAGCCTAATGGGAAAGCTTTGATCTGTGGACACTTCAATTGTGCCTATTGTTTTTTACTGTGTATTGCTTTAATACCTGACACCTGTTTACAGCAACAGCAACAAATTACCCCACTAACACAATCAGCATGCCTTATGATTAAGACTGGAATGAAAATGTGTGTGTTAGTGTATTTTTTAAAATGTTGTTACTTTGCACAGATAAAGGAAATACATTTTTTTTCTCAAAAATAATTTTCATTGTGGTTTTTGTTCAATAATCCATGATACTACTATAACTGTAATCATATAGTTTCCTCATGGAAAGACTGGCAGCATGAAGGGAGCCATCGCTGTCTTTGTAGAGCCTAGGCCCAACAGGACTGTATATGTTCTATAGTTCACCCTCCTATTATGTTTGGGATCAGTTTGACGTCTCTTAAAAACCAGTTAACCTTATTTTTTCCATTTTGTATGATTTTATTCTAATTTTGTGGGGTTAAATAGTATACATAATGCTGCTTTCAAGTCCTGTACCAACTTTGTATACAGAGGTGTTGTGTGGGGTCATTTTGTCCCCAGGCTCTGTAGCTGTATAAAACATAAAAAATATACAACTTAAAAAAAAAAAAAAATTCTGATTTTGTTGTGGGTGATTCTGGGTACTTTCCCCATACAGGTTTAAAACTTGCCACAAACGTTCACTTACCTCCGGCTCTAAAATGAGAAGTTACAGATTTTTTACATTTGGGGATAAAAGGCTAGTCAATTGAGAGACTCAAATCTTTTCTCTTACAATAATATAATTTGTGTTGGTTTAAACTGTTAAATATAAAAGGTTTCATAAAATGTCAACATAATATGCGGCTATTGGGTCTCATTCACCAACCATTCAACGACAAAATTTTCTCTTAAGACTTTCTTTAAAACTTTTTTTGAACATTCTGGCATTCACCAATGTTTTCTTGGGATTTTTAAGAACAAATGTGTTGGTAGAGTGATTGGTGAATGAGGCCCACTGTTCTCATGTGTATGGGATGATTTGCATTTTGTGACTCCAAGAGGAGAAATCTTTATGAAGGTTTATAGATTTCCCCTTAAAAAGTGGCTTTTAGTCAACTGATATTTCTATTATTAAAACTCGGTATATATATTTTGCGTATATTCATTTTATGATCGCTGTATGCATGAAACGGTATGCTATTGCCTGGAAACCCATTGAATGTACATTACATGTAACGGTATGGAAAATAGTAACTTCTGATAAATTATTCCTGACAAATGTAGGATAAATGCTGAAGCTGGCCAAAGTTCAAGGATGTGGGGTATCAAGCAAATCCTCTTTAAAATAAAAAAGTACAATAGCTTCCCATAACTGGCACACATATTAAATCAGAGCTCCCTGTTTAATTGCACAAATAATGAATTGCAATTATTGAACGGACAATCACACCTCCGCAGGTCTATTTTTCAGGATGTATCTACAGGACTGCTAATATTGGTGTTCACAATTTGGAAAATGAACACTTTTGGGTATTCTTTGACCCAAACATTCAACAGCCTAAAATCCCCCAAAAACTCCTTTACACATTATCTTAATTATACACTGCTCAAAGAAATGAAGGGAACACTTAATCAACACAGTATAACACCAAGTCAATTAAACTTCTGGGATATCTATCTGTCCAGTTAGGAAGCGTAAACGATTGTGAATCAATTTCACCTGCTTTGGTGCAAATGAAAGTTACAACAGATGGACAGGAACGACAACAGCAAGACAACCCCCAAAAAGTAAATGGTTTTGCAGGTGGTGGCCACAGACCATTTCTCTCTCCTTATTCTTTCTGACTGAATTTTCTCTAGTTTTGCATTTTGCTAGTACCCTTGTCACTACTGGTAGCATGAGGCAGTACCTCCAGCCCATTCAGGTTGCACAGGTAGTCCAGCTCCTCCAGGATGGCACATCCATACGTGCAGTCGCAAGAAGGTTTGCTGTGTCTCCCAGCACAGTCAAGAGCGTGGAGGAGATACCGGGAGATGGGCCATTACAAAAGGAGAGCTGGACAGGGCTGTAGATGGGCAACAACCCAGCGGCAGGACCGGTATCTGCTTCTTTCTGCAAACCAGTTACATTCTGTTGTAAGGACTTCAACCTCCATGGTAACGGTATTGTTGCTATGGCAATCTTTTCTCAGCCACATCATTTCAAGCTGGACCTCCATGGTCTGTTTATAAATAACTGAAACTGATAAGAAAATTGAAAAAAGAAAATTCTATTCAATTAATGAAAGGTTTTGTTCACTTTTCTGAACAAGCTTCCTATATTTACTTTGATGTTTTCTGATGCTGAAAGAAAAACTTTTTTTCTTTTTTTTAAAGATTTATTTTATTTATGCAAGTGTCCATTAAATTAATTAATTGTCCTATGAGGAAAAAGAAGTGTATGTCCTTAGCTGTGTTTTTATTGGGAAGATCAATGGTTAACTTGTTTGCGGATAATCATTTGTTCACTGGTCAAATATTATAATTGCCAGGTATTTCTTACCCCAGGCCAGATCCTAAATGATGAGAACTCCAAAATGTCCAAATGGCACCTGGTGCCTCATACAGTATCATCAGTAGGTGGCGCTGCAGCAACAGCTCATGTCCCAAAGCTGGCCTTGTGGAGCACAGGCTCCAGTCATGCAACAGGTTGGTTGTGCTGTGCCAGTGTTTTGCATGTTTCTGTAGAATTTGGTGTGGATGTGCTGTTGAATGAAGTGCAGTGATCTGTTGTATGTATTGTATCTTTCTATTTGCTAGATATGAGTTACAATTGGACTCATGTTCTCAGAGTCTAGAAAAACTGTTTGTAATGTAAACAACAACCTTATGTATGCTTTTCAGATCTATTATTACCTACAGTGATGTCATTTCCTGACAGCTGCATAAACACAAGCTCCAAACACTCAGGTTTGTTTTATTATATTGTAACATTGTAATCAAATATGAAGTTAAATAAATATTAATCACGTAAAGAGCATTCGCATCCAATTAAGAGTAGTGGATATTTTGAAGGGATTGCCTTTTTTTACATCAACGACATTCCAACAATATCATTGCCATCACGCAGTATCAGTTCAGCATCACAGAATATTTTGAGAGGCAACTGATGGCACAAAAAGAAGTTTAAAGTATGTTTCTGAGCTGTGTAAAGTTTGGGGCGGTGTTTTCCGCCGGCATTTGCTTTGCTAACTGCTAGCGTTGCCTGACAAGAAGATTATACCGCCACAGAGGAGAGGAGTGGCTTTCTCTTGCTCAGGTCTGCGATCTAATAAATCAACATAGAAGACTGGTATGTGCAGTTGAGACAACCGCAGGAAAGCTGCTTCAGGAAAATCGTAGGCCTACAAATACTTGTTGGATCCTAAAAGGATGGACTAATTGACGAGCGACGTCCAAGAGCTGAAATTTAGTTTGCAATTATCTCAGAGAGATATTGAGGGCCTGAAAGGAGCGAGTGACAGGATCACAACTGAACGCAAGTAGCCTACACATATATTGAGATTAAAGTGGACGGCATAGGCTACTTCATCAGACACTTAGACGTCTGCAGACATTGAATAGAACAGAAAGATGTGTCTTTTGCCTTCGTACGACGTCTTCTGTGCGGGCTGCCGAGGTGAACGTTCTCAGGCAAAGTTCGTTGTTCATTGACCTGCCCCTGTCTTATATATAGAGAGTACGTATATATATTATAGGGTGACCAGATAAAAAACAAACAAAAAAAATATATATTGATCTGCAGTAAAATTACACGCAAATCGAAACGGGGTGTTTTATATTTTTTTACGTTTGGAGGAAAAAAACGGGGACATTTCCAGGTACAGGTCGAGCTGGGGACAAGGCATTGAAAACGGAGACAGTCCCCGGAAATGTCAAATTAAAACACCCCATTTCAATTTGCCGCCCTGTTCGTGTAATTTTACTGCAGATCAGATACTTTTCAGTCCAAGTTGTTTAGACCAGCGGTGCACAAACTGGGCCATCTACGAGTATTATGTGGGGTGATTGTTTTTTCTCTTGCAAGGATAGGTCTACGTTGTTTTTTTCCACAACTTTTTCTGCAGCATTCCAGGTAGAGAATTATGGACACTAGCAGTGAAATTATTAAGGCGAATGTTGACAACATTTTGGATGCTGTTTTTATGCCAGAAGTTTTTAAATGTAGGCCTCTCCCGAATTGACTGAATTGAAAGTGAATTGTATGCAACCCTGTAGCCACCGACATTTGTATGAACCCTGTGTAAATATGCTTTTTTCTTTTAGCTAGCAATGTTACTTATCTAAGAGAATATTTAAGATTGGCTAAGCCTATCCTTTAATAAATTATTTTCTTTGCATGAAATCCTTAAGTGTTCTGTTTATCATTTTAAATGGTTATTGTAGTGGGGAATGGTTATTTTGTTTATTGAAGTCATTGAAATTTGCATGGGCGATCACCTAACATGATCTGGTACAATAAGTGTGCAAGATAAGTGTTCCAAATAATGCAATTGAGGTAAAATACTGTTAGATAGTAGCCTATAGTGTTGCTGAGGTAAAATAGTAAGTAGACAGTTTATCCCTTCAGTAAAGATGGTGAAACAACAATCTACTATCAATACTACCTTCTGTTAAAACATTGCATGAACTTACCTAAAGTTATTACCTTTTCAGAATTTAGGGCTTTAAAGTTCATTCAAAATTGTGGCGCGTTCCTAGCGCGTCCTGGAGCTCTTTCTACTGAGCTCTTTCTACTCTTTCACCACTCCCAGGGTGCATCCCAATATTCTTCACTCCCCACCTCATTTCCTCCACTCCTCTCCTACCCGGAAGTATGAAAAACTGCCTGAATATTTTGAGTAGAAGTATTTGCATGTACAGTATACAATGTACCTGAGGTAACAAAACCGGATAATTCTAACTCGGCCATTTGTGACTCACCGTGCCAGAGAACAGAAGTAGCCCAGTTTCAAAAGGCCTCGCAAATGTGTTCTCTCCCCTGTGTCCTCTCTCCAGTGTGCAAAAATCTAATTTACCACCATGTTGAAACATTTCCATGGCCGCACAATTTTCAAAAAACACGACCCAAGGAAATTCATTTTCAACCTGCCATCTGAAAAGTAGCCCAATTGGGCAGAAAAACCCGTGGACCTAACAATGGTGAGGACCTGCATTTTGTCAACTCCATCAGGCACACATAAAATCATAGCATTATAGTATAAAATATGAAGGAAATGTTTAATGATTTTCGGAGTATTAAATACACAAGATTATTTTAGTAGCTGAGCTGTATAATCAAAAAGTATGATAACTTTATTCAAGAAAGAAATACAGTTGTAATGTTGCCCACTTACAATTTCTGTTGACAATGTACTTTGTGATAAAGAACAAATAATATCATTTATAACACAATTTATACCATTTATTCATAAAAAAAACATTTTTTAAAAATATAAATTTGGTGCGCAACACGAGGCTGAGCATATCCAATTTCTACCCCAATTTTGCATGGACAATCATCTGCAACCGCAGCCATCTACATTGCACAAACCCCACTGTCAATTTGGGAGCCTATAGACATCCACGCTTCTCCGAAACACGTGGTGTCGCCTGCTTCTTTTCACACGGAAGACTACAGCTAAGCTCGCATTCTGCGGACCTTTCATATGCAGCTTTAACTGCAATCTGCAGATGCCCAGTTGACCAGCTATTAATTAATTGTGCTATTAATTGTCCTGCTAACTGTTGATGGACTGTTAACGGTCCCCAATTATACTATTTTCAGCAATTTAATATTATTCCAAACAGGTATACCAAACATGTTGATAAGGATTTTTAAAAGAAAAAAAATGACAAAACATTTTTAAGAAAACATATCCAGCGAGTCTCCCTTCGAACTGAACAGGTAGTTTTGGGAGGGTGTTGCGTATCCACACAACTCCTGCTCTAAAACTGAACATGGCATCCGAAAGTTATTCAGCAGGGATTACACCATACATTTGGGTTGCCACCTAAATACAGAACAAATTGTGTCCTGTATTGATTCAATAAGGAATGCAACATTTTATAAGAAACTGAAACACACGTGTTAAACTACCTAATTAGGAGCCTATTGATTCACCTTTGTTTTTAGTTTGATCCTTTAAATAAATGTGTTACCTCTTTTTTGTAATTGTAAATAGCATTTATAGCATTTCTGACATAATGTGACTAATCGATTTGTCCATGAATCTCAACAAGTGCACCTGCGGCAATTGTTAAAAAATCCCCACCAATCAAGAAAATGTCATTATGCAAAGAGTTGATCAACTACAGAACTACATCAGATCTGGAGTAAAATGTAACTGTATTGTTTTGTCCGGTGATTTTTTATGGGAGCAATTTGATAATCACTACTAATCCTTATACCCAGCTGGGAGGACCTTCATCGGCAGTTGTGCGACCGAACAGGGGTGGGAAAACACAGATATACACAGATATACCACCTCAACCCCCTAAATGGCGAAATGCGGCCCACAGGTAACAAAACCGGCTAATTCTACCCAGGCCCTTTGGGATGACCATGTCTCACCATGCCAGAGAGCAGAAGTAGCCCAGTTTCAAAAATGCTTAGCAAATGTGTTCTCTCCCCCATGTCCTCTCTTCAGTGTGCAAAAATCTCATTTACCAGCATGCTGAAACGTTTCCTGGGGTGATGGTGCGTTCTAGGCCCTATCGATTGGCTGAGCAGAAAATTGTGCACTCTGAATTACAGGCTATGCTACAGATGGGAGTAAACAGAAAAATCAACCAGTGCAGGGAGCAGTCCCATTCTGTTGGTACATAAGCAGGATGGGTGTATACGTTTCTGTGTTGATTCTCACAAGGTGAACGATGTCTCACATTTTGGTTCCTAACCCATGCCTAGGGTCGATGACCTCCTGGACCGGGTTGGTCACCACTTGTTTTTTCACAACACTGGATGGACTCCGTATGGCTTATACCAATTTGTGACGCTTCGTTTGGGACTGCTCCTGCCACATTCCAGCGCCTCAAGGACCGGGTACTGCACCCCCACCCTGCATATTCTGTGGCCTATCTGGACAATTCATTCACAGAGACATCAGGGAGCAGCATATGGAGCAAGTCGGGGCTGTGCTGGAGGCTCACGGCCAACCCAAAGAAGTGGACAGTTGGATGGGGGGAAGTGTGGTATCTGGGCTACTGCTTGGGCGGTGGACAGGTGCATTCCCAGGTAGATAAGACAGCAGCAATTGAGGCCTGCCCGCAGTCCAAGACAAAAAAATAGGTTAGACGGTTCTTGGGGCTGGCAGGCTACAATAGATTTATTCCAGCTTGCTTGGAGCTGACCAGTCCCCTGAACGATCTGAAACAAACGGATGGAGTGGTACCAGCAGGTGTTTGAGAGGGTGAAACTATGTGTGAACTCTTCCTCTATACAACTTGGCTGTCCATTTTTGTCTGCGGATGGACACATGCAGCAGAGGACTGGGGGCTGTTTTGTCCCAGGAGGTGGAGGGGGTCGATCACCCTGTGCTGTACATTAGCCGAAAACTGTTCCAGTGGGAGGCCAAATACAGCACAGTAAATAAGTCAGGTGGTGGGGGTATGTGGAGTAGGGGCGTGGTTTTGACGCCGGCTGCAGACGGGGAGCAGGGCGGAGTGGCAAAGCTTGCTTGCCGCCGCAGCTGTAGGCAATTTGATAATCAGAACTAATTCTTATCTGTTCTGCCTGCAGTGAGATCAGGGCTCCAGTTACGAGACACACACTGGCTGTTAGCAGAGAAAGAGAGAGAAAGAGAGAGGAAGAGACTGAAGGACTTTTTGTGTTTCTTGTTTTGGCGTATCGTCCATCCACTTCCAAAGAACTTTCTACATCAGTTTACTGATTTCATATTTATTAGCTTAATTGGGACATGTTAGACAATATAAGTGACTAAGTATTTAATAAAAATAGGAACAAATGAGTGAGGGCCTTTACCAGGTTGACTGCTCACTGTTGCTTTGTTGGTTTAAAGATGGAGTAGTCCTGCAGGTAGATGATTACTTTTTTTGTGGTCTTCCTCTGCTGCTTTGTATGGCAGACACTGTTGCTCTTGACAGTCACAGACTGACCACGGAAGTGCTCAGCTTGTTGCTTGCAGAAGCCAATCTTGCTGAGCAGGATGATGACATCGCCATGAAAGGCCTTGGTAAAGATGGCGTAGAGGAAAGGGTTGGCACAGGAATTGAGAGGATAAAGGAGGACCAGTAGAATCTTGGAGTCGGAGACCGTGATGAGGGGCTTGTCAAGCACAGCTGACAGCGCGAAGAAGGAGATGGGTGCCACACAGAGGAAATCTGTGAAGATGAGGATGGCCATGCGTTTGGCGATGATGGTGTCATTGTTTCTGCAGCCGCCGCGAGGGTTCCGCATCATGCTGTAGATCTTCACATAGCACATGCAAATGACCACGAAAGCAAAAATGTTGAGGGACAGGATGGAAACAATGTAGACTTTGGCTAAGATAGAGTTGGTGTCCATGGGCAGGCAGATGCTGACCTTCTGGTAGCTGCTGATGCCCACCAAGGGGAGGAGGGCCAGCAGGAAGCACAGGATCCAGCCTCCCAGCATGACAATGGAAACGTGGCGGAGTCGCAGCCTGCAGTCTAACCGCATAGCGAAAGTGATGGTATACCAACGCTCCAGTGTTATGACGGTCAATGTGTAGACTGACAGCTCGCTGGCAAAGACTGTCAAGAAGCCAGCTAAGCTGCAACCAGGGCTCATCTGCCAGTCAATGGCATAGTTGTAGTACTCAGACCTTGTATGAAGATCAACTGAAGCGATAATTATGAGATATATGCCCATACACAGGTCCGCAAAGGCCAAGTTACACATTAAGAAGCGTGAGACGGACAGCTTATAGCGGCTGGTAAACAGGATGAGCAAGACAAACAGGTTCCCCAGGATGGTCAGTAGGCTTATGAACCAAACAGACACACGCAGGAAGCTGTAGCCCATTATGTCCTCACAGGGGTTGAATGCATCGGGGACCGGAGAGCAGGTAATATATTTGCTCTCCTCACACATTGTGTAGTCATACATGCTGTCGAAGTACTGATTGGTGTCTTCCTGCAGGGTATCTCCAAAACCCAGGTTGTTTGCCCAACTTTGGTCGTGCAGGTCACCAGGGTCGCCATGGAAGTCATGGAGTTCATAGTCCTCCTTGTTATCCTTCATATGTTCAGCATGGCTCTCACTGTAGTTTTCAGAGAGATCTTTAGAATCACTCACTGAGTCCCTCTGATGGTTGGAGGTAGTCAGGTTGCAAATGGCATATTCCAGATATCTGTAGAATTATAGAATTATAAAAACGAATCATCTGCTGGTATCATGTATTAAGCACATACACGTATACTGTATATACAAAAACAATCCTACTATACATACAGTGCCCTCCACTATTATTGGCACCCCTGGTAAAGATGATTAAAAATGGTTATAAAAAATTCACCATTTGGTGAATTAGCTTAATCTCACACTGAAAAAGTGAGACCAATCCAACCTTTAATTGAAGTAAATTTATTATGAGAAAAAAAAAATCCCTCATCAAGAAAGAATTATTTTTAACAAAACCATGTGTGCCACAATTATTGGCACCCCTGCATTTATATATAGAATAAAGCAGAAATGGCGCAGAACCGTGATGAAAGAAACACGGGATGAAAGAAATACATCGATTTCCGTGAAAACTACAGAAGCCCGAATGCCATAGATAAGTCAGCATGTGACACATGTGTAACCCTCTCATTCTACAAAAAACCAGTGACGTGCGTCTCATTTTGGCTGAGTGCTAGAATAAAGTTATATTTGACCGCTTTAAGTTAAATATCGAGACCCAACCCAGAAGTGTTTTTGGGTTGTATAAGTGTGTTTATGTTTTGTATTTTCCAAACATGCATAATTTTCTCAACACAACTGTTGACTAAAGGACAGCATAGGTTTCGAGTGTCATGCTTGCGAGGCTTAGCTGCTAGCCAAGTTGAACGCAACCAAGCGCTTTGTTTCTTTCACCCCGCTCAGTATTTCTTTTGCCCCGCAGCAGCTTACAATGTATTATTTTAGTGTAATTTGTAGAGCAGTCTCCATCAGTAGCATGCTGAAAAAAGTCCCATTGACAAAGTACCCTGATGTCAAAAAGCACACCCAATGGTTCTAAATATTTTCTCCATTCATCTTTGCCATAGGCTTATCATAAATAGATAGCAACAAGTATCATAAATGGTAGAGAGACACCAGGGTCAGTATTTTGTATTTGGAACACAGTTTTTATTTAAATGATTTAGCCTAAATAATTTCCCATTATAAGCCTATTTCAACCAGTTATTAATTTTAACCCACAATTAAAAAGTAATTCATTCTTTAAAAAAGATTTCAAAGGCAATGGTAGCTAGCAAATGTGTATCTTAAATTAGTTTACATTTGAAAAATGGAGAATTTGCCCAAACAACTCTTGACTTTTGATAATGCAGATACAAACCATTTTGGCCGTCTCGAGATATTCATTTTTCAAGTCTGGTGCAAAATGAATGTCTGGATATGCATTTTCTTGTACGTTTTGGCAATAGGCCATAGGCGTGTCATTTATAGTAGCTTCCCGGCTGGGTTTTCCCTGTAGCTGTAAAGCTGCTTAGCTGAGCACATAGATTACATCGATTTCAAATGAATTAATAAGCACGTATAAATAACAAAACAGGTTTGTTATTAAACCAAATACCTAGTTAGCATTATTTTTGGAACCCGTTTTTATCTGTCATCATCTCCTTTCATACTGTGTTTGGAATCACAAACCAGTCAGCGTTCTTTTTCAAACTTTTCTCAAGCATAGCCTAAACAATGAGCAGCCTTTCAGTTTCCAATCTGGAGTACAGCTCTGCAGTATTTGGGAGTTGAAATCGTCTCCATCTAGAGTGGCCACTCAAGACTTCAGGTGCTTGAGCGAAGAAATGGCACGACCGTGAGAAACGGTCTTCTGCCCTTTTACTCACCCCTTTTTTTTCTTTAAGTCCTTAAATCCACAGCAATGACTGGGATAGGTGACATCTGCATTCATTAGATGGTGAAAGGTCGTTACTGGCGGTAGTTTCTTCAGGGTCCATGTGTTTCTTGCAATGAGTTCCTGGAGGGACTCCAGACCAATTGTTGGTAAAGAGGTCACGTGTGAATGGGAAACATCGCTGTCCAACAAAAGTTAATCAAATTAATTGGGGACAGTGCGAGACGTGGTTCTCATTTATAAAGAATAGCAGCAGGACATTAGGAGAACTTCCAGGAGCATAGGCTGCTTTTCCAATACTAATATCAGCTTGACATCAAAGCTTAATGCAACACCAGGTCTCCTTTATGAAGTAAAAATTCAGTATTTTGATAAATATTTACTGCTGAATTTGGCTTCTGAATAATAAAGGTATTGATTGCTGTTAGCAATGCATGTACAGTGAGCACCATAATTCATTGGACAGTGACACATTTGTAGTTATTTTGGTTCTGTACTCTAGCACTTGAGTTTGAAAGGATACAATGATAATAACGTTGATGTGCAGACTGTCAGCTTTAATTTGAGGGTATTTTCATCCATATTGGATGAACTGTTTAGAAATTATAGAATCTTTTGGACATAGTGCTTATGCTATGCCAATGTAGCAGATTCTCTCATGCAGTTGGGCAAAAGTCATTCATTACAATATAAATTTCAAAATAACTGCTGTTACCTACAGTATGCGGTACCATTTCTCACAGCAACAGTATAAGAAAAATGCAAAAACCTTTCTTTGCACCACTGTTTATATACAGTATATGAGGCAGGTATCCATATTCATATTCCTCATTTTACAATACCCCAATATCACCGCTGTACTGTTGGCACCTATGTTGACTTAGCTGACAATTACGTGAAAGTGGCCCAGGTAACAATGGTCACAAACACAACAAGGTCCCAAGCCATGCGGAGCTACACTTGAATCCAACCTAGTTCTTAGCACAGCACATAAGGCCTTTGAATCTGTGACCTCTTATGAAATTGAAGATGTGCAGAATTAAAAGATTCTTATCTGCCAAATACTCACAGGAGGAAAGGGCCATTTATCATGCCAGCAAACCCCATCTCGTCAATTCTGGTCAGAAGCTCATTTCTGTGGAGGTAGCTGGGGTGAAACGAGCACAAGATGCAAAAACCATCAGGTCCAAAATTATTGGCACCCTTGATGAAAATGAAAGAAGTAGGCTGTATAAAATAAACAACACAGATAATTACTTATATGTTACGCTCAAACTTAGGGGAAAACTATATACTACCTAAAATAATTATTCTTTAAAAAAAAACATATTTTATTGAGTAATACTATTTTTCTTAAAAACATAGGCATCAAAGTGATTGACTTTAAAATCAGTTAAATCAGTTTGTCTCAGCCTTCAACTGTATTGTGGTCTTCTATCACTTTCTGTTTCACTATGGTATAAACATTAGATGACAAAATGGTGAGCACTAGGTACCCTTTAGTGGTAAGGAAATGGCAAGCATCATTACGTTATGTTGTATTATGTTACAACAGAAACATGGACAGGAACCAGGTGCTATGGTGAGACCAAAATAATTTTTTGGCTTTTTACACCATAAGCAGGTTTGCCATCAAAAGGGAATACAAGGAAAAGCACCTCATGCCTACTGTCAAATATGGTGGAACATTGCTGGTTTGGGATGGTTTTGCTGCTAGTGGTCCAGGGGCTCTTGCGAAGATCAATGGCATAATGAATTCTACCAAGTACCATGGCATTTTAGCCAAAAATATAGTTGCCTCTGCCATGAGACCTTTAGCTTTAGGTGGACCTTCCAAAAAGGTACTGACCCCAAGGCTCAGTGCTGTTATCCTTCTTAGGGAAGGACAGGCTACTAATCACAGAGGTGCCAATAATTGAGAGATTTCTTCCCATATTAAAAATTTTCTTCATTTTTCATCTCAGTTTTCAGTTTCTTCCACTCTATAACTATTGCTATCAGCTAACTAAATGAAATGATGTTCTCAAGAACTCTCTTTTGAGAGAGGGAGAGAGAGGGAGGGAGGGAGGGAGAGGGAGAGGGAGAAGGAGAGAGGGCGAGAGAGGGAGAGGGAGGGAGAGAGCGAGAAAGAGAGAGAAAGAGAGAGGTATCAAGCAATACATACACAGCTTTCAGTTTTGTCCAGTTGAAGGCATATGGCGCGATTTCAGTAAAACCATTGCTGTACAACATCCTGTAAAATATATAAAAATATATATACACTACACCACCTCTGTGTATTATTGTACATGTAGTCCAAACCAGTGATTTCACACACAAATTATGTAGATTTTGATTTTGTTTCCAGCATGGTTCTTAAGTATAGTATCAAGAAGGATACAGTATTATGCAAGTGACAACTGCTTACCACATTAAAACAGAAGCAGACCTAGACAAACCACCAGCAAGTCTTAAAGGCATACTATGCACTATTTCTAGCTTTAAATATGATAAAATAACCATCCTCAGTCATATCTGATGCACTGACAATCTCTGTTTGTCTTTGTGCACAATTGCTGAATATGTGCTCCGCTGCCTGTGTTTCTTCTTCTAAGATGTGTTTGGGATGTTTCTTGGTTTGTTGCTCTTTTCTGTGTGGGGAGGGGTAGGTGTGGCTCACAGAGGCTGTAGGGTGGGCTCAGGTTTTAGTAGAGTGTCTGTAGCTAGCTGGCTACTGCAATAGCGGAGGTGAAGAGGCACAAGTACAGTGAACCGAAATGAAAAGCCGACAGGAATTACAATTACAATTGCCTTTCCTCGATGGCAACAGTTTAACACATGGAGTTGGAGTGTTTACGGGCAGACCTGTAAGTTACTTCACCTCTAGCTATCCAGTGAGCTACGTTAGGTAGCTAGATGACCAAAGTCAGCTACCTTTTGTATCGAATTCTGTTCTCCCAAGAATTTATTTTTTGTTGTATTTTTATACAAATAACTTAATTAAAAAGTAATTCACTTTAAAAGGGTAAATAGTTAGGTGTGATAGACCAGCTATGGTCCGCTAATGTTCATTATTCTACACACAATTCCTTTACTTCCTAAATTAATGTTCAGAACAGCTGAATAGAACACTATCTTGTGGTGTTGTTCAGTATTTGAATAGAATTAAAATACAGAACAACACTACAAGATAACTGCAACTGCATTAGGGAGTAGCTACCATTACAGTAACGATGTTTCTATGCAAGAAATGCAGGTATAGTGTAAAAATCTGCCTAATTACTGTTACCATCCATATAAAAGAATGCATGTCACTAAAAAGGTTATTTTCAATCTATCTCTGATCACCTCACCTCTTGGCTTGACATTTTTCTTGCTGCACTCAAGGGTGTTTACCCTCATTGGAAGTGAGTGAGCGGGGTTGAGGACGGAGGAGGAGACTTTTTTGATCGTAAACACAGGATCACAGCAGGACAGCTGAGCCCTAGATATTCCCAAACCCAGCTGAGCCAGTTGCAATGGCTGCCTGTCAGTGTTTACATAATCAGCACCAGCGGCAGTACTTACACAGTCAGGACGTTGTTGGTAATGCCATGGAAGGAGTTGGCTGGTATTGTTGTGATGTAGGGATGGTCAGCCATTTCACTGTGAAAATAAAAATGGAGAATAAAATATTCTGCAAGCACTCAGGGTTGTAACTAGAGTCAAAATAATGTAAAAATTAACAGAAGTTACAGGGTGTAAAAAATAAATGAATGCAGTATGACATAGTTTGGGGGCATGCACTGAACATGCCAAGCCACCCTTATAGGCAGGCTTTTGAAGTACACAGTAGGACTTGGACAGAGGCCCTGATATATCTGTTCTAAAAATATTTTTTACTTAATGTCTACCCCTGGTATCTTCTTTTTATATCAGATTTTTAAAAACAAATTATTTAAAACATTTTTTAATGTATATTTTTATTCTGAAATATCCATTTCAGATGTATTTTTGTTAACCTTTATTTTGTCACTTGTATACTCTCAACAATGTACGCTTGTCATCTCAATAAAGTTGTTTGAAAACAATCTTTGTTTTTTTCTTTGTTCATTCATAGCTCATACAAGCTATAGCTCATATTTACCTTTTTTTATTTGAATAAGAATGCTATGTAGTTATCAGGGTTGTGCAAAATTCAGAATTTAGGAATTGGCCCCCATTCAATTCATCAGTTGGAATTTGAATTGAATTGGCCACGCCCCACAGGATGTTGAATTTTAATTGGAATGACAGGAAGTGGAATTTAATTTGTTACAATTCAAAAAAATTCAGCTCAGTCACGCATTTGATTTTATTAAATCTAACATATATTTTGCTGAAAAATATAAATAATTACATCATTTATTTCAAGAAATTCCCATTTGTTCCCTTATATGTAGAATAATGAGTAATATCGTTTTCATTTCAGCCTTCAAGCACTCAAACGAACGAGAAAAAGTCATGGTAAATGCAATTATCCTTTATTCCAATCCACAACTCATTGTTACATTTAATTGTCAAAAGATCCTCAAAGGTCTTGTTTGGCTCCATTTTGAAGACTTTGGGGTAAAGTAATTCTGCAATCTGGGAAATGAAGTTCTACAAAATGAAAGTTTAATTAAATATGATGATTATTCTATAGATGGTACTTTAAAGATTAATTGTTGGGAAAAACATTTGTTGTTAATAAAATCTAATGTTTAGAAGCATAACATTTATTTTGTTTGTATCATAACATGTTCAATGTACAAATTATATTGAGAGATAAGCCTTACTATTAATAGCTACACCTAAAGTACAAACCCCAATTCCAAAAAAAGTTGGGACAGTAAAATACACATAAAAATGTACATAAAAGCAAAAAACAGTGATTTGTAAATTTTCTTTTACATATATTTAATTGAAAACAGTACAAAAAAAAAATACTTAATGTTTTAG
Organism: Ilyophis sp. 1 JC-2022; assembly: GCA_022702515.1. Lineage (NCBI taxonomy): Eukaryota > Metazoa > Chordata > Actinopteri > Anguilliformes > Synaphobranchidae > Ilyophis > Ilyophis sp. 1 JC-2022. Next base: position 40,666,410 of record CM040406.1, read on the forward strand.
CTTATCAACTTTATTGATTTTTGTAAATATACGCTGAATTGAATTCTGAATTGAATGCCTGCATCACATTGCAAAAAAGTTGGGACAGGGGCAAAAAAAATACTGGAAAGTTCAAAAAACACCTGTTTGGAACATTCCACAGGTAAACAGATAATGCTATCATGACTGGGTATAAAAAGATATTTAAAAAAAAGACATCTGTTTATCTGTGAAATGTTCCAAACATGTTTTTTTTTTTTTTTGCCCCTGGCCTAACTTTTTTGGAACGTGTTGCAGGCATTAAATTCAGAATTAGCGTATATTTACAAAAATCAATAATGTTGATAAGGTAAAACATTAATATATATTTTTTGTACTGTTTTCAATTAAATATATGTAAAAGAGAATTTATAAATCATTGCTTTCTACTTTTATATGCATTTTACATACTGTCCCAACTTTTTTGGTTTGTATGTAGTATATGAATTTCTTTGAGTTTCATACAATTTAAATTCTACTTTCTTTAATTCAAATTTGAATTGCAATTCTGCATCCTTGTTATTAGAATTGTATTGGAATTTAAGGAATTTTCATTTCAATTATGAATGGTGCACAACCCTGGTAGTTATCAATGTCTTTATTTTCACTGATGCAAAAATACAAACATCAAATGACAATGCATCATTATCATTTATAAAACAGAGTGACATACACATTTACGGAAGCCCTAAAAGGCCATGTATTCATACATTTTTTTACTTTACATTTTCTCGTGATAACAAGTACATTTTTTTTGTTTTCTCCTGATCTCGAGTTATTCATGTCATCATCTTGAGATAACAACTGTTGTTTTCCCGTGATAATGAGTTAATTTTCTTAGTTTTTTCGTGATCTCAAGTTATTTATGTCATTATCTCGAGATAACAAATGTTGTTTTTTGAGATAACGGGATAATCTTGTCAAGATAACGAAACGTTAATGATTATATTATGTAACCACATGTAACCACAGACATTATTTTCAGCATAAATCGAAAATCATATGAGAAAAAAGCATTGGAAATCTGGTGCAGAAACCCATGGGTGCGTCCCGATATTCTTCACTCCTCACCTCCTTTCCTCCACTCGTCTCCTACCCGGAAGTATGTAAAACTTCCTGAACGTTTAGTTGCATGTACATTAGCTTATGCAATGTACCTGATATTGCGGTTTACGTCGAGACGCTAATTAAGAAAGGCACAGAGGAAAGGAGGTGGTAGTGGAGGAAAGGAGGATGCATTTTTATTGGGACGCACCCAAGCTGTAGCACTCTATTTGGAGCTATGAGGTTCAATAGAATGGTTTGGCAGCCCATGGTTGCACTTGCATCCTATGCATAATATTAATATTTGTTTGCATTGCTCTAGCGCCATTGCCCATCTATAGGACTCCATTATACAGTTTGAAACAGGAAACAGCAGGAGAGCAGCAACTCTTACTTATTGCCATGTAAGCAATCAATATTGGTGAATTGCATATTTGACTTTTTCTCCAGGCTCCTGTTTACAACGACAACTCGAGAACACAAGAAAACAAAAAAAATTAACTTGTTATTAAGGGAAAACAACAGTTGTTATCTCGAGATAATGACATAAATAACTCAAGATCAGGAAAAAACAAAAAAAATGAACTCGTTATCATGGGAAAATTGAATAAAAAAAATTATGAATACATGGCCTTCTAGGGATTCTATACAAATGGTATATTATTTATTTTTTACAAAGAATCCATTTATACACAACCTTGGAGATGCAAGCCCATTTATGTATATGCTACATCTGGGTTCATCCCCTGCTTGGTTTTCTAGTCAGTTTGTAAGCCTGAGGATCATATTTGCTACTTTAGTTAACTTGATAAAGGAAGCAGGACCCTTGCCTAGGAGATGGATCAAACTTATCAATGATGCCTGGGGATGAGGTCAGAATTCATAACTAAATCATGTAAACAGCGAGCTCAGCTACACTCGGAACTCAGCATGTGTAAAATATTTACAATAATGTCTTTTGTTGTAAAGTTGAAAATGAGAAGGGGGAGATCTTCTGTTATCATTATTGAATCTAGATCTTTCTCTTCTTTCAGTTTATGTGATACACTCAATATATCTTGTTTATGTGTTCTTGTTGCCAGTGTGGACTGAGCAGAAAACAAACACCTAGTCCTAGCAACCTAGCAATTCCTGAAAGTAGACACTGTTTCACTGAGATGGAGGACCAAGTCCCCACTTAAGTGGAAGAAATGTACCATTGTATACTAAATATAGATGATGAAATCACTTTATGTAACTCTCCGTAGACTCGCATATTCCTTTTGAGCACTACTGCATAAAAATATGCAGGGGATCTGTCCTTTACATGACAAAGAAGGGACAGATGGTTGAAAGTAAGATGAACTTAGCTTACAGTATGAAGTTCATATCATCAGAGTTGATCTTGGTCAGGTCAGGAAATACTGAAAGTCCGGTATTGAAAATCCCCCTGCAATGAAATACAAGATCCAAGACATTAATGAAATAGTAAATTAAATCCGAGTCTTAGTGTGTGTGTGTGTAGGGTTGAAAGAGAGGGGGGGGTGGGGGGGTGGGTGAGGGAGGGAGAGAGAAACATACAAAAGAATTCTCCTTACAAGTACTTCAGATTTGGTAGGTCCTTAAATGCCTCTGAGTCAATGTATGCCAAACTTCTGGTATTCCGTACTTCTCTGGAAAACAGAAAACCTACTGTGAGCACCATAATTCTTTGAACAGTGGCACATTGTTTTTGTTATTTTGGTTCCGTACTCTCGCACTTTGAGTTTGGATACAATGACAATGAGGTTGAAGTGCAGACTGTCAGCTTTAATTTGAGTGTATTTTCATCCATATCGGATGAACCGTTTAGAAAATATAGAACCTTTTGCACATAGTCCCCATTTTCGGTCATCAAAAAATATTGGACAGTTTAATATAATGTAGAATAAAGTCATCATTTTTAATATGTGGTTGCATATCCTTTGTATGCCATGACTGCCTGATGTCTGTCACCCAACAATATCAAAAGACTCTTGATATCTTATTTTCTGGTACTACAAGCGATATTATAACCTCTCTGCATTTGAATGGATTTCTATGGGAATTGGGGGGTGGGACTAAATTTAGCTGTAAATTACACTCTAACAGTATCAAACACATGGTTGGCTAAATGGCTCTAAGACATCAAGGGTCTGACGTATCAAACAAGCGTTACACCATCACTCAGCTGCCAGATATGCAGCAGAGTGATGCATATATATGCATACATTTTTGATGCCCAAAAATAAAGGGGACTATGTACAAAAGGTTCTATAATTTCTAAACTGTTCATCCGATATGGATGGAAATACCCTCAAATTAAAGCTGACAGTCTGCACTTCAACCTCATTGTCATCCTTTCAAACTCAAAGTGCTAGAGTACAGAACCAAAATAACAAATTTGTATTACTGTCCAATGAATTATGGTGCTCACTCTATGTCCTTGATATTTTGATAGTTTTGCCACACATTACACATGGCTATAGAGGCAATAATAAAATAATACTTTTCTGAGAAAGACATCTCCTGGACCTTGGCAGGTGGAATATTGATTCATTTGCACAAGTTTCTCTGTATACAGAATGGACAGAATCAGTGAAGCCATTTGCTTTTCCTGCCATTCACTTTGTAATTTGTTGTTTTAAAATAGGCCGTTTCAGAAGCCTCACTCAGAAACAGCTGAGTGGCTCCTGCATTGCTATAACTGAAGAAGACCATTAGCTTCCATCTCACCCTGGAAATAAAACGGAATATTTTTCAATAAAACTTAAATATTTAAAAATGGTGGTATAACATGCAGTTGGCCAATCACAGCTGAATGGGTAGTGAGAGAGCTAGCTGGTAGAGATAGAGCATTTCCTGGTCTTTACCCAGTACATAATACACCATCAGATGAGAGCCACAGTCTCATGAGGCAAGCCAATCATCCCCTTAGAGTCATTTTATTGGTTCTGAATCAATATTATGAACAGGGTATCGGAATCCATGGTTCTCAAATTGAATATTATTAGTTCTTAGCTCAATTTTACTTCCTGTGTTCTTGATGCCAGTGTAAAATGACCACTACATTAACCATGAACTGCCATGCAACTTTGGGTTTTTATAAGCCCTCATTTTCTCTCTGAAGATTTTGTTCACCAGATATCCCCTCCAGTACCAACATGGTGGATATAGGACACAGCATTTAGAAGATAACTGAAAAAATGTGGACTAACCTAAACAGCGCTCATGAGTGACATATTCTACAGATCCAGAATAGAGCTATACTATTTATGTATGCTGTGAGCAAAACATATTACATTGGTTCCATTGGCAACTTTATAGAAGCAAACGGAAAACAGATAGCAATTGAATTCAGGCAATGAAGTTATTATTATGAATATTATGGCGATTAAATGTACATACATTTGTGCTCAGTACTTTCAGATAATCCATAAAGAAATGTACAATAGGTCAATTTCATAAGGAAATATTAAATTATACTAAAATATATAACAATAATTGCATCGTGGAAAGGAAACATGGGTAATGCATCTGATTGCTACTTATGTATTCCACTATTTCCCAATTACCTCACGATGTAGAGATGCACACAATGGTTTGACTACTCTACTCACATGTGGGTGACTTTCATTAATTTGTAAAATGAGTGCTTCTCCAACCTCTTCAATATCACATCCCCGTATATGTATCTGAAAGAAATAGACCAGAGAATGTGTGAATAGACAGCTTGCTGTTCAGTCTGTTTATAGCAAGACACTTGATAGTTTGGACACCACTGTATTTTCAAGGGTAATGGACAGATACTCAAGGAGGAAGGCTGTAGCTGATAGATAGTGTTTACAAAAGATTGAGTGTGAGATGCCAACCAAGGTTATTATAGTTAACTGAAACTAAAATTTAAAAAGCATTTTGGTTGACTGAAATAAAAATAAAAACAAAAATTACTTTAAAAACTAAAACGAATATGTAGTGTTGCAAAACTAACTGAAATAAAATTTAAATGACCATGAATTCTTTTTAGTTTCAGTTTCTGATCCTCCTCCTGACTGTAGCACAGAACTTCTTTTGTTTAGATAATCCGGATTGCATATAGTGTCATTTGAAACATTCAAAACCAATATCTATTTTTCTCTCCCCTAACCCAACTATTGACTGTTATTAACTGAAATTAAAATAAAACCTAAAACTAAAATCAGTTGAAAAACTAAAACTAAAATAAAACTCAAATTTATTGAAAAACTAGAACTAAACTAAAACTAAACACACTCTGAAAACTAACAAAAACTAAACTAAATTAGAAAGTGAAAATAAAACTAAATTAAATTAAAATCTAAATTAAAAACTTCATACTATAATAACCTTGATGCCAACTGCTCATCCAAATGGAAATATTGCTGAGATCGGTTTTTATGTGTGAGGTTGAGGAAGTATGCACACTAATGTTTGGAAAGGATTTCTGTGTATTTTCAGCATAGCAGTGGTTGGAGAAGCTGCTTGAACCAAGGGATTCTGTGTACATGGAATAATGGAGGGGACTGAGAACAGATCCTTAGTGGACTCGTTGGACATTCACTGCAGAAGAAAAAAGTCTGTTTAACAAATGTTTTAGTCTTGTAATGAGACATAAAATCTTATTTTAGAAAATAATAGCTTTTTTTAAGTTACTTTTCAGTAAAAGTGAAATTGTCTTTCCCTATCGGCAAATCTTGAAACTGTCTCACCTCATTGGCAAACGTTTTGTCTTATTTCGCAAAAAAGTAATTGAAATAAGATTTTAAGTCTAAATATAAGACTTATTGTCTGGTTTTTGCAGTGTGATGCTCAACTTTACCGAACACAGAAGAGAGACCAAGAATAATCAGGATAAGGACACCGATTTAGCAGATTTGAGTGCAGCTGTTACCGAGGAAACCATCTCACCGCGTGATTGGCCTTTAAGTCAGACTGATTAGGGTGAAGTAGGTTCTCGAGACAAGCAGGGTTTCGGCTGTATGGACACTGTTACACAGGGTTATACAGAGGTAAGTCTGGAGGCATATCGGTTGGTAGTTTTGGACTGCAGAGGGAGCCCATGGTTGGCTTTTTTAAGTAGGGGCGAGACTCAAGCCTGCTTATCTTGTAGACACAACTGGTCAGGGATGAGTTCACCTGGGAGAAGAGTGGCACACGCGTGTGCAAGAGTGGGGGTACGCAGTAAGGGAGAGGGGGGGAGGGGATAAGGTCTAGATGTATTTAGATGCTGCCATGTTAGGAGCTACAGGAGATCAGCATAAAAAATTTGCAAAGAATGCTGAGAGACCCGGTAGATTGGCTGCAGGAGGCAGTGTGTTGCCATGGGAGTGGCTGTGACCTTGGATTTAAATCAGGAAGACTGTTGTCAGCTGTGAGAGTGGAATTAGGATGAGGGGCTGGGTTAAGGAGGGAAGAGAAGGTGACAAATGAATTGTGCGGTTTTGTAATGATTTTTAATTTGGTGTGAAAATATGAACTCGGACTACCATACTGCTCCACGTTCATTAGAAATCTCACACCAATAAAACCACAACAAATTTGCCTGTATGAAACATTTGTGTTGTCACTTATACAATATGTGTCAATTATATGCTGTGTCAATGAATGTTGTTGATTGCGTGCGTGCAAGTATATTGATATTACAGAATGATTTAAGTGTACAGTGTATGTATCATAAACAGAAGTACAGTCATATTCTTCACTTTTGCTATTGCAAAAAAATAAATGAATGAAAAACTGCTACATAACACAACTATTTGCAAGTCAATGGATTCTTAGTACGTTACATTTTAAATGCAGTTGATGATATGAAAGGACCCGTTTCTACTCACATTCTTGAAATGTTGACCGTGTTCATAAAGGCATCACATGGAACTGTTGTCATTCTTGTCTCCAGTAGCCATCTGTTTATGATACAGGTACATAGCTGGGGTTGATTATACGTGCTATGGTAAAATTGCAGGTAACATTAGAAGAAAAGGCTCACTCAAAGTAATTTTTCAGGGAGAAGGCTGCACAAAGAATTAATCACAGGAGTGTCAGTCAGGGGTGTAGGTTTGTTTTCAGTTTTGGTATGGACTGTATGCGAGTGCTAAAAATTTGCACTAATTTTAGAGCAAATATTGTTTTTGAGCTACAAAGAGAGCATCAAATGATCTGTGTCGTTAATTAACTTCAACTGATTATGCACTTAGCCTACATGTGCACTTGCTGCATACAAATTGAAAACAAATTTGATCTTGTTATGACTAACATTATTAGCTAACTAAAGTTTGCGCGCTCGATTGCATTATGACCAATAAAGTAATGCTTAAACATCGTAAGCATGCATCCATATTTACGGTATGCATCACAAACATATATAGCTATATCATTAATAAACAGTAGTAAGCGGCTACATTCAGAATTGGACCTTAAAAAAAACTACGCCTATGGTGCCAGTACATTTATAATTTAAAAATGTGTTATTTTTGGTTTATTCTATTCAATAAAATATTTTCCACATGTAGGACAATTACAGTCATGGTGCTATTTCTGCATTCTCTCTGTGCATCTTCATCAATGGTGCTAATAATTTTGGATCTGAGTGTACCTTGTTATTTTAATTGTGTTTAATTAAGTCTGCAATTTGGTTATTAAAAAAATGGAAAGCTTTTCTTCTTGACCAAGAACCTTTATCTTTTTCACAACAAGCCAGGAAGGTAAAGTAGAGGTTATGGCAAAAGGCTATGAATAGTATTTACATCTATGGAATATTACATTATAACCACAATGCTGACACTCTTATCTGGAGAGATGTACAGTAGTGGAAAAATAGAATAAATAGTTATTTTGCCATTTATGTATGTATTTGCACATAATAGTATTTAGAAAGTAAAAAATAATGAAATCGGTGTTGGAGAGGTAAGAACCCCCCTTCCTGGGCTTACAAGAGACCCGATACAAACACAAATAAAACAGTTCAACAAATGTACAGTTCTGTGCTAGGTCCCTTACATTGTTCCAGAATACAATGTAGAACTCTTATCAAGACCATTTCAATGAAGTTTGTCCCAATAGTGGTTCCAAGGAAGGCAAATGTCCTTTTCATATAAAATGATAATTAAACTGAAAATTTGCCTAGAAATAACATAGAAAAAATTTAAGTAATGATAAAGGAAAAAATTAGCATGTACATAAAACTACTATAAATACAAAAAAATTATAATGTATAGTTAATAGATGTAATTAATTTGGTTATCTTGAACAAGAAAAAAAATTATTACTTTAATAAGGATTTTTTAATACTAGTAATTTAATACAAATTTAAATGAGCTTAAATACCAAAGTAGACTCAAGCCCAGTTAGATTGATAATGATAAACTAAATCAGCATTGTCAAATCCTGCATTTTATCAGCCTTTATCGACCTCAAAAATGTTCACACAAAACACACACATGGACAATGCTGGCAATACAGTCAAAAAACAACACCCACAAAATGTACTTACAGCGTTTCTGTGCTTGCAGGAAATGTAGGCATTGCATCAATATCAAAGCATGAAATTGTGTAGGTCTTCCACTCAGAACATTCACAAATAGCAGGACATGATTCAGAATCCCCAAAGATACAGGCTGGTGATATGAAGAGAGTGAACAGTACAGGCATAAAATATAACATTTTCCTTGTTTTTTGTTAAAAACAAATTGTTTGTGTATGTTTTTTTTTATTTTTTTAACGCAACACCAACTTTTGGGATATGGTGAAATTGTCAGTGTTGTATATGAGCCTGCATTGAAAAAAACCAAGCCAAGTATTTACTAATGCTGGACAACTTATAAAAACACCTCTCTTATGTGCTGCTTTCCTGGTGCACGCAGGTCTTCTTGGCTCCTGAATATCTATCTGTAACACAGAACTGGACAGGAGGCTGTCTGACCAATGTCCCAGAGATGGTGCTTTTATGCTCTCTTGTGTTTGACTGTGGAATTGCACTTATGTGGGTAAGTGAATCAAAATACATTTTCTTTGTTTGACTCAACAGTTTTGTAGCATTTATACATACGCTATACTGTATTATAAATGATCAGACGGAGCTCCGCATGAATGGTACTTTATTACTCAGACCAGAACTGGGAACCCTCGCGCGCAAGGCATTGTATCACGTACCTCAAGTTGGCGCTTCTACTAAACGTGATGACGTATACGGTCTACGTATAGTCCTTACAATAAACAGTAATACATCAGCCTACTGGAGTATCTGAATATTACAAGTTTCAGTCAGTTATACTCTAGATTTTGTTACATTTTGCAGTAAACCTTCAGACTCTTCAAAGCACATCCCCCAGAGAATAAGTGAATCCTTTCTACTTTATGACTTATTGCTTTATATTACCCATTGTACGTCTCCAATATATTACCCAATATATTATCTCCAATATTTTTGAAAAACTTTTTAGTCTCTGGTTTTTTTCTTTTCTTCTCTGATTTAATGTGCCCAATAGTAGTATAATGCTAACCCCACCCCCGGGTGACAGTGATGCTAATCATGCCCAAGGAAGCCGATGGGTGCAAAATCAGACAAAGACTGTGGCTGAGTCCCAAAATCGCATACTTCCATGCTCCGTACTACCGTACTTCACTATGGACTCACATGGATGCGCGTGCTCGCTATGCGTGCTCGGAGCATGGAAGCATGCGGTTTGGGACACAGCCTGTGGGTGTGTCCAATATTCTGCACTCCTCACCTTCCCACCTCCCCACCTCCACTCCCCCACTACCACTCCTCTCCTACCCGGAAGTATGCAAAACTGTGAAAGTTTCGAGTACAAGTATTTGCATGTACAGTATACAATGTACCTGACGTTGCAGTTTGCGTCGAGACATTAATTAATATGTAACCATTAATACGTAATTAAGATGTAATCAGCAACATTAGATTAAAACACAAAGATCTGTTTCCGGGGCACGGAGTAAAGGAGTGGTAGTGGAGGAGGAAAGGTTGCATTTTTCGACTATTGGGACGCACCCCGGGTCTGATTCCCTTGTACATTTTGGTAGGGTGTTCCACAGTAGTGGAACTTTCTCTGTAGGAGAAAGCTCTACCAACCATCAAGTTTTTAGATATTCTAGGCACTACTAAGTAGCCTGCGTTTTGGGAATTAAGTGATCTTTTCAGCATATAGGGTAAATTACATATATTACATATATATACTGGCGCAAGTCCATTTAAAGCTTTAAAGGTGAGAAGCAAAACCTTAAAGTCTATCCGATAGAGCTCCGTAGTCCCGCCCACTTTGGTGACCAACTTCTGGTGCCACTTTTCGGAAAAAATATAATGGGAATCAATAAAATGTTTTTTTTTCTATATTCAGGGAGCTAGACATTCAAAACACCCAAGAGAGGGGTTGTCACATTTTTAAATAATTTATAAAATTGGTCATTTGAAATTATTATCCAACAAATAAACAACAAACACATTTTCAAAAAAAACAACTAAAACAACTACAACATCCGGGCTACTCGCTCACCACCACTGCTGAAGTTAAAGCCATAAAGCTGACACTTTCGACATGGCCAGACTGATAGCGATTCTTGTCCTTGGTGATACTCTTAGCTTCACTTCCATAATAAGACAACGTGTTTACAAAGTACCATTTTCGCTAGCAGAGCGACTGGTAGCTACTTCTTTGGCCATTAGCTACTTCCATAATAAGTTACAAGAGCAGACAGAGCGATAGCCATTTTCGCTAGCATAGCGGCCAGTAGCTACTGCGAGAGCCAGCTTTGTACGACCAGGGATTCTGGGTAGTGTAGTTATGTTTCTCAAACTCTGTAAATTATAGGATTCAAATTTGATTTAAACGCGGTGGTGAGTATATAATAGTCTTTGTATCACATATATGTCAAAGTTTGGTCCATACAATGCCATAATATCATCATAAGGGTGACTGAAAGATCCCGAAGTAAGGGCAGGTAATGGCTTCCGGCAGTCTTCCGGGACCAGCCAGGGATAGGAGGGGGCGGGACTACGGAGCTCTATGGAGTCTGCTGACTATATTTATGAAGTCTGCATTGTTAAAAAAACCTTGCAAATCACTCTTTGGCAGTGGAAAAAAAAGCTCCTGTGGCAGATTGTCAAATAAATGCTGGTAAAAAACTGAAGTGAAGTGAAACTGGAAAAAAAAATCACTTTACATAACAAAAATGCTACACACAATCAATGGTATTTAAACAACCCTCACCAATTTTTTTGGGAATAATTCAAGTATCCTGTAAATTTATTCTTCATAACAACAAGATTTGGCTTACCTCTGGGCAGAAAAATAAACATATTGACAAATATTTTTGAAATTTTTTTTAACGAAAAGAAATTAAATAATAAATAAAAAAATACTAAAATAATGCAAATAAACAGCAAGTTTTTTTTTACAAGAAACCTATCAGAACCAAAACTAAAAAAATTATACATAGCCAGCTTAAAGACTAGCCATTAACATTCCAAATTCTTTCTGATTGACTATTGATGGTAATTTAGCCAAAGCCAAATGGTAAAGCCTGAAATTGTTTTTGTAAGCTGTGAAACAAAGTCACATATTTCATTTTTCACATAGAACATTGGTTACATAGTAGACTTAACGCCCTCGCTTTTCACATCTCAAAAGCCAGTGGGCAAACCAAATTGGTCTGTGTGAACATCACTTGGACCCCAAAATGGATTCTCTTGGTGTGTCAGATAAAATTCTTTCTGTGGGGTGGGTGTGGGGTTGCAGTGGCAGTGGCAGTGGCAGTGGAGGTGAGGCACCAAGCAGTGAACGACCCCTTTCTGCATTCACAAAAATCAGGCCCGGAGCAACCTCTGCCTGGAACTTTTGCTGTTTCAGTGGCTTTTGGGAACCAAGCAATCCACAGACCATCCATGAAAAACGAGAGCTAATATGATAGTTTGCCAGGAGGGGTAGAGGTACCACCTGTGGCTTTGCGATTCATACTAAACTTAGAATTACTGATAAAAGTGGTCAATAAATACAAATAATTCAGGGAATCTATCAAATAAATACTCTGAATTGATTTTCTGAAAAAAATAAAATCTAAATACTTGAATTATTAATGAAAATTTAGCTTTTCATCACTAATATTCAAATAATTTTACATATGTGTCATGTCATTTATTAATTGCTTATTTTACTTTCCAAGACCGGATGTGACGTAAACGTCACAACAAAAACGACTTAACTGCTATTTTGTTATTTTTTAAAGTTATGGAATATAAATAGCTTCACTGAATTCCAGGACATCTAATTGAAATAATAAAATGTTGAATTGGTTGTTACATACCTTTATACATAAAAAAACAACACTTCTTGAGGAGTCAGTTCTGCAGTCAGTGTGCAGCAAGAAGACGACCATTTTCTATAGCTAATAGCTAGAATGTTTTTTCTCAGTTTACCACCAGATGGCGCCTAAAGCGCTCAGTATATGCCGCTTTTGGACATGATGAGTGCAAATGAAAGGTAAAGTGTGCTGAGGAACTTTGACAGGCATTTACAGCGTTTGTAACACATATGTCACAGTGGGTTCTTATGGGTTTTAACCGCGTTATCACGGGAAAACAACAGTTGTTATCTTGAGATAATGACATAAATAACTCGAGATCAGGAGAAAACAAAGGAAATTAACTCGTTATTATGGGAAAACGGAGTAAAAAAAATAATGAATACATGGCCTTCTAGGGCTTCTGTACAAATTCTATATTATTTATTTATTTTTTTACAAAGAATCCATCTATACACAATCTTCGAGATGCAAGCCCATTTCTCTAACCATAACTGTATATGCTACATCTGGGTTCATCCCCTGCTTGCTTTTCTGGTCAGTTTGTAAGCCTGAGGATCATATTTGCTACTTTAGTTAACTTGATAAAGAAAGCAGAACCCTTGAGGAGATGGATCAAACTTATCAATGATACCAGAATTTGTAACTAAATCATGTAAACAGCGAGCTCAGCTACACTCGGAACTCTGTTCTTTGAATGTTCTGTTATCATTATTGAATCTAGATCTTTCTCTTCTTTCAGTTTATGCGATACACTCAATATATCTTGTTTATGTGTTCTTGTTGCCAGTGTGGACTGAGCAGAAAACAAACACCTAGCCCTAGCAACCTTGCAATTTCTGAAAGTAGACACTGTTTCACTGAGATGGAGGACCAAGTCCCCACTTAAGTGGAAGAAATGTACCATTGTATACTAAATCTAGAGGATGAAATCACTTTATGTAACTCTCCGTAGACTCGCATATTCCTTTTGAGCACTACTGCATAAAAATATGCAGGGGATCTGTCCTTTACATGACAATGAAGGGACAGATGGTTGAAAGTAAGATGCAGAACTTAGCTTACAGTATAAAGTTCATATAATCAGAGTTGATCTTGGTCAGGTAAGGGAATACTGAAAGTCCTGCTGCAATGAAATCCAAGATCCATATGTGTGTGTGTGTGTGTGTGTGTGTGTGTATGTGTGTGTGTGTGTGTGTTTGTGTATGTGTGTGTGTGTGTGTGTGTGTGTGTGTATGTGTGTGTGTGTGTGTATGGTTGAGGGGGGGCTGGGTGTTGGTGAGAGAGGGTGAGGGAGGGAGAGAGAAACATACAAAATAATTCTCCTTACAAGTACTTAAGATTTGGTAGGTTTTTAAATGCCTCTGAGTCAATGTATGCCAAACTTCTGATATTCCGTACTTCTCTGGAAAACAGAAAACTGTCAACAAAAAATGTATTTGAGCAAATTTAAGTAGTTTTACCACACATTACACATGGCTACAGAGGCAATAATGAACAAATACTCTTCTGAGAAATACATCTCCTGGACCTTGGCAGGTGGTCTACTGACGCATTTGCACAGGTCTCTCTGTATGTATTAGAAAACAAAATCAGTGAAGCCATTTGCTTTTCCTGCCATTCACATTGTAATTTGTTGTGTTTTAAAATAGGCAGTTTCAGAAGCCTCAATAGGAAACAACTGAGTGGCTCCTGCATTGCTATAACTGAAGAAGACCATTAGCTTCCATCTCACCCTGGAAATAAAACTAAACTGAGGAAAATATAAAAAATTGTGATATAACATGCAGTTGGCCAATCACAGCTGAATGGGTAGTGAGAGAGCTAACTGGTAGAGATAGAGCATTTCCTGGTCCCAGTACATAATACACCATCAGATGAGAGCCACAGTCTCAGGCAAGCCAATCATCCCCTTAGAGTAATTTTATTGGTTCTGAATAAATATTATGAACAGGGTATCGGATTACATAGTTCTCAAATTTAATATTATTAGTTTTTAGCTCAATATTACTTCCTGTGTTCTTGATGCCACACATTAACCATGCAAACCATCAGTCCTGAACTGCCATGTAACTTTGGGTTTTTATAAGCCCTCATTTTCTCTGAATATTTTGTTCACCTGATATGCACATGAATATGCACATTAATGCTAGCTACTGACCATGGATTTGTTCAAAAAGATAGCTCGTCTTTTCATAAACGTGCACAATGAAAGTGTTATTTGATTGGACATTGCTCAACTTCCCACTCATAGTTGAGCAGTGATTGGTTATTTGACCTGTTCGAGTGACGGACTCCGGGAAGTATCTGGGAAAAATTATACGCTGGGAAGAATTGTAGGCTGTGTCTCAAACCGAAAGCAGCTGCCTTGGTGCCTTGCTGTTTTGTTCCCTCTGAAGGTACCTCAAAAGGCAATGAATTTGGGATACACTTCGAAGGCAGGATGATGTCACATGAAATCAGTGTTTACGTTTGTTCATTACGCTACGTCAGCTTGGTAGCAAGTTAGCTGGCTAGTTACTGGTAAGCTCACAGTGTATTAAATAATTAAAATGCATTTTTAAATATAACTACAACAAATTATGTAGTTTACTGCTTATTCAGACTGTAAAAAAGCTCCCCCGGTGCCGCGGCAAATACGTTGTTTTCGGCCCTCAATAATTTAACGGAAGTGAGAACCGTGATGTAATCGCAAAAACTTATGGGATATCATACCCGGAGAAAAATACATGCGATGCTGCCTTCAAATGATGCCTTCTAACCCTTATGAAAAAATACTTTAGGATTCCTATAGGATCCTATAGGATTCCTATCATACTCTATAGTGAATCCTATAGTCACGTGTAGTATGTTATATACCCTATAGTCCGCCTAATGTATTTTTAAAAGTATTCCTATAAGATACTATAATAGTCTGAAGCAGCCTTGTTTGTCCTATAGGGATTGCTATGGAAAATCTTTTAGAAATTTGTAGGAATTGTCCCAAAATATCATAAGATTCCGATAGTAATTCTATAGTACTTTTTTGTAAGGGAAGGCACCTTAGAAGGCAGAACTTTAGGAAAACTTGGATGAGACACACCTCGATGCCTTCCTGCCTTCAAAGGCAGCATTTTATCAGTTTTATCCGTTTAAAAAAAAATTATTATTTAAAAAAATCATAATTTAATGTGGCAGGCCGTGCACTCTGAACACGCGGTCGACCACCAACCGAGCTTTTTCCGGAGCTGGCAACCTGGGCAGAGCGATAAAATGCGCCGCCTTGGAAAATCTGTCCACGACCATCAAAATCACAGTATTGCCATCAGATGCAGGCAAATCCATGACGACATCTAAGGCGACGTGGCTCCAAGGATGGCTAGGGATGGGTAAAGGGCGCAGAAGCCCAGAGGGTGGGAGTTGAGAACTCTTATTTTGGGCGCAGACCGCACACACAGAAATTAACCCCCGAACATCCTTCTCCATGCCAGACCACCAAAACCGCCTGGACAGAAAATCCATTGTCCGATGGACACCAGAATGACCCGTAATGCGGGAGGAATGTCCCCACTACAATGCCTGACTCTGTATCCTGGAGGGCACAAACAGGCAATTAGGAGGTCCTCCCCTCGGATTCGGTCCAGACGCTGGGCCCCTAGCGCAAGAGCTTCAATGTCGAACGTGACCGGGGCTAGAATCCGAGCAGTGGTAACAATAGGCTCCGGCGGGCGGTCATCCTCGGACAAGTCAAAAATCCAAAAGAGGGCATCCGGTTTAACATTCTTAGAACCCGGACTATAGGTTCGAAGGACAAGGACCAACGGGCCTGCCGCAAATTATGTCGCTTGGCGCCCTGAATGTACTCGAGGTTTTTGTGGTCCGTCCACACAGTGAAGGGGTGCTCGGCCCCCTCGAGCCAGTGACGCCACTCCTACAGCGCCAATTTAACCGGCAGGAGCTCCCGGTCCCCCACGTCATAATTCCTCTCGGCCGGTGTCAGGCCACGAGAGAAGTAGGCACACGGGTAAACTTTCTGATCCAGGGGGGAATGCTGGGATAAAATGGCCCCTACCCCCAACTCAGATGCATCAACCTCTACCACAAAGGGGAGGGAGGGGTTGGAAGTGATAAGGATAAGGCTCAGAGCAAAATCTCCTCTTTAACTCTGTAAATTCTGCCTCAGCCTTAGGGTTCCATTGGAAATGTGTGGGCGCTGTTTTCTTTGTGAGTGCCATGATGGGTGCAACCACTGTGCTAAAATTGCGAATAAATCTTTGATAAAAATGAGCGAATCCCAAAAATTGCTGCACCTGTTTTACCGAGACTGGGGTGGGCCAGCTTTTGACAGCTGAAACCTCTGGAGTTTTCTTTTAGAAACAATAAACCCCAGGAAGGAAACAGAGTCAGAGTGGAAGACACACTTCTCAGCCTTGATGTAGAATTAGGCTTTGAGAAGTGCTTTTCAAACCGGTCTGACATGCCCGATGTGCTCAGCGCGATTGGCGGAGAAAATTAAAATATCGTCTAAATAGACTAAGACAAAAATTTCTCCAACATCTCCCTGAGCACATCATTAACTAGCGCCAAAAAAAACAGAGGGGGCGCTAGTGAGTCCGAACGGCATCACCAGGTACTCATAGTACCCACTATGGGTGTTAAAAGCAGTCTTTCACTCATCACCCTCACGTATGCACACTAAATTGTAAGCATTACGATGGTCCATCTTGGTAAATACTGACGCCCCCTGGAGGCGTTCGAAAGCGGAAATTATAAGCGGCAGCGGGTGATGTCGTTTAGAGCTCTATAATCAATGCAGGGCTACTACTGTCTTTTTTCTCGACAAAAAAGCCTGCACCAGCCGGCGAGGTAGAAGGCCTGATGAAGCCATTGGACAAGGCCTTCTTGGTGTATTCCCTCATAGCGGCACTTTCGGGGACCGATAAGAAATATAAGGAACCCAGAGGAGGTACCGTGCCCGGATGAAGGTTAATGGCACAGTCATAGGGCCGATGCAGTGACAAGGTAGTGGTACACTGTTTGCTGAATGATTCAGCGAGGTCCCTATAATCGATAGGCACATTAGCCGGCAGGGGGAAATCAAGTGCTCCCATTACCCTGATATTATCAGCACTGGAGGGCGAGTGGGGCATGGACTCCCACATAATCTCTGAGTCAGAGAGCGCGTCCAGGGAGGCATCGTCCCAAGAGGCATTCCCGTCTGCCAGCGAATCCCAGACCAAACTCTCCTCTCCTCTCTCAGAGAGAGGAGGAGTCCCGCGGCACAGAAAGGAAACATCCGCAGCACCGGCGAGCTGCATAACCATGACAAGATGATGGTAAGAGAGGCAAAAAAATCCACAAGGATCACTGTTGGAGAATTACAGAGGAAAGTAGCATCTTGGGGTCATCAAGTCTCCAAAACTACCATTAGACGACACCTCCATGCCAACAAATTATTTGGAAGGCATGCCAGAAAAAAGCCTTTCCTGTCATTTCACCACAAATGTAAGCACCTAGAGTTTGTTAAACGCTACTGGAACTTTGACTGGAACCATGTTCTATGGTCAGATTGAGTTTTTCAGCAACCAAAACTCAAGGTGGGTTTGACATAAAAAGAAGGATGGCTATACCGAAAATAACCTGATCCCCACTGTTAAGTATGGTGGAGGTTTCGTGATGTTGTGGGGCTGTTTTTTCTCCAAAGGCCCTGGGAACCTTGTTAGGGTACATGGCATTATGAACTTCATGAAATACCAGAAAATTTTTCATCTGAATCTGGCTGCCTCTGCCAGGAAACTAAAACTAAGTAATCGTTGGATCTTCCAGCAGGATAATAATCCAAAACATACGTCCAAATCAACACAAAAATGGTTAACTGAACACAAAATCAAGCTTCTGCCATGGCCATCTCAGTCCCCTGACCTAAACCCCATTGAAAACCTGTGGGCTGAGCTGAAGAGGAGAGTGCACAAGAGAGAATAAATTTACTTCAATTAAAGGCTGAATTTTTCAAAATTTTCCAGTGTGAGATTAAGCTAATTCACCAAACGATGAATTTTTTTATAACCTTTTTACTCCTCTTTACCAGGGGTGCCAATAATTTCGGAGGGCACTGTATATATATATATTTAAATATAATTATACTATTATTTATCATAGTCACAATGAAGTATCACCATTAACTTTTATTTATTAATAATAAGCTCATTAAAAAAATGTATATGCGAGTTCACTCTACAAGTAAGATTACACATTTTTCAGCGTATTCATAAAACTCGAAAAATATTTATCGTGAATTGTAAAATGATACATATTACAGATAAAAAAATAAAATATATATATTCCGTAATAAAAGAGCATTTTAGGATTTCTTTCTCTGATCTAGTGAACATACTGAACTTATTTTGTTTTAAACTAAACTATGTACTGTACCGATGTTCTTACGTTAAAGTAGTAATTAGTTCTGTATACTTGCTTGATGTCCAAATCCTTGCAGTTTAGTGATTATCACTGGAAGACATTCCTGTTGCATTTCTTGAGTGGCTTAAACGAGTAGCAAATGTCTCGGTGACCGTCGAATGACCCCTCCTCAACAAGGCATAATTAAGTTGCTTGAGAATGAGCTTTACAATTCTGCTGTGAATACAACATTTCCATTAATTAGTTCCAATTACTGAACTGTGCTTTTTCAAAATGCTCTGTTCTTTTTCTCCCTCAGCTGTCCCTTGCTCAGCCCAGTGACCAACAATTCCAGCCAATTGTAGCAGAACATTATCCATGGAAATTCACTGAACCTTTTTGGCTCATAGTGGAGAGCTTGTGCCTTTTCTTTCTATGTAATGTTTGAGTTTTACTTGTGATAAGTCTTCAGGATATTATTCATTAGGCCACCGCCCTCACTTCTAGTCTCTATGACTGCAGGTGATAAACTATACGTTTTCTTTTTGAAATCTCTCTACAGTGCTCTGTGAAACTCAAAGTTCATAAACTGAGCAGTCTGTATGGCTGAGTCAGTTTGAACATTGACCTATGAAAGTTCATAAGTGACAATGCTAGCTATCTACATTGTTGCAGCCTTGGAGCCCAACAATTACTTTTTCATTTGAAAACGATGGGTAGCCTGCTACGAAAAAGTCAGTGACTTTTATCATAGAATGGGCATGTCTTGTATCTCTCCACTATCGACAGTTCAAGTGGTTCTTGCTAGCCTGAAGAAGAACGATAAGGAAATTAAATACAGGTATGTGGCATTAATTATTATGAGTAGTATAAGCTTTAATAAGCTAATATAATATTAACTTTCATTGTTGTTAAGGCCCAGTTGCTCTGTTGTAATATAGACAGCACATATAATATTTTCTTAATAATTTCACAAGGCTTACTATTATTATAGCTGTACTATTGTTCTCCAATGCAGGAAAAGTAATCATCATCCAAGTCTATACCACCAATAAATCAGTCACAATCAGGTATGCATGTAATCAAGAGTCAAATTAACAAATCGTTATGTAGTAGTATATTATTTAGATCTGAATGCTATATTCATTGGCGTGAGAGCCAGAACTGTTACATAGCCTACATAACTAAGTATGTCTGGTGTTGCTGCTTTTTCACTCTCATTGTAACCTATACGAAATGGAAATATTCACCCAAAAAGTGGTTAGACACAGATTGGTTGACATAAGATTTTTTCTTAGGTGCAAGACATAATGCTTGCTCATCCTAACAAGGACTACGGTGGAAATGTAAGGGATGCAGGTCTGTGGAAGACCTTTGCCGTAAGCGGGTATCGGAAAAGCGGCTCAGTCAGCCATGGACTTGTGAAGCAGAAAGGGGAAAACCCTGGCACCAAGACGAGGACTCTCGAATCCTGGATTCAGATGAATGTTTATTAAGGTCAGAAAGGATAATGTAATTATTAGAACAACAGACAAAAAGAAAGCAAGTGCAGAGAGTGGTTGTCACGCAAAAATATGAAACAAACAAACAAACAAACAAAAATATGCACTGCTCATATGCACCATTATCTTGATGGGTGGAGGACAGTACTGCATGGACATAGGAACTTGTTGTCAACCTATATTTCCGTTATTCAGCTTTAATGCATTCGGAACAAAAATGGCCAGATGATCAAATACAATCAAATCAATCAAAGCCTGGATTAAGTTGGTCCTAAAACTCAGTTTTTGTCATGATTGTGAGATACAGCGGAGGAAGTTAGCCTCTCCAGCTAATGTCCTCCACAGGAAATTAGCTGGAGAGGCTGAAAATGAGCTGTCAGCAAGTAATTGGCACCGTGGTTAGCTCCTGATAGGCTAAGGCAGTAGTAAATATTTTGATTGTGCCCTATCAATGCAGGATTATTAGGAAACTAACATTACATGATGTGGCTTTGAACAAAGCTTTGCGCCTTTTAACCTCTTAGCGCAAATGGCATATTTGGTCAATCTTGGGGGTACTCTGTTTAAGGCTTTATAACTCCAGGTGTGAGCATCACATAAACTTGGTAAATGGCTTAAATGAAACAAAACCGGTGTACCATTTTTTGTACAAACTTAGATTTGTTTATTTTCATAATTTAAGTCAAAATAAAGTGCCGGAAATGCAAGCAAAACTTTGCTAAAAATGCAACAAATTCTATATTTCTTCAAAATACTGAGAGCTACATAAGTGAAACAGGTAAAACTACACATTTCCTGGATCATAAACTCCTTGTCCACAAGCATTCAATAATCGCAGGGTGATATACAGAACTACTAAAGATCTATGACACAAAATGTAAGCAGTGTAGCCTGATGTACCCAGGGTCTCCAAACCTATCCAAATTGGCTAAAATGTGAATAGCTGTAAATCTTAAACTAATCATACATTTCAGTGCAAATCAACCGTTTTGACTCATTTAACTCACCTTTTTATCATTTTCATGTGGAAATTATTTTGGATCAGTACAGGGGGGTGGATATCTAGGTGTCCAATAACCTACCCAAAACCTCTCCGAGAAATTATTAAAAAGCCTTTTGTCCTTTATAAAGCATATACATTTTACCTTACGATCACTTAATGGATGAAAACATTGATATTGCACAGTTTCAGTTCAGTGTTTTATGCCTAGTGTGCCATTTTTTCACCATTATCCTTCATATACTGCTTCATCCTGTGCGGTGCCTTGGCAATGCTGTAAGGATCTGGTCCTGCAGTGGCTTCACTCTGAACAGTAGAGGGCACTGCTGGAGTGGCAGAGGTGGAGGGTCAAGCATGTTATAGGAACAAATTACATAATGCAGAAGCATTATAACACTGTGGTACACACAGCTAAATATGAAATCATTCACTCTTGTACTTCAGTAAACACTTTCTTCTGTATGCTTCATTATGTTATCTTTTGTTGCGTGCTCTAGGATGGCATTACTCTGTAGTGTGTTTTCACAACTGTTGCTTTTTTATTTTTTTTATTTTACATTCATCTTGCACACATCTGGACACAGTAAATTTGAATACATATTTTCCATTCCCTAAGTGAAAAGCATACCCCATAGAGTACATTATGCACAAAAAAATTACAATACAATAAAATAATATCGGGAACACTGGCAATGTTCTAGCTTCACGGCAAATCGAGCCATCAAATATAACGCACGACCGAGCAACCAAACAGAACAGCGCTAAAATACTCAATTTCATTGTGAGTGGTATGAATTCAAACAAAGTAGGCCACCACGAGCCACTACGCTAACAGATATTATCAATACAAATATGTTCAGCATTATTAGCAGGCTAACAGTGCTCTATTACGACCGATGCAAATAAAAAAATAACGATTATATATCTAGGTAATGACGCAGTGGAAAAACGAATGTATATAATCACAATCTTACAAGCTGTAATACTTACATGTCGAGGAGGATATCTTCCCCATATCGATAGGCATCCTCTTCTACAGTCTACGCTACAGGGATTAGATGAATCTCCGTCGCTTTCCTCTTCTGACCCACTTCCAAAAGCGATTTGGTCAAATGCGTGAAGTTTATCTTCAGCCATACTGTTAAACCCGTACAAAAGCGCAGGCAAACAATGTTTACGCGCACTTATATCGCGTAGTGCGTCATGCGTCACGACATGCGTAAAATTGTAGTGATTGAACAAGATTGCAGTTACGCTCGCCCTTAAAATAGTTAACCCAAGCTTTCAATTACACATGTAAATAACTTTTGGGAAGCTTGTCGTGCCTTCTATTGGATAAAACCATTGTCGATCAAACCAGAATAAAATTGAACGAGTCACAGCACTGCAATCAGAAAGAGAGGGTTACGCAGTTTGTATAATAGTATTACAATGCGCTGTGTATTTTTCAAACGGATTGTCCAAGACAATAAATGACCACGGAATCTTGAAAGGGACATATCTACGCTTAAATCCACGGTAGTATTGCACATGAATTCCATATTTAATAGCAGATATTGATAGTAGAATGGCATTGTATGATTTCACTTGTTTATGTCGGTATTGATAGCAGCGATGTGCACCGCTGTATTTGCATACGCTCGTGCTATTGGTGGGTTTATCTGGTTGCTGGACGGAATTCTGATATTATATGATGAATACATATATTTATGAACTCCCAACATAGACGCTATTGCCCACTATGTCACGCATGGGTAGGTATAGGCTGGTGGGGAGTGCTTGTTAAATGGACTTGCTACGGAAAGATAGTGACACTTAGAAACTACGCATTGGCCAGAAATCGTCGCGAATCGTCTACCAATAAAGTTAAAATACCGCGTTTGGGTTTTCCACTAATAGTTTGGCTGCAGGAGCAACACGTGTCTCAGTTGCGTAAAACGGTCTCGCATGCGCGACTATCTGAACTAAGGGGTTAATGATCATGATTAAACATGTAACCATAACAAATTATTTGAAGCAAGACGAAAGTAATAGTATATCCACATTAAAGTTTGAATTAGAACCACAACCCAATATATGCCATTTCTAAATCTGTGACATGAATCAAGTTAATTGGAACTAGGTCTTTCTCTTGCAGACCTTTATAGAATAATATGAGTAAGCATGATCATCAAATCCGCTGGCTCAAATTGAATCCTGTGGTATTCTTCCTCCTAGTCTTTTGGAACACATTCATTTTGGAGATTAATTTTGTATTGGGAGGATTCATTTTGTATTATCCAAAAAGCTATCTGGCACTAACTTAATATCACCATTTACATGGGAGGAATCAAACCATTTACATAGGAATATGGCACATTGGTATTTGTCACTTGTTTATGTACAGGAATGAATAGCCTAGTATTGACAACCCAGTAATAATGATATTTTAGCTGCTATAAATGTTGAATATTTTGATGTTGTAACATCGGCAATTCAGAAATATGGCTAAAAGACCTATGTGGGACTATCCCTCAGTTTTCCCAATTGTTTTGTCGCTCTGGCACCCAGTGAACCCTGTAGGCGGCAGTGTAGTGTAATGGTTAAGGAACTGGGCTTGTAACTGAAAAGGTTGCAGGTTCGATTCCCAGGTAGGACACTGCCGTTGTACCCTTGAGCACGGTACTTCACCTGCATTGCTTCAGTATATCCAGCTGTTGAAATGGATGCTGTGTAACTCTGGATAAGAGCATCTGCTAAATGCTTGATATGTAAATGCAATGAACCCCCTATATAGACCTGTGATCTACATACTGTAAACAGCAAGAGCTCACTCGGTTCTACTTCAATTGAAAAAAAAGATTTCTGCTGTTTTCTAGTTGTTAGAGCTTGAATTCAGTGTCCACCTGGCTGGGCAGGAATTGGATACACCTTTCACGTTTCTTTCTAGTAAAGTTGAATGGTGTGTTTAGAGGATGTGGTATTACCTTAGTTATATTATAGATGCAGTCAAAATGGAACACGGACTAATCAACTGCCAAAAGGTGACTTGTAAGTCTTTTCCACAGAGAAAGGATGCAAGATGCATATGCAGGAGGTTGCAAAGTGCTCAGGATATCTTCAGGAAACACAGCTGGCAAAGCCTAATTTCTTACATAAGTTTGCCAAACAAAAGGCTGTGAACTATCTGGTTTTCGTAATGCTGGGACTTGAACTAAATCCCCCTTTAGTCTTTCGAATGCATTCCGAAGCTCTGGACCCTACTCCGGAATATCAGTTTCTTTTTGTCCCCTGTAAGCAATCCATTTAATGGTTTATCAACGTCTGCAAAGCCTTCAATATACTCCCAATAAAACCCCACAGTTTCTAAGAATGACCCAATGTGTGAAAGAACAGGAAGTTTCTCAACTGGTTTTGCTTTGAGGGGTTCCGGAGTGCATCTACACTCACATTGATTCCCTGATATTCAAGAGTTTTGAGTGTTCTTTTTAAAGATTTAACCTCCAAATGTGCTTTAAAAAATACAATTAAGCAAGATGTCAACATACGTTTTGGTTATGGGAACTGTTAATACCATGGTGGTCGTCAATAATGAAAGGGCTTTGGTGAGTTGTAACCCTGGGGAAAAACAAATTCACAGGTAGCCTATACCATTGTTTGCTGAAGTGTGAAGGAATGTTTGTGTGTTTCAGAGCAGCAATGAATTCTGGTGGATCTTACCTAGTTTGTCAATGAATTTTGTTGTTCCGCAGTATAACAATGAATAGTGTAATGTAATAAAGTGTAATGAAGTTTTCAAAAAAAAAGTTTTTTATTTTAATGTATCATCATTTGACTACAGAAGCCCTGAAAGGCAAGGTGAGAAAAAAAAAGAGTGGCTAAAACCTTTTAAGTTTATTTCATACGTATGAGATATTATGTTGTACGTACGAGATGTGGGCAGGTCGGGTTTGTTTACCATAGATATATACTAACAGGAACACTTGCTTCCGTTGAAATGTGGACCGATGAGTGGTTTCTGATGCATCGGCGCTTTAACGCTGTTAATTCTGGCGCAAGAAATACCTACCAGATCTACGTTCCAAATAAAATACAAAAAAGCCAGGAAAAAATATATACAGGTGCAGCTCAAAAAATTTGAATATCGTGAAAAAGTTCTATATTTTTTGTCACTCATGTCAGAAAGTGAAACTCATATATTATATAGATTCATTACACATAGAGTGAAATATTTCAAGCCTTTATTTCTTGTAATTTTGATGATTATGGCTTACAGCTAATGAAAACCCAAATTCAGTGTCTCAGAAAATTAGAATATTACATAAGATCAATAAAAAAGGATATTTTAAACAGAAATGTCAGCCTTCTGAAAAGTATGTTCATTACTATGCACTCAATACTTTGGGTTGGGGCTCCTTTTGCATGAATTACTGCATCAATGTGGCGTGGCATGGAGGCGATCAGCCTGTGGCACTGCTGAGGTGTAATGGAAGCCCAGGTTGCTTTGACAGTGGCCTTCAGGTCGTCTGCATTGTTGGGTCTGGTGTCTCTCATCTTCCTCTTGACAATACCCCATAGATTCTCTATGGGGTTCAGGTCAGGCGAGTTTGCTGGCCAATCATGCACAGTAATACCATGGTCATTGAACCAGCATTTGGTATTTTTGGCAGTGTGGGCAGGTGCCAAGTCCTGCTGGAAAATGAAATCAGCATCTTCATAAAGCTTGTCAGCAGAAGGAAGCATGAAGTGCTCTAAAAGTTCCTGGTAGATGGCTGCGTTGACTGTGGACTTCAGAAAACACAGTGGACATGGCACCCCAAATCATCACTGACTGTGGAAACTTCACACTGGACTTCAAGCAACGTGGATTCTGTGCCTCTCCACTCTTCCTCCAGACTCTGGGACCTTGATTTCCAAATTAAATGCAAAATTTACTTTCATCTGAAAAGAGGACTTTGGACTACTGAGCAACAGTCCAGTTCTTTTTCTCCTTAGCTCAGGTAAGACGCTTCTGACGTTGTCTCTGGTTCAGGAGTGGCTTGACACGAGGAATGCGACATTTGTAGCCCATGTCCTGGATTCGTCTGTGCGTGGTGGCTCTTGATGCACTGACTCCAGCCTCAGTCCACTCCTTGTGAAGCTGAATGGATTTTGCTTGACAATCCTCTCAAGGCTGCGGTTATCCCTGTTGCTTGTGCACCTTTTCCTACCACACTTTTTCCTTCCACTCAACTTTTTATGAATATGCTTGGATACAGCACTTCCCCATGATTGTGTAGCCTACTGAACCAGACTGAGAGACAATTTAAAGGCTCAGGAAACCTTTGCAGGTGTTTTGAGTTAATTAGCTGATTAGAGTGTGACACCATGAGTTTCCAATATTGAACTTTTTCACAATATTCTAATTTTTCTGAGACACTGAATTTGGGTTTTCATTAGCTGTAAGCCATAATCATCAAAATTACAAGAAATAAAGGCTTGAAATATTTCATTCTATGTGTAATGAATCTATATAATATATGAGTTTCACTTTCTGAAATGAGTGACAAACAATATTGAGCTTTTTCACGATATTCTAATTTTTTGAGCTGCACCTGTACATACCCCTATATCACGGACTCCAACAGCACAACTGCAGGGTGGCCAAAGGCCTGGATTCTGCACACCTTCTGACATCTTAGATGTTGAAATGCGATGCATTATTGTGAAACGCGTTTTGACAAGAAATTGCGATCTGCGAGCGAAAATCCTCGCAAATCGCTTTCGTGAAACGAGCCCCAGTCTCCTAGCAGATCCTCCTCTCGACGAGGATAGAACGATTGGCTTTAGCTCGGCAAAAAGACACTAAAATAAGCTCCACGTATTTTGACTCAGTCATATTACCTGAGATTAGTTGAATGCTTAATGCAGCCAAAGTGCAGCATTATGTTGTGTGCTAACTATAACTTTACATTTACATTTCTATATCGGTTTCATAGTAAACATTTTCTCACCCACCACACTCTAGCAAATAACAGATGTAATGGTTATAGAAGGCATATTTTAATGGTAAAAATGAAACCTACCCGTTCATACTTTCATTTTGGGGGTCGACAACCGAAATAACTGGAGTTGCTCACGATCTGTGTCCATACACACACGCATAGCCTACTTAGAAAACGTTTACATGTATGAAAGAGTAACAGGACTTGCTACTGTAGTACTTACAGTGCTGTCTGTAAACTTGTAATAACGCAACATTTGCTCTGAACGTAAATCTATAAATGTAATATAAAATTTTTAATGCCTTTAACATTATGCAGCACTGCTTGTCGCTTCGGTCTAACCCAGCAGACCACATTTTTTGGGGACAGTAATAGCCTTTCAGTGTCTATATATATAAGCCCTGCAATTTTACTTTACTGACTTTTAAAAATAGTATTTAATGTGTTTCTGTGCATTGGATAAAAATTTGTGAAATGTGCCACAAATGCAGGTAATCAACAAACAACTCTAGGATGCCTCCCACGGTAAATATTTTAGGAGTAGTTCAGCAGAAATCCAGAAGAGGGCAGTGTTTAATCTTGAAAACCATAGCAAACTCATTTTTGTGCCACACTGAAAGACACTACTAATTTACGCCTTTTATTATTGCGTCGTGCTAATGAAAAGACAGATGATCACAAAAATAAGCTGTACTCTTAACCGTGAAAAAAAAAATCCTTTCACACTTGATTGCATTTTTTTACTCCCGTTAAAAGCAAGCATCTGGCACGTCTGCTGTTTGGCATGCATTTGTGTTTTCTAATGTGAGAATGAACATAGACTGCAGCATGGCTTTTGAATTTCCCTGCAACACTTGATGGAAGGAAGTGAAATCAGAACTTTTGCTCAGGGATAAAAGCCTGTTGAAAGGCTTATTTAAGAAGCGAGAATTCTCAATCCTCTTCGCAAGTGTTCTTGTGTCAAGTGCAGCACAGTGCTAATTGTATAATTCTTTTTCGTATGATTTGATCATTAGTTACATTGAAACAGTCATTGAGGATATTTTTGGTTCTTTCTACCAAACTGTTTTTTTTGCCTTCGGGGTAGCAGGGAATGCAATGACTTTTGCAGTGAACTCAAAATAACTTATTGATATAAACTCCCTGTCTCTGTGGGCTGTGACACTGGCCTAGCTGGTTTCTGCTGACTTTGTCATGATCAGGGACAAAGGTGTGTGACAGTGGAAACCACAGTGGGGGATCACGCACCTGCAGGAATGGAGAAGGAGCTGTTACCGATGTTCATAGACTCAAGCCTTGTATGAAGACACATTTAAACTTTAAATGGCATTACTGCCATTATATATGTTAGTTCCGCATATTTATTGTGGTACACAGCTCTCAGACCAAATTGTGAATGAGACGGATAGTTTAGACAATAATCCATGAGTTTCCCTATTGTGTATGCATACCGCAATCATAAAGTAATCCATTTTGGAGATGGGCCTGAGGCTTGACAGAGAGTAGAGTAGAAAGTAGAAATGTCTATCTAGCACGGTAAGAATAACTAATTGACGGCGACTTGGTATGGAGAACGCCACTGACTATAATAGAATGGAAAGTTAATCAAACAAAAATAGGTTGTTGGATTGTCAGCCATGTAGAATGAGATTGTGTAGAGAGGGTGCTGTGCATTCAGTATTTTCATATTTTATTTAGTTTTCACTTAGTTTCATTAAGTCTGTGCAGTCACCTATTTCAAGATAGATTGATGTGAATTTTATGCAATATTTCAGTTGATAATCTGTTCATCTACAGGATGAAATATTTCTCAACTCTAATCTGCAAAATTAGCCAAGTCATGATTAGTCATTAACCTTTTACGCAGAAGACTTATCATAGTACTAGACATGACTTGAGTTTTTGTGTTTTTTCCCCCTGCTAATTTTCTGAGTAGAAAAAGGGGACATTTTTTGGATGAATGAATATCATTTATTAATCTAGATTGTATATAAATGTCAGAATCCAGACAAATAACAGCTTTTGCCAATATCGGAAAGGGTTGGGCTCCTGCGTGGTTGCATGTGAGATGCTTTGAAACTGATGTGGCTTTGAAACAATCAACAAATAGTTGTGCGGTATGACATGACCTAGGAACACGTTGGTACTATTTAAGAAATGCAGTGGTGCGACTCGACTGGCAGTGGGTAACTAAGAGGAATGGTGGGGTTACTTATAAGTCGAGCGCGAACCAGGAAAAAGGTGAAGGAAAGAGGAAGGAACTCCGAGGCCCAGTGGATGCACGACGCACGATAGTGCAGTTTCTGAGCGGAACGGAAAACATGGAGGCCCAATAGCCCGGTTATTCTGTCTTTTCTTGGTGGTGGTGTAGGTCACAGGAACTCACCAAAAAGACGCAGGAATCCAGGTGAAGTAATAGGAGAAAAAAAAAGAAAAGAAGGGCGAGCCCCTGAGGTCACCCACCTAAAATACCTGACTGGCTAGGGGGGGGGGGGCTCTACGCTGCTATTGGTTGTTTGGAGTACCTGCCTTCGCTTCTTTGCCATGGTGCCCATCGGGGGCGGGTCACACTAACTTTAATAAATTACTAGGGAATGTGATTGGGTTAGATAACTCTCAAACTGTACAAAATACATGGATATATTTTATCTCTTGAATTCCGAGCTAACCATACCAAACATGATTACTTTAGTTTAGTTTAGGGGAGATTGTTGATTATTCATTAGCCACGTGGCCTGGCACTCTCAGAGACGCCGTGCTGCTGGATAATAAGGGCTTGGACACTGCTTTATTTATTCGGCTCCGTTAGGCATCAGAATCTGCATTATTAGTAATATTGAATAAGAGGCTATTTCCTCCACTCATGGGCATGAACGGAGTTCCCTTGACATATTGGGGACGCCCGCTAGGTGTCAGTAATGTCCTTCGCAGGATATAAGAGTGTCGATTGATTCTTTAGGCGCCGTGCTGGCGCGATCAGATAGCGGGGTTCACACCTCGCTTGTGGTTTGCGATGCGCCGTCGTCTGGGGTTATGCTATGTGGTTGTTAACCCCCCTCCTATTGTGATCTAACGCTTTGATCCCCAGGGCGGGGAAATCCAGAAGTGAAGTGAAAGGTAGCATTGAAATGCTACAGACATAGGGGCATTCTCTGGGTTTCATGTAGGCACAAAGAGTTTCCTACTCAGAAGAGGACTTGGAAGAGATAAACAGAATGATAACTGTCCTACAGTGGTTTGTCTACTTTAGATACTTTAAAGCATATATTTGAACATGTCTGAGGAATAAGTCTGAGGTTTCTTTTATTTGATTTCTTTGAAATCAGGCAATATAAAAACTAAAGGGGGTATTGACATGTACAGAACATTGTAGTACCTATTTGTGTTAGAGGAAAGGAGAGGGTTTTTTCATGTGTTCTGCAGCACTTTTCATTAAATGTGACTCATTAAATGTGTGTGGATATGCAGACTAAGTGACTCATTGCACAATATCTATCATGTTTACACAGACAATGTGGAAATATTGTGAAATATGTCTCTCTAAATCTCTAAAGAAAGCTTTTTAGATTGAATTTGTTGTTGATTGTTGAAACTGTGACAAGAAAAACAAAATGTTTGTTCTCTGCAAAAGTCAAAAGTTATGAAAGCCCACCGCTTGGCCATATGATTCTGTCCCTCCTCTTCCTCCTCTTCATCCTGATCGTCCTCTCAGCTCCTCCTTTTCATCCTGATCATCCTCTCAGCCCCTCCGCCTCTGGTTATGTACCCTCAGTCTTCAACCACACCTTGATCAATCATCTGCTAAGAGATTATGCTGGATCTACCCACCCTTGCCCCTTCTCCCAATCTTCCCCATTCCTTGAGCGAGTATAAGAAAGTGATGCAGAACAATGCCATTGATCCATATCTCCTGGACTACTCCAATCAAATATCCCAGAGTAGTAATAGTAACACCGGGGAAACTCCTACTTTTTACATTAAGTGTCACGGGACCACAGTGAGTCAGGACCTCGGTTCATCCAAATGACGGCATCTCTTACAGCACAGCGTCCCCATCACGGCACTGGGGCATTTGGGTTTATTTGACCAGAGGGAAGATTGCCCCCTACTGGCCCACCAACACCACTTCCAGCAGCAACTTAGTTTTTCCCAGGAGGTCCCCCATCCAAGTTCTAACCAAGCCCACACCTGCTTAGCCGCAGCAATTCAGCAGGAGCAGAGTGCATGGTTTTATAATGTTCTGTTCTCCCCATTGTCTCTTGACAAGTGTTCCACAAAGTTTAGTCCTGGACTCCTTGCTGTCTTTTTCTATGCAAGATCTACGAGGCTCCCCATAGCCTCCCATGGGGTTTTCTTTCAGTTATTTAGATGAAGATCAATGTTTTAAATCTCTTGCTTATTCAGGAATTCAGCCATCCATTTGAACTATTTACAGATATCTTGCCAATCCTCCAGAAAACCACCATTCTGAGCCCCTCTCAGAATGGCAAACCTGTGGAGTAGTACTAAACGATGCTTTCAGCTTCTCCTAAGAATTTGCATAATGGAAAACAGCTGCTTACTCAACCCAATTTTTGACAGTTATCCAAAAAGTCCAGGCATTTCCGCTGACCTCTTTCTCCTTCACCTCCCTATCATTATTGGACTTTGTAGCTGACTTCCTACTGCTACTATATAATAATCAAAAGTTTTTGAGTGTAATGGCTTTGACCTTGAATGAAATGGATGTTCTGGACTCTTCAAAGCAGCAGCTTGGGTACGTTTCTCATTTTTTATATATACTTCGGGGGGAGGAGAAAGTTTCACCAACATGCAGTCTACCTCTGAATAAGACCGTATCATAAGTGATGTGACCTCAATTTTAAAAAAGGCTAATGAAAGTTATGGAGAAGGATAACAGTGGGTTTCTGTGTGGGGGGACCAGCACTAGGCATAGCTGGGCCAGACTTGGGGGTTACAGACCCCCTTCGATTTGTAGCTTTTCCCTCAGGCTTCAAATATTTGTATAAACCACTGAAAATAAACCACTGACTGCACAGACAACATTGACATGAAATTCTAAAGGTAGCTTTTTGGGCTTTTACTCATAGACACCAAAATAACAGAGAATATCAGGAATACTGTATTATCTGTATGTATTATCATCAAAGTATAGGTTTGCCATTTTTCAACCCGGACCTTATCGAAAAGGTTGTTTCACATGATTTACAATCGTGCATAGCACAACCTCACTGATGGCTGTATTATCGAGATATTTAGCAGCTTCTCAGTGGGTTTCAATGGGGTTCAATGGGACAAGTAATTAGGCCTTCAAAAACCTCAATAAATCACCTTTCAGAAAACAGGCACTCACAGTATACTCACGTGTCACTTCCTGTATTTTATGTTTATTCAGAACAACAGTAATATCACTTGAAATTTGCCGTATTACATCCCAACCATTTGTAAACTTCTGCACAAGATCCAGTGGCAGCCCCATAGATGAAGACAAACTCAGCGCTGTTGTCAGCGAGCTTCTATTTTATTATGGCGTGTATGTAGCCAAGAGAACGGATTTGCAGAAGTGCAGAATTAATTCAATAAATCCTGATATAAAGCATGGTTTTCAACCCATTTTTCGGTAGAACATAAAAAAATGTATGAGACAGCCAATCAGATTTGTTTCAACTTCCATTGTGATTGACAAAAACACATCTTATGATCTCATGGGAGTTGTATGACCTCGGTGTCTTTTCAACACTCAATAGATACCAGTGATGATGTGTCTGGGTATACTGTGAGTTTCCCGTTTTCTAAATGGAGATTTATGGTGGTTTTTGAAGGCCTAACTACTTGCCCCGTTGAACCGGCTGCGGTTTAAAAGGTATATTTATGGATAATAAAGCCATCAGTGAGGTTATGCTATGCACAATTATAAATGATGGGAAACAACCCTTCAATGAGGCCTGGTCCATTCTTTGAGCTGATTTGTTCTATGGCATGAATTTCATTTTGAAGGAAAGCACATTACTGCAGGACTACAGGTTTTGTTCCAATCAGGTGTAGTCCAGCAAGCCCTACCTTTTGTATTTGTGTTTCATGTATTGATATACAGGATTAACCACCCAGAAGCCCTATTATTATTATTATTATTATTATTATTATTATCTCACAGAAGTAAAATAAAAAACACCCCCATATGATACAATAGTGAACAGTGTCAAAGTCTGGCTTTCACAAAAGGCATTTCCTTGATCTATTCAATGGCTATAGAGAGAATCTGGAATATCTGTTACCATGGAGCAACACTCTATCCATGCCTTTCATGTAACTTCAAAGGGATCACATATTCAAAACTAGACGTACGTACCATTACTGTGCATATTCAGGGAATTACTATGCACATTTGCAATTACATAAAACGAGCATTATTCAAAAATGATTAAGTTATTGAATTTACCTTGCCCTCCTCAATTTAGCAATGGGGCACGGATGTGATTTGACATGCCAGATTTGGGAGAGAAATAACACTGTGAGTGGTAGAGCATGAACTGGGCTTGACCTCCAACATTCCTGTAATTTTATAACAATTTATTATGGCTTCATTGAATGTAACATTGTCGTGTCCTCTTACATAATGCGCATGATTTTGATTAACCCTTAGGAGGTCACTGTATTCAATACAAATATTCTATATTGTCGCTGGTAATTCTAGTTTACTTTTTGTTTGACAGGACTGGGATCATTTAAAATGCCAGATCTAAGCAGTAGGCTACTGCCAATTTCCTGGTGGCAGGGTTAGTTACTGCTCAGCACATACAGTATAATCTTAAACATGGTAGACTGTATCGTACAAAATGTATTGTATGCTTCAGATAGATGGATCCTCTTCAAGTTATTATGCCTTAAGTAAATGTCACAAAGGCTTCAGTCTGATGTTAAGTTCTCAACATACCTGTAGCATTGCCATTTGTATTTCTAAAACAAATGAAATTAATCCACATCATGGGATTAAAACCCCAAATTTCTTTAATGTGAGAACCTAAACCTTCCTTTTGGAAGGGTTAGATTTGTCAAGTATATGAATAAAATGCAATCAAAAATGCCTGTGGGGAGCTGGAGGTGTGTTCCTAGAGATGTTGATGATTTCTGGATTTGTCTGGAACAGTGACGGTTGACTGGAAGCTGTTCTGGGGTTTGGAGAACTTGACTGAGACTGTGTTCACTCAAAGTTGAAATAGATGCACGGTTTTTTTTGGTAAAATGTTTTTTTTGTGGGGATGTCTATTTGCCTTAGCCGATAGGGGCCCCCTGCTTGTCTATCAACACTACCGTTGAAACTTCCCCTGTTCAGTCAAATAAAAAATGAAAAAAACATATAATCTTTTCATCCAACTATGGCGGGGTCCTCCATGCCCGGGGCCCCACAGCACTGCGTAATTAAGGGTTATTGTGGGTGGACACTGGATGTACAATGCTGTTTCGAAAAAGGTGTTTGAATAAGTGGGTAAAATGTACTCCTTCATGCCGCTTTCATTGAAATGGAAGAGTCATGCAGCACCAAAGAACAATTGCCTTAAAGTTTCATATTTAATCACCCATTGTAACAGACCGTAATTAATTCATTTTTATTGTGCAGGCCATTGTGGGAGAACGCTGTCATGAAACGGCAGAATAGCACAGGAGACGTTCATCAAACGGTATTAAACTGCAAACCTTGATAGAAGTTAATGAATGTGACATGCCTGGCGATGCAGAAGATGCGCTTCTTGTATATAATAGAGAAGCGATGAGACAATGATCAGCTTGGCATCTGCTTGTAATTCTTTGGAAATGGTTTCTCTCCTGCTGTGTGTACAGGAAGGAAACCGCTGAAGGGTTAAATCTTTACTGTTAGTAGTGTCACTCATTGCTTTACACGCAGAAACATAGAATTTAGCAAGATAAGCTTAGTGGTATTGCCTCAACAAAGAGAATATACTGTGTTCTCAGTGATGCAAATTAACCTTGTGTCCCACGTTCCAACATTTCCCTCATAAACATTAAAATTTTCCTAAGGTAAAAGTCAATTTGTTTCTAAATCAATGGCGGAAGTCAGCGTTGCAACATAAGATATGAGCAAAAAACTTTAATTTCATTATTCCCAGTGTTGTTGACACCAGTGACACACTACTAGGTTGTAAACTGAAATAGACGATTACTGGGAATACAAAGTGAGGTATGTTCATAGGACTTCCCAGAGGGTTTAAACACCTCTTTTAGAAAGGAGCGGTGCTTTGGTTTCGCATGCATAAGTAGCCTACAATCACTTTGTTTTGAATAAACAATTGAGCGGTGAGATCTATAAATCTTGACAAGCGAAGAGTTATACCCAGTCCTCGTCTATCCCACTGAGTGTTATGGTCCCTTCCTGTTTGCTGGGACATACATGTCTCTATCCAATCCTCATGATGCAGACACTGAAACCTGCTGTGGGTGAGGAGGAAAGAGCAGCTCAAAGAGATCCAGGTGAGTGAGGCAGAACAGGCACTGGAATGTCCAGCTGAGAATGTGAAGAGCTTAGTGACAGGATCTAGGATGGTCGCACACAAAGGCTATTTTGAAATTCATTATGGAATCACTGAACCCACGCACTACTAAAAACATCCAAAAAATATTCAAGCAAGAAAGGTTGAAGGAGATCAAAATGACCAACAATTGATATTTTTTCATGATCTGTTGCAAGTGCATCCGAGGGTGAAGGGACCAGTATTTGTTGCTTTTATTGCAGTGGCCCATAATTCATTAAAATGGTAAATAGCTAGTGTAATATGCCGTCAGGTAATGTTTTGATTCATGGTTACATGTTTCTTACTACTAAATTTAATAATGTTTACCTTTGTTCGGTACGGCTTGCATCTTTTGTTAGAAGTGTGTGAGCTACAAGCAGAAGTAGTAAAACAGTAGTGAAAATAGCTAACATCCACCACAAATGCTTTGGCTCACATTGTCTTCAGTAATCATCGTAGTTTGTTAACTATGCTGGCGAGTTCAAGTCAACTCGGCACCATAATCTGATCATCTCTCTATTCAATTCAATTTAATTCAATTCTGTTTAACTCCGTTCAATTCATAGAGCTTTATCGGCATGACAGGATGTGTTACAGATAATCTGGAATGAACCTCTGCAATTATTTTCCTGCTGCCAACACAACAGCATGTTCTTAAAATTTTATGTGGATTTCCTTTTACTCACAGCGACCATTTAAAACTACTCCTTCTCTACTGGCTTTTTACCCATTTGTGTGCCATTCATAAACCTATGATTATCCCTATGAAAGCATTGAAGCAGAGGGTTGTTAAGCTGATTACTAAAGCTTATGCGCTGAAAACAATGTAATTTCGCTGGTGTTCAGAAACAGGAAGAAATGAAAGCGGTTGGGAAAGCCTCCTTTGAAGAGCAGAACATCTCTGTTCCGATTTGTTCATTGATGCATTGATTCTTATCTGTAAAATAGACCTGCACCGACACCCTCACAATGATTGCTCAACTCATATCTGAATAGGTGGGCATGTTGTTTCCGCTTGATCTCTTTACCCGCTGTCACAAGTGTGACTTACAATCGGTCAAAGGGCCCGTATAGAAGGTCAATCTTCATTCAGTGCTCCTTCTCATGCCCGTAAAAAAGAATGAGTCACACGCAACCAGCGCAGCGCCTTTTAATAAAGAGAGTCACGTTTTCTCACCCGTCTCAGTTTCACCGCTATATCGGCTACCGAGGGTATCACACGTCCTATTGAACTGCGCTACTGTCAGTGCCTTTGTTGAGTCTCATTGTGAGATGAGAAATGGCTGTAGCGATTCATTTCGGACTCTGAAGCCTCAGGGCGATTTGCACAAGCCCAAATTGAAAGAGCGGAGGAGAACCGATACCAGATGGAGGTGCTGGGGGAGGAGTTGGTGGAGGTCCTGAGTAGGCAGGCCCAGAGGGAGTACAGAGGTGCTGAGTAAGGATTTGGAGCTCAGGGACACTGGAATTGGACAGGTGTGCATGAGGTGTCCTATTTTCTAGCTATACGCTATAGAGGGGAAGAATCTGGCCAGAGCTCAGCACACTGAAGGTAAAAAAAAGTGAAAGCCTGCAAACTTTTGTACTGATAAAATCTTTAATGCCATGGAGGCAGAGCTCATTTCCATCAGACTAAGATGAGTGAGGCTCCCAGAGCCAGCACTGATCTAGCAAGCATATAGTGGCCTGCTATATAATGTCACAGATGTCATTCGGCCATTTTCTTGCAAATTGCCAATACAGTGTTCTACCTGCGGCCAATCGAGGTGAGGCAGTTGAGATGAGAGCTCAGTGGTTAAGAGCGGAGTATTTTCTGTTATGAGAAAAAAAGTGTTGGTGACTGGTCCTCGCGTCAGCAGACCGCTGTAGTGCCCATAGTCGGCGAAGTTACTGTCGGTGAAGGTCCAATAAGTTTATTGCAATGTTGAAGAGGAAACAACAAAACTGTTCTGGCGAGAGGGAACAACTGGAAATCCATCTCCGTGTGTGCGGTTGTAGAAAGTCACCCTTACACTTTCTCCCCTGTCATCATTTTCAGCTCCCTCCTTTGCATCCAAACACTTGCAGAGCATTAATTCAGCGCTGCCAAAAAAATACCTTTTCCTCATACGCCCGGGCACAGTTCTTTTGAACTTCAGTGGATTTAGGACACCATCTTCAATGCAGTGGGTGAAATAGTTGCTAAGGCGATGATGCGGCTCTCAGGTTGAAACATCTTCTTTTTTTTCTTTTTTTTTTGCATCACAGAAAATCTGCCAGTTTGAAATAATTTATGAAGCTCTCCCAGGAGGAGGAAGATTACTCTGAGGCACCTTTATTATGCTTAAAAATAAGCTGAATCAAGCTGTGTCAAGCTGAATCCCTCTGGCTTTTTCAGGACGGTGTTTATTTATGTTATCATCCCTCCTCCCCCTCCCTCTCTCCCTCTCTTCGTGGGCAGCACCTGCATCTGAGGCCCTGATAAAGCAGTTGTTTGATGATGGGAGCCATGCTACACTAGACTCCAATCCATACACTGATGACTTCCAGAAATTAACTGCAGTGGGCGCTGCATAGGCTGCTGGCTATACAACCCCCTCAGCCAGTTCCAACCTTAGTTAAATCAGGCTGGCGCCCAGTAGGAAGCCAGCTGTGTGACTGGTCTGTTGCTTATCAGATTAACTGTTTTGTGCAACCTCCTCTTGCCTATCAGACAGAAATCCATAACTCCGGGAAAATGGTAGATGGATAAATGTTAACCACATGCAGACTGACGGTGCGTGATGAGTTCTCCTTCCGGCCGACTGAAAACCTCTCGTCCCCTGAGTGACAATAGGGTCAATTGTGGGTCATTTTGTGAGTCTGCCACAGCACTGGCCTTCTATATATCCCTCTGACCTATTGGAAGTCACATGATGGCCTGGTTTCCATGTAAAGAGATCAAACAGAAACAACATGCTCGTTTGATGAACAAGGCACATGTACACCAATTAATGTCTGGATTCGATTCCAGGTACAATTTTTGACATAGTTTATCAAAAAAAAAAAAAAGAGAAAAAAAAATGCTTTGTTGTAAGTCTTTAAGAAAGAGTTCTGCAGTTGCACTAGCCGATGTGACATAAAATGACAGTTACGTAATAACCAATTTCGTTTTTTGACTGCTTTTCCACTTATTATTTGTGCCACCGTAATGCACATATTGCAAACATATGTTAACAAACACTAATAAAAATCTGCTGCTGGTGGATAGCTCTACAAAGCTTACATACCTCACATGTAAACTAGACATTTTTATTCCGACTGTTATCTGCCGTTCAAAATCTTCTGAAGGAGGGAACGCACTGCACCAGGCATGAGAATAATCGGGTTTAATTATTCAGCTTTTGCTATTCTGCAGTCGTCTGCTCTCATAAATCAAAATGTCCGCACATCTGTACTAGTGTCACCACCAGAGGGCACTACTGCATGAGTCAAACTAACAAAACTGATTTATCCCTCGTGGGCAATGGCTCACCACACACACACTGAGGCAGATGCACAGTTAAATTACACAATAATCGTATTTATAAAAACTATAATAGGAAATAGTTACTGAACAATGGGAGCCAAACAGTGAGAGAATAGGGTACATGATAATGAGGTTCATGGAGTAATTGAGCTCTGAACTGTGATTTACGATCCCTCTGCACCCCATCTCTGTCTTTGTTACTGCCACATGAACGTCGCAAACAAGTTTGCAGAGTAAATTTTGGCGGAGAACCTCTCGCTGTAGCCGACCTTGGTCGGCTAGCAATCACGCGTCATATACTCAACCAATCACATGCACACACCTCTAATTGAGCACCCTTTTTAAGCCAATAATTAGTTCTCTCTGTACTGCTTGAATGCTGATGCGCATTTTGCTTTGTTGCTTACAGCTCGTGCTAAAAGAAATTTGCTGTCACCCTCCACCACCCCAGCTTCCACCTGTTGTTTGGATCTGCTTTAATATGGGGGGGGGGTTCTGGTCATCTCCTGTTTAGCTGGGGGAGATGCCCGTGCTCCGGAGCAGTACTAAAGCAGATCCATTCACCGACAAACTAAAATAATTATGCAGCACATTCATTCATTAAACATGTAATTTAAATACGTGAGTTGTCCTGACAGAAATGTCCTCTCTACTACATTACACAAGACACTGTTGTAGGCTTGGTGCACTTGGTGCACACATATAGTGGAGTATTTTCCTAGGTAGACTCTTTACCTCAATTTTCAATGATCAAAACCACTGATTTAATGCTGTGTAGTTCCCACTACCAGCACATTTTCATGTTGCACAGAGCTGAAAATTTAAGTACTAGGTGCTCCATATTTCACAATGTTATAAGATTAGAACATCAAAGCGCCATAATGCCATAATACTTCAGAGACAA
Organism: Ilyophis sp. 1 JC-2022; assembly: GCA_022702515.1. Taxonomy (NCBI): domain Eukaryota; kingdom Metazoa; phylum Chordata; class Actinopteri; order Anguilliformes; family Synaphobranchidae; genus Ilyophis; species Ilyophis sp. 1 JC-2022. The sequence continues at coordinate 40,706,562 of CM040406.1, forward strand.
CAGCAGGACTTTAGCATCAAACTCTTGGCAGTGTGAGTGGAACAAAAAATGGCCTGTGGGAATTGTAAATACATTTTAAATGTTGCAGCTGGCTTACTGAGGGGCCGTTACGTGAGAAAGGCCACAAATTATTGAAGAGCTGAGACACTTGAAGGCAAATCCAGAAGAGAACCACTGAGACTCGCATGGACCGGATAGCTCTCACCTAGTAGAGACTCGCATGGACTGGATAGCTCTCACCTAGTAGAGACTCGCATGGACCGGATAGCTCTCACCTAGTAGAGACTCGCATGGACCGGATAGCTCTCACCTAGTAGAGACTCGCATGGACTGGATAGCTCTCACCTAGTAGAGACTCGCATGGAACGGATAGCTCTCACCTAGTAGAGACTCGCATTGACCGGATAGCTCTCACCTAGTAGAGACTCGCATGGACCGGATAGCTCTCACCTAGTAGAGACTCGCATGGAACGGATAGCTCTCACCTAGTAGAGACTCGCATTGACCGGATAGCTCTCACCTAGTAGAGACTCGCATGGACCGGATAGCTCTCACCTAGTAGAGACTCGCATGGACCGGATAGCTCTCACCTAGTAGAGACTCGCATGGACCGGATAGCTCTCGCCAAGTAGAGACTCGCATTGACCGGATAGCTCTCACCTAGTAGAGACTCGCATGGACCGGATAGCTCTCACCTAGTAGAGACTTGCATGGACCGGATAGCTCTCACCTAGTAGAAGTAGGCATTTCACAGCCTTTTTTTCTCAAGCACAATTCTGGTACTTTCATAACATATGCATGCTATTATGCTAACCAGACAATGCACACAGGTTAGCTGTAGCTAGCTCTCCTCAGCCCCTCCTGTATTGTAAAAACGTATGAATGGCACGTCATTGGCACTGCGCCCACAGCATGTGACTCGTATCGTAGTATTGATTTTATGTGTGGGGTGCGGGGGTGGGGGTGGGGGGGCGATGCTTGCAAGTTCACTGGTGTCACAGGTCAAGTGTTTGTTGGCAAGAATAAGCGAATACTGACTTATTCCAGAGCCAGCCAGCAAGCGTTTGCAAGTGTCAGCTGTCTGGCTATCTGTCTGTCTGTGTGTGTGTCTGTTTGTCTGTCTGCAATGTCTTTCTATCTGCCTGGGTGTAGAGAATATCTCCACAGAAGAGAGGGACAGAGCTCATAGCAAAGGACTGCACTATCCAGTGGTGGTACAACGCTGTGTTCATTGGCTTAAGGGCAATTTCTTAGGTCATTATATATTAAAATCCCCTGAAGGACACATTGAAAAACTGCATAATTTAATTTAGACAGTTTAACCTCTGAATAGTTCCTTATAGAGTGGATGATTGGAACCAGGTCCTGAGCTTCATCTCTGAATCTGGCTGTCCATTTTCTTCTGTCTATAGTTACAGAAAAGGCAAAGCTCTCATAGATGCACTAAGTTTCTAATATTGCAGTTTGTTATAAAGCTGAAAGTTCAAGGTCATTTTCTCAGTTGTTTGAGAGCGGTAGACCCAGCTTTGTTTAAACTGCCCCCATCCTCTCATTTGGAAACATCGGAGATTTCGGTTACATTGTGGGATTTCTGTCCATGTTTGTGTGACTTACATTGCTCATTGAGTGCATTAATTCGGCAAGAGATTCGCTCACAATTGATTTAAACTCTGAAACAACTCAAGAGTTTATGGCATGAATCGAAACACCAGATGATGGTTCCCCTGTCAGACAGCTGACATCACTCTTGTATGTTCATGACAACTTGATTATAAAATGCAATAAAACAATAAAATGTAATCATACCATAAAACTCTGCAGGGTTGAGGAAGATTAATGTCTGATACAGCTGTGATTTAACAAAGCAGAGAATAAGCGTGTGCTCCTAATGCCAACTAGAAAATCACAAATGTCAAATCAGGCCAAACCTTTGAATCACTTCATAAATATGATGCAAACCAAAATATTCAATCTGTGATTGGTGTGATATCACATCAATCTTTGTAGTTTTTTGTTGTAGGCGTCCCATGACACAATGAGATAATGTGTTTGCTATAGGAAGGTACGCGTGGGCTGTTGATTGCAGATTGGATCCTTTGTGCATCCACCAGAATCCAACATTTGTTTTACACTGCAAAAATAATCGGTAACACTTTATTTTGAGTGTCCAATATTGACACTCAACTTGATATCAACTGATATCAATTGACTACCAGTTCAGTGTTAATTTAAAGTCAGTTACATGTCAGGTGACTGTCCAGAAACTCCACAAACAGTTGAGTGTCAAGAAACACTGTATTGACACTCAGCAAAGTATAAACTGACTGTTTGCTGTATCTCAACTATCTATGATATTCAGTTGATATCAAGTTGAGTGTGAACCTTGGACACTCAAAATAAAGTGGTAACAAATAATCTTATATTTAGACTTTAGAATCGTATTTCTGTTACTTTTTGGCTAAATAAGACAAACTATCTGCCAGTGGGGTGCGATAGTTTTACTCATTTCAAGATTTGCCAGTGGGGTAAGATAATGTCACTTTTCAAGCAAAAAGTAACCAATAATTTCCACTTTTGAGAAATAAAATAAAAATTTAAGTCTCATTACAAGACTAAAACACTTGTTAAGACAGACATTTTTTGCAGTGTAGAAAGCCACAGGTTAATTTTTTCCCCTTTGGACTACAGTCAATACAACAGCAGCATTATAAAAGGTCATTGTTATGTTACTGGCTCTCTCACAAAGCTCTGGACTTTGGCAAAAACCTCTGTGATTGAGCTTAAAATGTATGTGAGAGATGCTATCATGAACTGCAAACCTTATTGGATGTGGCTGACTATTGTCTCGTACATGGATATTCAAATCTGGACCTCGAATCCAAGTCTGGCCCTGGTTTTCTTTCTCCCAGGTAATTAACTGAACAATTGGTGCTAGTGATTGGCCAGACTGTCTTCACACCTGACTCCCAGGTAAAGGGAGGATGGAAAACCAGCAGGTCTCGGACCTCGAGGACCGTGATTTGAATACCAGGGGTCTAGAGTAAGAAAGACTTGTTTTTGTCTATATGTTTTAAGTACATTTTCTGTAATATGTTGCACTTCTTGTTGCATGAATTGTGTGCAGGAGTAATTCACCGCTTTCACATGGCCATATAGCTTATAGAATCAGTATAACCATGGCTTCTCCCTACAGTTCTTTATGGGTGAGAGTGGTTGTGCAAAGGGTCCTGGGCATTTAACATTTTTTTTTGCTTTCAACATTTAATTTTTAATGGCGTAACTTATCCAGAAACCGGAAACGTTGACACCTAAAATGGCGATGCATATGATTATGTAGATGCTCATAGTAAAGAGAAAGAACACCACGAGATATGATCTTCGCTTTTCTTTCAGTTTGATTTCTCCACTGTGGAAATCAGGAACTGCTGTAATGCGATTCTCTCCTCTAACTGAAAACCAGAATCAGACCTGCCATAAATAAAACTGCAGTTGATAAGAACCAAAACGCCTACCAAGGTTTAGCATTAACATTTTTAATGTCTCATCCAAACTGGCAACAGGTGGAATTGTCCCAGTGCTGCGTGATAGACAGCGAACTGAAAAGCTTTGAGGCGTACATCTTATGAGCTGTACTGGCTCACTCTGTTTCTATCTGTCACGTACACACAAACACACTTGCACACCCACACACACACACACACACATAGTCACACACATGCACACACACACACACACACACACACACACACACACACACACACACACATATGCACACAAACACACACATACAAACACATGCACACACACACACACACACACACACACACGGGCGCACACACTCACAATCTGCTTGTTCCATTGCTCACTTGTGGAAATATTCAAGAAGACCATAGATCCAGTAGATTAAAGTCTGTTCTGGCAGTAGCCCAAGAGAAAAACAACCTTCCAAGCACCTAGTATGAGAGAGTCAGTTACCCAAGCCTGTAATTAACCCTGTCAGGATTTCACAAAAGAACATTTCCAAACAGTTAAATTATAATAATCGTAGCTGCACAAGGAACCACACTGCACAGGCAACGCTTTCAATGCTTGGGGGGGGGGGGGGGGGGGCATTTTCCTGGCATGGTTTGAATCCACTTGTCCCCTTAGAGTGAAGAGTCACTGCAAATCAACACAAAGTTATTTTGAGTGATCACCTTTATCCTATGATGAAACATTTCTATCCTGATGAGAGTGGTCTCTTCCAGAATGACAGTGCCCCATCCACAGGGCACGAGGGGTCACTGAACGGTTTGATGAGTATATTATTAGACAGCGCTCTCCACCACCATCATCAAAACACCGAATGAGGGAGTATCTTTTGGAATGGTGTTCTATCCCTCCAGCAGAGTTCCAGAGACTAGAATCTAACAGACTAGAGGTACAATCTATGCCAAGGCGCGTTGAAGCCTTGTGGTGGCCCAGCACCTTACTAAGACACTTTATGTTTTTCACCCGTCTTTATATAAAAACCAACATGAAAGTACATATATGTAAAGCAACACGCTGTTTGTTAGGATATGGAAGCCTGCATTCCTCATCCCTAATACCATTTATGGATCACATTTAGAGGCGGACCTTGCTGCAGGGATGGGGTGAAATTAGTCGGCGATCATTACCAGAGTGTTGCAGAAATAATGGGGGCACTTTGGGAACAGACTGGCTGGTCAGCACCACTGCTCTGCACCATAGAAGCTGATATTAACTGTGGCTGCTAAGCACTGTCTTGGGACATCAAAGAGACATCCTGAGAATGCATTCAGCACCCCTGGGTTTCTGTGTTAAATACATTCCTCCAAGTAAGTGGCCCTTTATGCACGGCGATTTGCTGCGTGTAGTTTTGGGATATTGCTTTTATTCAATCCCAGCAAATGCTTGTGACACGCTGCATTTCATTTTGCCTTTAATTCTTTCCCCACAGTTTATCGGGTTTTGATCTACACCCAGCAGAGTGCTACTTCTCACAGCCGAAGAACGTTTGCAGAGGAAGGCCGGCTCTGTTTCCTGCTGCTCTCCTTGTGTCACACAGTCACGTCAGCATATTGAAGGAAGTTGTTAGGAGCTCCTTGTGCCTGCGAACACTTTTACAGAGAGGGTGTGCGGTAGGATGAATGGTCCACATCTTGACAGAAGCAGTGTGGGGCTAGCGTGGTTAACGCCCTGGTTTTCCATAGTGTTTTTCCACAAATTCACATACATTATGTTTCTATAAAAGTCTGAACAGCTGTGAACGAAAAGTGAACGAAAATTTCAGATAAATGATAATCACTCTCAGCTTTCATTGCTTTATTTTTGCTTGATTATTTTTATTTAATACTTTGTTATTTATTATTTTGCCAGATGCTTTGGTTGGTTAAATAACTTAGATTTTATATTTTATAGCCTCTCTTCAGTTATGCAGCTAGATAATTACAGAGAAATGTACCTTGGCTAACAGTACAGAGATAGTGCCTCACCAGGGAATCTACACCTGTAGCTCTTTTTGTCCCCTATGACCTGATAGGAAATTTGGGAACCAAAGTGCTGGCATCCCAACTGCATTATCCAACTATAGTCACAGGCTTGGCTATTCTTGGACTACAGTCTAACATTTGAGTGTCCTCTCAGATCCCAGATTTCTCACCAGAATTCCCTTTCACAGAGTAGTAAACAGAGTGTGCAAATATAGCCATATTCCAGTGTGAACCACTGAGTGTGCTGAACCAATATAGCCCCAAGCCAGGCAGCCTCTCAGCTAGAGTATAGAGTCACTGAACAGGTACGTGTAAAGCCAGTTAAGTTAAGCACTTCTTCAAGAAAGTCATGTTTTTTTTATTGCTCAGTTTGAGGCCTACTGCTTACATGCGACACAATACCTGATATTACATGCCCTGAATTCATGCAAAAAGAAGTGCCGTACCGTGGATGTGCTCAGAAAACTGATTTCAGACCATACAACCCTTCAGAGTCTAGTAAGGAGTTTAGTGCACTAACCCAGATGCTGGGAGCTCATAAAACAGAAAGGCTCACTCTCAGACTCTTAGTTGCTTTGCAGCTGTTATGGTAATGTACAGGATTGGACCCAAACCCAGGACTCAGAGACAGACATCCGGTTGAACTCCACGCAGGAGACTTTATTACACAGGACTACCCACACAGGACAGCAGGCAGGCAGAAAACAGGCTTGGGCAAAGCAGGGCAGGGCTGGTGAAGGGACAGAACCGGGATGAGACAGGTGGGCAGGAGGGCTGGAAATGGGCTGGACAGGAGCAGGCAAGGCAGGCAGGAGAACCGGAGCAGGGCTGGACGGGAACAGGCAGGACAGGGGCAGGCTGGACAGGCAGGAGAACACAAACTGGAAGGGTACACAGGACTGAACACAGGAACGAGGTGCAGGCAGGAACAGACAGGAATCAAAAAAGGCTGGAAAGTAATATGACAAGCACAAGCCAGGGCACAAGACGATCTGGCACAAAACAAAGAAACAGGAAACTATATGCCAGATCGACGACGAGACAACGAGAAACGGGTAAGATGAGACACATGAGGAAACACATATCAGGTGCGGGAGCTAGAGGAACACAATCAGGGAAAGGGAAAACACAGAACGGAATACACATAGAGACAGAAAACCAGGAAATCGGGACAGAGGCACGGGACGTGACAGCAGCCTTGCCATTGCAGTAAATCAGTGCCGTGCTGTTGTTTAAGTAGAGGTTTTCATGTTCTTCATGTGGTTGGAATATGCAGATACACACAGAACTTTGGTCTTACCAATTCTATTTAGAAAATCAACAGGTTTTTTCACCTTTTTTCCCCATTTAATGATTATAAGAATTTAAAGAAGCATCCTGTATGATGCACACCAGTCTTACTAAAAGTCTGCAAACAGGTATATTACTTTTGGGGTCTGAATCATTAGAGGACACAATTAAAATTAGCAGAGGGCCTAGTTGAACAAGTTAGAAGTTATTTCATCAGAATAAAACCCGCATTATTACATGACCTTAGATGCGATAACTAGGTTTCCATTGGCAGAGGTAAGATTCAGATCAGTTCATGGTATCCCCTTAAGAGTGAGCCCAAGGTTGCATGTAATTGGCCAGCATATCTGAAAGTAGATAGACAATTATGTTAGCAGATTTCAATAAAGAATTAGCTTTATTAACTAGTGGAAAGATAGTCACATTAAACAAAACATATTCTGAGACCTAACTGAAAATATACACATGCAATGTGGGAAAAATGAAATTCAATGATTTAGCTAGTTGTACTCCGGGGGTTTTCAGCCTCTGAGCCAGGGAAGCGCATAGCAAGACAACGAACATAGGACCTTTTCCAAGAAAAACATCTATGATAAATGCTATTGCATTTCACATACATTCACAAACGTCAATAAGAATTATTATGCCATTATACCATATATCATTTTGTCCACGCAATGGGAACCATTTTAAGTGTTATGTCATTTCATTTCCCTTTCATCTAAATTAGATTTATTTATATCTCATCGACGCTCAGGCTGCTATGAGCACTCCATTACTGCCATTATAAATTGGCGAGCCCCAATTTCAAACAAAAATGTTATGTTAAGAAGTTATTATAATTATGACTGGATTCCAATTTAAAAGCACAAAAACACCAGAGATTTCACAATTAAATAATTAATGTCATGCTCATTTGTGGCGTAAACAGCTAGTAAAAACAGGCTACATGCCATCTATCAATTAGGTTTAAACTCCCAAATACTGTCCACTTATTATCACAGTCCTAAAGGAAGTTTTTCAGGACAGCTTTTGATTAGATGTTGCCCTGTAGTTACAGCACCATTAAGATAATTGTGCTGAACTAATCAGTACAATGCGGAACATAAACATCAGTGAATGTCAGCCCTTGGAGTGCACATTAGCTGGGCTTTTGAAAAGATTACATTAATACAACATGACGCAGGAGTTTGTTGAAAAATAGGATGGCTCAATTGTGCTTACCTTATCCTCACGGAAGGACAGTTTTTTGTACTTTACATTGGAGACAGGTGGGGTGTCCTTTGTTGTTTTGATCACAAGATATACATCCGAGCTCAGGGCAACAGTGTGGGTCATCACACTTGTGCAGAAACCATTATCTGATCTGAAGCTTTGGCCTGAGTTCTGTGAAGATCTGGTTTTGTTTATATTTCCATTAGAATGTCACAGCGAATTTACCTCAGATCAACAAATACAATAACTTTTCCTCTTTTTTTTTTTTTAGAAACACCCACCAAGACAGATGTTTCCAATTGTTTTTTATTTTTTGTTTGGAAAAGTGAAATGTAATTTGAACATGCTTCTACTTGTCATATAGGAATGTTATTTTTTTGGCTTTTATTTTGAACAAAATGTCTTGCCCGGAAAGAAAGAAACAAGCCCCATCTGGATTTTTATGAGGAAACGGGGGACAGTGAAGTTAAATGCAAAATTATGGAATGTACAGCTAGAGTTTTCATATGGCAGCTATGTTTACAATGGGCCCCACGGATGAAACGCAACAAGCTCAGCAAAAGTAGCAGTGCACTAACAAATTCTTCATGCTGCCAAATCCAAATTATAATGCAGCGTGAATAATTAGCTAAGCTAACATTTTTCCATTGATGTTCTGAAAATTGAAATGTTACCCTAAAAATACACCTTAGTTGTTTGGTTGAAGTAAGAACATTTAAAAAAAAAATCATGTTGGTTTACAATGCTTTATTTAGATACAGTAATGCTAACAGGCCAAGCCAGTATTAGGATGGATCATATGTCCTCTGGGATACACTGTTATATTGTTCAAAAGGCAGTCTATTGACATTGCATGTGATCAGACTAAGTGATCAAAGGTTATCATTTTAATGGTTAACTAATAAGAATTTGTCCCACTAACATATAAGCAAATTTGAGCCAAAAGGACACCCTATTAAGTGTCATACCCTCTTAGATAATTCATTCATTTATGTTTGAATGCAGGTGAAGGGTAAATTTGTGGCTACAATTGCAACACAGTAAGCTGTAGGTCAGCACACACTCCTGTGCACCTTTAAAAGCTCCGTTTAACATCTGCAGAAGCTTTCTATGCATGTCAAGAGGCAGCACATCACCCAACTGAGGGGAACTGAAGATTATCAATAGACCCTGCATTTCATTTAAATATCAGTGTGACTAATCCTACTAGCATGAATGGTCAGGGCAGCTTCTTTCAAACTGCCCGAATAAGAGACCTAATGCCATAGCTGGAGGGTAAGGCTAGGAGGGGGAGGGGGAGCGTGCGCGAGCAGCAACAATTTTTGCATTCATTTCACCATAAATACAGTTTTTTGAGTACAAGAGCCCATGTAGGCTTTGGTTGTAAAGTACCAGTAGGGTTGTGTTTAGGAGTTAGGGTTTATAAATCAAAGGTTCTTGAAGCCTTTGGAACATTTGAATATTACACCATTTATTTTAATGGCACACAAATAGAAAAAATAAATAAACAACACTCTAAAACAGAAATAAAAAATAAGTGTGCAAGATAAGTGTTCCAAATAATGTCACTGAGGGAGGTGTTACAAAATGTCACAGAGGTAAAATACTGTTAGATAGTAGCCTATAGTGTTGCTGCAGTAAAATAGTAAGTAGACAGTTTATCCTTTCAGTAAAGATGATGAAAAATCAACACTATTAACATTGCATGAACTTGTTAAAGCTTTTATCTTTTCAGAATTTAGGGCTTCAAAGTTCATTCAGAATTGTGGTGCGTTCCTAGTGCGTCCTGGAGCTCTTTCTACTCTTTTTCACATTTTCACATCATATTGATAAGCTATTAAGCGACTCCATTGCAAGAAGATAGTCTATGCGTGATTAGTTTTTTTCTATCAGCATGGCAGCCAACACACGCATAATTTATAACATTTTTATTTGACATTAACAGAGAGTGTGACAGTGTGTCCAGAAAGGCTCCGTGAGTCTGTGATGATCCTTCAGCTTGACTACCGCTTCTCTGACAGGACAACGCATTGATGGATGAGACTTGCTAGCTAGCTAACTAACCAACTAATGTTAGTACAGGTAGTCTAACCATGCAGCAATCGGCTACACGCAGCCGGCCTGCTTCATTACCTCCTCTGCAGTAGGCAGTAGCCTAGTGGATTGAGTGAGCTAACTCGACCTCGAATCCTCTATCGCTAGCATTTGTATTTATATTTAATAGCCTACATTATTTGAATTGCCATGTCCGGCCAGGGCTTTCCCCAGCCTTACACACCCTCTGCCTATGCCTAATGCCAGGAAAGTTGGTGAACCGCACAAATGAAAGCACACATCATGCTGGTAAGTTTTATTTCACTCAAAAATCTATTTGTAGATAGAAACAAACTGACCTGAATCTACAAAATAGAAGACTTCAGAGTGGACAAGACCAGAATATACAGTATGCACAGTTTATGGGTGGCTCCACACTACCAGTCTATCACAGCAGGGTTGACTCCTGTAAATCTTTCTGAGAACTGTCCGGTGGGGCTTTTAAGTGGTGAAACCTGAAGTGGAAACTACAGCATACGGGTCAAAAGTTAAATTCCTGACTTAAGTGCTTGTGCCGTTATTAATGCTGTTATTGCTGTTTTGTCATTGAGTGTGATTTGTTTTAACATTGCATGAACACTGGCTGTTACACTGACTACACTGCAGTGACTGTGCACCTTCTGTAATAACTGTGAGCTTGTGATCACTCTGGCTTTGTCTCAATTGTTATTGCAGCAGCAGTGATAGAGCATGTAAGCAAATGAAGTAGAGGAGGCTGAGGTATCAGCACCACCAAGGTGCGAGGACAGCACAACGTCCTCAATAGCTCAATTTGAAGGAAAGGAAAAATGGGTTCTTTATAGCTCATTACATCCACACATCTGCTGCACAAAGTACAACATATGTCTGGTGGAAGACCACCAATTTGCAAAGGTGCCAGTTCGCCTGATCCCCCCTTTCTAGTCTCATGTATAAACCCACACAATCACATCATGATGCCAGTTTCTGATGAGGCTATTAAGAACTGTTGCACAATAAGGTGAAGGTTGGATTTAGTAAGAGGCCCCTCCAGCTGGATGTTATTTTCTGAAAACTTGGTATATGTCACCCCTGTATCACCCCATATGTAGTTGAGGACTTTATGTTTAATGTAGTGATAAGCCCTACTGTTTAGATTGCATCCAGACTGTCAGCGCTAACGGTGGCAGACTGTGTCCCACGGGGTGATCGAAAATTGCCCACAGCCTCACTCAGACAGGGAAGGTATCATAAATAATAAATAAAGATTATTTTGAAAAAACAAAAAAGATGGGTTTCAGGTGGCAGCTCATCTGCCGGCTCGCTGCTCAATAATGTCTCATCCAGGCCCTGTTGTGGGTAACGGTATTTTACAATGGGTGATCTTAGTGCCAATACCATCCATTGTAAAACACTGTGTAAGATGCATTGTTAACATTTAAAGTGTTTCCCCAATAAACCATGGTAACTTATTATGTCCCCAAACCACTTGTAGAGCAACTAGGTGCATGGTTATCTCAATTTAACCCCAATCAACAGCTGGGGAAAGGACTGTGAAACGCAGAAATAATGTGTTTATATATAATGTGCACCTTGCCTGGTGCCCGATATTATAATGTGAAACCATGGATTAAGTAATTTGATATATTTAAGTTTCACTTAATTTGCATGTCTTCTTCTTGAAGCTGTCCTTTTTAATTTTTTCCCTCCATGTTTAGGAGTCTGTACGTTATTTCTATTACAGGTTTTTTATACCCACAATCAGCCAGTTTAATTGGATGATGTTATCTGAAAACAATCAGTGCTTATTTTCTTCTGAATTCACTTTTAACAGCAGCTACGAAGATTTTCACTCTTATATTATTATTATTATTATCATTATTATTATGTGTAATGAATGAATACGTATTTTAAATTGGCCGACAACTGTGCTTTCTTCACTCAATAACTCACTGTAATATTTGTAAAATATTTTCTTGTTTCATTGTAAATAAATAATGGTTTTTCAAAACCTTTTCTGCACCTAGAGGGGCAGCTTATCCCCTAACAGTGAGCTTAACTCCAGCTATCGATGATGTACTCTATGTAGTGTTTTTTAAAAAAACATTCATATTTCACTCGTTAGCTACGATGCATTTTAAGATCTATCGGAAAGGCTTAAAATTTATCATCTCCAGGAAGTGGAGCCGTGGTCAGTCAGTTACATCCAGTCTGAAAGCAGCTTAGCTGACTCACGGCTGATTGTACATGTTTTGTATGGCGCGCTGGCTAATGTGTGCCTCCTGTCTGACAGAGGATGTTGCAACAGTGGGATGAACCTAAAACTACAATCAGGCACTCCATTTTGCAGGTAAAAATGAGGGAATAAAAAATTCATAATAAAAAAAGGTTTGTGGGTGATTATCAGAATTTCAGTCAAAAAGTTTGACTGGTAACAGTCAATAATCCAACATTCTAAATGACTAATAAATACAAAGTCATTTCAAATGAAGGTCTGCGATAAATTGTCTGCCACCTGCTTTTGCCCTTTCAATTTAGAAAAAAAACCTGGCTTTATTTTCAGATAATTTTTTTCAATTGTTTTATTTTGTATGCTGTGTTGGGTAGATTTGAAGCCTTACATGCTTGAGACAAACCTTTGTTGTGATACCATATCACTCGAATTGCACATGTTGGTTTCCAATGACGAAGTGACAGAGCTGCTGATATTTTACTGGTACGACACAGTAGCATCCCACTTCAACGCATAATAGACATTCGTCATCTTTCTCTCCTCATCCTTTGTCTTTCAATACAGCTTGTTCAGTACTTAATGAGATCCACTTTTAGCGCTTCAATCTACCTGCAAAGGCATTAGTACTCAATTGCATGTATTATGAGGAGTAATCCCCAGACCAGAGCTGCTGAGCTATTCCATGTGAACATGTGCTATGAATAGTGCATTTTGGACTGAAGTATTCATTCAGCCACAGGTACCTGAAATGAGAGAGTAATTTGTCAGGCGCTGCTTAAATCATGTGCTACATCAGTGCTTAAAGGGTTTGCTTGTGTATTCTGGATTCCCGCTGTTGGTCTTTGTCCTGGTAGATGTTGGAGCACTGAATTGTTACTGCAGGGAAATGCAAATAGATCAGAACTGTTAATTCTGTGATATAAAGTTAATGCTTCATATTTTAGGAATTATGCCGCAAATCTGAGATTATTATGAAAATGGATATTCAGTTTCAAATTCCTTAGGGCCACTTTCAAAGCAGTGTTGTCTGTCAGCTAAAAAATGGCGGGTAGGCAAATAATCATGACTCTGTTGTTCTCTGTCAAAATGTATTAAATGTTATATGGCTGGTATCTGCCCCTTAGAAAGAAAGCATTTGAAACCTTTCAATGGGTGGGAGTTTAGCTGACTCCAGTTTATTGGGGATTTGAACAAAAAGTTTTGAAATAACTTTCTTAGGCTACAGAAAAATCTCATTGGTGTTTTTTTTTTTTTTTAAACACCAATAACATTTTCTGTCATGGAGCCAGTGGTGTCATAGAGTCCAAGAGAAAAAGATGGTAAAAGAGTATTTGAATGTAATGTGTATACATTATACATTCTATTTTAATGTTTTAATGTTGTGCACTATTTTACTGTGCAAGTGACAAGAAGAAACTATTCTATGTTTCTTTGCACTGATGAGGTTGTATGGCTCAATAATGTCTTTTGCTTTTCAGGGGGTGTTTGTACCTAGTGCTGTTCAGGGTGGGAAATTAACTTTCTGACCTACCAACCACAGTGGCTGGTAGATGCAAAATTTTACCAGCCACCCCAAAATTTTACCAGACACCATTTTTATCGTTTATTTATTTTGACATTATGCTAGAATAACGTTTCAGATACCTTACAGAAAATGCATACTCATGTTTAGTAGCTGTAATAATAGGCTATTTATTAGGCTACATTATGTATGATGGGTCAAACATTGTGTGTAAATGTATCACATAAATTTCATATTATAGATTTTTAAATATTTTGAATATGATTTATTAGCCTATCTAATACTATAGGCTACATTAGCTACAAATACAAATAACGTTAGAGCGAGATGTCCGGAGCTGTCATTTTTACCTCAGAGTGTAGGTTATTAGTCAGTTTGTTTTGTTTTACTGTGCAATGCTGGTGGTCTTTCTAGAATTGCTTTAGCTGTGGTAAATCGAATGCAAATGTCTGCCCGCAATCCGCCTCGGTATCGAGCCGAGTCAATATTTTAGAAACATTTCATCACATCGAGATTTTAAAAAGGTATCAATCACGACGGTATTATGATTATATTATATTATATATAGCTAGTCAGTAATGCAGTCACTTCACCAACCAACAAAAACAACGCAATGAGATCAAGGTTTTGCCAAATCTACACTAAGCTATGCTACTTGGCCACAGATAAAATGCAGCAATGCAGCGCAGACGAACTGGGAATATCTCAGTCATCTGTCATTAGAATATTACACCAAACAATAAATTCCATCTGCAGACACCACACCATGCATCCGACAATTCATACGGTTTTCTGTAGTTTGCCAACTCCAAAAAAATAAAGTCGACTTCATCCTTATTCTATAGCCTAAGCATGTTCATGAAACACGACGGCATTACGAGGTCAACCCCGCCCTTTCTCTTAGCTTGAGTTCTCCACATTCCTTAGTAAAAGTTGGTCTCAGCAGCTTTGCGAATAGATTTTAAGACGAAACTGTTAAATAGGAACTTTTTGTGCCACATAGGAGAACTGGTAAGATAAAATGTGTTGTGAATACGGCCCCTGAAGTTTTTACCGAAGCTTTTTTTTTGTTGTATCCACATTGCTACATGCCACTGTGGCGGGTAGGTTTCATACATTTCCCTGACAATTCTGAAATCTACCCACATTTGGCGGCTGGCGGGTGCTAATTTCCCCCAGGTGCTGTTGTAAGATTGTCAGAGGCTAGCTAATTTACCGGGGCTCAGGGGACAGACAGAACAGCGTAATCCACTGGGGACTGAGAGGGGAGGAGAGGAGAAGTGCACTAAGTGCCTGGCCTGCAGGCAATTTAGACACTTCTCACCTGTGTGATGCATCCATTCCTCTCTGTGAAGCTGTATGTGATTACATCTACTGCTGTTCGGTAAGGGAATTGGGCACAGGTTGCTCCATGGTTTGCTCCCGCACTGTTAATATGTTCGTACTGGACCACCAGTCAGAATCTGAAGCCATTCTTCTTCTTCAAAGCACAGGTTGTCACTGCCTTTGGGTCTGGGTCCATCAAGGCATATCTAGACCGTGTATAAAACTCGGAGAAAAAAAAAATGCGCAGAAGAACGCCGAGGGTGAAAGTCAGAATTCTGCTTTAAAAAGTTTTGCATTTTTTACCTCTGCCAGACATTGCATACGTATGGTGTTTATCGCGTGCAGAGGTACGCAGATTCTCACAGCACATGTTATATTATACATCTGAATTTCTGTGTGGAAACCCGCTTACGTGGCTTTCTGAGGGCATTTTTCTGCTCAGCACTGTTTATACATGTGGCCCCTGGGCTTTAATGTAGGCGGTACCAAGTCTGCACTGCACTGCACCATCACACCTTGAAAGCATAACTGTCCTTTTCTGTAGCGCTCAATGTAAAGTTAGTCAGTAACTAAAGTGAGGTAGTCATTTTTTAGGTTATACAATGGCACAGAGTTGGCTCAATTAATAGCAAGACATTCCTTTTCAAATGTTTTTCTTCACAAGGTAGCAGATATTGAATAAATAATTTTGCGTGAATTATCAAAAAAACTTCTGAGGAAAAACGTGGCATGTGCATGGACATTTTTTTGTTTCTGGATTCTATTTAAAATTTGTATTAGGGGAGTGTGTAATTGTGACTTATTATTACTTTTTAACCACCTCTTTTTCCCTGAGCAAGTATATTAGTATAAATGAATATGTTCAAATAATATATACATTTAACACCCTAGGGCGTTTATATGAGTACACCTTAGAGTGTAAAATGTACACCAACATTTTTTTCAGTGTGCGCTTTGTGTCAAATAAATTTTACAATGCCAAGAGGAATACACTCCCAAAATAAATAAATCAGCAGTTATTCCATGGCATTGCATGCTAGGTCATGTGTGAACTTTGGAATTAATCACATTTAAGAAATCTGCAGATTGAATTGGGACCTGAAGCATACCTGTGTTGTTTTGGAGATATACTATAATAATGCTAATAGCTGACAAAACGAGTGATTATGGTTATAATTCATATTAGATTGTTACACTTAGGAAATTGTTTTAATTGGGCAAGATGCTCCTCCGTAGTTGTACACTACACGGTACTATTCTGAACTGCAATGGTAACGGTACTGTAACGGTACTATTCAGAACTGCAACGGTAACGGTACACTACACGGTACTATTCTGAACTGCAATGGTAACGGTACTGTAACGGTACTATTCAGAACTGCAACGGTAACGGTACACTACACGGTATTATTCTGAACTGCATCCTCTCTGTCCGTCACACAGTGTTTCGAAACACAGTCATGATTCACTTTTTTTTGTTGATGGTTTTAAAACATTAAAATAGCATATGGGAACATTTCCGTTCACCAGTGGGGGGGGGGGGGGGGGGGGGGGTAATGTTAATGGAGCTTGTGCTCTTCTTGTTTTTCACTGATATAACCAAGAGTGGCTCAAGTGGGTTCCAGAGAGGTCAGTGATGCCGGTCCAGCCTGTACTCTGGGCACTAAATAAGCATGAGCTCCGAGGGTTTATTGGGTTCTGTACTGCTCTAGAGCTGCATGCCAACAGCGTAAAAAGACTCCCCTGTGTAGTTTGAAATCTTGAAAAATAATGAAAGAATATGGAATTCCATTTGTATTTAATTATTACCAATGTAACCTATGACCAATTCCATCAGGTTGACTTTATTATGCTGAAGTAGATGTTTTCAAAGCATGGTTCAGAGATTATCACCATTCTTCATCAGTGTTGATACATTTTTAAAATAAAAATTGTTCTTTGAGAAGTTACAGTTTTATTGATTGCACTTTCTTTTTGAAAATGATGATGTCAGCCAAGCTAGGGAATCTATCATGCTTTTTTTTTTAGATGACAGTCCGCAGTCAATCAACAATACCCTTAAGATCGGGATCTTTTCCTCCAGCCAAACCCCCTCTGTTGCTCTCGATGAGTGCACTTCGACTTCTAAGCTTGCCCACATCCAGTTCTAGGTTCTACCTTCACATCTAGACTTTTTACCCATCAGAGTTTTTTCTTGCCTCTGTGAGTGTTTTTCTCCCCACGGGGGAGTTTTTACCTAATTTGCTTTTTGGGGGTTCAAGCCTAGTTTTTGCCCAATCTTCCTTCTGATTCTTTCTACAGCGTCTTTGAGACAATTCTCTGTAAAAAGCACTATACAAATACAATTGAATTGTATTGAATTGAATAATCCAGGCTCATCTTTGTTTGAAATTAGGTTTGTGGTTTTTAATGCATGGATGTTTTAGCTTATCCCAGAATTACTTTTTTTCAAGATGAGCTCTGTTCTAATTAATTGCATTATTATGATGTACACATTATTTTATTCAAGGTTCTTAAATGAAAGATGCAGTACATTTTATCTGCAAAAAACATTTGGTACACTTACATTTTAGCAATATTCATGCATGTTTCAAGTTTTTACAAGGATTTATCGGAAAAAAACCCAACAACCTTAGTTTTACAATTCACTCGGTTACAAATGGAATAATGCTGATTTACTATGTCTAATTCTTATATCCTTTAGGCTTGTGAACCAGTTGATGCATAGCCAAATGAACACAGGGTCCATTTTGAAACTGAGTGCGGCTGTTTTGTTCTGGGAGTCTGTGATTGTCATCCGACTGTCTATGAGTCATGATGAAATTAAATAAGCTGAGCTGCAATTTTCAGCCATCATCAGGAAATATGATAAGGGATGAAGAAAGGCTTGAATGCCACCCAAATACAGCAATCCAATGCATTAGTCGGTGGAGAGCAAGGGGTTCAATGGGATTGCTGCTTTTGCAGAGTGAGCAGACTAAGTGATGTCAATGGTTTTCATCTGTGAAATGCCATTTGTGTCTGCATCAGACTGTCATTTTATTCACTGGTACCCTTAGGGGCTAATTCTGAGAAAACATCTACTGATTTCCTGTGAAAATGAATATAATAAGTGAATCAAGGCAGTGGAATTGCATGTTATTTGTCATTAAATCGCCAACTTCAACATAATGGTGACTTTGTCCAATTCTTTATACACTAGTTCTCATAACTGTGGCTGGTCGGGGGACTTTTGTTTTAATCAGACATAGGCTAAATTAATATAATTTTAGGCATCTGATCAAATTCTATTAACCACATTTACTTGTGCACCTGTCAATCTGTTTAATGAAGTATGATCTTAAACTGCTGCTATATAACAGTGCGCTAAACCGAAATTATTAAGAACAAAGTGTGCACTTGAAATTGTCAGTTGGCCCCAGACGAAGGTAGCCTTTTGAATACATAATATTTTGCATTACATTTGATTATTTTTCTGTGCTTTTTGTCAATTCTGCTTCATCTGGGGAATACTGTGTTTTCAACCTGCACTGATTGACTGTGACCATAAAAGTGGCTGGAGATTCTAGTTCCCTGGAAGTACTAATCCAGGGAACTACAAATGCAAAAAAACAACAAAAACAACAAAAGATGGAAAAAAAAAAACCCTTTTCCATTACAGCATTCACATAAAAAATGGAACAAGAGGGCAATTCATTTCCATGGAAGGACGTTGGCAACTGCATTCATCATTTCATTCCCATGGCTAAAACAGAGGAGCATTGTAACAATGAGACACGTCCAGCTCCAAGGAGCATCGATAGTTATTAAAGCGCTTGAGGGCTATGTACTTGAGAGGGTATAAATACATATTTCATCGATGCGGAATGACATGAACCCCCTACTTGTGAGGCAGAATCTTTATTATTTTTTTCTTGCACAGATCTTGGGCAGCAATCAAAGTGTGGCGGGCCTGAAGGTTTTGTTGTGCCAACACACTGGAAGTGTCAAACTGCAAATATATTTCCAGATGCCAGAAGGAAATGCGGAAATGGTGGAATTGCCTATGACCGAAGCATACCAAGAACATGGTGTCTATTGTACTGCTTCATGAAGATGAAAGGGCATGGAGAGGCAATCATTTTGTTGCTTTTTCAACAAGTGGAGACAGCTGCAATATGCGTGGCAATGATTGTTGAGTGGTCAGTTAATTTACAGGGTGGTCAGCCTTCATGAAACAAATTATTGGTTAAAAGAACCCCAGAGAATTGAAATTTTGTGCTTTGCTACAAAATAAGCAAGGTGCAACTTAGAACTGGCCCTGGCTTTATGGCATGTTCAGGTTCTCTGCCAGATGCAGTGCCGTGGAACACTGTATTAATTAGCGTCCTATTCACTTTGTGAGCTCTGCTCTAGTATTTTGGGATTAAACTATGATTGACTTTCTCAAAATAAATACTGTTATAGTGAGTCGCTTTAGGCTGTATAAATTGAAGTTTTAAACACTTTCCCTGCCAATAATACAATGTAGCTGTCACCGCTAATGGAATGTCTCATTAGTGTTTCACTTCTGTCTGTTGTACTATTGGACAAATAAATCTATCAATCTAATTACCAACATATTTACAAATTATACTTTAATTTTAATCTGCGGGATGGAAATGTCAAGAAGTGTAACGTCTCAGACGTTTGTGTATAAACCTGAATAGAGCTGGAATTCAAGCCATTCTTGTTTTCAGTCCAGAGGCACGTGATGGCAATACTGCACTTTGGCATCACCCTTTGTTTTTACCTTCTGAACCTAACCCTAGGCAGACTGTTTGACCCTGCCAAAACGTGTGTTATCATTTTGTGTTATCATTTTCATGATAACACATTATTTGAATAGATACCTCTTCTATGGGATAAAGACTGCCTACCTCCATTACCCATATACGTAAGTATCATTTCTGAATTTGTACCTCAAAAAACAACCAAAAGAGTGCCCTAGATCTCTGTTTATTGGTTTGTTTCTGTGACGTAATCTGGGTTTTGGTTCTTCTGTATGTATAGAGCTGTTTGGCTCCACTGATTTTATTGAAGGTGATTATTTCCACCAGAGCAGATTTTGCTCAAACTTGCCTTTGTGTATAATTTGCAAAGTATTAATTGCATTAGCAAACATCTACATATTTTATGACTTGTTTTTTCTTTTTTATGTTTAATGTTCCATAGTATTTTTGTACTGGTATATACACAAGTTTCCAAAATATCACATTCCGTAACCTATGCCAAGGCATTCACCTTTTATTTTCACTGTGCTGAATATTTCACTGAAATATTGCAATAAAATATTAATAGAAAAATAATTACATTTGATCAGATGGTATCAGAGCTCAGTTGTTCACCAAGATTCACTATTGCTGTGTACATTTCAGTTGAGAACAATGTATTGATGGTAGAAAGCCATAAAGGTTGTCATTTTGATTACTCTGATTAATGAAAGACGTCAAGACAAAAGTCTAATTATTATTATTATTATTATTATTATTATTATTATTATTATTAATAATAATAATAATAATAATAATAATAATAATAATAATGATGTTTTATTTACTGCACATGAGATTGTGGTAAATAGTTTTTTAAAGAAACAGCATGATTAAGTATGACCAAAACTTGAATGCAATAACTGGTTTATGATTGCTGCAATTGCCACAGTGTGTCCATACCAAATTTGTTCAGCTCAAGAGATTGAGCAGAGACTGTGGGTTGGTCCATGAATAGTAAATGGATATCTTATAGGGTAGAAATAGCTAAGCAATCTTACGGAGATTAAAACAGGGTGGGAAATTGCATCACAGGGAGAAAGCCTCTTTTTTTACAGTAGGGACAGTGTTGAATAAACTGCATGGCAGTGGCAGTACAGAAACATTATTTCATAAATTAAGCTCTAGAAAGGCACTTTGCAAGTTTTTCACAGTAGTTCCATTCATAACACATATGGGTGACCCACAAATTGTTCCATGACTGAAGCATCAAATGCCATATTTGAATAATTTTATATTCTTTGGTCAATGTGGTTTCTCACACTTCCCTTTTAGGCCACCCTTTTTTACAAGTGTTTGCAATTCAATAAAAAAATCTTTTGGAATTCTGCAAGTTACAACAGCTTCAGTTTTTAAAAAAATGTATTAATTTTTTTAGTTGAAGTTACTTTTCCCCACAAATGCTACATGTTGATTAAAATATAAATAAGAATCAAAAGCCGTTAGTTGAGTAATGAAAATTCTGGATTGTTATAGATTTGATTTAGCAGTAAATTTTGATTTAGCAGTTGGTCTCCAGATTAGTCAAGTAATTTCTGAAGAATTATTGATATACAGTCAAGCCGGAAAGTCTGCACACCCCTTTCACCTTCTCCACATTTTATTACGTTACAGACTTATACTACAGTAGATTGAGTTCATGTTTTGCCTCAAACATCTACACACAATAGCCAATAATGACAAAGTGAAAACAGGTTTTTAGAAAATATGCAATTTTATTTTACTGAAAAAAATAGGTTATTTAGGGGTTACATATCTGTACACACCCTTAGCCTAATACCAGATCCTCTGGACTACCCATCTGCCTTTCTGATAGTTCCTCTCATCTGTCAGTCTGTCACTGTGTAAAAAGACAATGGTTTTTGTTGACTCAGTCTATGTAGCCCCACCTACCCCACCTCAATCTCTTCCTCTCCTGTACTCTACTTGTACACTTTCAGTGCAGTCCCCTCTATCCGTCACGTAATCACCAACTACAGATAAGTGACCAGCAGTTTTATCCTTTATTTCTGTGTTCAATACCATCTAAGAGGGCTTTCTCAGGTTCTTTTTGGCATGCATTGTCTTTTCTCTGTGTTTCTATTCATTGTTTGAGAGTTTTTTTTCTCCAGTTTCCTGTTCCCTTCCTTTCCCTTCCCCAGTGTTCCATTTTTTTTGTTCCTTCTTTTGTTGGTCTTAGTTGAGTCACACTTGCGCTCAAATCAAATCCCTAT
Organism: Ilyophis sp. 1 JC-2022; assembly: GCA_022702515.1. Taxonomy (NCBI): domain Eukaryota; kingdom Metazoa; phylum Chordata; class Actinopteri; order Anguilliformes; family Synaphobranchidae; genus Ilyophis; species Ilyophis sp. 1 JC-2022. The sequence continues at coordinate 40,728,695 of CM040406.1, forward strand.
CTGATTATTATATAAGATTATAGAAAGCATTTTGACCCCTGAATTGTTACACGTTTATCAAGCCAACAATTATTTTGTAATTTCGGCATGTTACGTAAGACCTTCCAGTGCACATCATTGGCAAAAGTGAATCTCTTTGAACTTGCTACCTACAGGTCGATAACTGTGATGATTGTACCTTTAATCCCATGTGATCTGTTGGAATCTGATAAACGGGTACCCTTTGTAGATAGCTCTGTATAGCCTGATCATGCATGCTCTTTTAAAATATGTTTTCACAATCCCAGAGACGCTGTGTTGCGAAACACCAGATTTATGTCAGACTGCTGAAATAAATTAACTGCCAATCTTAATGTTCTTTTTGGGCAATTATTTCCAGTTTATTTTTACAGGACATTGAACACGTAAAAATGTTTACAGCAATGCAGTTTGTGGTTCTCTCCTGAAAGAAAATGATTTCATATGTTTTTTTTACATTCCAGTTAAAGTCACTGTTGTTGTTTCTCACCCTGATGCTCTGCGTCTCACAGGTCGAACTAAATACCCACCAAAATGTACAGTGGCTGCCTTAGAAAAAATGTTGATCGCTTTTTGCATAGTGATTCTTTTGAATTGTTAAAATAGAGAATGGAGAGGGTTTCACTCCAAAATGTTAGAAAGCTCTGCATTATTTTTGACCATAACAAAAGAAAAATCATGTCTATAATGCACCAGGTTTTCCAGATGTAAATCTTTATTTATACATAATTCTTAGGTTTTACAGTATAAAGAGAAGTCTTTTTTTTTTTGTTCACAATTGTTAACAATTTTTCAGGCCTAGACAGGATCAGAACAGAAGTCTTGTTGTCCTTTAAAGCGACGCAAATTGTTTACTGAGTACACAGTTGGCACTGTTACACTGTCTCGTTCAAGAGAACATTCCTGTTAAAGTTAAATCCGTTCACAGAACTGTAGCGTTCTAGGAATTTTAGCTCTACCAGGAATAGTTTAGTCAGCAGAATGCATACAGATTTGGGACTGAGGGTCTGACACCTGATAAAACTGTTTGACCCCCCCATCTCTTCATATTCCCAAGGCTTGGATGCTTTTAAATGCTGTCTGGTAGAAATTTAGATGAAATTTCACATGTAGTTAGCAGATTAACTCTGCATAATTGATTGAACAAACTTCACCTTCTGAATGAGGCTACTACATCCTTTACTGCTCAGTTTTTTAATCCTCCTTTGATTCAAAAGGTGAAAACAGACCATCTTGGTAACCGTCGATTCCCTCTTTCTTGCCTCATTTTAACCAGCCACAGCCAGTGCACTGAACAAACACTCTTCCACATGCTGCAACCATGCGATGTCCTCATTAGCTCTTGGGCTACTAAGACCCTTGATGGCCCCTGTATGTATTTGAATTCTGCTCAGGGACATCCGCTCTATGCTTGCGAGTCTCACTTTTCACCCTACAGTGAGAGGCATGGCTTTAACTCTGCTGTCTCCCTCTTCCGGTTAGCAACTTAACGACACCGACTCATTTAGCCCAAAATGTCACACACTTCATCATTTACTGCAGTAATGCTGCTCGAGAAGATGGGGTGTGCTCAGAGAAGCTACCTCCCATCATTTTTGATGGGATGAAATTTATCATAGTATATACAAACCCCAATTTCAAAAAAGTTATGTAAAATGCATATAAAAGCAGAAAGCAGTGATTTGTAATTAATTTTTTTACATATATTTAATTGAAAACAGTACAAATATAATATATTTAATGTTTTACCTTATCAACTTTATTGATTTTTGTTAATATATGCTAATTCAGAATTTGGTGCCTGCAACACATTCCAAAAAGTTGGGACAGGGGCAAAAAAAAGACTGGGAAGTTAAAAAAACACCTGTTTGGAACATTCCACAGGTAAACTGGTGATGTATAAAAGGATATCAAAAGACTATTGATATCCTATTTTCAGATAATCTTACAAGCGATACTATAACCTGTCTGCATTTGAATGGATTTCTATGGGAATTGCGGGTTGGGACTAGATTAAGCTGTAAATTACACAAAAATAGTATTGAACCCATAGTTGGCTAAATGGCTGTAAGTGATTAAGGGTCTGAGGTATCAAACGAGCCTCAAACCATCACTCTGCTGCCAGATATGCAGTAGATATGGATGGATCACTTGAAGGGTTGTTTCTTCTGACTTATTTTTCCATAGAGTTCAATAGGAAAATTAGTAAAATAATATGTATGCAAGGCATCACTTTATTAAAAATTTGGAATAATAATAATAATAATAATAATAATAATAATAATAATAATAAAACATTTGGAATGGACAGTGCCTCTCCAGTCAATCCCCCATACACCAATAAGGGGTACTGCAGCAGAAACATGTTCACCCCTGCGAAGTAGACACCTGCAAGCCACTGCCTATTTTCCACACTTCACACAGTGTTTTGTTTGAGTCAGATACTTATTCATCTGAATCACTTTCTTGATTCCCTCCCCTAATGATTTTAAGTCATGAGACAACTGACTGTCCCGTCCCCAAACTTCCCAAAATGGTGAAGACAGCTGAATCTTCTCATGCAGACTGAAGACCAACCTCTTCAAACTGTAAATTGGTTCCCCTCCCATCCCCACTCCATAACACTCCCATCTTTCATCCTAATTAAGTATTTTTATGGTTTTAGGTTATACTTTAATGTTTATCGGGGCTTGTTAAGAATGTAGTGTCATTGCGCATTTGTACTTTTAATTTGTACTTCGTTTTTTTTTTAGCATAGTTAATTTGACATTTGGTCTGAGAGTGTTGTTAGCCAGGTCGGACACTGTTGCTCATATTAATAACGTGGGTGCACTTATGTTTCTCCGAACATAAGTCACTCCAGATACGAGCGTCTTATAAATAAATGTATCGTAATGTAAAGTGAATTGGAAACCCAGATATTTTTAGTGAATGAGAAACCTAGAATATTGACAATGACTGATATACGTACATAATATTTTGTAAAAAGGAGGCATATGTTTTCAGGCAGTAATTTACCCTGTAAATCTGAAACAGAAGCCACTTTATGGTTCCAAACATTTTTTTTCATGAGGCTTTAGTGCATTTCTTTTTAAAGCATGTGTAAACAAAATATAGCACTAACTGTCCCTCTGAAGTTGAGACCATGGTAAATCCAGCAAGAATCTGTCTGAGACTAGATCAATGCCACTGTTATATTTAGCACAGTTAATGTACAGATACTTTGAATACTTTGTATACTGTGTAATTATGTGTGGTAATATCCACAAGTGTCTCCAGCCTGAAACATTGGCTAATTTATGCATCTGCACGCTAATTGATGAATAAGCAGGATCATTGTTTTGATAAGCTCAACCAAAGGTCTGTGATTGTGGCCTATTGTCTCCACTGGCTGTTGGTTCAGTCGCCAGCGTCGGCCTCTTAAATTCACAAACCCACAAGCAACAGGGATTGTCCTCTCCGAGATTTGCACGAACTTGCAACGCACAGGAACATTCCAAGCACATATGTTCCTGAATACTGCATTGGGTAGAAAAGGGAGTTTAAAAAAAAAATGTTTTACAGCAAGTGCACTGAATTCCCAGAGGATCTGTTTCTACAGTCTGGGTAGTGGCATGACAGACCATTTGCAAGAACCACAAAATATTGTTTGCTTGTTTAATGCATTTATCATCTGACATGCAGCATAAGGATGGTAATACTTACTGTGTCAGTGTATCATTTGTATTGGGGCATTGCCAGGCCTTGCCTCACACATGGACTTTGGTCATCGTTTCTGTCAATTTGATATTTTCCCTCAGCTCACTGATAGCATGAGCATATAATTCAGCTTAGTTGTTTCACACAAATGCTGTGAATGTAATCAAGTGACTGATTTAGAAAACAATCCATAACATATGTGCATGCTATGATTGCCATGCCCCCTAAAACGACCCACATGTTGGGTCCTGGTTCAGTCTATTGCTCCCGCTCCATGTCTTATTTGAACTTGTTAAAAAGTGTAAAGTCTATATAAAGTCTGTATTTTCTCTGCTTTTCCACATTATGCATCTTTACATATTTCTGGTTGGACACCCCAGTAAATTTTCAAAAAGTAACATTGCACAGATTTGTAAAACCATGAAAAGACCTTACACTGGCAATTTATTCACTCTTTGTTTCACAGTATGTGTGATTTAGGCCAAGGCCATAGTATAAATGCGACTGTTAACAGGACTGATTGCTTGCACAATTTCAGCAGTGCTAATTAAAATACACTTAGGAATCATCCATACTTACTGTCCCTACAGCACTGCTGATCCACACAATCCTGGGTAAGTTTTTGTCCAGAATTTCAATGGCATTGAGATTAGGTGGATTTTAGACACTTCAGCAGTTACAGTAGAGCAGCTGTGTTTGTTACTAGAAGAAGAGTGTTAGGCCTCGAGTCCATAGCTTTGAAGTTTTTTTGTGCTTAGTGGATCTGACCTCTATCAGTGTATGCCCACTTCAAGCCAAATTGAGTCTCATCTTTGTTCAGATTGAGTGATGTAATGTAATGGTCACATTCAGTATAGTGGGTGAGAGACCTTTGGCAGTTTGGGCTGTTCAGAGTAGCTGAAGGAATGTATTTATTTCCAGTTTTTTGTTTTTGTTTAGTCAGCTAGTCTCCGAGTAAATATTTATTGCTACCATTTTATTTTCTGGGTTTGTGTTGTAGTGATCAGGCAGTAGCCTAAGTGCTGCCATAGGAGGAGCAGTAGGCCATGTTAATTGGAGGGAAGGAAGCTTATGGATGAACGCCCAGGAGATGGCAACATGGCTGGCAGTATGAAAAAACGCTTCAGGACACCTGTAAGTTTTCCAACACCCACCCCATCTCTTCTGCTCAAAATCATTATGCCTCAGTGGCCCACACACACACACACACACACACACACACACACACACACACACACACGCACACACACACACACACGCACACGCACACGCACACACACACACACACACACACACACATACGCACACACACACACACACACACACACACACACACACACACACACACACAATGCCCAGACTTTATACAGCGAGTGACATACCAGAGGCCAGAGACATACCACTCCATACCAGTCTGTCAGTAACCCTACGTCCCCTCTGGCCATTTGGCTGTGAGCCCACTGAGCCCACAAACATAAATAAATTGGTTGATGGTAGCCCAGGTGATATCTGGAAACTGAGGGCGTGGTTGAAGGAAAATTGCAGAAATCAGGAGAGAGAAACACTGACGCGACGTTCTGTAATGAGAGCACCTGTTCTTAACGATAACATTGACTCTATAATCTCGAGAACCTTTGAAGGAACAATTTTTGAAATGCAACTTTATCTTTATATGGTTGTTATGATCATTGTTACACTGTCATTGAAAACTATACAAAAGCACTGATGGTGCAGGATTCAAGTACTTCATTTCAGTAGTGTTTTCGTCTTCTCTTTTGTCTTCAGTCTGTATCAGCGGGTACTGCCGGAACATCTGTGGCAATGTTGTTGCACCTGCCAACTTGCCTGTATAATTAATTACTCCCTCAAGACAGTGACTTGGATTTTAATCAAGAAAAATTAGAGTGTTGGAGGCAGGCAGTGGAAACCAGTAATTGTAATTATGTGTCCCGCGTAGGATTTCTCCCAGGTGCACCTTTGAGTGGCAGATAAGAGGCCGAAGTTTCCACCACTCTCATGCATCATTATCAGATGAGCATCACTCATACACCAGCAAAAGAGGGCCTGAATGGCTAACTTCTCCCCTACCAGCCTTCTCCACTATGGAACATGTACATCTGTTCTCCTGTCTAAAGCCGTGAGATAACATTCACCATGTGTTCTCTCCCCAGTGCATTTATCTTTTACCCCCAGCTTATTGACGGTGAGGATCTGCAGGAAAGTCAGAAATTGACCAAAACTGGAGGGATTGTATCTGTTGACTTATTTATTTTATGGGGGAAAATGAAAGTGACAAACTTCATTCTTCAGGAAAAGGGAAATCAACTCTTATTTTTGAATTTCCCCATTTTCTGCTGTCACAAGACTTGAGAGCTGCAAATGGAGAGAACTCAAATTTCTGTTTATTTGACGCTGTGAAAAGAGATTCCAGTAACAAGCACAAGACAGACCTCCCACAGTAAACAACATTTTCTGAATCAGATGCTAGCATCTCAGGATTTGATGCTAGCAGACAGGTGTACACTATTCATGTGGCAAGGGAGAGGTGAAAGTACCCCTCAGTTAGAGATCAACAACTCAATGTAAGACTGGCTATAAGTAAGGCCTTTTGTTCTCAGCATGGTGCATATATAATGCTCTATGTGGCCAGAAAAATTGATTTGGAGTATCCCAAAGTTTAGCAATATTCTATAAATAAAAATATCATAAAGTGTAAAATAGCACCTGTAATGACATAACCATTCATTATATAAATAAATGTAAATTTTTTTTAATTTTTATTTTATTTTACAACCTATAATAAATAACAATGCATGCACCATTTCTAATCTTAAATTTGCTGTTTTGATTTCCCATGTTTCTTGAGACAAACCAGGGTTAGCAATATAATTAATGTATTGAATTTATTTGGTCATTTTATATTTTAAATATTGATCATTTATAGTTAAAATAAAATTAATTTGCATCTCTAACTTGATTCAAAAGGCTTTATTTTACGAAATCATTAGCACACGGTTTATGGGCACAGTCAGTGGTGCAGCACATAGATGCATTGGGCGTGGCTAGGCCTGCACTGGGCGTGGCTGAGGGTGCATTGGGCGTGGCTGGGGGTGCATTGGGCGTGGCTACTGAATATTGGTATTTTTGAGGTGAGGAGTGCACAGCCCACCACATGCAGCGCAGGTATACAATTGGCTGAATTAGGCTGAATATAATATCAGTAATAAATACAGAAATCACCATTATAAAAATAAAAAAAGACAATAAAAAATAAATGCAGTGTACATTTTTCCTGTTTGGGGGATTTATATTGGTCAAAGTAAAATTGGGCAGCCTCCATGAAAATGGTTATTTGGCTTTTGAATAGGTTATGATTATGTGCACGTTGCTTGGGAAAGCCCCAAAACTAGCAACTGGCCATATGCTGTGCTGCGACTTGCACATAGACCTGCTCTGAGCAGGTGGGTGGTGCAGACGCACTAGACCTGGTCTGAGCAGGTGGGTGGTGCAGACGCACTAGACCTGGTCTGAGCAGGTGGGTGGTGCAGACGCACTAGACCTGGTCTGAGCAGGTGGGTGGTGCAGACGCGTAGACCTGCTCTGAGCAGGTGGGTGGTGCAGACGCACTAGACCTGGTCTGAGCAGGTGGGTGGTGCAGACGCAGTAGACCTGGTCTGAGCAGGTGGGTGGTGCAGACGCACTAGACCTGGTCTGAGCAGGTGGGTGGTGCAGACGCACTAGACCTGGTCTGAGCAGGTGGGTGGTGCAGATGCGTAGACCTGCTCTGAGCAGGTGGGTGGTGCAGATGCACTAGACCTGGTCTGAGCAGGTGGGTGGTGCAGACACAGTAGACCTGGTCTGAGCAGGTGGGTGGTGCAGATGCGTAGACCTGGTCTGAGCAGGTGGGTGGTGCAGGCGCGAATCACAGACTATGCTGACACCAAAACCTGAATGCACTGCACCAAAATAATTATTAGAGTGCACTGCTTGATCTTCAGTGACTCACCTCCAACAGCACCTCTCCTCCCACTACATCAGACAGTGAGTCACCACAGTACCAAATGGGCTCAGGCAATCTATGACAAAAATGGCACTTGCCACGCACTGGCTATAAAATAGAGCCCAAAGACTAATGGTTAATAACTAATTTTAATGTTGTTTAATAGCTGAATAACAGTACCCAGCACACAAGTCACTAAATGAAACTGCTGAATTTCATTTTATATCTACTCTGAAAAACTACAAACAGTATAGGCTACAATAAATGTTTTCATTACTATAATTGTCTATTACCTCCAATAAATGTACACATTTGGACTTATAAAGCTGAAACATTTCCAAGACTTTCTACAAACTGTGCAATGAATCATGCATGCATATCTTCTTTGCAATTAAATTTGTATGCCTTGGATTATTAATATTTGAAATAAGGACCATAACTTAACTATGTGAGGGGACACTGTACAACCATTGTTTTACGAAGCTTTAAAATATGAGGTTTAAAATTGTTAATGCTAATTAAGATTAAGTACATAAAGAATATATGTAAAAAAGTTGTGCATTTAGGTGTAAAAAATAGCCAACATTTATTTCTTTAATTTACTCTGAGAATATATTTAGTGATCATGGAATTGTTAAGACTATATTGTTACTTTTTGGTTGTGTTTTTTAATACATTTGTTTCACTCCTATTTTAACATTTTTATTTAAAAAAGGTTCATCGTCAAGGGGTGTCACCCATGTACATAGGTTCTAAATGGTTTTCAGGAATAATGTGCTGCCAATTTGCCAACTGTGCCATTTATGATATTTGTTGTACTACTGTCATATATATTATATCAAACACACAATTGTTCAGATCAGCCTGATGTGGTCCACAGTCTACTGTGCACATATATTGTGGGTGTTTGAAAAGGTCATTGGTGGATTAAGATACTGAATGTCTTTGTATTTAAAATAAAAATAATCAGCATTTGACATTCAAGAGTTTTTGCATTTGTTTGACTATTAAACGATTGGTGCAGATTAGCACTTAAACTAATAGGCTTTTAGCCCTGAACCCGACTGTCCTCCTGTTGATGACGCACATTATCCTTAGTTGAAGCTTTTTACCCTGCAATGGTTCTTTGAGCACTTAAACACAGCAATAATCAAGAAGAAAAACATCCTGGGAATGTATACATGTGTGACTGTGACATGTCGAAAATATTACGGTTTCCAAATCGGTTTGTTTTTAAGCAAGTCATCATAGAAAGGATTTGTGAATCCCATCTGTACTTGCTTTATTATTATTTATTTACTGAAATTCTAAACAAAGAAATCACCACCATGTGCAAAACTCACCGATAAAACCCATTGACTTTTCACACAAGATCACTTAAAAGTCAGATAACTTTTTTAGAAAAGAAGTAGTTGTTTAAATGTTTTGACTGTATGGCTTTGATTTATGTAATCGCAATGGACAGGTTTGATAATATACGGTACATGCTTTTTATTTAACACGTACAAACTAGCTCACATCTTAAAATGAGTTTTTCATTTTAAATTCAAAAGTTTTTAGCCGCTAAAAGTCTTTGATCTTCTGAAAGTCTTTGATCTTGAATTAACACTCCATTAACTCAGATCGTTCTTATGTAGCCTACTGTGAAGACATTAGCTCTTAACATTTAAAGTTTAGTCTGCTTTGTGATTTAGAATTTCTTGTTTACATTAAATTGCTCTTTCTGGAGTTAAGTAATACACATGACCTGTGAATGGAACCCTATTAAATCAGCAAATGTGACTTCTATTTACTCCACCCCTGAATCTTGTGTGGTTCTAAATCAATGTGATATCAGTTGCTAAGTAGTCTACTGGATTTCTCATGGAGGTGCAATACTATAAAGAAAATAAAAACCGGTGTATTTTTGCTAGTACATTCGATTCAGTTCACAGAACAGTATATATAATATGTAATGTTAATAGGCCATCACATTATATATTCACACTTGATATATTGATACTGCTTTTATTCATATATTGATCCTGATTATATTGATGCAGATTTTTCTTCCATTGCTTTTCATGCATTCGCTCACTGTCCGTTGTTCATAGAAAGGCAGCTGTTTTTCATTTTTTTATACGATGAGCTGAATTAGAGGCTCCAAAGAGTCACTAATCCTTCTAAAATCCTGGCTCAGCCTTTGTGCAGACAAAAGTGTTTGCTTGAACTGTCTAGCAGATAAGACATTTGGGGCAAGCTGAAAACACAACGCTAACGCGGTTTGCGGAGATGCTTGCCAGCATTTCGAGGAACGTGGAGACTTTCTTTGTGCTGAATTTACAGGGGTGAGAAACTTGTTGGAGTGGCAAGAATAGAAGCCTTGACCGTCTGCAACCAGGAAGCATCTTTGCTCCAGACCGGCTTCTGGCACCAAAGGCATGTGGTATTACACTATCGCTCTGATGTATGCCCCATTGCCCCATGACACAATTCACCACAGTACCTTTCTGTCTCAATGTCAAATACCATTAAAGTAAAGTAAACTCATCTCATTTTTAATCAGAATTGGTGACTATTAACCATTTCTGAGCACAATAATTAAATGCTAATTGGCTAACATTTATTGCAAGAAAAAACAGCTGTATCCGTTAGCATATGCCCAACACATAAATAAATACCTTTGCCACTGGTATGTTGGAGACTCAGGTATGACACGATTGTTTTGATATTCAGCACACACATATACAGACAAACAGAAAGAGAATGGCATACAAATTCTCTTTTTTGGGATGTGTAGCAGTAGCCCAGACACTTACTAATAATTCACTTAATGTTATGCTTTAAAATCACTGTTTGCTTTTAGTCAATGTCTCCCTCACAATACAATTTACAAATAACCCTCAACTGATGCTGATTCTAGGATTGTAGTATGTTTGTACCTTGGCCTTTGCTTCTCATGTTTACAATATCCTGAGTTATTGATCAAAATCCTTAGAAATAACAAAGTTGTATAGGTCAACGTGGTATCTCTTGCGTCCACGTGTGTGTACAGATTCAACGTAAATGCTTAATCGCTTTTTAGGTAATGTCTGATTTAGCTGCTTATTCTGATCACAGGTGTTTACAAGAGTGACAGTCTAACTAGGTCTGTAACAGAAGGCAAAGTCCTATTGGTTCAAGTTTCTATTTCTCAAAGGGTACACACACCCATAGCATTCCCCCCCCCCTAATTGTCAGTGGACTACCCAAATGACAGTACTAATGCTTATGCTTTTTGACATGTGTTATAAAAGTAGTACCTTAATAGCACACTGGAAAGTGTTCTCATCATCCCTGTTTTGTAGCAGTGTTCACTGCCTGATTTATTGTGACTCAAAACTAATGCAGGCATGTGAAGGGGAGGCTAAAAATAGCGACCCTAGAAAGTAAGTACATACGTATGTTCATCATGACAACCCTGAAGAATACAAACATGGTCAAATCTAGCAGGATGGAAATTCTTTTTTATTTTGAGTCATTAATATTTCTTAAAATATCACTATAATAATAAATAAATAATAATACAAATTTTGGTGTTTGTCATTAATTACCCTCAGCGTTCTAATGGAGACAGGTGTAAATTCCATGCACTGTTAAATAATCAAATTATATGCCAAATGACATGCACACTTAGTGGTAAGTGGTTACTGCATTTCCCTAATGAGGGCTTAGTATAAAGCCAAACATGCATGAAAGATTTTAAATAGTTTTTTTTTCTTGTGCGTCAGCTGGAAATACCAAGACTATAAACAATACACAATGACAATACAGTACATAAAGTGGCAGACCTTGAATATTCACCGTCTTTCTGTACTACGTCTTACACAATGCAAGACATTTTGAAAGTGAAATAATGTTCCAAAAAAATGTTCTAAAATTCTCCATTTTGTTTCCTCAGTGACATAAGCAGAACAGTACGACCCTTGCTCTCGCTGTAATTTAGAGTGATTACCCAGGGACCACAGCAAAAAGGTTTGTAATGACAGAAAATGGGTCAATTTAGCCCGTATGGCAGTAACACCAGGTCACGTTTTGAATGTAGCTGCTTGCAAAACAGGACCTGGATGCAAGTATACAACAGGTCTTACTGCCTCCTCATTTCTCCTCCACGCTGCCTCCTCTTCTCTGACCGCTATTGAGAGCATACTGCATGCTGAGCTCTGCTGTGATGTGCAGGTCACTTTGGATCCTGCTGCTAAACCTAGCTCTTCTCGTTGGAAAAGTTGTAGATTTGATTTCACGTGACAAGTGTGCATTATGAGTACTCTTTATTTTTATGTTTAATACTGCCATTTTTACAAACTATTGCTTTGAATAATAATTTGCATGGAGTGTAATGGTATGTATGTGAGTTCTCCATTTATTGACTTGAAGTTTCCCTGGTTTTTTAATATGAAATATTATAAACTAAAATTATATATATATTTATAAGTTTTGCTGAATACTCAATTCTGATTAGCTAGGAGGTGTATATTATTTTTAATAAATACCTGGCTATTAATTAGCGCCGGCAAGAGTTTAATCACCATTCTAAATCAATGGTATGATGTGATAAAACAAACATGGACAATGATGATTTTTTTTGCTGTAAATGTTTATAAAAAAAATTAAGGGAACACTTAATCATCACAGTATAACACCAAGTCAATTAAACCAAACTGGTCATGCTGGATGATGTTGCAGGCAGCATAACATTCGCCACGGCGTCTCCAGACTCTTTCACGTCTGTCACAAGTACTCAGTGTGAACCTGCTCTCATCTGTGAAGAGAACGGGGCGCCAATGGCGAACCTGCCAATTCTGGTGTTCTCTGGCAAATGCCAATCGAGCTGCACGGTGCTGGGCTGCGAGCACAGGTCTCACTACAGGACGTCGGGCCCTCATGCCACTCTCATGGAGTCTGTTTCTGACAGTTTGGTCAGAAACATGCACACAAGTAGCCAGCTGGAGGTCATTTTGTAGGGCTCTGGCAGTGCTCCTTCTGTTCCTCCTCGCACAAAGAAGCAGATACCGGTCCTGCTGCTGGGTTGTTGCCCTTCTACGGCCCTGTCCAGCTCTCCTCGTGTAATGGCCCATCTCCCGGTATCTCCTCCACGCTCTTGAGACTGTGCTGGGAGACACAGCAAACCTTCTTGCGACGGCACGTATGGATGTGCCATCCTGGAGGAGCTGGACTACCTGTGCAACCTGAATGGGCTGCAGGTACCGCCTCATTCTACCAGTAGTGACAAGGGCACTAGCAAAATGCAAAACTAGAGAAAAATCAGTCAGGAAGAATAAGGAGAAAGAAATGGTCTGTGGCGGCCACCACCTGCAAAACCATTTACTTTTTCGGGGTTGTCTTGCTGTTGCCTCTCCTGTCCATCTGTTGTCACTTTCATTTGCACCAAAGCAGGTAAAATTGATTCACAATCGTTTACGCTTCCTAACTGGACAGATCGATATCCCAGAAGTTTAATTGACTTGGTGTTATACTGTGTTGATTAAGTGTTCCCTTAATTTCTTTGAGCAGTGTATATTGGGAGAGGACAATGATTATGCGAGAGTAGCTAGTCTAGCTTGACTATGTTTATAATTTAGCCTCTGTTTTGAAAATAATACAATAGTTGGCTAGCTTGCAATCTATGATAACAAAATTCTGAGTCCATTTTGCCCCAAAACCAAACTTAATTTTAATATCATTAGGTAACGTGAGTGACAGCAAACTATAAAAAAGCTAACTTGCTATCTAACCCGGTTGATAGAGGGACAAGAAAGATGTGTTCTTTTCTTAGTGATATAGGGTTTGGGATAATTGCTGGAATACTGAAGTAACATTTCGATTGCAATAGAATCACACATTTTTGAAAAGCATGTTTTGATTACAACTATGCGTTTTGTTGATAAACCATTGTATAAGCAGGATAATGACCTTGGGGCTGGTCATTACACAGTTTGAATTCCCAGCCCCTCTGTGTGTGTGTATGTGTGTGTGTATATATATATATATATATATACAGTATATACACAGTGCTAGTGCTAAATAAAATTGAGCAACCCACCAGACCAAAGTGATCATATATTTACTCTTACATTTGAACCGTTAATGGACTCATATATAGAGTTGAATACTGAACATTTTAGTGCCAATTGGCTGGGTAGTGATGGTGGTGATGAGGAACATTTTGACTAGCATAAATATTGCCACCATTGTGGCTCAGACATAAAAAAATAAAGCTAAATAGCAACATGAGTATTGGCAAGTCCCAGACAACTATGAAAAATGCAAAAGTGTAGCGCTCTATACTATTCACAAGGCAGCAGTAAATGAATGGCTTTTTGAACACTCCAGCGATCTCTGAACTCACTGTTCAGTATCGTCTTCACACCACACTGCCATCATTATGCTTCCTCTGGACATTTATCCCTGCATGGGGTGACATACAACAGTGTGCCAAAATAAAACAGAAAATGTGTTTGTGGATGCCATGCCTCTGGGAGACTGAACCCTAACAGAGATAATACGTTTCCCCTACTATGTGACATTGTAAGACATTTTCATATACAGTGGAAAAAAAATGGGTACCACTGTGCCTACAGTATATCACCTTGACCCTCATGTTTTGCCTTGGTGTTGTAGATATATGCCGTTGTATAGATTGGACATGGGCTATGAGATGTAACACCATTCTTCTTTAAATAAATCCTCCTATACATACAAATTTGATGGAGGAGCATATACTGTTGTCAGGTGTACTGTACTTTTAGACAATCCAAAAAATAACCATTAGGGTTTAATAAACTTAGTAAGGTGGTAATATTTCACAATTTGGAATGCCCAATTGAATAGCAGCACTCTAGATCTTCTCAAACGGATTTGGGACAACACAGACAAGCATGCGCTGTCCTTCGAAGAACGCAATGCCAAGCATCATGTTTTATCCCAGCACAGCTCGTAAGTCAGGCCTACACAGACATGAGTCAAAGGAAGACCCTTCATGTGCAGCTCAACGGACAGACTTGCAAGCACCCTATCGACCAGCGGGGGTTGCTAGAAAACGGTGAGACGTGGATCCCTGCTGACTGAAACCCCCCTAATGCCGGGAGATGTTACCACCAATTACGAGTAGCCCTGCGGGACTGCCAGTCCAGTCCGCACTGGCACAGCCGGGATCTTGATCCCGGATGGTTGGACCCATCTGTGAGAACGGTGCCTTAATGAGCAATCCACAGAGGAGTAACCCACCAGACCCAAGATGATAAGATTTATAATGTTCCTTCAACCCACTGGGGACACCACATTCCTTGTGGGTTGTAGCATGGAAGATGCCCTCTCCTGGAAGGGAGAAAAATTATTATTGTGAGATGATCAGTAGTGTGACAGTGCACTGACTGAACTTCTAACGTCTTTTAATGGGTTAAGCGGTATCTTCCCTTTCCTTTGCTGACATCACTATTAAGATCTTCATGATGCACCAGCAATTTCAGGCATCAAAATTAATACCTATCATGTTTCCAACTTTTCTACATTTTTACTTAAAATCAAAAGAAAATTATTTTTGACAGCATTTTCAGACTATACCCACCTTTGATTAGCATAGCCAAAAGGTTTATTTGTGATGTTAATCCTTATTAAATCCTTACACTACCAGTGTTTTCTGAGAACGTGCAATGATAGACATTCTACATGATAGATCAACCGCCTCCAAAATGTTTCTAAATGTAATTTGTATTAAATCCATTTATTGTGATGACAATCTGGCTTGTGTAAAGAAAATAATCAATTTTTACAGGTGAGGTTTTTGAAGGCTATGTTGTTCACATTTACTGTTTCCCAGTATGCAACGTTAAAATATGTGAGACCAAAAACATGCATCTGAATTTCATGTCCCTAGATATAACATTACTTGATGTGTTTGGCAACTGTCAAAGGCCAGAAACATTAAATAAAGCATAAAAGCCAATATTGACTAGCAACAGAACCCGGCCATGTGATAACCATTCCAATGGGCTGCTTTGTGACAGTGTTGAGAAAATGATTAAGTTAGCTTAAGTCGCTAATGTTTTATTTGCTACTGTTAATCACAGCAGTTCACTAAATTGCAAAAGAATGAAACGATGCGGAAGGAATGATTGAGTTTCATTATCGTGTGTTTTTTTAGGCTTATGCAATTTACACTGAACAAGAACAGACTCTTCCGCTGTGCACTCTCCGCTGTGTTGAATAATTCATGCGATTACTACTTCAGTTTTCCCACTATGGCCACTCCCTACTCCCAAGGTTAATCACCATTAACGATTTGTCTAAATTTAAAAAAAAAGTACAGTATTATCAAATGTTTGTTGCTTTTATTTTTGATGTACATTTTAAGCATTGATGTTGTTTAAAATGATTTATGTGCATGGAGGTAAATAAAAGTAAAATAAAATACAAATCCTGTAAGTAATCTCAAACCAACAGTATTCAGAACAAGTTTCAGTCAGACATCTTATAGGCTCTGTTTATGGGTACTGTAAATCACTTTAATTAGTCATTATTGACCATCACTGCTTGCTATTATTGTTACAAATGGCATAATTATCCCTCGAGTATCCACTGGAGATTGGTTTTGCTGTGGTCTAATAAGTTAACCGCAGATTAATCTAAAAGCATGTTACAGGCAGGAGCATTACACTAACAAAGTGGTCTTACTTACCAACACTAATCGCGGATAGTGGAATACCTATTACTCTTCATAAAAAAAATATACATGGAGTTGCTCTAAAAATTGCTACACAAAAAAACATATTTTCCCAATCAAAAATAATCACCCTCATAGGAATAGTAGGTACCGCAATTGCATGCATAATTAAATCCCCAAATGTGGTTGAACATAATGTTTTAGCCAGAAAAGTTGCACAGCTGCCAATAGAATGATCTTGAGTAGCTGAATTTTAACTATTATTACATGTGTTAAACTGCTACAGCAATGCAGCCGGGAGCATTTTCATTCTGCAAGTTGTGCGAAACATCCTTCAATTTGCATTCAGTGCGTACAGAGTTCAGCCAGTCCAAGGAGATGAGGATGCAGTACATTGAGGGATATTAGTAACACTCATTTTACTGTCGGGAGACATGAGCGCTCTTTTGAGTTGAGTGAGAACGAGCTGCCGGCCCATCGCATGCAAGTTCCTGAGCCAACTGTCAAGTCAAAAGGGAGGAACAGCTGGTCATAAGAAAAGCTAAAAGGCAAAACGGCCTGCTGTCCAATATCCCAGTTCATCAATCCAGCTATTGTTACAGCACATTTAAGTGTGACTCCCGATATTGCACTGCATCACATGTTGACATTTGCTGCCAAAGTCTCGCACGCAAATTCCTGAAAGAAAAAAGACAGATGCTTAACCACCTTGTTAGTAATGTGTTGAATACTACTCTTTAATGTTGCCATTAGGCATAGTCTATATATGTTTTCAAAAAAAAAAAAATGGGAGTGCAAAAGTCTTAAATTGGCTCAGATTATGTTTTTTGAATTAGTGGGATGGAACACATTAACAATGAGTCAACCCAATAAACAATGAGCCAACCCAATAAGAAAAACTCAACATATCACCATCATGTCTGAAATATTGCCATTAATGTCCTTCAGCATAAAATTCAACTTAGCATATCTTGAGCTGGGTGCTTGGCAACGTTTGCTTGAGAAACGCTGCCATCCTTAAAGTATAATAACTATTATTAGCACCCACCCTTGACATGAAGATTAAAAATACATACAAGTAAGTGAAGCTATTCTTTGGCCAACTCGTATGGAAAACTTTTGACATTAAATAAGGCATGAGCCAAAGGTATGTGCAGTAGAGTGGTGGTGCTCCTATAGTAAATGGAATGTTATGAAAGGTCTACTGATGTGCAAGAAAAACAAGAAGAAGAACATAAAACTGGCATAAAGCAAGATGCGAGGCCTAAGGCGGCCGATGTAAAACAAAGCAATCACATTTTGTACCAGCTCAGGATACAGCTAGTAATGGCTGCCTCAGCTGATTGTGAGGAAGCCTATCTGAGCTGTATGAGAGAAGCAATGTTTGCTCTTGAAACAGGATCTAAATTTTTCTGTGGTCTGATCATTACTACAGCTGGAAGCAGAATATTTTGGAAAAGTCTGCATTCCAGTTACTTTCTTTGGCAACATTTTTGTATTCACATCCACGAATAGCAACTTTAATCCTTTATTAGGTTACCTTTTATAATTATTATTATTTTTTATTCCCTCACAAACTGACTTCATGGATCTTATTTCCTTTTTAAATAGAAAACCTTTTAAAATCTATTCAAGAGTAAAATGTCCAGCTAGTCTGATTGGAAAAAAGGTTTCCTTCATTGGCCTCCCTTACTATTTTAATACTGAGCAGCAGTACAGAGATGCTTTGAAATAGCATTGAATGGGATTTGAGCACAATGCCATTACATGTGCTTTACTCTGGACAGCACAGCCAGGGGTGAAATTCAGGGACCTGTGAAAATGCAGTCCCTATGGCCCCCCTTTCAAAAGCAAACTTTTTAGTCCAAGCATTTTGAACCCCCACCCACCCCCCAACCTGTCTTGTGGTCCTGGGTTCCACTACCAACCCCTCCCACACACACACACACTACTACGAAGCCCCTGAGCACAGAGCACTTCATTTGGAACCTATACTTACTACAGGCATTACAAGTGCCCCACCACCCATTCCTTAGCCATTTAGTACTGGGAAATTACAAGAAAATAAGGTCTACTGGCAAAATGTTGAGGCCACAAAAAAGAACTGAATTAAATTAGTTCAAAAGAAAAGGGGATCATAGACATGGTGACATTCACTTCAATTACAAGTTATATATTGACTTTATTTTAAACAAAATGGCCTATAGTCCTGTATGAAAAATAAAAAACTCCAGTCTTATTGTGCCTTTGTGAAACCCTCAGCACTCCATCCTGGTCTCATGTGTAACACAGATACAGGTGCACCTCAAAAAATTAGAATATCGTGAAAAAGTTCAATATTTTTTGTCAATCATTTCAGAAAGTGAAACTCATATATTATATAGATTCATTACACATAGAGTGAAATATTTCAAGCCTTTATTTCTTGTAATTTTGATGATTATGGCTTACAGCTAATGAAACCCAAAATTCAGTGTCTCAGAAAATTAGAATATTTTGCTTTAACATATTTTTAAAGTATCATATTTAATATTTGGTCGCATATCCTTTGCATGCTGTTACTTCCTGAAGTCTGTGACCAATCAACATCAAAAGACTCTCGATATCTTATTTTCAGGTACTGTTACAAGCGATACTATAACCTCTCTGCATTTGAACTGATCTCTATGGGAATTGGGGGGTGAGACTAGATTCAGCTGTAAATTACACTGGTACAGTATGGAACACATGGCTGGCTAAATGGCTGTAAGTCATCAAGGGTCTGAGCTATCGAACGAGCCCCAAACCATCACTCTGCTGCCAGATATGGAGTAGATGTGGATGGATCACTGCAAGGGTTATTTCTCCTGACTCATTTTCCTATAGAACTCTATGGGGAAAAAAGTCAGGAGAAACAACCCTTAAAGGGATCCATCCACATCTACTCCATATCTGGCCGCAGAGTGATGGTTTGGGGCTCGTTTGATACCTTAGACCCTTGATGACGTACAGCCATTTCGCCAGTCATGTGTTCCATACTGTACCAGCGTAATTTACAGCTGAATCTAGTCTTACCCCCCAATTCTCATAGAGATCAGTTATTATTTTATTTTTTTGAGCTGCACCTGTATGTCCTTTACCGAGTTCATTATTTCCAAACCTAGCACTCACCTGTGGCTGCAAATTGAACAAGAAAATTTGACATTCTTGGCTTGGGACTTTGTGATAATTAATTGAAATTGGTGGGTGAGCTGGCACAAGCCCAAATTAGTGTGAAACACAGCAGGCAGTAAGACATTGGCCATGTTCTCCTGCAGACAAGCTGCCCCAGTGCACTCTCTTTGCATTGTATTACTCCCAGTAAAAATAAGAAATATTGTATTTAACACATGGAAGTCCTTTGGTAATATTTGGCTTATTTGGTAGTTTTTTGGTACTTCTTCGTCTGTAGAGGCTTTGTGTTTTTCGGGAAACATACATATGTTGAATATTTCTGTTACACAAAACTGTAAAAGACAATTTTTCAGTTTAATTTGTATTTTTAATTCAATTAGTATGACACAAGTACATGTGTATTTACAATATGCTTAAAACAGAAAAGCTCAACATAAAATTTGAAATGTAATTGTTTATAGGCCTATAACTAACAATTAAATTTAGTAATAAAGAATAAAATAAACTAGAATATCAGTATCGTATATTTTGAAATATGCAAGACAAGTGAAGACACGTGCATCAGTCAAATGATTGTAGCCTATACACAAACAGTTAAAGGGGGAAAAGACGTGACGGAGAAAGTTACTCGAAATGTTTGTTTTTGTCCTACCTGTTGACAACCATGCATCCATGTGCTCTCACTTCCGAAACAGAACTTTCTTTTTTTTGTTGTAAGAAACGGCACCCCAGTACCGGTAACGCACGATTAAATGTAGGCTAGTTTTAGCCGTTTGAAAAAATTAAATCGCAGGAAAACAATAACATGCATCAAAGGGGTTGCAGCCATACTTTTCATTCTGTATTCTTCCTGTAGGCTACTATGCTACCCAGTACCAATCAGATTAGTTTATTCAACAAAGCATAGCTACATGAAAGGATTTCCATTGCTGCATTAGTATGTCTAAGGTGCTCAAGTCTACGATAACTGATGTTATGTTGTAAGGGCTGGTTTGAGAGCAAGTTCCTCCCCAGCTGTCTGTTTCCATGCATTTTAGTATCTGCCCTTGTCCAGAGAGAAAGCTTTCATCGTGACGTCAAGATCTTACCACAAGATAAGCCCCGAGGTTTATTACCGAGTGGGGAATGACTTACGATATATAAAGAGCACTGCGACTGAGGGTTTTCTTACCGGAGAACAGTAGTAATTACAGCGGGAATAGAAAAGTTTTGAAAAATCGCGCCGCTTACATTAGGCTACTTATTTTTTAATAGTACATCGTGGGTGATTTATTGCACCACAACACAATTACAGGCAACAAAAATTACATACTTTATATAACACGAGCCTGCAACAAAGAAAGTAACAAAAGGGAAGATACCACCTGAACAGGATGGGCTTTCAAAGATGAACTTTCAGAAAGTACATGAGTCTGCGGTTACGTTCCCTCCTCGGCAGAAAATGGGCATGCTAAGTGTGGATTTGTTGGTTACCTTGCAGATACTACCAGGTTTTTTCTCCAACTGCCTGTTCCTGGCGCTATATGACTCGGTAGTACTACTGAAGCGCGTGGTATCACTTCTTAGCTGCTCTGGGTCGGCTGTCGGCGAGGAGTGGCAGCGCATGTTGACTTCTGCTGGCTTGAAATCTATTTGGAACAGTTTTCTACTGGATGCCTACAAGCAGGTAATTTTGCGTAAAGCCATTATTCTTCCTTCGTGGAGGGAATATCCAGATTATTTCCATGTCTGCTGTGCCCACGTGAATCTTTTGTCACTGTGGGTAAGACTGCTTTTGTTTATGGCCATCATTTATTTTATAGACATTTTAACGATTGTGATTTCCGTAATTATAACGGAAAACGCTATTTCTTACTTTCAACAGATTTACTGAAATCACTTTATTATAGTTTATTATATAGTTCTTCTACTTAAACATATCAAGAACCCAGAGTATGTATAGTAAATGAACAAATATGATGTTTTCTTTATCTGTGCTTGATTGTATCTAATCCTCTTTGAGAGCTATCCATGTTAAATGTATAACATTTTCTAACCATTTAGAACATTTGAACTTTACTCATTAAGAGTGGAAGGGTCTATTGGTCGTTGCCCTATTGTATATTGGCAGCTGGGCTAAATGTCTTAGTATTTTTCTCCATATGAGATTTTAACTGCAAAATAAATCGATAATAGCTAATTTAAGCCAGTTAAATCCACATCTCCTTCATTGCATTCTCACAAGTGTGCACCTGGAAATGAGATAACTTAAGAAGAACATTGCTGACAGAAACAAGACAGTTTATCTCAATGCCCAGTCAGTTTGTCAAGTGTAAAATATTGTTTTATATCTGGTTGACTACAGTTGACCTCCATCTCTCCCCTACAACAATGAATCCAAAATCAAACTAAACAATGACACCCATTTCCTGCCTGTGGGTTCCCCTCTATTTTCCCATCTAAGAGCTCATTTTATATTTCCAAATTTCTTTTTACTTTTCATTATGCGTTGCTGTACTCGGGTAAAATCAAGTTTCATGTTAGAAGCTGGAGACCAAACTTATCATCCTACGTTTGTTGATGTAATGTGGCTAAAAGAAACCCAAGTGTCATAAGCCTAAGTAACAGGTCCCACATAAGTAACAGAGGTTCTGTGTTCAGATTTTTCAAGTAAAGAATATTTGATGCAGCACCGTTGCTTAAGAATAATCGGCTTAAAAATCTTACTTCCACAAAGACCATGCAGCGAAGCAGAACACCATTCTTTCAAAGTAGCTTAAACTTTCTGGCGCAGGCTAAATTATGCTGTGAAGTGAGGTATTATTTTCAACACATGCTTCTTTCTCTGTCACCAGGTTGTGCATAAGTGAAATTTGGGCTTTTTTATGTTTGAGGTGGGGAACTTGGAATAATTTGTGCCGTTCTAGTGAAGCTGACACACTCTTATTGCAGGTGTGAGAATGTGTCTAGAATGTGCCATACAGCGCACCTGTAGTTGTAAACCATAACCAGGACCATTTTGGTATTTCTTAAATTTATTCAACTCAGTTTGTTGGCTATACATGTCACAACAGTGCTGCACTTGTTCTCTTGATGTTTGTGTCAAATCGGACAATGACATCATTGTTGATTAGAAAACATTTAGCAAAACACCCTAGCAATGGACTGATTGAGAGTGATTCAGACTGAATAAACTTTGTAGATCTTTCACAAATTCTGACTTGTGAAAAATTATAACATTTAAGGAGGTTCCTATCAAGCGTGGTTGCACAAGTATGACTTACTGAAGAGTAATTGATGCAAAATGCAGAAACATACCAGGCAAGGAAGACAGGGTAAATGATAAGATATGTTACAATGTTGTCTTTATACTTTTCATTGGACCATGATGTTTTATCCACAGTAACATACAGTAATCACTTTCTTATCACAAGCAACAGCAGTGACTGAAAATGGCTGTTTTTTTACTTAATATCCAGCAGAGATGTAAATGAAACTTTCTGTGCACCACCTTCCATTGTCTCCAACCAAGTTCAACATTTAAGGAGACGGCGAATCATACAAATGTACAACCGTAGTTGGAAGGTGTTTCTGTGCCATCAGCACCATAATCCGCCATAAGACGGAAAAAGCACTTTGCACTTCTACTCCAGTTATGTCACTGCCTTGGCCCTCTACATCCTTCTGTGTATCTGTGTCTGAAATGCTCCATCACATTTGTTGAGTTTCCCTCAAGACCATGAGAAGCTTTCATCCTTTTTGTCAACTAATTTGTGGGAACGCCTCCTGTGGCCTGCTGCTTCTATAGACAGTACTCTTTTTAACACGTGCCGGTGTATACAGTACCAAAATGTTTTGAAACTTTATCATTTATGGGGTCATGTGTGAAAGAGAACCATAGTTTGGATTCTGGAAAAAGTTGTTCATGCATTTTACTGGCACAAGGCCTAGTAATATTAACAAAAATCCTTTGTTTTGTTGTTAGTGAGAACAAAGCCATAACATTACCGGATCAAGCACTCAAAATGAGTTGTTTCCCTAAGACATCCATCCAGCTATGTTGTTTCTTACTACTGCAAAAACAAGAATGTAACTGGAGCATGTAGCCTACACCAAATAAATTATACCTTACTAACTAGCTACACCGTACATGGCGTGACATATTCATGTCATATATAGTTATACAAAACTGCTTAACGTTAGTTAGCTTTTCTGGTTGGTAAGCATACGTCTATCCCATCTGTAGCTCTTGTAAAGTATTTGACATCTGCTTGTTCAGATAATTACTGGCACTGACATGTGTGAATTCTATCAGCCCATTAAAATAATAGTTAGTCTTTCATTGTATGAACAAGAGAAGCCACAATCATTGCCAAATAAATGAATATGCCAATCTTCCATGTCACATGTGTGAAAGGGGCTGGTGAAACATTACATTAGGCCACAGTTTTATGCATGGAGAAAATGATGCAGGAGTCAATCAAAGTTTCCCTGACCTTAAAAACGCAAGCAGTCATGTAAAATTTCAGAAGCTTATAAGACATTCCAATTAAATATACAGATATTTTTGAATCTCAACTACAGGTACTCTCTTCTTCCAAGCAATCTGTCTGTTTACTGTCTACTAATAGTTAAAGGGAAACCCCAACCATAAATCATTATTTAAGATTCTGGGCCTCACCTTGAGAATAATGTTCCTCTCTCATTTCAAAGGTGTTACATATAATAATAGCCCATAGCAAAGAAAATGTCAAGATCCCTACCTCAAACATTGACGTCGTCCAGGAATATTGCCTTTGCTTTCCCCCCGTTGTACATAAATGATTCAGAACATATATTTGAGGCTGCAGTTCAGATGAAACCAAATCCAAATATTCAATCGAGTCTTTGCATTTTGACAGTATTGACTTCAAAAATATGGATAAAATTATAAATGGGTTGCCATTACACATTATAATAATTATATCCAGATGACGTCATCTTTTGGTTACAAATTGTTTTTTGACACACTGGCCACACCAACCATTCTGAGGGCAAGACAGAACATATCAAAGTCTTATTTTTGGGTGGAGTTCTCCATATATACAGTCAAGCCGGAAAGTATTCATACCCCTTCACTTTTTGCACACTTTATTGTGTTGTAGATTTAATTTTAAATGGATAAATTTGCCATTTTTGCCCATCAATCTACACTCAATAACCCATAATGACAAAGTGAAAACATGTTTTTAGAAATTTTTAGCAAATTTATAAAAAATCTAAAACTGAAATTTCTCATTTACATAAGTATTCATACCCTTTGCTTTAACATATTTTTAAAGTATCATATTTAATATTTGGTAGCATATCCTTTGCTTCCTGAAGTCTGTGACCCATAAACATCAAAAGACTCTCGATATCTTATTTTCAGGTACTGTTATAAGCGATACTATAACCTCTCTGCATTTTAATTGATCTCTATGGGAATTGGGGGGTGAGACTAGATTCAGCTGTAAATTAGGCTGGTACAGTATGGAACACATGACTGGCTAAATGGCTGTAAGTCTTCAAGGGTCTGAGCTATCGAACGAGCCCCAAACCATCACTCTGTTGCCAGATATGGAGTAGATGTGGATGGATCACTGCAAGGGTTATTTCTCCTGACTAATTTTCATATAGAACTCTATGGGGGGAAAAGTCAGGAGAAACAACCCTTAACGTGATCCATCTACATCTACTCCATATCTGGGCACAGAGTGCTGATTTGGGGCTTGTTTGATATTACATTACATTACATTCATTTAGCAGACGCTTTTATCCAAAGCGACGTACAGTAAGTGCATACAGAAAGGTCATCGAAGTAACTAGAGAACAGATAAGAAAGCACATTCTTCCCATACAGTAGCAGCTATCCCTAGTAATGAACACAATGCAGTTCACAGTGAACTGGGTAAGTCAGCTCTAATACAATTCTATTCTAAATATTATAAACTTGAATACCTTGAATACACAGTTCAACAAGAACACATACCATGAGGTCCTAGATAAGTATTAGTCCAGACCCTTGATGTGTGATATGTCAGACCCTTGATGACTTACAGCCATTTAGCCAGTCATGTGTTCCATACTGTACCCGCCTAATTTACAGCTGAATCTAGTCTCACCCCCCAATTTCCATAAAGATCAATTCAAATGCAGAGAGGTTATCATTATGGGTTATTGAGTGTAGATTGGCAATTTGGCAATTTTATACATTTAAAATTAAATCTACAACACAATAAAGTGTGCAAGAAGTGAAGGAGTATGAATACTTTCCGTCCCCACTGTATATATATTTATAATTATTTTTTTACAGGCATTTAGCAGACACTCTTATCCAGAGCGACTTACACAACTTCTTATTACATTTATCCATTTATACAGCTGGATGTATACTGAAGCAATTTAGGTTAAGTACCTTGCTCAAGGGTAGAACGGCAGTGTCCTACCTGGGAATCGAACCTGCAACCTTTCGGTTACAACTCCAGTTCCTTAACCATTATGTGTATATTATTAATATATTTCATATATTATGAAATGTTACATGATACTAAAGCATAATTGTGGATATGTTTTTTTGTTGCTGTTTTCCAGGTAAAACTTGGCGGAGAAGCGCCTAACTCCAAAGTGGTTAAGGTCCCCGGCGTAAGCCCCAGGAAGCTGGGCTTCAGCAGGGCGGCCGATGAGTGTCGCCTCCTGGATTTTGAATCATCCGACCGCCCTTTAGTGGTCAACTTCGGCTCCAGCACCTGACCCCCCTTCATCAGCCACCTGCCGGCCTTCCGGCAGCTGGTGGAAGAGTTCTCGGATGTGGCCGACTTTCTCCTGGTCTACATTGACGAGGCTCACCCCTCTGACATCTGGGCGGCGCCGGCCATGGAGGCGCATTCCTTTAAAGTGCGGAAGCACCGCAGCCTGGAGGAGCGAGTCCTGGCTGCTCAGAGGCTGCTGGAACATTTCTCCATGCCGTCGCAGTGCCAGCTCGTCACAGACTGCATGGACAACAACACCAACGTGGCCTACGGTGTGTCCTTTGAAAGGGTCTGCATTGTGCAGAAGAAGAAAATTGCTTATCTAGGGGGAAAGGGACCGTTTTTTTACAGTCTGAAAGATGTCAGGCAGTGGCTTGAACAGAGCTTTAGAAAGAGATAGAGCCCAGGAGTGGGGGAAAAAAACTACTCATTTTTGGATTGGCCATGAATTTGTTTTTTTTAAGGAAAGAAGGAAGGTAATGTGCTTTCAGTACTGCTTTAAGGTGAACCCCTGTTCCAACTATCTAAGAAACCAGCAACTGCCTTACAGAAGGAAGTCACTGTTCCTTCAACCTTCAATTGAAAACTAAAATAGGCATAAACTCTCAGTATGAACTGAACCTCTGCAGTCACCACAGCTCACAGAATGGACATAATTTTCATTTACCCCCCCCCCCCCCCCCCCTCAATATTCACTCTTGTTTGAAAGTCAGTCTCACCTGGAGAAGAACACCAAAATAATTGAACAGTAAAGAAAGCACAAGAAACCAGCTTTTTATAAATATGGAATTAATTTATTTCTGTGAGATGGAGTTTTTAATATGTTTGTGTCATTTTTACACCATGGTGATATATGCCACTGTTTGTGCATACAAATTTTAAATGCTTTTATTTAAGATGACAGTCCCCTCCTCTATGGAAGATGTATGTTATAAGGTTTTGAATGTATTGTTGGACATGCTTCACTAGCTTTGGTTAACTCCAGTATACTATGTACATTTTCTTCTTCATAAAGAGGGTAATTTTAAGGTGGCATATGATGTCTATGTATAGTCAGCATTTAAAGTTGTGAGGTTTTAAGTATGTTAAATTTAGATTGGTCAGAAGATTAGTCAGATAGGACAGAAGGTCAGAAGTTTGAATGTGAATTTACATTGTTTTCTACTGGGACCCATGTATAGTGTTCGCAGAGCAAGGACTTCTTTGCAAGTGGATTTGAATGCAACAGTATTTAAATTTTAGCGCATGCTGCTCCTTGCGTTTTATAGTGCTAAAGGCTGGATAGCTACCTATTGCCTTAATGTTTGTAAACTGTTGAGACATTTGGCAGTTGAGATTAAACAATTTAAAAAGAGGTCTGTCAAGGGAGGCAGCCACGGCCTTAACTGTGGGTTGTTTTAATGGGGGTGTGCCACTAGCTCTTTTGACAAGGCTGGTGGCGCATATCCCCACTGGACCACTGTGTCAACTTGTTCCAGAATGTATTTGAGTGCCTCAGCAGAGTTTTTCATTCTCATTCATGTAGCGATGGCTGGATTAGAATAGTATAGCAAAGCCAGTGTTCTCTACAGGCAATTGTTCAGGTCAAGGCGGGGCAGGTGTGTAAATGAAAATCACTGTTGAAAGGGCATTAAGCTCTGTCAGTGGTTGGATGAGAGACCACACCTATTCCGTCGAGACTCGAATTAAGTGCCTGTTTACATGTTCAAACATTGTCTTGGTACCGATTTGGAAATGTCTTTTTTGTATGTGTGTTTTGATTCCAAGTAGTGCAAACAGCTGCTTTTCTAATTGAGGAATAAATAAATAAAAAAAGTACAAAGCTTTGCTGCTAAGCCTGAGTTCTGTTTGTATTGTCTGCATCCTAGCTTACGTGGTTCCCAGGTAAAGACATGAACTGGAATAACAATCTATAGTAAATTAATTAAATGTGTTACAATAAAGGGGTGACAGCATTGTAAAAAAATGCATTTTCGCTTTGAAATGAATTGAGACATGCCGTTGAAAGCAGGTCATTACATGCAGACCATAAAGTTCATGTGACCCAGAAGTTTCTGGCTGAACTCCTGCCTCTCAATGGCTGCCAATGCCGTCTTGCTTATGCATGGGGAGAACATGGCCTGGGGGGGTGCCATGAAACACAACACTGGTTGTGGCTGGCTATTGCTTAGCCAAGTGTAATTGGTGAATACAAGCTGTTAAAACATTATTCACAAAATCTTAATCTTGGAAGGACCTAGCATAGCCAAGCAGGGGGCTTCCAGTGTTGGACATGGGGGGGATGTGTTAGGTTAAGAAAAACACCCTGAATGAGCCCATGCCAGGAGAGAGCCTCAAAGTACACTTTCTAAGGAATGTGTCTGGTAAACAGGCACTGTACAGAATCCTAAACAGTTGGCCAGGAAGTGTCTTCAGGTTTAGGCTTACTGTGAACAAGGATCAGTCAACTCCCACCAAAGGTACATTACATTCAGCTGAAGCTGTACAAAGGTAATGTGATTCTGTGCACTATACTCGATATTGAACTTTGAAAATATTGAGGCGATAAAAGTGAACACTGAACTCCATGAAATACTAAGGATTTCTGAAATCAAGATGCCAACCTCTACTTAACAATTGGAATGATATTTGAAGATATTTGTTTTTGTTTTGAGAGCCAGTCAAAATCTAGCTCTTCTGTAGGATGCTACATTACATTACTACTATCACATTATTGCAAAACAATGATTAGAAGAGAACAATCACATTATGGCACTCAGATTTGACATTTGTGGGCATTACTTAACTGGAATTCCCTAAAGTACAGTTGAAAATGTAACACTGTTTTCACAGCACAGATTCTGGTTCCTCAAAACAACACAAAATAAACAAACAAAAAAGTTAAAAAGTACCTGGAATTGTATGCAGCTGAATTGACATTTTATCAGACTGGATAATGTAAAAATCTGAATACAGACAGCCATAGGTAAAAGCCTTTGCATACTTAAAACCTCTGCTTCTACATCTGAGGAAATATGGTATTTGTCTGCAGGAAAATGACAATGCTGCATTTCTCCATACATTTGCTGTCTACCTAACCACAGCTTGTCAATGAGGTTATAGAGTAATGTTGTGTAATGCAGTTAACTCATTTGGGAGCATGACAAGTGAAACATTGGAAGCTGGAATGTAGCCTTTCTATCCAGTATGAAGTCATACAATACAACACATGTAACAAACATCATCGTGCTGTGCTCTGTTTATATGAGGGAGAAGACTGACTTTGGAAGAGGCTCCTTGTATGGATACCGACCTTTGACTGGGGAATGCTCAATAATTACTTCACTTGCTCACACAAATTCTCTCCACAACATCCAATGCAATGCAATGGTGCTTCAGTACATGATATAAGTCATAAAAATATAACAGGTAAATTATAAACAGTTTTATGCCTTTAATCTGATTGTTTGTAAGGATGGTTAACCAGCCTACAGCACACAGTGAAACTCAACCAGCTCTGTTTTCATTATCTTCATTCTTATACTTTTCTTCCACTTGCATTTCTGAGCGTAGTGGAACTCAAATTTACAGAAATAAATAGCCTAGTAGACCTACATGATGGTTGTTCAGGACTTGAAATGTCTGTAACTTTGAGTGAAATTAAAATACATCAGTTTTATGAATTTGAATAATTAAGTGACTGGGATCATATAACCTACTGACAGTCGCCTTTTCAGTCAACGGCCATCTTTGGCTTCTTTTTGAAATTGGTTTGATTTTTCTCATCCCCTTTGTTTCATCAAACATGGTGGACTTCCCCACATAATGTCGTTCTAATGTCGCCTTTTTAGTTTATTAATCATTGGAAAATTAGTCTGGTTTTTGTTGAAGGGTAGAATTTTATCAGAGATAATAAAGTGCCTGATAAGGCACATGTTAATTGTGTATGCTTGGCCTATTTTTGGGTTAATTGTTTGACCAGTCACACCATAGCCTAACTCTATGGTTCCTATCTCTGAGGTTCAATTGTAAATAAACATAGTGATTATGGTAACCTTACTGGTGCACACAGAAAATCACTGTTGAAAGGGCATTAAGTTCTGTCAGTGGTTGGATGAGAGACCACACCTATTCTGTCGAGACTCGAATTAAGTGCCTGTTTACATGTTCAAACATTGTCTTGGTACCGATTTGGAAATGTCTTTTTTGTATGTGTGTTTTGATTCCAAGTAGTGCAAACAGCTGCTTTTCTAATTGAGGAATAAATAAATAAAAAGTACAAAGCTTTGCTGCTAAGCCTGAGTTCTGTTTGTATTGTCTGCATCCTGGCTTACGTGGTTCCCAGGTAAAGACATGAACTGGAAGGTAAATTACTTTGCTTTAGGTTTAGGCTGAACTAAAGATACTGTATGTGTACTGACAGAAATAGACATACGTATACACTAAGTGAATACAATTTGAAATACTGTATTGAGGTACAGGAAGACTTATGTTTGAATATTAAATGCAAAGTTGTGTTTTGCTAAATGCTATGGATTTTGCCACCAGTCGTACTGATGGGACCTATACAATCACTTCTGGCAGTGTTAAAAATGTTCCACCAGATAGCAATGTTACCCATTCAAGATTTAAGTTAAACAATGAAACAATTCTGAATTGTGATACATCACAGATTTAAACGGAGCATTAAGAGTTGTGGAAAGTTTATAATATAATATTGAGGGGGTATAATATAGGTAGGATTAATGTATTCCATAGCAACTTCCTTGCTATTGAAATTTGATCCTCTCATAAATGCTTCCCAGAAAACAATCCTTTTCTGTGCAGCTATTTCTGAGCCATATGATTATAAATGACAACACATTGTCACATTGTTATGCAGTGAATAACCCCGGTCGTGTTGTTTTGAATAATTGCGTTGGTGCTACAATTTCACATCCCTTTCGTTCATTAAAAATATAATAATAATTATGCATGTGAATGAATAAACATATTACGAATATATTCAGAGGTTACTTTAACTAGCAGCGGGGGTCTTCGTATGGTTGTCTGTTCGGTGTAATGAAAATAAGACCTTTTAATAATTTTAAAAAGCTGAATACACTTGCTTTCAGGTACAGAGTCCTGTGTTAGAGCCCTCTCACAGCCAATATTCATAATGTCATAAAATGATGTGTCATAATGTGTCATAAAAGTGGCTCAGGTAATTTATAATTCAGATTTCCGAGGATTTCTTCACATTGATTTAATGTGACAAAAATACAAAGCATTTACATTGTCTGGATGTTAACATGACATTTAATAGTTCAATCCTTTGAAGTATTATATAGTTATGGTAAATATGTCTACAGAAGTTGCCTTATTATGATCATTATCTATTTGCAAGGCAGACACTAATCTACAATAAGGTGAATTTAATTTTTTTGTACTGATAACATTATCTCCTCATATCCCTGAGTCATGCTTCGTCTGCTTTTAACAATGACTTTCCCCTGTTGATTTTGACCTTGTCTGAAAGAAAACAGTTTGTTACCAAACTCACCACTTTCTTTGAACCGCCATTTTACAAATAAGAACTCACCTGCAATATGTACAACTCACCTGCAATATGTACCTTTTATATTTAAAAAGCTATCAAATAAGTAAAATATTTCTGCCTTCGTGACTTAGCATTTTTGGACTTAGTTTCTGTACAATATGCATATCTTTGCACCCTATGAAGTACAGTTCATGTCATATAGCCAGTTTATTTGAACACACATATCAGAACAATGGGATAGCCTAGTAGCTATGTTTTACTCAGGGGAAAAGTTTGTGCATATAGCTTTGTGTTCATTGTGGTAAAAATGTGTATGTACAGGTTCATTGGAACTGAAAACAATCCCTGAAACGCACATTCGCACGGCAGGAAATGTGAATGATATAGAAAGAGACCCTGACCTAAGGCATAATCACCCTGGTGCACAACATTTATCATGCATTAGATGCTGTAAGATCTGAGAAAATGAAATATGCAAAAACTCAGAGTGAAGGAAGACCCCCCAGATATAACTCAAAAGCCAGCCCGATTTGACAAGTCCCATAGTGCAACAGACATGTTGGTAGCAAACATAAATTAAAATTTTGAATGAGTGACTTACTAAATGCTATTAAATATTTTTTTTTAAAGTTGGAATAGGGTTATTGTACTTTAACAACAAAAATAAAAGGTCAAGAAATGAACAAAAATTTTAAAAACTAGTTCCTCTGTTTAACTTTAGAAATTTGGCCAGTGACAATATTACAGTATTTCAGGAGTTCACAGTTTAGCCTACTCTAGTTGCACCCTTTTCCAAAAGAGAAATGATATCTGGTGTCAGTGGAGAGCACAACCTGTTTTCTTTTCACCAACAACATTTTCAATGCTCAGCGAACTGTAGCTCTCATCACACGGTGTTCTTTCTATTTGAACGATCATGTTTATAGACATTGGAGTCTGATTTAAATGTAAAAAGGGTAGGCTAAGAGAAATTGCATGTAATGTCCTGTAATTTGAAGGTATAGGTCTGTCATTTGAAAGTAATTTGTACATTTCTAAGAACCACTCGTTGTTGTCATTGTACAGGTATGAAGATTTGAACTTTTATTCTATAGCACGGAGAACTCATTAACATATAATGTTATGTTGATTAAACGGGGCTTGGATATACAGGATTTTATTGTACTTCCTCTTTGCTGCCTGCAAAAAGGAAGTAGTGTAAAGGAGCTGCTGCAGTATCAGTGGTGTTGTCTAGCAAAACCTAAAATTGGTTAAAAAAGCAAAACGGTATGCTTTAAGCTTAGGCCTGCATACCTGCATTTTTTGAGGTAACATTTTACATCAAATGTAGCGCTCGAAGAAAAAGGCCAAATGAGTGTAAACCGAAATGGTTGACAGATCAAGCCCCTTTTACTTGGAAACAACAACAAAAAATCTAACTAGAAAATTTCCTCTCAATTACAGTGACTCTTATTTGATCTCTATGTAATTGGGTGGAACCAGGCTTTTCCTGAGTGAGATACAAAAGTACACAGAAATTTGTCAGCTTTATCAGCTTTAATGGGCCATAGTAAGAACCATTTTTTAAATCTGCATATAAATTTCCTTTGAATGGATCTTTTCTGGAGTCACCTTGACTAACCTTGATAAATTGCATCTTGTGTTTAAAACAATTTCAGGGAAAATTGAACTAAAACGGATTTGAGTCAATATCTATCATGGCTTCTTTGATTGCTATAAAGCCTTGGTTAAGTGAACAATCTAAAGAGCACACTGCCCAGTTGGACAAAATGAGGCTCAAAATTTCAGTATAGTTATAACATGTCTGAGATAGTTTTCTTATTTTTAGGATAGAGTCCGTGCCTTTTTGGGCTTAGAAGTTACTTGAATAGTAATACTTCAGTTATTTTGTGTGCAAAAATGTCACAGCTTATTTTGAAGTTATTATTATGCTCTTCCAAACTGTTTTAAATTCATGTTGTTGCACAAATTTATTAATGTGAACATTGCGGTGCCATCAAAGAAACATAACCTGAAAACAAGATAGACTTCATTCAGCTTCCACAGGGTGCGAGGTAGTTTATATTATGTACAGTGTTTAGTGTTGCCCAGAGCAGAATTGATTGTTTATACCCCTTGTAGAATGCTTTGACCTTCGGGTATTACTCATACTGCATGCCTCTAAGAAATTCCTGTTATGTAGTCAGTTCATGCCCTGTTTGGCGGACATGGTAGTATTTCCTCTGCATTTGTACAGTCGGAAGCCATAAGCCTTTTTCAGTTCAGTGATATCTACAGAGTTTTTTTATTCAACAACCAATCCAGAATGTTCTATCTGTACTATTTTTACTTCCATACAGGAATTTCAGCTTGAAATGACATTATAACCTTAGATATCTAAGATGTTCAAGTCATATCCATCGGTTTTATTCATGAAGGCTAATAGTTCAATATTGATGGTTAGCTAACTATTTCAGAAACATAGCTTGTTGGTTGCTAGCAGGCAAGCTAACGAAGCCTATAGCTATTATTTCATATTGAAAAAAACCAGGCAGCAAATATCTTACTCTTTATGTTATAACATTTGAAAAAAGATAAAATCTGTGCATTAATAACAATTTTGCATAAAATACAGTCCAAAATACAGATTATTACAAATACAGCTTCCCGCAGGCTGGTTTTCTTTATCCTTGTTTTCAATTTATTGAACTCTAGAGTTTGTTTAATTTTCAGGGTTTTTCCATTTGTTTGCTCATCTTGACTTTACTTCTTTAGTTATCCATTATAGACCTCTGTTATCATTCATGTTTCAGGCTTTACATCCCTGACTATATAAAAATAAAGTATACCTCTGGGACTGCTGGATGGCTCACTTGGCTAAGGCACCATGCTGTATGTAGTGCGTGGATGAGTCACATGGCCTCGGATCGAATATGGACCATGCCAGTACTGACTGTGGCTGGCAGCTCCACAGGGCTACGCACAATTGGCGCCCGCTTCGCCCAGGGAGTGGGAGGGTTCAATCGGACATGGTTCTTCATTTCATTG
Source organism: Ilyophis sp. 1 JC-2022 (assembly GCA_022702515.1). NCBI lineage: Eukaryota > Metazoa > Chordata > Actinopteri > Anguilliformes > Synaphobranchidae > Ilyophis > Ilyophis sp. 1 JC-2022. The sequence continues at coordinate 40,763,539 of CM040406.1, forward strand.
CTTTTGAGCGACCCCTGCTGGCCGGATGGGTGCTGGTAAGACTATTTTGGAGGAGATCCTTGGATGTCCCACAGTTCATGCATGGAACTGTGGTTGCAGATAGTGGGATGGTTGGGTTGGGGTGGGAATTGGACATATACAGCCTTGGTTTGGGCAGCAAATAAATAAAAAAAAATAAAAAATATATATACCTTTTACTACTTTTACTACTACTGATATTAAAGATATTTGGGGAATGCACAGTTTGGATAATGAGTCAACCATAAAGATCTGGACTTTAATCTGCATCCTAGATAATATGTCCAGTCAGGTTGGATTGTAATACAACTGAAAAAATCACTGTTGAAATTGTGAGATGTGCACCTTTGATTTGTGTACCTTTGATTTGTCCTTATTGTTTATGATGCCACCTTGCTGCAATAGAACTGAATATGCTTTAACTATAAAAGCATACATTACTTTGTGACTGTAACCACAAACAACACCTAGTTTTCAGTTATTTTAAAGGGACTGCCAAACCAAATCCATGATTCAGCTTTTCAATGGTTAATTGTTGTCATCCTGGGGTGGATAAACATAACCCAAATATCAGTACTAGGTGATGTGCCTAAATTAATATATGTCTTCCTTTTCCCCCCACCATTGCCTGTAATTGATCTGGCAAGGTTTTGAGCGGGTAGGATTAAAACGACTTCAGGACGTCATCAAATTCCTATCAGCCAATGATGAACTATTTGTAAATTCTTTACGCCCTCCTTTTCGCCAGAGCGTTGCAGCGAGGGAGGGACGCTATAGCAGGTAACAACAGTAAACAACTTTCTTGTTTCTGGCTTTCCTCTGGTTTGTCTTTCACAAATGTCATTGCAAAAGAAAAACTGTTTGCGTAGCTCGGAGCGTCCACGTTCGCGTATTTCCGTGAGGTAGGCTATGTTTCGAAGCTGAAGTCATTGCATTAGTCCGATTGACTGCTGAAAGGAGAAGGGTCTAGCCCAGATAGTAGCTACGCTGTATCAGTAACGTTACTATTTGAAAGACGTGGGTCTCTGAGCTTAACGTTAGTATTATTATGTGAACGGACCTTCTTTAGTTCAGTGGCTCAAACATATGGTACGGTTCCAACTTGCACCACACACTTTCTTTTTTAGGCTATTTATGTAACGTCCCGCTCCCTTCCTGTCCGTTCTCCTGGTTTTCCCTTTCCTCCCGTGTCATGGTGGATTCCCTGTGTCCGTGTTTTCCCTGTCGCTACAGGCTGGGCGTGCCCCTTCTGTCTGATTCTCTCTGTTCCCTCACTTTAGGTTCAACCTATCTCCTTTCCCCCTTCCGGCATGCATTCCGCACCAGTCAATTAGTCAATCACTCTCGGTTACATTCCTCATGCTTTTGGTGATTGGTTTCAATTTCACTCCCCTACTTATACCTCTCGCTGGCTGCTATTCGGCACCAGTTCGTTAACGTTGTTCGTGCGTGTCATGGTCTCCTGGGTTCTGGTAATACTTGACTAAAAGCTCTGTTGTGGTGTTTTCCCTGGCTAACTCCTTGGTTCCTAGTCCAGTGTCCTGTAATATCCAGCCTGTAGCAGTCAAGTCTCCCCTGTTTTGTGTTGCGGTACCCCTGCTCCCAGTTAACGTTGCCTGCGCAGTGGGGTGCTCTGCCTCCAGCCCAGTTCCTGTTGGACCCCCCGGTCCAGATCCCGTTCCCGTGATCCAGTTCCTGTTGGACCTCCCGGTCCAGTTCCAGTTGTCTGCGCAGTGGGGTGCTCTACCTCCAGTCCAGTTCCTGTTGGACCCCCGGTCCAGAGCCCGTTCCCGTGATCCAGTTCCGGTTGGACCTCCCGGTCCAGATCCAGTTGCCTGCGCAGTTGGGTGCTCTGCCTCCAGTCCAGTTCCTGTTGGACCCCCCGGTCCAGAGCCCGTTCCCGTGATCCAGTTCCTGTTGGACCTCCCGGTCCAGATCCAGTCCAGTTCCTGTTGGACCCCGCGGTCCAGAGCCCGTTCCCGTGATCCAGTTCCTGTTGGACCTCCCGGTCCAGATCCAGTCCAGTTCCTGTTGGACCCCGCGGTCCAGAGCCCGTTCCCGTGATCCAGTTCCTGTTGGACCTCCCGGTCCTGATCCAGTCCAGTTCCCCAGTTCCGGTTGGACCTCCCGGTCCAGATCAAGTCCAGTTCCGGTTCGGAACAAATCTTCGTTCCTGTGATCCGGTTCCAGTGTGGGCCTCCAGGTCCAGTACAAGTCCAGCTCCGGTTTGGAGCAGTTCGCTACTTCCTGGACCCTCTGACATTTTGTTAAGTTTGTGTTGAGCTTGGGACTACCCCAAAGCTCCTAATAAACCCTCATTTCTGTTTCCCTGTCTCTTGGTCGTGCATTTGGGTTCAGCCCGTGTTTGGTTCGTGACAGAACGAACTGGTCTGAAACATGGACCCAGCCGACCTCGAGCAGGGTCGCCACGCCTTCCACTCTATGGAGATCGACCCATTCGACACGATTTCCTATGAGGAATACATCATGGGAATCTTGGGGCAAAATCCGGCGTCTGCCCGCCGTCATGCCGACCACTACCCATCACTCCGGACTCCTCCTCCCAGCTCCCACTCCGTTAGGCTCGGAGTGGTCTCTCTCTATCCGGATAGCTCCGAGCCTAGCCACAACCCCACACCTTCTAATTTTGAAGGTACCCGTCTTGCCCTTTGCCCGAGGGGCTGTGGTCCCAGGAGGAAGCGATGGGGTCCTGGCTCCCGGCTCCACCGACGGGCTCGGCCACCCGTTGACGGAGGATCCATCACCCTTCCGTCCCTGCCCAAGCCTCCTGTCCCATTCCGACCCAGCCCTCCTGTCCCGTTCCGACCAAGCCCTCCTGTCCCGTTCCGTCCAAGCCCTCCTGTCCCGTTCCGACCCAGCCCTCCTGTCCCGTTCCGACCCAGCCCTCCTGTCCCGTTCCGACCCAGTTCTCCTGTCCCGCCCCGGTCCATGCCTCCTGTCCCGCCCCGGTCCAAGCCCCCTGTCCCGCCCCGGTCCATGCCCCCTGTCCCGTCCCGTCCCGGCTCTCCTGTCCCGTCCCGTCCCGGCTCTCCTGTCCCGTTCCGTCCCAGCTCTCCTGTCCCGTTCCGTCCCAGCTCTCCTGTCCCGTCCCGTCCCAGCTCTCCTGTCCCGTCCCGTCCCAGCTCTCCTGTCCCGTCCCGTCCCAGTTCTCCTGTCCCGCCCCGGTCCATGCCTCCTGTCCCGCCCCGGTCCATGCCCCCCGTCCCGCCCCGGTCCATGCCCCCCGTCCCGCCCCGGTCCATGCCTCCTGTCCCGCCCCGGTCCATGCCTCCTGTCCCGCACCGGTCCATGCCTCCTGTCCCGCACCGGCCCATGTCTCCTGTCCGGTCCCTTTCCACGCCACCAGTCCCGTCCCGTTCCCTGCCTCCTCTCAAGTTGCGGGACCAGTTAACCTCCTGTCCTGAACGGCCGAGCTCGCTAGCCTCCTGTCCTGAGCGGCCGAGCCTGCTAGCCTCCTGTCCTGAGCGGCCAAGCCTGCTAACCTCCTGTCCTGAGCGGCCGAGCCTGCTAACCCCCTGTCCTGAGCAGCCCAGCCTGCTAAACTCCTGTCCTGAGCAGCCCAGCCTGCTAAACTCCTGTCCTGAGCAGCCCAGCCTGCTAAACTCCTGTCCTGAGCGGCCCAGCCTGCTAACCTCCTGTCCTGAGCGGCCCAGCCTGCTAACCTCCTGTCCTGAGCGGCCCAGCCTGCTAACCTCCTGTCATGAGCGGCCCAGCCTGCTAACCTCCTGTCCTGAGCAGCCCAGCCTGCTAACCTCCTGTCCTGAGCAGCCCAGCCTGCTAAACTCCTGTCCTGAGCAGCCCAGTCTGCTAACCTCCTGTCCTGAGCAGCCCAGTCTGCTAACCTCCTGTCCTGAGCAGCCCAGCCTGCTAACCTCCTGTCCTGAGCAGCCCAGCCTGCTAACCTCCTGTCCTGAGCAGCCCAGCCTGCTAACCTCCTGTCCTGAGCAGCCAAGCCAGCTAACCACCGCCGGCCCCCTGAGCGATGCAGCCGTCGCCGCCGGCCCCCTGAGCGATGCAGCCGTCGCCGCCGGCCCCCTGAGCGATGCAGCCGTCGCCGCCGGTCCCCTGAGCGATGCAGCCGTCGTCGCCGGCCCCCTGAGCGATGCAGCCGTCGCCGCCGGCCCCCTGAGCGATGCAGCCGTCGCCGCCGGCCCCCTGAGCGAGGCAGCCGTCGCCGCCGGCCCCCTGAGCGATGCAGCCGTCGCCGCCGGCCCCCTGAGCGATGCAGCCGTCGCCGCCGGCCCCCTGAGCGATGCAGCCGTCGCCGCCGGCCCCCTGAGCGATGCAGCCGTCGCCGCCGGCCCCCTGAGCGATGCAGCCGTCGCCGCCGGCCCCCTGAGCGATGCAGCCGTCGCAGACGGCTCCCTGAGCCGGTCTCCTGAGCGATGTAGCCATCGCAGTCTGTCCTGTCTGCGCCGCCGTCCTCCTGAACGGTCCTGTCTGCGCCATCGTCCTCCTGAGCGGTCCTGTCGGCGCCGTCGTCCTCCTGAGCGGTCCTGTCTGCACCGGCGTCCTCCTGAACGGTCCTGTCTGCACCGTCGTCCTCCCGAGCGGTCCTGTCTGCACCGCCGTCCTCCTGAGCGGTCCTGTCTGCACCGCCGTCCTCCTGAGCGGTCCTGTCTGCACCGTCGTCCTCCTGAGCGGTCCTGTCTGCATCGTCGTCCTCCTGAGCGGTCCTGTCTGCACCGCCGTCCTCCTGAGCGGTCCTGTCGGCGCCGCCGTCCTCCTGAATGGTCCTGTCTGCACCGTCGTCCTCCTGAATGGTCCTGTCTGCACCGCCGTCCTCCTAAGCAGTCCAGGATTAGGATTAGGCCTTCAGATACGCCAGGTGGCGTTCTTTGAGGGGGGGGTACTGTAACGTCCCGCTCCCTTCCTGTCCGTTCTCCTGGTTTTCCCTTTCCTCCCGTGTCATGGTGGATTCCCTGTGTCCGTGTTTTCCCTGTCGCTACAGGCTGGGCGTGCCCCTTCTGTCTGATTCTCTCTGTTCCCTCACTTTAGGTTCAACCTATCTCCTTTCCCCCTTCCGGCATGCATTCCGCACCAGTCAATTAGTCAATCACTCTCGGTTACATTCCTCATGCTTTTGGTGATTGGTTTCAATTTCACTCCCCTACTTATACCTCTCGCTGGCTGCTATTCGGCACCAGTTCGTTAACGTTGTTCGTGCGTGTCATGGTCTCCTGGGTTCTGGTAATACTTGACTAAAAGCTCTGTTGTGGTGTTTTCCCTGGCTAACTCCTTGGTTCCTAGTCCAGTGTCCTGTAATATCCAGCCTGTAGCAGTCAAGTCTCCCCTGTTTTGTGTTGCGGTACCCCTGCTCCCAGTTAACGTTGCCTGCGCAGTGGGGTGCTCTGCCTCCAGCCCAGTTCCTGTTGGACCCCCCGGTCCAGATCCCGTTCCCGTGATCCAGTTCCTGTTGGACCTCCCGGTCCAGTTCCAGTTGTCTGCGCAGTGGGGTGCTCTACCTCCAGTCCAGTTCCTGTTGGACCCCCCGGTCCAGAGCCCGTTCCCGTGATCCAGTTCCGGTTGGACCTCCCGGTCCAGATCCAGTTGCCTGCGCAGTTGGGTGCTCTGCCTCCAGTCCAGTTCCTGTTGGACCCCCCGGTCCAGAGCCCGTTCCCGTGATCCAGTTCCTGTTGGACCTCCCGGTCCAGATCCAGTCCAGTTCCTGTTGGACCCCGCGGTCCAGAGCCCGTTCCCGTGATCCAGTTCCTGTTGGACCTCCCGGTCCAGATCCAGTCCAGTTCCTGTTGGACCCCGCGGTCCAGAGCCCGTTCCCGTGATCCAGTTCCTGTTGGACCTCCCGGTCCTGATCCAGTCCAGTTCCCCAGTTCCGGTTGGACCTCCCGGTCCAGATCAAGTCCAGTTCCGGTTCGGAACAAATCTTCGTTCCTGTGATCCGGTTCCAGTGTGGGCCTCCAGGTCCAGTACAAGTCCAGCTCCGGTTTGGAGCAGTTCGCTACTTCCTGGACCCTCTGACATTTTGTTAAGTTTGTGTTGAGCTTGGGACTACCCCAAAGCTCCTAATAAACCCTCATTTCTGTTTCCCTGTCTCTTGGTCGTGCATTTGGGTTCAGCCCGTGTTTGGTTCGTGACAATTTAGCTATAATTTGTTTTGCTAAACGGTGATTGCATTTCCGAGTCTGCACATAACTTGCCTACTTGCCTAGAGGCTCTTGGGCGTGGCCTGAATATTAACTAGCTTTCACGCCCACCCAGCCCTGAGAACTGCATAGTCGGCAGAAAGTGACACTATTCAATCTTCATTTTTTTCAGCTGTAGACGTTTTTAAAGGCTGAAATCTTGGTGGATGATTATTTTATAATGAGGAGTAATGTCAAATAAAGAAAACCACTTTTTCAGCAGAGTTGGCAATCCCTTTAAAATAGTTACACAATGACAAAGCCTACAATAATTGCCTTGTTTGAGAAATTGTACAAGGTGGATTGTTACCATATGCGTAAACCCTTCCAAGATTTTTTGTAGCAACAATTAAAGCCTCAATTGCAAATGTATGATTAAAAAATGACTACAGGTGCAGCTCAAAAAATTAGAATATCGTGAAAAAGTTCAATATTTTTTGTCACTCATGTCAGAAAGTGAAACTCATATATTATATAGATTCATTACACATAGAGTGAAATATTTCAAGTCTTTATTTCTTGTAATTTTGATGATTATGGCTTACAGCTAATGAAAACCCAAATTCAGTGTCTCAGAAAATTTGAATATTACATAAGATCAATAAAAAAGGATATTTTAAACAGAAATGTAAGCCTTCTGAAAAGTATGTTCATTTCTATGCACTCAATACTTGGTTGGGGCTCCTTTTACATGAATTACTGCATCAATGCGGCGTGGCATGGAGGCGATCAGCCTGTGGCACTGCTGAGGTGTAATGAAAGCCCAGGTTGCTTTGATAGCGGCCTTCAGGTCGTCTGCATTGTTGGGTCTGGTGTCTCATCTTCCTCTTGACAATACCCCATAGATTCTCCATGGGGTTCAGGTCAGGCGAGTTTGCTGGCCAATCAAGCACAGTAATACCATAGTCATTGAACCAGCTTTTGGTACTTTTGGCAGTGTGGGCAGGTGCCAAGTCCTGCTGGAAAATGAAATCAGCATCTCCATAAAGCTTGTCAGCAAAAGGAAGCATAAAGTGCTCTAAAATTTCCTGGTAGATGGCTGCGTTGACTGTGGACTTCAGAAAACACATTGGACCAACACCAGCAGATGACATGGCACCCCAAATCATCACTGACTGTGGAAACTTCACACTGGACTTCAAGCAACGTGGATTCTGTGCCTCTCCACTCTTCCTCCAGACTCTGGGACCTTGATTTCCAAATGAAATGCTAAATTTACTTTAATCTGAAAAGAGGACTTTGAACCACTGAGCAACAGTCCAGTTCTTTTTCTCCTTAGCCCAGGTAAGACGCTTCTGACGTTGTCTCTGGTTCAGGAGTGGCTTGACACGAGGAATGCGACATTTGTAGCCCATGTCCTGGATTCGTCTGTGCGTGGTGGCTCTTGATGCACTGACTCCAGCCTCAGTCCACTCCTTGTGAAGCTCCCCCAAATTCTTGAATGGATTTTGCTTGACAATCCTCTCAAGGCTGCGGTTATCCCTGTTGCTTGTGCACCTTTTCCTAGCACACTTTTTCCTTCCACTCAGCTTTCTATGAATATGCTTGGATACAGCACTCAAACAACCAGTTTCTTTTGCAACAACCTTTTGTGGCTTACCCTCCTTGTGGAGGGTGTCAATGACTGTCTTCTGGACATATGTCAAGTCAGCAGTCTTCCCCATGATTGTGTAGCCTACTGAACCAGACTGAGAGACCATTTAAAGGCTCAGGAAACCTTTGCAGGTGTTTTGAGTTAATTAGCTGATTAGAGTGTGACACCATGAGTTTCCAATATTGAACTTTTTCACAATATTCTAATTTTCTGAGACACTGAATTTGGGTTTTCATTAGCTGTAAGCCATAATCATCAAAATTACAAGAAATAAAGGCTTGAAATATTTCACTCTATGTGTAATGAATCTATATAATATATGAGTTTCACTTTCTGAAATGAGTGACAAAAAATATTGAACTTTTTCATGATATTCAAATTTTTTGAGCTGCACCTGTATGTATCAAAAACAGTTTTTTTTCTCATGGTCAGTAGCCATAGAGAAACCACCACACTAACAATTATAAATATCCTCAAATATATAGTTATTCATAGTGGTGAATTTTTCAGTCATCTACCCCCATTAACTTAACTATGACCAATAATTTAACTATGACCAAGAATTTACTCTTTCAAATGAACTATTTACATACTATATATGTCACAATAATGTCAAACCCTCCAACTGTGACAGATAAATTGTGTACAAGCATACATCAGTGTTGAAATATCGGTTGCAGTAGATTGCAACATCAGTGTACATCAGTTTATGATTGCACAGTTTTTTTATCTGTAACGTATTCTGGTGTGCAATAATACATTTACACCAAGCTGAAAGTGATTATTCTTAAGTATCTTAGACCAGTGTTTCCCAGCCCCGTCCCAAAGTCCACTCAGAATGCTTATTTTTGTTCCAACTGTCTGACATTACATTTTTGAAACTGCTAATTTTTGGTTAATCCTTACCCACCGATTTATTCCTTTCAACTGGCTCACAATGTCACAAGTAGCCTAATTCAGAGGCTATACAATTATTGGACATTGACCAGAGCTGTCGCTGTGTCAGGCCATGTCCTGGGGTTAGACTGCAGCATAACTGTCGCTGTGTCAGGCCATGTCCTGGGGTTAGACTGCAGCATAATGGTTTCATTTATTTTGCATCAGTAGTCAACGCATTGCTGCATTGAAATGCCTCTGCTGGAAAACATGGGAATGGATGACTGGAGATTTACTTGGACTAAAATTATCCATGGCCTGCATTAGCACCTACTGATAAAACAAACATGGTATTCCAGCAATGCAAATGTGACAGGCCAAAATACACAAAGGGTTGATACCAGGCTCAATGTGTCTAACATTGTCAATTTTACTGAGGAAATTTTCTGTGCCAGGGGTATAAGACCTCTCACGAACACTCAAAAATGAAAGTAAATTTTTTTCAAGCATTAATGTTAAACAGCGGGAACGAGAAAGTGGCAAGTGTGGAAAGAGGCCAGCTGTTAGCACATACATCTTACACTTTTAGTTCCTTTTTTTGCAGAAGATTCTGCACTTCTGTAACCAAAACATATGTCTATCTTGTGTCTGGGTGTCTTGCCTGACCTTGATCATTTAACACAGGAAAAGTATCTTTGAGAGTAAAATATCTGCATGTGCATCCAGAAATTAACCTAGAGCCAAGGACATGTATGTGCTTGAATGAATTTGGTATTATGCTGTAGACCAAGGCAATGAGGTGACATGTTTACAGTGGCATTGCATTAATTAGTACAACATTCAGAACTCCACTTGGTAGCATGGAAAAACAAGAGTTTGGGGCTCATGTGTGCAGAGTGCATGTCCGATTAAGTTAATAATAAGACCACTTTTCAATTTAATCCCTACTCTTTAATTCCTGTCTTTTTCAATGTTGGTAATGGGGGTGTGCGCCCCGTTGGAGCTCCTAGCCTCAGTTTTATTTTTTTGCTTTATTGGGATTCCCAATGGACTTATTTTCTACCAAGCACATCCTATATTGTCAGCTCTGTTCCAGAGCACTGTACAAATAAATACATAAATAACTGAATAAATAAATATACGTTTTTCCCGCTCAGAGCTAACCACTTCAGCTCTAGCTGAGCTAATGTGTTTTTATGTTTGCTGTCATGTTTTTAAGCCCACCTTTTTCTTAGTAATGTTACTAAGGGGGAATGGGGAATCAGTGCTGTGGATTCCCCATGAAAAAGAGGTTATTTATGACACTATAAACCTGCATTGTTTGGAAAGTTTAGGTATTTTGTTCCCTCCCCCACTCATTTCGGCATGTTTCGGAAAGCTGAGGAATTATCCTCAAACAATGCAGCGCGAGTATTTTAACTGAACCTCTGTTGTGCCCGTCAACACGGGCATTTCATTTGAGTTGCCCAAAATCCCTCTGCAAATCCGCAATGGCCTATTCCGCAAGACACGTTGCTATTCAATGAAATGGTCCCTAGAGGGCGCTTTGACTAAAAGGAGAGAAGAGAAATTTACACCCTGCCAAGACTGATTTAGAGATGTCTTTCTGGAAACAAATACTGTGGATTCAAATACTTTAAAATGGTATCTTGCAAAATACAATGCGTTTTGTGAATACGTTGTTTGGCACATAAAATTACGTTTAATATACAACTTTATTTATTTAAATATTTTATAAATATATACTTAATTAACAAATATTTAAACACAAACAGATTTTTGATGTGATTGTAACATTCCTTTTCTGTAATTATGCACAATGTATAAAATGTATTTATATCCATGACTTGTGGTATAGTGTATTGCAGGATTGCACACATTTTGGCTGCAGTGATCCTTGTGGAGTTGTGGGTGGAATACTCCTTACAACAAATAAATAATTTGTGCTAAAAATGCATCTAAAATAGAGGTATGCATGACTTGCAGCTTGCTTGCTACAGTATATGCTGGAATGTTTTTAAACCGTTTTGCTACTAATATATGCACTGGACTGTGATATTGTTTTTCTGTATTTTTGACTTATATTGATGACAGTAGGTATTTTTATGCAATATACATACTACAGGACAGGTACTGTACATCATACGCTCCCAAAGTGGTACACTTCATCCCAGGAATGTGTGTAATTTCAACTTTAACAACCGTAAAGTTAAAAGGACATGGCTGTGTCTTGTAGGCTTCACTTTGATTTCTATTTTTTTAAAGCAATGTTCATGTTCCATATGTGAGGTCAGGCTGTGGTGGCTACCTCTGTCTTCAGGGAAAAGTAGCAGGATCTTGGTTTTCTTTTTTTAGAAATCATCAGATGGACTGCAAAGTCAGCATACTGCTCAGATGGTTTCCTGTACTGGGAAAGTGCAAAAAAAAAGAATTTAATTATGTTTAAAGAAGAACATCTGCTCTTTTTGGCCAAGCAATCGCTGATCCTCCGTGTGACATGCTGAATGAAGATATTTATAGAGACCTCTGCAGTTACTCTACTGTTTTCCTTTCAGTTATACCATTTTCACAGCCAATTATAGACTTTTGGAGCCATTCTTCTCCAAAAAAAGTGCAATGTTTTATTCAGTGTTCGGCAGTAGCAAGTACCAAAGCTAGGAGCTTAACTACATTTTCCATTGTGGTAGCACAAGTATTTGCCAAATCAAATAACATTTTTAGTAGTGAAGCTGTTTTATCGATCAAATAGTACGGTAATGTCCACTAAAGCTGTCATCACATTTTCCACAGCCTTTCCCAGACTCAAGCGCAAAAACACATATTTTAATCCAGTGGTAAATTGGAAAGTCCTGCATTCTCTGGTTGGTTGAAATCAGAAAACATGCAGAGCTGGCCCGCCGGTAACAGCAGCGGCGGCGGGAGCAGCGACAGTCATTCAGCGCAGTTCCGAGGATCGGGGTTTTCGCGCCCCGGGTCCTGCCATATCCGCGTGGGCCGGGTGGGTGCGGCAAGCGGCGGCTGCTGCCGCGGGGGGGGGGGGAGGGGGGGGGAGAAGATCGCTGCGCACAAAAAAAACAAAACGGCGGTGGCGAATCACGGTCAGACGAGGAGTCGAGTCGCGCCCTGTAGAGAGGCGGGACCGCCCTCCTTCCTACTACCGGCGGACTGTATGGGTTCGCGGTGGGTGGTTTTCAAGCTACATGGGGGGGGGGAATTGAATTAGAATAGGGGTTCAATTGGCTACTAAATTGGGAGAAAAAGGGGAAAAATCAGAAAGAAAAAAAAAAGAAAACATGCAGAGCTTCAATAAAGTGAGACTTATGACTATGATATCCACTTTGCATTCTTATACATACATATAGGCAAGGCACATACTGTAGGCCTACAGTGCCCATCATACATATTGGCAACCCTGAAGAATATGAGCAAAAGAGGCTATAAAAAAGGTCTGTTGTTTATCAGCATTACCTTACACTCAAAATATGAGAAACATTTAATTTTTTAGGTAAAATTATCCAAAAAACAACATTTTTTGTAATTTTCTTTTATATTTAATTTTAAAAAACCTCTCAATTACTGGCAATGCTAGAAATTGCCAATAAAAAAAAACCTAATTTAAGTATATTCCCATTCATAGTTTACCTTTTAAACTTACCTGAGACTTTAGGTCATTCTCAACTTCCTGTTTCACTGGGGCATACATATGAGGCAGCACACAGACCAACACCCCTTAGGCCATGTCCGAATCAGCACTCTTCCACACTGTTGAGTAGCCTAGGTGAGTAGATAGGGCGAGAAAGTCGTAGAGTACGCAATCATTTTTCAAATTGCAGTATACTTCAAACACCCGGATGACACACTTACTTCCGGGGTTTCGCTGAGTACATTCGGGACAAAAATGCCAAAAAAATACAAGCAAGGGCCAAGCCAAAATAAAAGGGAAAAAAAAAAAAATAAAATAAAAATAAAATAATATAAAAGCAAATTATTAAATTTGGAATAAATATGAATTTTGTGTAGTAGATGCCTTCCTCTGTACTTCAATGCCTTCAGATTTCAGTACTAGTAGAAGATAGAAGAAGTAGAGAACCATATAGATGTAGAGTGGCAGGAGGCAGATTCTAAGGCAGAGAGGGAAGTATGCTAAGACGCAGAAACGCAGACAGCGAATTGGAACCAGCGAATTGGATGGAACACGCTCAATTTTTTCCAATTTTCTAACTGTTCTGTTGTGTTATTATTATTTGTATTATTATTATTTATTTTTTATATTTCATTTATTGATTGCATATTTCATTTTTATTTTTCTCTCGTCTGTTCCGTGGTTTTTTGTGTGTCCATCGTGTTGTTTGTGTTGTTTTCGGCTGACTTTTCTCGGGTTTTTGTTGGTTTTATCGTATTTCCTTTTTTTTGTTTTTTTTTACTTTTTTTTGACCTTCCTTTGTATTTTTGTTTTAATATATGTATAATTTAATTGTTTAAATCACTTTTATTATTACGCATTTATTTTACTTTTTTTAAACAACTAAAATGTTTACTAAAACAATAACTGTATACTTATACGTAGAACTAACTGTCTAATATTAATATTAGAATTTAACTTTGTTATCTTATCTACATTACTCGCATTCTCTCCTGAGCTACCGCTACCGCTGCAATTCCAGCTGTTTGTACTGTAACTGTACCTCTACTTCTCCTGATTTACATGCACACTCACACTCCGCGTTGTTGTGTGTTTGTGTTGTGTCTGTTGTCCCATGTTTTTTTTTATGTTGTTATGTTCTCGTTATTGAATTGTTGTTACCGAATGTGTTCACCTTGTTTGTCGTTTGTTACCCCTCCCTTTCCTATATGTAAGATGTGTATATAAATCTGTTTCTTCCATGTTTTCAGTGTTTTTTTTTTTTTTTTTCTTTTTGTTTTGTGCGCTAAAATAATATAATAATTATGGTATAATTCATTATATTTTGATTTCTAAAACCTAACTCCTGAACACAACCCCTACTGGTATTTTTTACAACACATATATATATATATAAAAAAAAACTGTAATAAATTTTTTGGAACAGAAAATTGCTGCGTGCGCTCATAGCCTATACGTACCTGCCAGAAACCATATCTTCTCTGCCAAAAAAAACCCTGAATACATACATTTAAATATCCTTCATTCCAAACATATATTTATTTAATTATTTGCAAAAATCGCCGGCGTGCCCTTTTATGAATTTGGGCCCCTGCCCCTCTAACATCCTCTGCACGTGCCTGTTCGGGAGCATACTTTTCAAGAAGTACACAAATATTTTGGTCACATAAATATGACGTGAAGCTCCGTTTAAAAAAAAATGCGGCACAGTTTCGCTGACGTTTTCTTTCAAATACAACAAAAACAACATGTGACATGGCAGCGCAAGAGTGGGGTGCAGGGTTGCCAGATCTTGTTAGACTTTCCAGCCAAATGGCGACTCAAAACTAGCCCAAATTATAGGCTATTTTTAACTGAAACCAACGTATTTTAAATAGAAATCATCATGTTTTTACTTTTTAAGTTAAGTGCGTGATTTGCGACTTTTCATTTTTACCTGTGACTGCACTTTGAAAGTATCCAAATTTTGCTGTAAAACTGCAGACATGGCAACACTGGTGGGACGTCTTCTGACCTGCTTACGACATTTCCACAGTGCGGTTGAAAAATAGTATGAAGTTTAATGCAACTGGAGCTGTGATGATCCTGCCAGGAAGAGGATGCCAGTGTAATTTGCCCCTAGACATATTGTGAAGGATGGTTTGAGAGGGAGAAATATCTCCAAGGATCACAGTTTGAGAATTGCAGAAGTTGGTTGCTTCCTGGGGTCACTAAGCCTTCAAAAGTATAATTAGATGCCAACAAGCTATTTAGAAGGCTTGCCAGAAGAAAACCTCTGTCATCATCATACACAAACGTAAGTGCCTGGTGTTTTGCTAAATGTTACTGGAATTTAGATTGCTATGGTCAGACGAGATGAATAAGAGGCTCAGCGATGCACAAAATAGTCTTATCCCCACTGTGACGTATGGTGGCGGATCTATGCTGTTGTAGGGCTGTTTGTCCTCCCCATTGGGAACCTTGTTAGGACAGGATAGCATCATAGACTCAAATACCAGGACAATTTAGACCAAAATCTGCCTGCCTCAGCCAGAAGGCTAAAAGTGGGTTGTTGTTGGATCCAGGACAATAATCCAAAGCATACCTCAAAATAGTTTTTCCTCTGATCATTGGTATCACAATACCGATTCATAATTGACCCGATTCAATGTTAAAAACAAGTTAAAACTCTTAAAAACCAGTTAACCTTATTTTCTAATCTAAATACTATATGACCTTTCGTAATTTGGTGAGATTAAATAGTAAACACGCAATAAACATAATGCTATGTCTTCAAACGTCTTTATCTCTTTACATCACCTCAGATCAAGTGTAGCCTACTAGCTAATGCTCAATCTTATAAAGAAGGTTGCACAATCACTAACGTTATTTCAATCGGGAACACTTTGCTAATTAACTTTTTTGCTAGCTAAATAACTAATTAAAACCTAGATTTCATACAAAGCATAACGTTACTATATTTAGAATGATGCAGGGATATTCTGTGAGAGAGTAGATTGAGTCTTGTCCTACATGGCCAAGCTTGGGTGTGTTATGCTCATGCATGGTGACACATGAAGGTAAGTTATCCAAGTGGAAAAGATTTAGAAAATTCTTATTAGAATGTGACCACTCTTCATGTAATACAAGAAGCTTAGCTACTGGATTCTCATAGCTAATTTAGCTAGCTAAAATTTTTCCACATAAGCTAAGCTAGCTAGCTATACAGCATCTAATTGGCTGTGGGGGTGTTGGGAGCTGATTGGTCAAGAGTGAAAGGTCCTCCCCCTTTGCTTACGGAGCGAGAAAAAGTTTGCAAATCTTACAGAACTGCAGACAGTGACGGAAATCCCACGAATCCGAGTGCGCGCAAATTCATCTGTAAATTTGTATTGTTGATTCACAGCAGAATATGCATTGTTGTAAATGGGCTCGTAATAATTCTGAAAATAAATTATGCTTGCAAAGGTATTGAATCAATTAAAATATGAAATTACAAGTTTGTGACAGTTGTGCTACACAAATTTGCACATGACGGTACAACCTTGCGAGATTAAATTACAAGTGTGCGAATCGTTTTTGCAACCACACATCTCAACATACAAGTGTGCGAATCGTTTTTGCGACCACAAAATTTTGTTAACAAGTTCACGTATTTATGACATCGATATAACGTCATAGATAATAGGCTACGATGGTGGAACATAATGGCAATATAAACTAGGCTATATGTTGCGCGTAGGCTACATGGGCATAGCACAAATTTGCATCGTAATAATTTGTCGGACAAACTCATGCCTCTCATGTGCCAATTGTCCAAAGTAAACGTTACAACGCTATGGTTACATGTGTTTTCACTGTCATCTCAAGATCAGGGGAGGAGAATGACTTCTGTTACTTGTACAAACCTAAATACTGAACTCACTCCGCTCTGCTGTTTGCAGTTCACAGGGAGTGACTACCGTATTCACTCTCATCAGTAATACGGTAGTCACTCCCGATAACTGGCAGTGTGTACGAGCCTCTCTGTTCTTGTCAAAGTGCTATGTCGTTGTATGTTAAGCCTTGTGAATCTCTCTGACATAAAAGAGGAAGAAAAAAACAACACAGTGATATGAGAATCAAGGCTGAAATAATAATTTGACTTTGAAACGAAAGGCATGGCCTATGTGAGTGTTCACATTCAAAAAGGCCATCCTGTTATTTTCTAAAATATAATTATATATTGAAAAAAATGTTTAGGGGTCAAGAAACACCATGACATCCTCTTGTATTTATTTTTAGTTTATTTGGCCAGATTGTAATTGCATTTATGAGAGAATTTCTTATCTGGATTGAAAAATTTGTTCAAGAAATTAGTTTTGCCTTCCCTCTTCCGTAACTTAATTTAATATTTGTATGTTCTCTATTGATTATAAAAAAATCCCCGTATAGTTTTAAGTTCCTCTTTTTCAGCATGTGAGAAACAAGGAAAACATTATTTGCTTGAAAAAACATAATTTTTGATCTGCTGAGTGATTAATAATTACATTTGCCTATCATTCTTGGAAATAAGCAAACGTCTGTTGTTTGTTTTAGAGGCAAATTAAATATTACTTTGTAATGATTTTATTGAATTTGTGAGATGATGGAGCAGAAATACACTCTTTTCAAACGGTTGGAATTAGTTAATGCCCATGAGCCAAAGCTCTGCACTCACACTCCACAGATAACTAGCATTTCAATAATCCTGCAAAAGAGCATCTGATCTCTGGTGCTCTCCTGAAACAGATTAATAATGAATCACAGCTGCTATCAGTCAGCGCTATCCCTGGGCTATCAGCAATCACGTTCAGCTCTCCCGTCTGCATTCCCGGGCCTCGTTCCCTTGCGTGTCTCTTAATCGTGGACCCGCTGCAGAGGACATGGGTTAAATGATTGTGCTTACAATCAACTGAGCTGCGCTTCCTCAAATTCCCGCCCGGAAAACCACGTAAGCTGACAGTGAAATTAGTTCAGTGGGATGGGTGCTCAGTAGGAGTGCTGGTTGCATCCCTGAAACCAGCAGGATTTTGATGCAGAACCATTAGGATCACAAGGGGAGCATGACTATATCCATTTCAAGGGTTTATATTGTAAAGAGTGTACCCGTTTCAAGAGTATGTCAAGTTCAGTTAAGACACTGGTGCAATTTTCAGGTCTTTAAGAGGGGATTTCATTCATAACTGATAATTTCCAAAGTCGCGCTGTCACTATAATTCAAATGACCTAGTCAAGTCTATTTCAGATACTTGTACCAACCTGTAAAAATGTGAAATAAATGATACATTTTGATGGAGTTCTAATGTAAATACTATTTAATGTAGCTATGTGCAATTCTGCATGTTTGCTTATTTAAGAAGAGAGCAATGAACGGGTGGACATATGGACTAGGAATGTTGGAATTTTGTTTCCAGCCCATCTCTCCATTCTGAAAAGGTCTGTATCTTATTCATTCAAGGAGCACACATATTCTGTGACCTTAGTACCTCATGCTCTCCTTATCCCTGTCCTTTCTCCGTAGCAACCCACTCCTCGCCTGTCTTCCTGGCTCGGACACTTGGCACTCCATAATTACCCCCTCTCAATCTGAATCAGCATTTAAAATTTTCGGAGGAACATTATAAGCTTTTAGTTTTTTGGGAACAGTGGAACATTATGGAACAATAATGATCAATGCCTCATTCCACAAAATGCTTACCAGCTGCACATTGGTTTTCTCAGCATTTTGCTGTCATTTGTTTTCCTTAATTGACTTGTGTCCTAATGAACTTCTTCCAGTACTCAAGGTTTGTGTGTGCTTTCACTGCCTGCAAACTAAAATTCATTATTTGTGATTTATTACATGCCATATTTGCATTGGCAATAGAGGCCTGTCACATAGAACCAGCACTGTAGTTACCAATGGTTACAGGGACGCGGCCATGTTGGAGGACCAACTCTAACAGAAACGCTTAACGTTACTAGTAGTGTTTGCTACTCCATGTAACGAGTCAATCTTGAAACGATATCTAACGTTAGCTAACGCTATTATGATTGCTGTCCGACAATACAGAACTTCTGCGCTGCGTATAGTATTGATGTGCGACTAAAGCTGGGAAAAGGGGAAAATGTCCTTTTACATGATAATCTGAGTACCTACCATAGTAAGCCACCAGGCAGGGTGAAAAAACTAAATTCTACGACCGAAAGAAGAGACTGGTGGTTGAAAGCACTGAGGAGTGAGCTGAATTTAGACAGCAACCAGTAGCTACAGCATAGGCTCGGATCATTAATGCAAAATTATGTTTTATGAACAAATTATAAAGTTAGCCAGTTAATATATACATAACTAGCTGGCCTAATGTACGTTTATGTGAATTATCTTAATGTTAGGAAGTTAAAAGTGAATCCATCGCTAGGTTTAGCTAACGTTAGCTAGTAGCTAGCTAGATCATTTGTGTGAACGACTGCTACGCCTGTGAAACATTAATGTTAACCTAATGCGATACGTTAAGCATATTGTGAACATCATAACTGTGTTAATTTGAACAAACGTTATCATTATATTGCTAGGGGTGCTACATTGTACCATGTCTCAAAAATAAATTGGATAAACTTTAAACATTACCTGTGCTGGCCAGGCAGGGTGCGAGAGAATCCAGAAGAGAGCGAAAAGAAAAATTAACATAACGATATTAAGCACCAAATAACAATGTATTTGAAAGTAATAATGACAATTATTAAATGTACTTTGTGTTGAACTGATTCGCCTTTTATCGAGCTAAAATATGTTTTATTGCTGAAGTAGGCTACTGTAGCCTACCGTTAATACTTTAAAATGTAACGTATCGCTTTGCTCCCATATGAACTGCACAAGCACTTTACTTACCAAGGTGGTATACTACGAAGCAGGATTACTGAGTTAGTACTAGCTGGATAACTGAAAACCCCCCCCAAAAGAGCTCTTTTTACTTCAGTCCATGTTCCAGATTTGGGAGGGTTCTGGGTTTTACTCTGTAATGAATCGTGCTTCGTAGTATACCCCCCAAGACTTCTTATATTTGTTTATGTCGGTGTTATTGTTTTGTGATGTTGTGCACTGTATATTTTGTGTAAATTTTTTATATTGCTGAGCTACCTGTAAGCATTGCGCAAAGCAAATTTCTGATGATGACAATAAAGGAAAATCAAGCAACCTCCTGGTTAAAAGTGATGGCCTATAAGTTTGGTTTGCATAACCTTATGGAACCCCGGCATTTGGTCCTTCAACATGGCGGTTGGCGTAAACAAATGGGTGTGTCTGACCAAATTGTGACGTAGGTGACAGGCCTCTATTTAATTGTTTACAATATGTGATATATGATATGTATTGGTATTTATCAGTACACAATGTCTTGCATATTAAATTTATATAATGCACAGATGAGGACAGCTTTGCAAGTTATTTATTTAATAGAATTAAACATTTTATGACAGTGATTTAAAAAAAAAAAACCTTCCACATTACACTATTTGCTAACTTTTTAAATCATTATTATTAAAATACAACAAGTTTAAAAAAATGAATGACTTTTTATTGTGTTAACTCATACTTATGCCCTCTCTTTGGTTTTGACATTGGTCTTTGTGCAAGTAGCCTATCAGAGGAGTAGGAAATCCCTGAGGATGGGGATAGGGCAGAGTTGGGTGGGATTTGCTGTAATGTCAGAGGGATTCTAGGAAATGATCCTACCCTTGACCTGTGTGGCTTAGCCTGAGGCTTCGCATCCTGTCTGGTTCTCACTCATTAGTGGCATCAATATCCTCTTCTCTCCCGTATGCCTGTGTGACAAATTCTCTGCTGCACATCGGGGGCCATGACTTCCTGCTCTGAGAGTGACTGTCAATTAATCTGTATTACAGTTCCCCAGTAATAGGCTTGTTTTCATATCCCAGCACGATTAATCACAACTTGTGTTCATTAATTACAATGTCGTGACCTTGCACAGTGTTCTTAACAAATGTTATAATATAGTCTTAATTAATATTCTGAAATGGTAATGGTTCTTTACGATTGAAGGAGGCTCCTTTTGTAATGGTCAAAGCCAAGGTGTACTTACTATAACAGTGCTCAATAATTTCCTGGTTAATCTAATCTGTGGATGTATACATTCCGGTGCACGTTTGTCCACGTATCAAATAATATCAAAAGGAAACGCATTTATATTATTTATTGCCTTTATGTTTCATGTTTCGAAAGTTGAGAAATAATTATGCCTGAGAGTATTCATTCACTGCACTTTTGTAAAGAGCATGAATAAATGTAATTTGTGGCTAATGAAATGATACCCAGCTGGAACTTTTTCACCAACCCCGAATGACCCCACGATATATGAGTTAATTGCATGTAATATTCTTCTGTATGCCACTTCAACCGCTCTCCTTTTAGATGACACTTGTGTGTTGCTCTTCAATTTCATTTGAAATGCAAAATATGTGGAACAGAAAACAAAGTCTTGATTAATGTTGAATTATACAATTTAGTCAATTTTGGTTTATACAAAACTGCAGCTTATTCCATCCCAGCAATCAGCAGGCTCATGTGGTCAAGTGGGCTACTCCATGGTTAGTACATGGCTTATACTGTAGGCTGTCTTTTTTATCAGATGTAGTGTAACCATACCTTAAAGAGATCTCATGACAATCGGTTTTGGCATGAATATGTCTTTGTCGGCGCCCGTGGTGCTGTCAGTATGGTTATTAGAGCTACAGACAATTCGGCCAATCATAAAAATGCCACATCGAAATAATATATTTCTCAAATATCTGATTGGTTGGATTGGTCATATAAAACATTCGAGACGCAGCGAGAGAGAGAGAGGTCAGGTCAGTTTCTTCGATCAATCTATGCTGTCTCTTCTTGATAACTAACTGTTGCGCATTGCTTAGGATATAATATTCGCTAGCCTAGCTTACTCAGTGAGTTGAGGATAGTGGCGAGTGTTTCCATCTGGGAGATTTGATTTTAAATAGATTGATTACATGTTGCATCTAGCCTAGTTGTTATAGCTGCAATTCTGCAAAACATCTGCAGCATTGCATTAGCTGCTGGCTGCACGTGTGTGTGCGCGCCCATGTGTGTGTATGTTAGCTAGCCTACTGCTGCGTGTTGGCCAGTCAGCCGTAGGCCACTTTCTTCAAACTTTGGAATACTTCATATATATTAAAATACACTGTCATATCTGTCTCTCTCTCTCTTACGTTCTCTATCACTCTCACGGCGAAAAGGCAGCCGTCAATAGAGGCAAGCCCCCCGGCGTCTCAGGCATAAAAAAGAGGGGGAGTATGGCTAAAATATAAATAAAAATGATGAGCCAGTTACAGTAATGTAGTTTCACATGTAAATAGAAAATAGCACAAAGAGACTGAAATGATGAAGGAAGTTCATCTTTAATATACTTGTTTCCATATAAGATTAGATAATGATTTGGTATGATTGGGCATAAATAAAGTTGTCCTTGTGTAAGATGAAAGGGGTGGAGTTGGGTTTAAAATGTAATAAAATTATCTTATCCACTAATATACTGATTAGCCTATACTTTAGCTTTATATGAAAGCATCTCAAATCTCAAATCTTATTATTTTTTTTTTTTTAAATGTTCATAAATTAAACATTTTATTTTAGAAACTGCCCTGTGTGAGGTTGTGTAGAAATGCAGGAAATTAATTTTAAAAGGCTCACATTTTTCTGGGGGAGGACACCCGAACCCCCCGCTACTTCGTCCCAACCTTGTGCCCCACCAATATCTCTTCATGACCCCCCAATCAAAGCAGTCTAGAAACGACCCTGGTACAGACATACAACAAACATGCAAACAACGACTGACACCCCGTCAGTCTAGACAAGAATTACATAATTAAAAGTCAAAGTAATCAAAATATCAGATAACTTAAACAGTGTGTGCACAGAGGTTATCAAACAAACTAATGAGTTGAAATCCGAACCAATCATCATAACAGGTGGCATTCATGTTGTGTGGTCTCTCTCAATAGTTTCTGTTTGAGTGATTTTTTAAATAGGTATTTGCTTCTGGTTTGTTTAATGTATGTAGATAATTAGTTCCACTGACTGGAGGCTCTATAAATGACTGAGTTCTTATTTTGATTTGCTTTTGGCTTAGGAAGTTTGGGATAACCCTTGCTGACCTGTCTAGTTAGATGATGTACAGGTTAGACCTGTCTGTACAAGTTGTTCTGTGAAGAAGTCCGGTTTTCCGTCTTCGGGCAAATACTATAAGAAGACTAGATGTTAATTTGGCCTCAACGGTCAGCCATGACAGACTGTGGTGCATCTTAGTAACATTCGTTTTAAAAGAGCAGTGAAGAGCTAGTCTTGCAGCTCTATAGGGGAGTAAAGTGTGAGAAATTCGAGGCAAGTCGGGCAGCCGCGTTCTGGATGAGTTGGAGATGCTGTATGGCGCAGGCTGGTAGGCTTGCGAGAAGGTAGTTGCCATGGTCTGGTCGAGTAGCTGGGTGGAGTATGTGGTCAGGTACGGTCGAATCCTCTTGATGTTGTACAGGAGAGACCTAACTACCTATATTGGAGGAACCTATATCTATATATACCTATATCGGCTTGCATTAAATTTAAAACCTTGGCGCTAGTCTAAAGGGAGCTAAAGCTAAAAGGAAAGTTCTGTTATCACTTTTAAATATCATCAGACCCTACACACTTACCATACCTCTCTATTATGCTATCTCTGGGGTGTCTGGCAACTCCCCGCCTGCATGCCTGTACTTCCAGGTCATGTCTCCTGTCTGTTCTGGCCCAGCAGTGGTGGAATGAGCTTCCCACTGCAGCCAGAACAGCAGAAACCATGTCCATCTTTTGACACAGGCTATATAAAGAATGACATCATTAAGGCAAGTATATTTTATGAAAATTACTCATTCATGTGTAAATATATATTATAAATATTCCAAATGAACAAAGTCCCGTCAGTAGACTCACATGCATAACGCTATTTAAAAAAATACATTCGTTGAGGCAACACAAAAAATGTACTCTCACTAGGATTATATATTCTCGAATGAAATAAAATAAAAACTAAATTAAAACTCTTTGCAAACAAAAAAAGAACATATTGCTGGCTCATACCATTTTTTTCACTTTTTTTACTGGCTAACAGAAACTCATGTTTGTGCTTTGATTGGTCAGTTGATGGATAGGTCATGGATAGTTCAATGGTCCATTAGTAGGAGGAGGCTGATGTATCAATATGAAAATGTACTATAAATGAATGTGTGGCTGTTGTAACATACTGTTGTAAAGCAATACATATTTACACTTTAACCCAGTCGATGTGCAAATAGAGTCTGTAATGTTTTCTGTACTGAAGCATATACCTAAGCTTCTAAAAGCCGCACTTTATTATAGTGCAGTTCAGAGAGTTGCATTTGGCAACCCTGCACATTTATTTATCTTTATTAATGTTCATTCCGTGCTGCGCTATTGCCAAAAAATGATCTAAAGGAAAGCTTTGAGCTTTGGAGTTCACTGTGATTTCACGGTAAAGAAATTCCTGCTTACGCGGCAGATGGGATTGACTTTGGGGAACTGATGCCTGGGTGATTAAAGAGCAGCTCTTGATTAATGGCTTCAGTTTGAAATAGATGGCAAAACCTGGCTATACAGTAAATAGGCGCATGACATGATATACAGGCCAGGGAGGGGTAAAGTAATAAAGTCTTAGCTGTACACTGGGAGGGGAAAGATGCCTCCATCTTTTTTCCCCCCCACATGGTTGTAAATAACACATTACCCGTTTTACCTATATTGACATCCAGTAATGTGCCGTTGGTTTGGTAATTTGTGATTATAGTGCAGTTACGGCTCTATTCAATGAGGAATGGCTCTGGATGGAATGAACTGGCATGACATCGAACTCTAAATAAACCCACTCTAATAAACCACACTCACTAATTTGTCTGCTGATTCTTCAGGTGTGATAGATTCACCTATCACCTAGATTCACCTAAGTTGACCACTATTTGAAAGAAGACCATTTAAAACAATAGAAGAACCAAACATAATCTCCCAATAGTGTAACTAAGTAGTCTCATCAAAACAAAGGGTTTAGTGATAATGCAGTGTGAGAAAAAAGATGTGTGTACACGCAGCCTACAGATACTTCTAATACATTTAAAAATCCGGAGAAAGATTGTAGGTGTACGTTTTATTGAGTCTTATTTAACATGGATATGCCATGTGATTGAAATAGTGTGGCATTGACTGGATTTTCTTGGTTGTTTTTCAGCTTTACTGCCATAATTACTGTCAGTCTCAACAACCTTTGTTTTCCTTTTACCAACTGTTTGTGAAGAAAAAAGTCAAACACTTGTATCGTGAGCCAAAATTAAGGACAAAACGTTGATTGAATCCTGGCCTGTGGTTTTTTTCACAGGGAATGCAGGCAGTGGGAAGATTGTGATAATGATAATCATTAGTACTAGACTTGTTCCATTCATCAGTGTCGAAATCTGCGGTCGGGTAATTGTGTCTGATATCGAAGCAGGAAAATAAGAGGCATTATTAGCTACTTGCTAGATGCTCTGAGATGGGGCAGGTCAGGTAAGGCAGTATTATCCAAAGGCAGCGCCTCCTCACTGCTATGGATTGTTAACCACATTAATGGAAACCTCACAACTTAGTAATCTTCTGGCATAGAACGATGCCAATATCGACTGCTCAGATTGTTCAGTCGCAAGAAGTTAGCCTGATTCAGACCCTATTGTTTGGTGCCGTTTTTTGCTTAACATCAATTCCATGCAAGTTCAAGAGGGTGACCACCTGCCCACAAACACGTCCACCTATGCAAGCGCACGCACACGCAGCAACTGCACACTGTAATATTCACAGGGCTCTTGTGTGTTTGTGTCTCTGCTGTATGTCTACATTTCTGAACTTCCTGCTCACACTCAGATTCAATCATATCATATTTTCCGATCAGCTCGGATCATGTTTATTGCTGGCTCAAATTCATACATTGCCCCAGGGGACCCCGGAAACCAAGGAACTGCCTTTGAGGAAAAGATGGAAGAAAATCCCACGGGTAGTTGTGTTGCTTAAGGCCTGTTTAGAATCACCAAGGTAGTGAATGAAAAACAAGTTTACAAGTTTTTTTTTTCTTACCACAAAAAGGTGAAAATAAAGAAACAGTTTAAATATAGTGGAATTTTTTTTATCTATTTACAATGAACCATAGTTTTCTTATTTTGACCTCCTAAAAGTGAAAAATTTGAGTTATCAAAAAACAAGAACTAACCTTAGCACTAACCCTAACACCCTCCTGAATATCACCCAAATCATTTCTCAACCCCAACACTTACCACATTTCTAACACTAACCCTAATATTCCTATATAAAACTATAAGACATCACCAAAAAGTGATTGGTCCATTTCCATTAAAATGTGTCAGAAACTATGAATAAATTGAAAACAATAAAATATGTATATAATAAAAAAAATGTGGATGAAAAAGTATATCACCAAAATAAATCTAAATACATAGTGCTACCTCCAAAGAAGTGAAAAAAAACTTCCCAAAAACTGACCTTAGCTTCTAAACATACCCCAAATCCTGCCTCAACACAAACACAGCATATTCCTAACCCTAACTCCAAAACTTCTAACCCTAAAAGCCATATTAAAACCATATGCTGAAGATGGATGTTGGCTTAGTGATTATAGTAGCCCTTGTAGTTGTAGGGACAGTATGACAACATGAAATGAATTATTTAGCATTAAAATTAAACATCCTTTCAGAATTTAAACTAGCTTTTCATTATGCAGGGGTGGAATTTGGCTTTTTCAGCACTACCCCTGCTGAATATATATCTAATTCAGCGGTGCCGAAACTGTGGGATCTAAGCTTGGGTCGCGGGCGATATCTATTTGGTCGTGGGAGATGTCTATTTGGTCATGGGAAATATCTATTGGGTCGTGGAATCGTGTTGGCTACATTCCAATGGGATTTCAACTTATGAACAAAGAGTTAGTATTCATTCATGTTATTCTGATGTGTTTATAGAAATAAATGCTAAATAGTGCTAGAACTACTTTAAAATGTTTTTTAATGTTTACATTTGACTGTGTTTCATTTGATCAAGTGAATGCCTTGATCTTTGGCCCTACCTACCCGTCTCTCCACCAAAATGCGGCGGACCATATAAACCAGCCTTCCAACCATGAGCCAAGGAAGAGGGGGGGGTCTCTCAGTAGGGGACAAAGGACTGACAAGTAACGGTTTTAAACGAGAAATGTGAAAAGTTGGATGAATGCGCATGGGGCGCGGTAATTGAAGGCGCACCATCACTGGGTAAATTTTTCGGATGATTTTGAATGGTCCCACGTAGCGTGGGGCGAGTTCACGAGACTCACAGAGGCAGATCTCGCATAGAGAGCCATACCTGCTGACCCACCCAATAAGAGGAGGCTGACCGACAATGGCTGTCGGCAGAAGCTTTTTGAGACGCCAAAGCTTGCAAAAGTGAGGCGCAAACTCATTTCCACACCGCACGGCACCTCCGAACAAAAGAGCCAGCAGAAGGAACCTCCACATTATTCTCCAGCTCTGGAAAAAGCGGGGGCAAATAACCCACCTGGGCCTCGAATGGAGAAAGGCCCGTGGAGGCATTACACAGTGTGTTATGGGCATATTCAGCCCAGGGAAGTTAACGGCTCCATGAAGTGGGATTGGAGGCCGCCAAGCAGCGAAGGGTGTTTTCCAGCGTTTGGTTGGTATGCTCAGTTTGCCTGTTACTCTGTGGGTGGAAGCCGGAGGACAGACTAACAGCGTTTGGTTGGTATGCTCAGTTTGCCTGTTACTCTGTGGGTGGAAGCCGGAGGACAGACTAACAGATGCGCCTAACTGTGCGCAAAAGGAGTACCAAGATTTGACGAAAAATTGAAGACCGCGGTCCAATACCACTTCTTGAGGAAATTCGTGAATACGGAAAACGTGATTGACTACCAGTTGGGTGGTCTCCGGCACCGATGGCAATTTAGCCAGAGCGAGAAAATGCGCCACCTTGGAAAACCTATCAACTATGACTAAGATGACCGTGTTGTCCTGAGAAACGGGCAACCCAGTCACAAAGTCTAAAGCTATATAATCGACTGAGCACGGGTAAAGGGTGTAAAGGGTGGGAGTTGGAAACTCTTATTCCGAGCGCAAACAGCGCAGGCGGCAACAAATTTGCACACGTCCCTCTCCATATCAGGCCACCAAAAGCATCTGGAGAAAATTTCCTTGGTGCGGTGAGCGCCAAGATGTGCAGCAAATTGTGAGGAATGACTCCACTGGAGTACCCGAGACCTCACATCGGGAGGTACAAAAAGGCAATTGGTGGGACCCACCCACCCCCCGGGCCCGGGTTTAGGCACAACGCCTCTTGGACCGCCACTTCAATGTCCCACAACACAGACGCTATGATCTGGGCAGCTAGCACAATAGGCTCAGGGGTAGCGGGGCTGTTGAACCGATCGAAGATGCGCAACAGGGCATCCGGTTTAACGTTCTTGGAACCAGGGCGGTACGTCAGTAGAAAATTACGAATCGCGAATTACGTCTTTTCACCTGTCGGTCATATTCCAAATTCCTGTGGTCGGTCCACACAGTAAAGGGGTGCTCAGCAGTGACGCCACTCCTCCAGAGCCAATTTAACAGCCAGCAGCTCCCGATCCTCCATGTCGTAATTCCTCTCGGCCGATAGGAAAGTGCTGGGACAATATGGCACCTACTCCTAATCAACCTCCACAATAAAAGGGAGGGAGGGATTGGGCGTAATTAAAATGGGCTCAGAACTGAGGCTTAAATACCTAGCAGGTAATCAGACAGGTGAAAGGAATGATAAGCGGAGAGAAGCAGAACCCGGAACTGGAACGTGAAAAAAAATCAGAGAGAGAGGACGAGAACCGTAGCGAAACAGGAAAAAATAGCCACGGACCATGACAATTGAAATATTGGCTGTATTGAAATATTAGCTCATTTGTTTTAAATTTCCCACTGGGAAATGGATAAGTGGCTAATATTTCCCAGCAAAGAGAGACTCACCATTGATGACTGTAACATTAATGAGAAGAAATGTTTTACCCTACGGTTTTCTGTCTGGCAGCTTTGAGCACTTCCCCCCTACTATGCTTCATTGAAAAACATTTTGTTAATTTTACTATGCTTTGTGTGATTGATGCTTGCTAATTTCAGTAACTTTGTCCCTTCATTTAGCTTTTAGGCATTAAACATAGCTATTGTCAGCAGTTTAACAATGAATCATTCATGAATTGTTATTAATAAACATAAGTTTGGGTCACAAAAAGTATGGATTGATATATTTTGGTCATCGCTAAAAAAATGTATGCGCTCCTGATCTAACTGATGTGTTCCTAATAGTTAAAACCAAACCAGTATACATATTTTTAAATGACACTTCAAAGTAATTTACTCTGACTCTTCAATATTCAATAAATTCAATCTTGAATTTATCAATAAAGATTGTATATTACATGTACAGTCAAGCCAGAAAGTCTGCACACCCCTTTCACCTTCTCCACGTTTTATTACGTTACAGACTTATACTACAATAGATTGAGCTCATTTTTTTTGCCTCAGACATCTACACATAATAGCCAATAATGACGAAGTGAAAACAGGTTTTTAGAAAATATGCAATTTTATTTTACTGACAAAAATTCAGAGATCTATGCCTTGACACAATCCTTTTTCTGAGGTCTGCAGATAATTCCTTTGACCCCATGGCTTGGAGTTTGCTCTGACATGCACTGTCACCTGTGGGACCTTATATAGGCAGGTGTTAGCAATCCCAATCATGTCCAATCAATTGAATTTATCACAGGTGGACTCCAATTAAGTTGTAGAAACATCTCAAGCAGTATCAGTGGAAACAAAATGCACAGCTCACTTTTGGGTGTCATATCAAAGGGTGTGCACACTTGTGTACACATGATATTTAACATTTAGATTTTTAATAAATTAGCATCTGTCTAAAAACCTGTTTTCACTTTGTCATTATGGGCTATTTTGTGACAAAAAATTAACTCAATCTATTGTAGAATATGTCTGTAACGTAATAAAACGTGGAGAAGGTGAAAGGGGTGTGCAGACTTTCCCGCTTGACTGTATATTACAAACATCAAAGCTTCAGCCGTTATGTTATACAGATCAAAATTCATTTTACAAAGCTAAGACAGGAAATGGTAAACATAACATGAGAGTGGTTCTTGACATCTCAGTGGGAAATGGCATACAATGGTAAAACTCCGGGATTCTGTCTGAAGTCATCCCAAAAAAATTGAAACGTGCAATATGCTGGGAGTTTTATCAGATGCACCATTTAAGCCCTGAAAGAATGAACAAAGCTTTAGCGGTGAGAGAGAAAGAGAGAGAGAGAGAGAGAAAGAGAGGACTGCAATAATGCATCTTCCTAATCAACCATGCTCATCTGGAACTTGTGGAGGGAATATTGAATTTTCAGCCTTAGTAGAATTTTAATGAACTTTCCTGTGTTGCAAAGACTCCCCTCTGCCAATGCAGTTCAATAACCCATCCACCCATGTAATAAGATGTTTTTATTGAAATCTTACATTTCACAGTTTTCTCTTACCTGAAAGAGCTCTGGGGTGCTAACCTGAGGCAGAAGTCCACTTTAAGCAATTCGGGTTGATCACAGATTACTGTTTTGATGAGGGTAGTTATGCAGTTACGATAGCCATCAGAATTTACTTCAATTTAGCTTTAAACTTGAATGACTAAAAACAGACACCTTTTCTAAAACATTTTGTTCTTTAGGTAGTATTTCTCAGACCAATGTATGATGAAAGAATTCAAAATTTGTTTGTGTATTTTCCCTTGATCAGACCATTGTCTATTTCAGGAAAATTTGATACAGAACAATGTCCACAGCCAAATTAAGCAGGAATAAGTTATCATGACCTGACAACCCAGGCGTTCTTCTGTTTTGTTCCATCATATATCTGAATAGAGGGGTAAATATCGAACACGGTCGATGTGACCTAAAATAGGTCATATCCATGAATAGAATATCATATTAAAGATATTACCTTCTATTTTAGATTTATTATAATGGCAGGGACATTATTTTCACAAAGCCAAAAGTGTACAAAGGCTTCTCTAAAGTCCCACACAGACTATAAGATTTTAGTTGGCTTATGCAACAATTTTGCCGTCCCAAAATTTTTCTGCCGAAGAGTGCAGTCATAGGCTCCGACAAAGTTCTGGCAGGATGAGGAATTCTTAACCTTTATTTTGTCATGTGGCTGGTGTTACGAGCCGATCCCGGTGACTGACCAATAGGAATACGGCCGGAAGATGTGTATTTTTTTCTAATACGTATTTTAACTATCTTGTGTGATTCAGTTTTACAGTAGGTGGTTTGAAGATATACAGTATGTACATGTAAAAACAAGCAGAGTGAAATGCATTCTGTCCAGAAATTTTATTTTTATTGTTACTTTCAAGTTTGATTTATTTGATCGCTCAAAGCCGTAAAAATAACATAATTCCCAGATCTCTAGTTTGTGAGGTGCACTTGAAAACGTACCATAGCTGGAAATTGTGAAGTTACTGGAAAGATTGCTTCAAGCTCTCTTTAAAGGATAGACAGCCCATACTGTCCTCAATTTTCCAGTAGTACACATTTACTCATATAGGCCTATATTCTTATGGGGTTCCATATTCAAAGCAATATATACACCCAAAACACTGTAGATGCTAAACATCTCACTTTAAAACCTAGCGGGTCCCGCGGCTTCGGAATACCTTTGTATTCACAACATAAATATTGATTGCTTAACCCAGGTGAAAAAAGATTATACTTAAAATATACTTCGAAAAAGTATATTTTTAGTAGTTTTTGTACTAATTAGGTACTTTGTGCTAAATTGACAGCACTTTAAGTATACTAAGTGCACTAAAGTTCTTCAAAAGTAGAAAAGTAGTCATACTTAAGTGTACTTTAAGTGCAGTGTGTATGTTAAAATTGGACTATTTTTAGTATACTTAAGTGCACTATGTCTGTATGTTAAAATGGGACTATTTTAGTGTACTTAAGTATATTTAAGTGCACTAACAAAAAGTATGATTTGTTGGTATCTTAAAAACGCTTGCAGTACAATTTCATTATGTCACCAGTGCGTTTGAAACAAACTTTAAAAGTATTACGGTGTGTTTGAGACTATACTTCTATACTTATACATTTTAAAATGTATACAAAAGTATACTTGTAATAACTTTTGTATACTTAAATTATATTTTTATTAAACTAAAGTATACTACTTTTTCACCTGGGAATGCTTATCAGACAGGAATTGAAGGTGCATATCCCCTTTTGATAATTAAAAAAAAACATTAAATGGTCATGCCACATTGACCTTTGTGAAAATATAGATGTAAAAATAAAAAAATCTCATTGTCTTTACTGCGTTAACTTGAACAAATCGGAATTGGACAATCGGGATGATGTCAAGACAGTATTGGTCACAACGTGAATAACATTTAATTTCACCAATACAGAATCTCTGGGGTTATTTTGAATAATGTACCGAGTGCAAATATTTTGGGGCCATTTTCTGTAGAATTCTAAGTTCAAAGGAAACACTCATGGTGATGTGGGGAGGACAGTCAACCTCCTGACTATCGACTGACGTAGCCTCGCAAGCCAATCGCAGAGTGTAACGAGATGACTGATGCAAAACGTACAATATGGGTAAGTTGATATTTTAATTTGATATCATTGCACAATTTGACATGTAAGAATACGTCGTTCAGTGTGGAAAGGCCTTAAGAAATAAACATAGACAGGAAGTCTTATCACAGCATTTATGGTATGCATAGGTCTAAAGGTAGTCAGTTATGATGGCAACATCAACCAACACAGCTATCTTTTTGTGGAGGACAACAATTCACACCAGATTACATATTTTTAATTTTACTTAATTTTGTAGTGAATGATTTGTAACTGAAAGTACAGTAATCGGGGATGTTCCGAACCAGCAAAGTTTCTTAAAATTGAATTTGGAGTAGGAAATAGCAGCTGTGAATAAAACTACTCATATTTAGGTTCCACTACAATGAGTCTCTGCTAGGTCTCTATTTTAAAAAAAAATAGATTTTTAGGGCTTCTCAGAATTGTATTGGCCAGCACAGTGCAGAGAGACAGGACAAATGGAAGCAAAAGAGAAAGACAAACACATGGCAAAGGTAGTGCAGCCAGATTCGATCCGCCGACATTGCGGCTTGCAATGAGCATGTGGTCAGTGCTCTACAGGCTACGCCACAGAGACACCCACTACTAGACCTCTCTTTTGTCCTTTGACGGAACACCCTGTGTCCAGAAACAAGTATGAGGAGGGTAGCCGACTGGATATTTAAGAAAACAAACTGAAATGTATTCACTTTACTTTTTTTCCCATCACTGAGACATGCAAGGCTATTTTTTGACACTATTAACCATTCTCTGGAACTTCAGAAGCGGGGTTGCCCACCTCTGCTCCAAATCTGAAAGGGTTCGGCGGATGTACGAGGAATGTAAAAAAAACAACAGCAAAAAGAGCTGTTTATCAGTCCATGGTGCAGTTACAAAGACCTCCTTGAATTGGACACCATGAGTAAAAAAAACATATCAAGTGGTGACACGCTCGCATTAGGAACGTGGTGATGTTTGTTCAAGGAAGGGGACTGGGATAGCAGTGTGTAATTGTCCGCTGGTGGAAATCGAACAGTAATCCTGCTGAGTTGCTTTCAAACATGGCCTAGGTCAACGGGATTGAGCCCGTGCAGTGCAGGCTGTCCAGCCGGCTGACAGAGATGAAATCAACAGCAACGTTGTCTGGGAGGAGGAACAGTGGGGTGCAGTGAACCCAAACAGATTCCCTTCTGTTTTTTATGCAGCAAAATTACAGCAACATTTGCAATCTCGTGCTGTCTGTGTTGAGGAGCATTATTTTCGGTTTCCTCAGCTCAACGTGTGATCAAAGTCAAAGTTTGTCAGCCGCGGAACTTCTTACACATTCTAAAACTAGGAACAGACTTTTCCTCGAACGCTTCTCCCCCGAGCTTTCATCTGGAGGATATAGGTTTAACAAAATAATGGCGTCACGCATGCATGTTCCATTTGAAAGGCACGCGACAATGTTTGCGTTGTAATGGCGAAACGGTTTCTCTGAATGTTTTCCGCACCCAACCACCTCTGCTGTTCATTTTCATGCGCTTTCATGTTAACATCAGAAAGCTGTGTGCGCTTGCAGAACGAGACATCTCATTCTAAGCCGTATCCTCGAGGACAAATATGTCATGAAAATTATTCCCGGTTTATTGGGTTTGAAGAAACCCATCTGAATTCCACAAAATTATGTGGAATGGAACACTGTAAAACAATAGATACCATAAGTATATGCATATGCAGTATGTGCATGCTATGTGTGTGTGTGTGTGTGTGTGTGTGTGTGTGTGTGTGTGTGTGTGTGTGTGTGTGTGTCGGGCTGGTGCTCAGATGTCAGGGCTTTAATTTAGGGCACTTTTCTATGGTTTATTACCTGGGAGGTGCTGCAGACACAGATCAATAGAGACAATCTATGAAGTGATTCCAAGATGTAAAAGGAAGAAATGGGTGTTTAAGAGAAGGTTTGCAGGGATGGTCTTTTCTTTTTCCTGGCAAGATAATCATGGGTCGGGGAGGCTCTGAGCGTGACATCACAAATAAGCACCCCTGTGTGTTTGGCAGAGGTTCAGGAAACAGGACAGTTTGTGCTAGTTGAGGAAAATCAACCTCTACATGGCCTCACCCTTTTGTGTACTTTAGGCTTGTACAGTAGCCAGGGACTCATATGCCATCGCCAGCCCACAGGCAATTCTCTCTTATGAAATGTAATTTAATGTAAATTAAAAAGGGATTGGATTTGTAGCAACAGTATGTCTACGTTTAATATTAATAATTTGTATAGTTATAGTATAATTTAGTATAATAATAATTTTTATGATAGCTGAGAATGTATTTCAATTATGCAGTTACTTCCAGATTACATATTGTTTATGGTTCGATCGTTACGCTTTTGTTAGAAATACAATACTGGAACAAACAAATTCAGCAGTGTTCTCTTTATAATCCCTAGTGCTGTAGGCTCATGTATTATATTTAATACTTCTTTTAAATTTAACAACAAAACATGCATACAGCACAATGTTGATCTGTTTGAAATATGCAAAGCTACAGGCACCTCTGTAAATAGATGTAAATAAAGATATTAATACAATCCTAAAACAGACTGATGCCTGAATGTGGCTTTTCAACATTACCCTGTATATTGTAATTGTGTTGTGCAAATAATCGTTGTGCAAATAATCATTCCACAACAGATATTACACATATTACTCATATTCCTCAAACTACTATTGATGGGAGCTGGTTTACATTAATAGTTTCAGTACAATAAGCCAAACTAATGTCAAAGTAGCCAACTAGTGATACTAAGTAGGCTGGTACTTTATTGGGACAGTCAAGTTCTCATCATTCAGGAAGCGCATATAGCATCTATCTCTCTGTACACTTCTAAAGGGTTCTACAACTGAGAGAACTCCAAACATAGTAGCAATGATGTTTATATTTTTAATTCATACATACCTCCATAATCTATGGTTGACATAAATATAGGTTGACAAGAACAAGTACAACTACCAATAATTCAGAGATTTTCTTAATTGAGGCAATCACTTGTCTTTGTTTGATTTGGCGATTAGGATGTACAATATTGGTGATTCACAGGGTTTCAGTCAGAAGAATCAAAATCCTCTTATTATCATCTGTCCAACATCTGTCATAAACCAAATAAAGTCAAAATAAAGATTTAGGAAAACACATTCATAGCTACACCACTGCTTTGCATTCTGTTCCTATTTGCTTCCCAGTGTTGAAGACACATGCAGCCACCTCTCCCATACCCCCAATACATACAAGTCATTGGCTCCCCATGTGTTCCCAGAATATCCAATTGGCTCAGGGATGTTTTGTGAGCACTCATGAATCTATGTGAAAGATTCAAGTATTGTAGAACGGTAAGGTTTGTACACCTAGCATTTGTGGCATGGGTGCTTAGAGAGAAAAATATAAAAAGAGATATATTCTCAAGTGCTGTGTGTGGGAAATGGTCTCGCAGTTGAGAAGATGTCGTTTTACCTGATGCAGTTTTTCATGTGGCAGGTCTTGAGTTGTGTATCTCTCCATATGGTGACACATTATAGGGAAGAGTTTCCTATTCACATCAATGGCATGTACACTATAACCCCCATATTATCAGGAACACAATGCTTTTAAATTTGTAATCAATACCGTTGCTAGGATAGTTGCCTTTTTGTCAAATTCTGTCATCCAGATTTAGATGAAAATTCTAGAAACATAATGCTGCAGGGGTGCTACTGGATCAAATGGGTAGATTAAAAGGCTAAAAGTTAGAACTGACTCTTATTTTTAGCTATTGAAACAGGGATGGTTTGAATTTTTAAGCTGGTATTGTGGACAAAACCTAGAGCAAAGGTATCTTTAACAATGCATTGGTTGAAAAGGTAAACAAAGCTTTTTCGGAATGAAAACGTAGACCTATCGGCCACATTAACCTATTAGCTGTAGCTTATAAGACCTATAAGCCACATTTCTACATCAAATGATGAATATTGGTTTTTAAGAGGAGGGTACCTGTGCAATCTGCCTTTTAGTTTGAAAAGTTATATATTACGATATAACTATTTAGCCAATGTTAATTATACAAAAAGGCAATGGATAAGTTATTTATGGGGGGAAAACAAACTGCTAAATCAGAAACACCAACAACAAGCAGGTCAAATGACATGGATTCATAACTGAAAATGATAAAATACAACAATGCATATTTTTCACAAGCACAGTGGAAGGTGGAGAAGGGAGGAATTAGCATGTGTGCTTAAAAAACATTTGCTGCAGAAAAAAGCGAATGAACCTTTCACACTGGCATGTTCAACCGAGTCATACTGGGGTCTGGATAGCTGGATAACTGGATAGCTGCTATGTTATGAGAAAGATGTGCTTTGTCTGATCTGTTTTGTAGTTGCTCCAATGACCTTCTGTATGCATATTGCTTTGGATAAAAGCTTCTGCCAAATGAATGTAATGTAATGTAATGGGTCAGCATGTGTGCGAGAGGGTTCACAATGTATTTCTCGGGTTGTTAAACCTGGTTTAATTCAAACTTGGTGCTTGACTGAGTTGATAAGGGGGTCGGTACCATGCTTTTAAGATTATGTCTGCATTGTGGGGGTAGGGCTCTTGCGAGGGTGCAAATCCAAATGACCTAATCGTTCGCTGTGTGAATGGGGAGTAAGTCAGAACAACACAGTTTTCCTATTTTATCATTTGGAATTAAAAATGTTGGGCAATAATATTGTTGAGAATCACCTGTTACATACAGTACACAGCAAAAGTATTGGCAACCCTGGAAAATAAAAAAAGGCTATTAAATAATGTCTGTCATTTATCAGCATGACCTTACACTCAAAATACGAGAAACATATAATTTTTAATTTAGATTGTTATTAAAAAAATATATATAAAATTGGTAACAAAAATTTTGCCACAATTATTGGCAATGCTAGAATTAGTTACAAGCAAAACCTCTATAAAGTATGTTCCCAATTCATAGTTTCCTTTTTTAGTTTTTAGAAACTATTATGGTCATTCTCAAATTCCTGTTTCACTGGGGAATAAATATGCAGTGACACACAGGTCAAAACCCAATCCTAAACTGAGACCTCTGGTCTCATAGACTATGGCCTCACAGACTCTAATGGTGTATTTCTGGGCACAAGTCTACATAATATATTTTCCCAGAAAAATAAGCTATTTTTTTTTTTGAACTGTAAATATTTCAGTTAACATTTAATATATATATACACAGAGTTAACATCCATATATGAGTGTAAGTATTTATTTTTTGTTGTGAAAAATGAATGAAGCCCAATAGGAAAGCGCAAATTATAGATATCAGCAGAGGGCGACATTCTATCCGAAAGCTGGCCCCTTGGTATATAAAGGGTGAAATGGGACAAGACTTCTGCTATCTCCCAACACGTGACACATTGCTGAGAGATTGAGATGCAACCTTACATAATTTGATATGACAAGAAGAGGCGAGTCATCCACCACCTGAACCAGACAAGTAGGAACAATAAATAGCCAGAGGGTGCACTGACAATGAGTGTTTCTGAGAAATTTTTACAGAACAGCTTTGCAATAAGTGAATCCTAATGACTTTTTTCATGAGAGATGTTGTTTTTTATTGTGGGTTCATGCAGTGTGTCATAAAATGACAGGAGATAAGAATAAGGCTGGGTGTATGTCATGGAGCAGTCACAGCAAAGTTGTTGAAAATTGTCAAAAAGAGGCAGAAATCAGACATTATATATTAAATTAACCAATCGATCTCATGCGCAGCAGTTGGATTGAAATAACACGTGCAACTGTTATTTCCTTGCAGAAATTGTGCATAAAGTGCTCCATAAATCCATGGGCGCTATCTTACACCCGGCGCTAACCAAAACGCAAGTGTCTTTGCTACCTTACACCTGGCGGAGAGTTCATTATAGCGCCTGGCGCTCACGTTGTTTAAATACCAAGTCATCTTGCGCCCATTGCAAGTGAACTGGGCGGGCTGGTCTTAAGATGAGGAGTGGCCAGGATAATTTTTGGCCTATTGCTATCTTGAGCCAGCATCTTACTATCTTGTGCTTGCGCTAAAACCACCACAAACCAGGGGCTTGTTTCACGAAAGCAATTTTCACTCACAAACGCGTTTGATGAAAATTCATCGCATGCACATCCTTCGCAAATCGCAAATAAAAGTGAGACGACTAAAGGCTGCTCGCAAAACATTTTTTCCTTTGATTGTGCGGAGACGGAGGCAGAATCTTCTTTGTGAGTTGTTAGAAAGATATCACTTACAAAAACGCAGTAGCCTACATAAAAGTTAGACCACTGAGTGGTTCCTTGCTGCAATTGATGGGTCGCAAATTCCCAACAGGGCATCGACTGAGAACGAACACACTTCTGTGTGTAGAAAAGTAGCCTAACACTTGTTAAACACTTCTTACAAGTTGTATGTGATGCCCTGGGACTAAATGGGAGCGCACACGACATCTACATTTGGAGAAACTGTGTGATCAATTTGTCTTACTGATGGATGGCTTCTAGGTGACAACGAGTAGGTTTAATGAGTAGGTTTAATTTGAATATAACAAATAGCAATACGCATAACGTTACTATAAAGTGTAGGCTATATTAGGCCTACTGTGGAGACCTAATAGTTAAAATAAAATTTATATTTAAAATTACATTTTTATATTAGCCTACAATGCATAAATCCAATTTAATCTGACCACAAGGTGAATTTTTCAACACACCCCACCATCCTCCCAGATACCACTCACAATCTTGGCTACACCCGTGGCTCAGCCCACACAGAACGAAGGGCGATGCAATCTTGCTATGTATCCTTAATGGTCAGCATTCAGCAGATGATGCTGATTAATGTTTTTCCTGAAGGGCAAATATGAATCGTGCTTTGGCCATTAACATAGTTTTAATGTGATATTTTTATATTATAAAGTTGGATTAAAGTCAGACATGATAAATTGTAACATAATTTTGGTTATTAAAAGTATTTTGAATATTTTACAGACAATAAAGTACGCTGTAATCGATAGCGCCACCTTTAGTTTGCGTTTTGGGATAATTGACAAAAAACGAGGCAGGGGGATGAGAACGATTGCAGATGTACGGATTGCCTACATGAACGCACTTTTTGACATGTGTTCGTGGCTTGCAATTGCGATTTCTACGTGAAACACTCCAAAAAGAGATCTGGCAGATCGCAGCTCGCAACTTTCGTGAAACGAGTTCCTGGTCTAAAGTCATGTCGCAATTGTTCACATGTTATTTTAACGGCGCATATAAGGGCGTCTATATAGGCATGTGCATAATGCGCGTACACCCTCCTGTCTGTTACACACAGGGGCGCGCACAAGCATGACTACAAATATCAAGATTACAATTTAGGCTATATCAAAAAATGCATAATAATAAAAGGGTACGTAGGTCAAAGACCACATACCTGTCTCTCAGCGAAGGGGAATGCCACATTAAATTGCTTTCAGCCGACTCCATCAACATCCAGGCTGTGTGATGGTACGTGTACGGTTACATGTATAGACTATGTTATGAGAAAGATAACATCTCTGGACTTCTGTCACGTCCCGTGCCTCTGTTCCGATTTCCTGGTTTCCTGTTTCTATGTGTATTCCGTTCCATGTTTTTCCTCTCTCCCTCCATTTTGTGTTTCCACTTCCCCACACCTGAATTGTGTTCTCATCTCACCTGTTCCTCGTTGTCTCGTCAGTAATCTGGCATATAGCCTCCCCAGTTTTTTTGTTCTGTGCCAGATCGTCTTGTGCCCTGCCTTGTGCTTAAGTTGTCATTTTACTTTCCAGCCCTTTTGATTCCTGTCTGTTACCTGCCTGCCCCTTGTTCCTGTGTTCAGTCCTGTGTACCCGTCCAGTTTGTGTTTTCCTGCCGGTCCAGCCTGCCCCTGTCCTGCCTGTTCCCATCCAACCTGTTCCTGTCTCTGAGTCCTGCATTTGGGTCCTATCCTGTACATAGCCATAACAGAACGATCTGGACGCGGGAGACTTTATTACAAGTAAGCCCACACAGGGTAGCAGGCAGGAGGTCTGGAACAGGCAGGCTGGAGCAGGGTTGGGCAAGATAACATAGGGCTGGAGTCGGGACAGAACCAGGATGAGGCAGGAGGGCTGGACAAGAACAGGGCTGAACGGGAACAGGCAAGGCAGGCAGGAGAACCGGAGCAGGGCTGGACAGGAGCAGGCAGGACAGGGGCAGGATGGACAAGCAGGAGAACACAAACTGGACGGGTACACAGGAACGAGGGGCAGGCAGGGAACAGACAGGAATCAAAAGGGCTGGAAAGTAAAATGACAACTTAAGCACAATGCAGAGCACAAGATGATCTGGCAGAACAAAGAAACTGGGAAGACTATATGCCAGATTACTGACGAGACAACGAGGAACAGGTGAGACGAGAACACAATTCAGCTGCGGGGAAGTGGAAACACAAAATGGAGGGAGAGAGTGAAAACACGAAACGGAATGCACATAGAAACAGAAAACCAGGAAATCGGGACAGAGGCATGGGGTGCGACACCATCAACACGCGAAAGATCAGAGAACACACAAATGAAACGCAACAAAAGGTTGTTGACCTTCATAAATCAGGCAATGGCAATGGCAATGGCAATATAGAGAAATAGCTTAATGTCTGAACCTACCTATTTTAACCATTAGGGCAATAATTGAGAAGTTTAAAGCAAATGGCGCTGTGATGAACAGAGAATTGCAGAAGTTGGTTGCATCCTGGGGTCACCAAGTCTCCAAAAGTGCAATTAGACAATATTTCTATGCCAACAAGCTATTTAGAAGGCTTGCTAGAAGAAAGCCTCTGCTGTCATCATACCAAAAATGTAAGCACCTGGATTCTGCTAAATGTTACTGATATTTAGATTGGAACCAGATACTATGGTCAGATGAGTCAAAAATGTTGTTTTTCTTGGCAATACATGTAAATACTGTAAATACTAATGGTTAGTTTGGAGCAATAAGAGGCTTAGTTATGCAGAAAAGAGCCTTATTCCCACCGTGAGGTATGGTGATGGATCTACGATGCTGTGGGGCTGTTTATCCTCCAAAGGCCCTAGGAACATGGCATCATGTCTTCGCAGGGGTAGGCAGTGCAGGTTAGCGAACTAGGCTTGTAATCACAGAGGTTGTGGGCTTGAATACCAGCTGTTGTAGGCTACCCTTGAGCAAGGTGCTCAATTTGAATGGCTTTAGTGAAATATACAACGATATACCACGGCTGTATTTAATTCTCGTGTACATTAATTTCCTATAAAGGGGCACCTATGAAGCAGTTCCAAATTAAAACGCTGTCTACGTTATCTACTGCCAGAGCCATAGATTCGCCTCTTTTATGAATAGTAACAGTCAACAGTCTATAACAGCTGATTAATACCACTGGTAAATACTATCTTAGTGAAAACAACTTTAATTTACAAAAACATTTTTGTGGTTGGAGGTGCAGTATTTATTCAGTTTGGAAATATTGC
This sequence comes from Ilyophis sp. 1 JC-2022, assembly GCA_022702515.1. Taxonomy (NCBI): domain Eukaryota; kingdom Metazoa; phylum Chordata; class Actinopteri; order Anguilliformes; family Synaphobranchidae; genus Ilyophis; species Ilyophis sp. 1 JC-2022. Next base: position 40,805,090 of record CM040406.1, read on the forward strand.
CGTAACATAGTAGGAATTTAGCTACCTTGTGGAACGTTATGAACATGCTGACTGGTTGCGAATGCGAGTAAGTTACTTCACAAAGCACGTGTCTGTATAAAAACTTTATCCGGCAAAATTTCTTAGGAATGACAGGTTACATCTAACAAACTGTTCCCATTTCATGATGCAAAACTCAAATCAATTTACATACCAAACCATTTATTAAAAAGCAAGACAAGAGGGAGGTAAATTTGATTCAGTTATGGTTTCATGCAATTTTCTGAAATAATGGTAATCGTATGGTATAAAAACGAGAAATAACTTCTTTTTTTCCCCTGATATAATAATTATTTTAAGAATTAACTGCGAGAGGTTTCTGCATAACAACAGTCCAAATAGAACTGTCGACCAGAAATAGAATTAACGGGAGGATTTTGCGTAACAACGGTCCAAATAGAACTATCAACCAGTTTTGTTTGACAACGCTAAAGCAATATGCCCAAAGGGCCAAGGAAAGATATTTCAATTTCAGCTGATTAATTAGATAAAAATCAGTAAAGATAAAAGTAACTAATATATAATTGTTGGTAACTGTGGTATAAGTGGAATAAACCACTCCGGTCTGTCCCGTTATTGCAGAATATCAACACGGTGCACCCTAGAATACCGGCGTGCTTTGGTTGATACTTTGCGTGGATATACACAGTTGGCGTACTTCGGTAGAAAGTGGTTTTCGAAAATACCGTGCATAACAAGGTCTTTGGATGTTGTGAGTAACCGAGTCATTATATTTGGAAAGAGATGTTGTTGTTGATTTTTTAGAATGTTAATTTTTGGTGCATTGAGCGCCACAAACTTTGGACCCGTTGAGGTCCATTCTATCAGGGTGATACCACGGTGCTTGGCAAGCTTGTTAAGTGAGTCATTTATTTTTTTGCAATGGTAAATACAGTAAGGTTGATATTAATTGGGGGTGAATAATAACATTGTTTCTATTTCTTTCTTTCACAATCCATACACTGGTTGGGTAGGCTAGTCAGTGTGTGTGTGTGTGGCATTGGGGGTTTTAATATTTCACAATGTAGAGACAATTATTATTATTTTATTAATTTTCAAGACCAGTCTTTGTTATGTTATGGATGCAATACTTAAGTTTCAATTCTATGATTAAATATATTTTTAAATGAAAGGTCTCATTAACAGTGCCTATATAAAGTTCTGTTATGACACTGCACAACATTGACATGTTGACAGGTTAATAACCACATTTTTCCTGAGATATGAGACCTCTGTTCCCATATAAAAAGCACCCATGGATTATACATGCATTTCAGCCATTTTATGTCAGTATAGCAGTTAATAAACTTCCCAACAGTTAAATGCACCAATGGAATGCTGCAGGAATTTTGTTAACCTTCTGAGAACTATCCAATGCACTCTATTCTGGTGTCTGTACTGTATTAAATGCATTGTTTTTGGGTGTCTCCTATCTTCATCTCCCTTGTACCTCACTTTGCTTGGTCTCTCTGTTAACATGTGTAAATAAAACATGGGTCATGTGTGTAAACATGTGAATATAGTACAAGTACAATTTAAAATTATAAACATCTGCTAAATAAATATTCCCTGGCTACACTGGAATATTCAGTACATGTCGCCTGGGTGTGCAGTTTTTTGGGGTATAGAATACGGGCAGAGGAACCGATAAAGAGGTAAAATAGAAGTATTGTCACAATCAGTGGCCAAAGTTCATTGGGTATAATAATCAGTTTTGAATAGAAAAATATAATAATTTGAAGAAAAAAAAACCCCCTCCAAACACAAGACAAAAACAATGAAGAAATCAACCAAGGTAAAATCAGATGTTTAGTAAAGGGTGACGTACTGTTGTTCAAGAGTTGTGGAAATTCAGTCTTGAAAAGAAGAGCTCCTGCTCCTTCCCTGTGTTTCCGTAGATTCCGTCAGACGCATTCATGACACTGGTAATCAAGGCTTTACACCATAACCATCAACCTGGAAAAAGTGTAACTCCAACTTCAAACGTTAATGAAGGATAAGGCCCACAACAACAATCACCTGCAGAACAGCTATACATTTTAACCACTATGGCATTCTGGGATTGAAGCAGAACAGTATAAACCAAGTTGCTCTGTTTGTCACAGACGAATACCTTTGTCAATGAACAATTAATTAAATAGGCGAGGGATCATCTTTACCCCTAAGCTCTACAGAGTCCATGTCCCAAACGCCAGATTGCATCCTAACATGGACAGCTTTGGAAAGAACATTTTATTGCTAGGCACGTCCTCACGTTCAATGCAAAACAATAAATGCGGTAATGCAGTGGCAACACACAAAATAAAAATGTTTATGGAAATACACAATAATTGAAAAGCAATGAACAAACAAAAATAAAGGCCCACTTATATGCACATGTTCATAAAAATGAAAACAAATTAAGATTGCAAAACTAAACCACAAATGTCGATAAACAATTTCTAATTAAAAAAAAAGCTGAATAGAGATGAGAGCATTTCAGTGGACTGTGACAGCAGACATGGCAGTAAAAATCACACTGTATTTAAGTAGGTTCTCTCAACTGCACATCAGCATCCATTATTTTCTGTCTTTATTATTATATGTATATTCCTTTTTAAATAAAAATAACATGAAATAATTGATAACAAGGAAGCCTTGATACAATTAAGAAGGGCATTTTGTATTTGATTGACAACTTCCAGTAGTCAAATATTCATGCGACTTAGAAACATCAGCGAGAAAGTTTAGATCTCTAACCTAACAATATTTTTTCTCCTCTCTTTACAAAATATGCGTATATTTTCAATGCTCCAAAGTCTTTCTCCATTTCAGATAACAGTTTTGATTTTCTTCATGAAATACACTGATAAACCAAATGATCAGTCTGTACAATAAAATTACTAAAAAAATTACAACTTAAATGTTATGTACAATATCTACCTACAAAGTACAACAGCTATAATGTAATAAAATATGTAAACAAATTTGTTGTTTGACACAGTTGACTGTGACAACAGATAAAATTCACACTTTTCACATTAGATTTATTTCTGTTTAAACATCCTTAACAGTGTTATAGTACTGTAGGAGTCCTCTGTTAGACATTTAGAGATCATTTCTGTCACAGCAGCTTGATAAAAATAAAATAGAAGGGGAGGAAATGGACAAACACACAGAAGGCTGCAAAGTCAACTGCATAACCAGCACTGATTGAAAATAAAAATATATATCTGGGATTTTCTTTTTCTTTGTTGTCAACTTAAGATGAAACAGAAAAGTTGCTTTGATGATGAATTGTTTGGCCTGGTAGATCTGCTCAAATGAACACCATATATAGTAGCATTGGGATGGCATGCATTACAATCAGATGCTTTACCGAGAAGAAAAACCGACCACCTTTCTCCACATAGGACTCTTCAGCATCATAGTCGGTTATAGGATTAAAAGAATTAGGCTGAGCTCAGTTAACAGTGCTGCGAGATTATCAAAGATCTGTTTAGACCATTTTTCTCACATTTTTTCATTTAATACATTGCTTTTTTTTTTGCACAGAGCAAAAAAATTATAAGACACCACACTTTATAATGTAGAAACAATACAAAGTTGTCATTTTTTTATGGCAAGAGTCCTTTTTTGACTTTTACAATGATCCTTTTTTCTGACCCACTCTTGTAAAGATGCCAGCACTACATGTCGCACACATGCTTGAAATGGCCAAAATTATGATCTTTTCTTTACAGGGTTACAAAAAACAAGGTTTACGCCAAGGATCACATACCTCTAAAAGTCACTTAGGATAATGATGTCGCTGTGAAATATTCTACACTGATAACGTCTCTGACCAGATAGAAGAATAAGGTCACTAATGTTGCTATTAGCCTTCTCGGTATGCTTACAATAGTAAGTGTGCTTTATATTACAGTACATTTCATAGTTCACTGACTCAGCGCAATGTCGCAGTTCTCTCTTTCCCTTCATTCATTGCAGCTCCTCACATGATAATTGTTTTATAATGTCCTTTTTTAGTATCTTTTCGGTTGACATTGTATTTTACACGTAGTACTCCTTGTCCTTGTTTTTCTGTTTCTTGCTGCTGCTTTTTGAACTTTGCTGTTTGTCCTTTACCACTGCGCCGTTCGTCTGTGCTGAGTTGGTTATGTAATTTCTTGTTTCGTCCACTTGGTATGATCCCTCGTCCCTGTTTCTGTACTTATACATAGCATACAGTAGAATAAGGATGCATAAAGCGGCTGCAGCAACTATTCCGACGACCATTCCAGTGGTGCTGCTAGATTCACGGACCACCTCTGAGGCCCCCGGAACCCGCTTGATTCCTGGCTCCGTGGGGTTTGCTGTGGGTACATTACGGAACATGGGGGAGGTTATTAATGAGTTCTTCAGCTTTGTGCTGTCTACCTCATAGGAAGTGGGCAATGGAAGCAAGACTATGTCTGGCTGGGGTTTTAGCTCTCGGTTATTCATTTTGCCTGCAGGCAGTTTGGGTGGCGTTTCTGGCGTAGAGGAAGTTGTGGAGTGACTCAGCTCAGGGGACAAGGGTGTGGTAGTAGTCCTACCAGATTCGTAGGCTTTGTTAGGTCTAAAGTCCTTGGATTCCCACTTAGGCGCGTGAGCTTTGTAGCCACCTTCAAAGGCCGACGTAGACAAGGTCTTATCTGTTACCAAGGAGAAGGTGGTGTAAAAATCTTCATCATCAGTAGGGGGCAGGTTAGAGTCGAACGTTTCCCCTGAGCCATACCCAGATATCACCAAGCCATCATCATCACAATCATCGCTGCCTTGGTCCGACAAGCAAGGTAACCCCGCCTCAGTGGCCATGGACAGGGACTCTTTGGTGGTCTCAATAATGGTAAGGAGGGGACGAAAGGTTGTGGGGAGGGTAATGGAGGGTGCACGAGGAGCTACAGGAGGGAGTGCTAAGGGATCCTCTATAAGTACAGGGAATACTAATTCATCTCCTAGAATTGAAAAGAAATAAAAGACAAATGTTAGAACAGAGCAAATACTTTTGGGTCACTATAATATATAATATATATAAATTAACATAAGTAAACTTGGTAGAAGTAATAAAAAAAAAACTGCAACATACCAATAACATATTAATAAAAAGAGAATCAAACAATACCAAAAACCGAAAATAAAATAGCAAAAACAAACAAAACTATTACACTGCATCAAAAGGCTTCATGGGATATCTAAGGGTGAGCCAGACATTAGTCCTAATCAAATAAAACATGGTTGTATCCACCAGTAGAAATGATAAACTGGGTAATAGGAAAAAACTTGAATGTATGAAGTCTTAAGGTTCATTCATTAAGAAAATGTACCATCAAGCTTGTGCTTGGGATTTATAGATTTGACCTGGCCTGTATGCACAGCTGTATATAATACCATATATGTAATGTACCATAAAAGAAACTAAAGATGATATTTTTTAAAGTGTATGCAGAGCCCTGTCACCCTCATTAACACAAGGATCTAAATGGGAAACAAGAGCGATCTAAGGTTCTAAAGAGGGTGTAATGACGGCAGATCCCAGTGCCCAACCTTCAAAACTTTCAACCGTCCTCATTAAAGCTTCGAGTCTGGCTCCCCCACAGGCCCAAGTTTCCTGCCTTTTGATTGGCTTTATACAGCTACCAAAATGGCAGAACGTCGCCAAAGGGTTCAGTGAGCAACTGGATGTTGACCTTTTGACAGTGTGCCTATCGTGTGCTCTTTCTTCGTTGTGTATTTTGTCTGGATATGCGATCATAGATGTTGGTTATGGGCCTATATTACATAGATGTACATTTTAAATGCTGTTATCCTCATATCATAATGCAGCCCCATCCCCTCTACATGTACAATGATAAGTGAAATAGCTCGGTACATCTATCAGATTTCTTTCCCTGTCTCAAGCAAAGCAGCTCATTAAAAACACAAGAAAACAAGACAACAGCAATACAGGGATCATGTACTGATTAAAGACTCTCTGGGAGTTATGCATTTGCATTGCAAATTTTTACAGCTAAAAAGGCTAGTTTTAAGTTGTACTTGCTGGAAAAGGATGGTGATGGCACTAGGGTGCGTGTGTGCGTGCGTTTGTTTGTTTGTGGTTGTTTGCATGCATAGGGAGGCATTTATGTGAAATAAAATATCCAGCAGAAGAGGCAGTTTTGGAATATTTGCTTTAATTAATATGGTTTCTTGAGCAAAAGGAACAGTCAGTTGATCACTGAAGTGGCCAAAATACTCTGCCATGGTGGCTGCTTATATACTGAAAAGGCTTGCATATAGAGCATTAAACAACGATGCAAATATAAAATCATACAAAAGAAAAGTCAAGGCAAACATACAGTTAAAACATTATTTAGTACTCACAAGTTACAGCAAACATTACGCTAGACATTCACAAACTAAAGGCACAGCTAGACTTATTAAAAAGGCTTAGGACATCTAAAAAAAGAAATAAAAGCAAAACTTATAAAAATATAATTCAGCTTAGAAAATCATAACAGCCTACAAAAAAAGGTATCGAAGAAAGAAAGCATACCACATAGTTTCCGTCAACTTACATCAACAAATTGCCCGCATGATTTTGGCATGAAGAAAAAAAAAATTTACAAAAGAAAGTTGTGTAAGAATGCTCTTGGACAAGTATAGTTAAATTTTTGTAAAATTTACTTTAGCAATTGTATTTCTTGTTTAATATATTTTAGACAAGATGGTACAGGGAGGCAACAACACATACATCCACACCACATAACATGAAAAATAAACTTCACCATTATTCTGTTTTGTTTTTTTTCTTTTCTCCTTGATAAATAACTCATCATGTATTACAAAAAAACTGTACATCTATAACTTTTGCATTGATAGATTTGCTCTTTTCAATAAATATCTACATTCTAATTATTTAAAGTTTTTGCTTAGATTTATTTATTCTTTTGATTTGAATGAATGGATGGCTGTACATATTTTAACATTGCTAGAGAGGAAGAGGAAGGATGCGAGGGGGATTGGACCTATGAACATACTACATAGGGAATGAGGATGAGGAGGGTGAATGTGTAAGTCAGTTGCCATGTCCATGTAAGGGCAGTACGAAGCGGTCGGGCGGCATTAGAGCTTTTGGCTGTAAGGAAGGGATGGGGATATACAAACAATGAGCATATTCATGCCCATCTACAAAAAAGAACATAACTCTAACACTGACAATCTCACAAACCCTAAACTGCAACTTCTTCACCATGCAGTTCAATCATTCATTAATTCAATTATTTATCAAAAATGTAGCTTTGAAAAATTAGAAAACATAGAGAAAAAGTCAAGCTAAAGAAAGATCTGGAACCCCTTCACTGATAGGGATGTGGAACATTTATGTATTTTTCACTTTTATAGTTATATGTATGACTTCGGGAAGGAGACCTTTATGGCATTTCTCATTTCATTTTGAGCATCTCCAATGTGTGATTTCCACATTATACACATTAGTCCATTTCAAATATGCCTTACAGCCCACAGAACATTCACTGGAGTGGTTCCAAATCCAAAAATAAAGAAACAAAGAAAATATATATTTATGAAAGTAATACTATAGATGATTCAAATATTCACAGCTAATTTTCAGCTTTTAGACATCAATTTTGAACAAAACCAAACAGATCTGCAATTAAAAAAACCAACAAAATGATATATATTTAAATAGATAAACTATGAAAAAAATATTCCCAAGGGAAGAAAGAACAAAGCAATTTCAATTTTCACACACTATTATAGATGAACAACCAGATGCACACACTAAAACCAACACACAGTCAAGAGGGACAGTTTATAGGCAACTGTCACCTCCTTCATGTGTTCCAACGACAAATATATCTGTTATTAGTAGTTTTAAAACATATAACAGGCGTGCAGTCTGGATGTACGTCAAAGAGAGAAGAAATTGGCTGAAAATGGGTTATTTTTTACTGCAAGATGTTAATGCATGCTTAAAGTAAGTTGCATTTAGGGAAAGTAGAAGAACGTTACAGCAAGCTAGGGTAAGGAGGTTAGCAGGTTGAGAAAGGTTATAGGTCAGAGGAACAGTTCAACCAAGGGCTGTAGGTTCTTGTGGATACACAGTAAATATTGGAAACAAACGTGGGTGAAATAGCAAAGGGACAGAAAGCACTTCACGAGATTATGTGATATCAAGGTACACAGCGAGCATTTAAACATGTTTAAGTGTAATTTAAGGATATTTCCTTCATGGTTACGTCTATTTAGTGCTTTGTGTCAAAATAACTGCTTGACTTTGGATATATCAAGCTGTTTGCCTGGTTTTTAACATTGGATAATTTTGGACAGTGAGGATAATGTATGATACTCAGCACAGGACCTACAGTCATTGGTTAAACACTGTAACAGAGTATTGAGGAATTCCACAAGAGGGCACAAGGTTTTAATGCTGAAATTAAACGGAACAGTAGTGCACTGTATGCTATTGATTTAACTTGAAAATTGATACTGTTGAACTCTTATTACTTGGTCTATCTTATGTTATGTCTCTGCGCATTAGATGTCCATTAGATGGCATTGTTGTGTTCTCATGTGTCCTGCTTAATTTAAAGAAAGTGGTTATAATTGTAACACATGCAAATATTTAACCCCAAAAAATATAAATAATTAAAATAAAATAATCCAATGAAATGACAAACAATCCCATTTTGAACCCTTGTGAAAATTCTGCCATCTCTGGACGTAGGACATATTTTTTTGCGGGCTGTATAGAATGTGTGTAAAAGATGAATACCACTGGCTTTATCATGTAATAACAGACGCCGGTGAAGGCACTGAAAAAGCACCTACAGATTTGACATATTTCACTCTTGACAAGGTGTCTGGATTTCTAGATGTGAATTGCTTCTGTGATCTGAAGGACACTGCGGTAAAAGGCTTTGTAAAATGCCACCCTCTTCAAACCTGGTGGCTTACTTCTTGTTGGGATGTTCAAGGATATTTCAGTGAAAATGTGGTTCAACCAGAAAGGTAAAGACTTCTGGGGAACAAGGCAGATTTAAAAAAATATGTTTTTTAAGAGTCACAGTCCTGTGAAATAGCTTTTATGCTCTTTCTGGGTGTTAGGGACAAGGTTTGAGGAGTGTAAATCGATCATGAAAAGTCATGAAAGTAGTGTTGTAGTAGTAGTTTTTTCTAGTAAAGACAATGTTCTGTGTAAGGACGTATACCTATAATGTGTTTGTAACGTAATGTGCTTGATATAGTACAATTTATCAAACACAGTCTTACAATAGTAATAGTATTATTATACAGTATTAGTGTTCTTTAGTATTTAGTATTCCGCTATAGTGTAGTAATGGTAAGTATTCCACCTGGATGCAATTGGAAAGAGTGAATATTCACTTAGGGCTGCCTTTAACTTTCACTCACAATTAAAAGGAAAGTGTTTTTTCTTCACAAATAGTTTGGCATATTCTACAACCACAAATATTCATTTTTCAAACTGTGTTTATGGATAAAGACATCTGTATTTAAGTAAAATGTAGATTGAATTCAGGCTTTGTCTGTGAATAACTACATAAATCATACTGATCCTCTACAAACGGAATACATTTTCTTTAAAGAGCTAGAGACATAGGGCTCCTGCATAGGGTCATTTTACTTTCCGAATGGTCAAAGAGCTGGATCTAAATGTACATGCCCACATTCTGAAGACAAGACGAACGCTATTATTTTCAATAAACGCTTGCATTGAGGCTCATAAAGTCTGCTTGCAAATATTTGCCTATAATTTTAGGCATTTTTGCTTTATATGTCCATGACAGAATCATGTTTTTGATGTCCTCGTGTGATTTAGGGAAGGCTTTCAGTGCGCTTTCAGTAGGGTTGAAATGACTATTATTTTCTGAGATAAATCAAATCAAGCCAGACAATCACAGGAAGAAAGTCATGTGTTGACTGCAAGGGAAGTTTGTAAGACTTAATCTGCTATAATAAAATGCTATTTTTTCTTTAAGCCCACAAAAAATGAGCTGTTGCCGTGGAAGGCCTGTAACACTAATGGTTCAGATACTGGTGAGTATCCATTGGCAGTTATTACATGTTGGAGGCTTTGATCTTCTGTAGCCTTCTGTGGATTTATTTTCACATAAAGGACCTCATTCATGAAGCGTTCCTAAATATATGCGTATATTTATGTCCGAAGAGATTTGGTACAAAACATTTACGCTGGATTCATCAAACCGTGTAGAAAAACCCGATTCATGAACGCGTCCATGTTATTTTGTGATTAGCATAAATCCACGCCCACAAATTGCCTTACATGGAGGCTGTCACTTCCATTTAAAGGTCCATAACTAGTCAGAATGGCCCATAAAAAGCAAAGGGAAGAATTATTCTGACACTGAAATGAAAGTTTTATTAGCAGATGTTCAATCAAATAAAAAAAATAGTTTAATATTGTCAGTACCAGTGTCATGAACTGGTAAAGTAAAGACCTAGCAGGAGATAACATGTACCATACGAGCGCATTGCTTTATCGCAGCCTGGAAATAAATTAAATGTTATTCATTTTGTAATTCTGTTGGGGTTCTGTGCATGTGAGTCGTGGTTTGAAATCTGGTAATCACATGGGCTACCTTATTTTAGAATTTCTCTGGCGTGTTCTAATTGCGGTCACATTGATGTGCGTGCCCCACACAGCTCAGGTTTTACTGGGATATAGCCTGCTGGCTAAATTCTAACCGGTTAATAAACTTTCACTTTTAAATAAAGTTGTTTATTCTAGTTTGTCCGGTTTCCCCCCTGAACGCGAGATGACGTTTCAACAAAAACAGTCTATGGCACCGATAACATTGGCAATTGTTGGCAATTTCATAAAAACCGCGCTTTACCTCCACCTGTTTTTGCATCTTGTAGGGGAACTGGATGTATGCTGGCATTAGCTATATTAAGCTGTTGACCACAATTGCAACCCTGGCTACAGAAATGCAAGCCACTTTAAAGCTAATTTTGTTCATTGGTTAAATGTGTGTTTTAATTAGCATAGCCTATGTAAGGTCATGTAGAATATAAATTATTAGCAATTTAGAAAAAATAGTAGGCTACTGGGAGCGTTCATTAGACTACGTTATGAGTCTAATTAAACAGCTTTATAGCCTACAATTGATTAATAGGCGTAATTAAAGTGTTTGCTTTTTACAATCATAATATATTACGTTTGCAATGTGTATTTCAAAGGCTACATTTAGTCTTGTGAATTTAACAGAAAATAAAAATAAATTAATATTCTAATTATCACTCAGAAGCTACATTTACCGGCATTTTGAATTTACAAACGAGGTACGTCTGCTCCGGAGCAGGTGTAAATTTTGTTCGGAGGTACGAACAAATCTCAGATACGAAAATATTGATCAATACCAAAATACGGGCAAAATTGCAAATATGAATGATTTATGTACAAATTCGTTCCGCTCGCGTTTCATGAATGAGGCCCAAAGAACAAAAAGGTGTGTCTTACACGAGGTTATTCTTATTTAAATTTATGTACCATTCCTTTTAGACAAAGACTAGTACACACTGATCACACTCAGATTGTATGTCATCACAATTAATTTCACAATGAATATTTCATGTAAAAACACAGTTATGTTAGACAGCATACTTTTTTTTTTAGCCTTCCAACACTGGGGGTTGGTTTTTGTTTTTATATGTGAATATATTTTTGGCTTATTATGAATAACAACAGAAGCTATTCAACAGAAAAATTGAATTGTTCTTGGATGGCCTACTTTGAAATAGGCTGCAAAATGAATGGAACTTCAAGATCAGGAAGAACACAAAACTAAAATAGTATATGGGGTATCTCCCCTTTTTTGAGTATAGGTAACAACATATCACTCTCTTTATATATGTGTCTTGCATCAGAATTAACAATATGATTGTAATAATGCAGATATATCAACCATATTATTAATAATAATATCATAAGTAAGCTAGCCCCATCATCATATGTATTGCAACATATTTAATGTATTGCACTTTCACAATACAGATGTCTTTGGGGGGATTTGTTACTAGCTGACAAGGAAGGTTGACGCTTATAAGTATCATTGCATGGCCACTGTGCTAAATGAACATCTCTAAAATGTTAAGTGACTGCCTGACCACAGTGTGTTGAATGTGCTCATGTATTCTTCAATGAATTATTGCTAATTTCTCTGATTTCTCAATGAGGATAAACAGCCTGTATCTGTTTGATAACGTAACCCTTCCTCTGTGGTAAAGGCGAGGCTGTAGAGAAAGGTCTTTTAATCTTTCAAATGACTCTTTTTGTCCTGGCCTGCATTCACTGCCCTTGTTCGAGCACTGTCTAATTACATCTCTATTCACAATAATTAACTTCTCTTTAATCAACACTGCAGCCGAGGACTAACTTAGCAAGCGAAGCTAACATGGCTCATTTAAAAGTAGATTTGAAAGTTTATCAATGCATCATGGACAGACACCTTTATCAAAACTCACTTTTGTGGGACCAAGTAGCTGCTTGTAGTGACAACTATACATCATTCAATAATGTGTAATTTCACCAATGGTATGACAATAGTGTTAATAGTGTAATTGGATAGTTAAGTACAGTTCTTTGTGGTTATGTTGATATATCTTGTTCATAAACATTTATTTTGATCCGTTTGTGCATGTAGCTTGTGTAGCCCGCAATCAGAAACTGTCGGTCTGTAGACATTTTAAGGAATATGGGAAAGTGTCCTTTTGGAAAATGATAAAAACTAATTCTGGAGTGCATTCTCAAAATAGGTGCAGCAACTAGAACATTAATCTCACGTCTTATTTTGAGCTCATTATTGCCTGCTCTAATGGAAGTGGAAGTGCAGAGCCAGTCTTCCCGCACTCATTAAAGACAAACTATTTTTCACCCAGGTTCCAACACAATGCCATGCACAGTTCTTTTAAAAGAGATTCCACGTAGAGCATTCGCAAATAAATCCTGAACTGAAAATGTGCTCAGTTTAATGGGATTTATGAAACATATGATAATATATATGAAATACAAATCCAGAAAGGCCAGTTAGTATGCCTTTAACACCTAATTTGAAAATACCTTAATTTTCCGTCAAAACAGTGTCGCTTACTGTTCTGTCACACTGGGCCTGCTCTAGAGCTGTGATCATGCAGGACCAATGATCCACCTTCACCGCAGACTTAACCGGTGGGCCATAAAATGTCCGCTCACGTTGTCTCTTTGAAAAGATTGCTCATGGCATCAAAGATATGGCAAGCAGATCGCACCATTTAGTGTTAATACCATTGACAAAGACAGTGCACAGTGGTTTTTAACAAGGGGGAAAGGGATTCAGGGATAGTCACATTATGGGGTTATTCAGCCAATTAAACTCCATCTTTAAAATAATCACGCACATAAAGCAACCTAATTTGAATCAACAAAATAAAAACATGCAAAACGAAACTCAAGAATCTTGAGAATGTCAGAAATGTTTAAACCTGCCAATTTGTATTGAGTCTCTATTACCATTTGTTAAACAACCATTAAACAAGTGAAAAAAAGATGTGCAATTTAGGTTTGTGGTAAGCATCTATATAGGTGAATCAGCTGAGACTGGATGAGACATTAGATTAATAAGGCTAGTCTCTCAGCACCATAACCCTTTGAACGTGAACCATAGTGATTGTTGGCCCGCTTCCCAAATACAATTGGTAGAAGGGATCCATCCAAAAAAATAATAAAAATCAACAATCCCATAGAATTATCAGCCATCATTTCAATAGATTCTGATTAGTAATCATTTCATCTCAACCATTAAAAAAACCAAAATGAGGGTAAGTGTCTACAAACAAAGTCTGCAGACATGCACACTGCAGTAATTTACATAAATATAAATAAAATACATTGGTATTTGACTCTATAATGGGGGGTAAAAGAAGCTAAATAATTTTTCCCGCCTCTAGAGTTTTCATGAAGAGTTTATTGATGCTCAATAAATCTATACATCACTCCACACCCGTGTGCTGAAACGTCAGATCTAAAATTAATATCCATGACACGCCACATGATATCAGGATTTAAATACATGACCCCATAAAGTCTTAAAAATCTTGAAGTAGATAAAAATCTTGTGGAACTTCAGCTGTCAGCATATACCAAGGTACTTCTGCTGAGAAAATGAATGGGGCTTTAGATGTAGTCTAAAAATGATGGGTAGTCTATCAAACTTAATGCTCTGATCTATCTGTACTTCAGGTGCTGGCACATCAGATGAATTCACTGCAACAGTCATGTAACAGACTATGCTTGCTCTCGAGTCATTTGTCCAGCAACAGGGGACCAAAAACGTAAATGATTGAGAGGAATTATATTTATTATTTCTACATATTTTCTTCATCACCCCAGCAACTGCTAAGAATAATGTCACAGAACACTTTGCCAAGTGTGTCTGGAGGCTGGGGGGTACGTTTGACATTGGCTTAATGACATGGGTCTGGCTTTGATTAGTCAGTGGCAGCGCTTGAGAGTTATAGCAAAGCCAGATTGTGGCAGACTTTCAAAACCTTGTTGAAATTCCCCATTTTAATAATGCTTTTACTGTATGTGAACTTGGCAGGTTGAGTGAGAAACGCACAATTTCAGCCAATGTGGTGAATACCGGTGATTTGTTCAAATACAATAAAATGATCTCGATAAAGACCGTATAACTGCGGCAACTTAACAATCCCCTCTTACCAAACTAGACATGTGTCAGCTACATAACCTTTAACTCATTTTAAGGCTTGTTCTGAAGTGACAGTTATCTTGTGGAGAGGTGACAGCCATGAAACTGGTCCTCAACACAACTCTCTCCTGCCAGGACAAGACCGTCAGTTAATCCATCCCTCTAATCCTTCATTTCATATCAATAAATATGGAATTTCACATCAGCGAGCCAACTGCATCGCATATCTCTCTCTCTCTCTCTCTCTCTCTCTCTCTCTCTCTCTCTCTCTCTCTCTCTCTCTCTCTCTCTCTCTCGCTCTCTCTCTCTCGTCATGTTGTCCATGCTGTGAGATGGGCTCGCTGGGACCACCTGAACAATTAATTTCTTTAATGTTTTCATTAAACATACACCCCTCCCCCCCCGTTTGTCCTCTATTACTGTTATATTGAGCATGTTCAAAACCCAGGGAAGACTGATAACCTTACAGTCATGGTTCATATATCTGCAATTAAAAAAGCTTCGTACGTAATGTCACACATGGTCACATCTTATTGCAATCGGGACAAATAACAACATCTGGAAGCTCACAGTACGGTTCACGCCACTGACCCACAGGCTCACAGCCCCAAAGATCCCATTTCATTGACGATTTCATTATGGGTGGCTGAAATGAAATTTGAGAGAACAAACATATTTGACTTATAGTCAGACTGAGGTTCTAACCCTATGTTTTTCAACGCACCTTTTTCCTTTCAAAGGAACACAAAGAGTCTGAGTTGGGACACTGAGAGCTTTTTCATACCTGCTATATTTTTTTCTTATCACACAAACTCAGGTAATAGAGAGCTCAAATCAACTGGCAGATTTTAAACATGTGAACATAAATCATTATTTTATAATAATGATCTTTGCTGAGTTGCTCGATAGTGAACCCTGGAAAAAAAGGTTTATGAGCAGATTATAACACATTTAAATGCAGGCATTAACAAACCAAGCTAAAACTATTCAGTAAAAGTTTTCTCAAAAAATTACT
Organism: Ilyophis sp. 1 JC-2022; assembly: GCA_022702515.1. Taxonomy (NCBI): domain Eukaryota; kingdom Metazoa; phylum Chordata; class Actinopteri; order Anguilliformes; family Synaphobranchidae; genus Ilyophis; species Ilyophis sp. 1 JC-2022. The sequence goes on from CM040406.1 coordinate 40,820,873, forward strand.
TGAAGACACAATATTTCACTTTTTTTCTTGTCAAAAAAAAAATTGTTTTTGCATTTGATACTCTGAAATAAAATAGGACAGATGTTTTCTCATTTAGACTAAACAAGCAGTTTGCAGGAAGGTTGTTCAGTTAGACAGATATTGAATAACACACCATGTGACCAACTTTGTGTGGGTAAAACATTTGCAGCTACTGTATGTGTGTCATATAAGGGAAATATATGCAACAATATAAATCATTCCAATAACTGATAGGTCAGTCGAGACTAATGAGTGCTCCCAAAATTACTCCTTTATTTAATCTGGATTTTGGATTGATATTCGCCGTCTTATGGAATTCCTTCAGGGGCAAGGGAAAATCCAACAGTTTTACAAACAGAGAACAGAATCACGTGACAACACCTCAAGACACAGACAAACATACAGACAGACAGACAGACAGACATTGCTGAGGAGAAAGAATACAGCAGCAGCTTTTGCTGCCCCTGTTCTAAATGATGCTGAACTAAACAGAACACAACCGGCTGGGTTAGCCTGTATGCAGAGCCATGACTCAAACATACAAAATGGCGCCAATCAAAGTCCATGCATTGCATGATGAGAGTCACTGGGAGGTTAGTTGTAGTTAGTACGAAGCTATAACTATTGCATGCCACAAATGACTTTTAAGATGAACAAATGAAATAGAAAAACAGATATACTTTGTGGCAATAAAATTCTTTTTATGCCATCTGCTTCAAAAAACACATTATATATGTAACCGCTCAGTCAGAGGAGGAGCAGGGTAATAGGGTGGGGAAGGGATCTTTCACACACAACTTTCTTAAGACAAATAGGGCTGCCCACGTGAGGCCAAAAAAGAGGTTTGATGGCAAGAAAAGATTTTGTTGCCTTTTATTTGCTTTGTTAATCAACAATGGGAATGTCTCGGTAAAAGCCTATGGCACAAATACTTAATGTAGAAAAACAAAAGGTCGTTTTCAACCACCAAAAATTCATGCGGCACAAGATGAGGTGAAACAACAGGAATGTTTTACTGGATAATTGGCAGATATGTACACCAAATTAAAAACAGACCTCTAGAGACAACAAGAAGAAAAAATAAACAGAGGGGAAGAATATACCCAGGCATGCTTTCCCAAAAAAAATGGTACAAAGAAAACAAAACATTTAAACACAAAGAATCACATATCATGCAACTATCCAACGTCAACTGATGTGGGGGTTAGAATGAGGGCGTGAATTTCTGTGTAAACATGTGATTGGATGACTGGGGGCCTGTTGATATCTTAATGTAACTTAGTGACTACAAAACAGAATTGAACCTGTTTATATATCTCTTTAGTATTATTTGAGAGAACTTGAGATTGACCTTCAAAAGAACAATCAGAAAATTGTCATAGCAAAATGGATAAATGGAAACAAAACTAGCCAGCAGCCTGTCACGTCCCTGAAATTTATCTTATTTAGAGCCAATAAAGCAAACCCATATTATATGGAGGAGTCTCATTAAAAACAGACTAATTATTCAGAATTAATTTTCACAAGTAAAATCACTAAAATCAGCAAAAGTTGTTGCATAAGTCGCGGTATTTTCCTAGTGTGCCGCATCTCCATTATCAGACTACATTCTCTTCTGTTTACTTGCTTCATCCAAAACTGAAAATAAAGCAATCCTAGCAGTGAGAGACGTCCCAGAAATTTTAAACAGGTGAGCAGCGGGGTCGATTCACATTTGCAAATTACCACCAACATAATAAGTTATTTTTCAACTATTTATGGAGGTGAGCAGACCTCCAGATGATAAATTAATAAATATACGCTATCCCCCCAGAGGGTGTTTTATGTTTGTTTCTTTTTTCAAAAAAGATGGTAAAAATGTGATATTGACTAATTTGTATTATGCGACCACTTATGGGAATAGCCTCGGATCCATTACAATGGTCTCAACAAACCATGAGAGAAAAATAACATAAGCTTTGTAATCGGTAGGATAGATCTGGGCATAATAAAGTGTTACTCATTCGTGATATGATGTTATTGAAGGACAGAAAAGCACTATAAAAATCAGTTTGAGATCTGAATACTTTAGCTTCACATTTTGCAGCTGGTCTCCAAGCATATAATTCTTTGTTATTCCATTATTACAGTGACTTGACAGACATTTTGCTATTACAGGTCTACAACCCAACATAAAATAGGTCTACAACCCAGTTCTCTCAAAAACAAGTGTTGATTTAGAGTGAATGATGTTTTAAGCCTATATTTATCTATTGTATTGTATTTTTCATATTTTGCTTTTAAAAGGAACGACAGCAGCATAACACTTTCACCTTTAAACAAAGCTACAAAAAAAACAAAACAAAAAATTGTACACAGAAATTCGATGATATCTGTTCTCTATTAAAATGTTTAACTTAAGGCAAGCCTCTACGTATGAAAGAACGAAAGTTACAAATAAAAATGTAACTAATTAAATTGCAGGTAATCTGCTAGATATCACATCATAATTTTGCTGAAAGCAAATCTAAAAAAATAAAACCTCAAAATGTATCATCGGTCAAAATGCAAGTCATTACATGGCAATAAATCTTTAAATATGATACATTTTGAAGCATCAATGTAGAGAACATGGTATTCCATAATACTAATTTTGTACTTTTGAAATAAAGCTTTTTGCTCTCATTAAATGCTGAGAGGACAAAATTAGTATAAATATATTGCCATGTTAACCACTGTGAACACCCCATGGTCAAGTGTAGCTTATCGTTCTCATTGAAGTCATTTAAATGACTCAATTCATGGTCTGCTTAAATGTTAAATACTTCCAGTGGGACCGATGTGAATATCAGAACAAAATTTTCATGACCTTAGGGTCCTTAGCTTAGATTTTAAACTTCACTTGTAAAATAAGCACCGCTTTCTGAAGCATTATTTAAAGTTACACTTAGTGCTTCCATGGGGAATGATGCTTTAAGGAGTAGATCCTTGGTTGCAAATCAAAATGATTGTAAACCACGTTAGAGCAAGCAGAAAGAAACGAACCTAGCCCACCTGCATGGCCTGAGTCACACTCCTCCAGGTCCTCGTCATCGCTGGAGCATTCTGCCGAGGAGCCAATGTCGTCCGTCGTCTTAAACGATACGGGGACCGGAGCACAAAAACACACAAAAGGGAACTTGTTCAGACTCAAGCGCTTACACACTTACACACTACCTTTGCTCTCACAGCCCAGCTGAAAAGCTTTGCTTTGGTCAAAGATGGCATTTTCAACAAGGTCAGTCGCAAAAGGGATCACGGAAAAAATATGAACTTTTGAATGCCACAGTTTAAATGAGTTTTCATAATTCTGAAAAGGCGCGCCGTGCTGAGTGCTTTATAGTAGAGAGCTGAAGATAACTTTGCGGTGTAGGTGGGACCTTCATCTTTTATTTTTTGCTGCTAGTGAAGGGTAATTGAAAAAGTTTTTGTTTATTAGAGCATTTATTTCACCCACTCGTCGATATTTCCCCCGGTTATTTTTTTATTTTTTTGTCATCGTGGTTTGCTCAATTTAATTATTTACGGCGAGTGTCACCTCAATCTTCCTCCTCCAATAGTTTGCATGGATTTTCATTACTATAGATCATTGCTATTGAGAGGAAAAGCCTGATTCGTGCAAAGCATTGGGAGATTATCTGTGCACCTCAGTAGGCCACAATTCTGATTTATCCCTCTATTCCCCTGAACTCACACCAAGCTCTGCAAGAAGAGCCATCATTTTTCACACTGCTTGCCTGGCATGTCTTTATTAGGAGCAGATTAGAATGGGGATAAAATAAACACTGTCATAGAACAGGTTTATGAAATTATAAATAACACAAGGCGTGATGAAGTTCACACTCCACAATAAGAACATGAGACCATAAATATTATTGAGCCTGACGGAGCAATAAAATATTGTTCTCTGGCTGCTGGCTTGCTGGGATGTGAGTTTGTGGGGAGGCACTTTGGTTTAGAAAAACACATATAAGAAAAAAAAAATCAAACATTCTGCGGGTTGAAATGCATTCAAATTCATGTTGATAAGCAAACAGGCAGAGAAACTCTCCACACTCAAGTGCTGTAAAATATTGGTCTTAGTAAATATAATATTATTCATTGAATTTATATTTAGTGTGTCAAAATACTGTCTTATTGCTGAAAGGGAGAAAGTTCACCAATGGAAAAAGGAATGGGATAAGTAATTGACTGATTCCAGAGAAAATGTGAAATTATCTGCCATTTCTCACCAAATGGCCCACAATTTCACTATTTAATCTTATAAACAACTCAGAGCCAAACCTACTATTTCCCCTGATAGTGTTGATTGAGCAAAGCAAGGTCATATATTATATATATACTTAAATGTCAGAAAGAAAAGGACACTAAAGATATAATTATAATAAACAAAAAAACTAAAATGAGTTCATATATAATTGGTGTGGGACCTCAGAAAGACTTAAAAATGACATACTGTACACGTATCCTTCTGGTCAATAAATAATGTAAATAATAAAAATAGAACCAGGAATTGATCAAATGACAGGATGGATCAATCAAAAAAAGCAGTCAGTGCCGATGTTCAGAAAAAATCCAGTCACTTCCCTTCACCACACCGGGCATTCAGGAACGCTTTACATTTACAGGGATAATGGCATCTATGATAAAAGCACAATTATAAATGCTAAAATCCTAATTATAAACAAAAATAAAATACAACACATTTTTCTGTTTAACTTCTGTTTAAATTTAAAATGAAGTTCAAATCCAGCTAAACATGCAAGATGTGGCAGCGCCACACCTACTTTATTCCTTTTTATAACTTGGCCATCAAACTGGCTCCCTTTTGGATACCGACATCAGGTAAATCTATAAATTCAATACACTGTGAATGAGGTCAAATCCCACTGCCAGATGGACTACAGCCTGCTGTTGCCGGCTTTCCGTAACTGTTATTACAGCAGATGTGCTGTACATTTTGAATGAGAATATCAATGAGGAGTCGGTGATATATGACACTGTGTTACGTTTGTTGGTGAGAAAATGGCCTAATCCATGTATTAACCATGTGAAAACTTGTTTCTGTGGTGTGTAAGCTTTTAACATCCATCTCTTACGCAGGGATTAATCTCTTCCTCACTCAAACTGGCCTGACAGTGAGGTGAAACTTAATATTGAACCGCTGGAGATTAACTAGTTTCAATGTGCTTTCCAAAGCTCTGGAAATGTAATGCTCCATTGTGTCCCACAGATAAGCAAATCCTCCTAAATCCTTTCAATTTATTTTCGGTCTTCAAGAAATTGCACATTATTTAAAGCACAAACATCTTCAGAAATCAAGATTTGGAGCTAATTGATTTTACTCAACATTTTCAGCGCGGTTGCGAAGACCTCGACACCCCTTTAGTAACTTCACCAAAAATCCAAAAGTGAAAGTGTTGTTTAGTAGGTACGGACACTGAAAAGCAAGGGACTGCTTGCACAGTGGAAAACTCATTAGCTTGAGAAAGTATTTCACAGTGCATGAAATTTGAATGGCTCCTCTCTTGTGCATGCCCAATGAATGAACGCTTAATTTCAAACCGCCTATAGAAGTCAGCCTTTTTTTCTGTTCGATCTCTCCCTCTCCCTTTAAGACTGTTCAGCTGGCAGTGCTGAAATATTAAAACTATTTACGTTGTCCCACATTTCAGTCCTCTTTTAATATGCACTCAACTAATACATTTTCACTAACACTTTACTTGAACTATGCACCATAAAGCTGACATTACACTGTCATAAAGGTGGCATAAAGCCTGTCATAACTGGTCATTACAGCATATTAGTTTGACAGCGATGTTATGCTTGTCAGGAGCTGTAATATGCTGTTATAACCGGTATGTCACAAGTATGGCAGCATTACGCAGGCTTTATGGCACATACTTCCAGTAAAGTGTTACCACTTTGTCTTTCATGAGGTTCTTTGAGTTCATATAATTTTCCTAACAACGTTTATTTCAAAGAGATTACTATTTTGTGCCTTGTATAACAGCAGTACGTGCCAGGGTGTACTAAATAACAAAGACACTAAAATACACATTATCTGATACCACACTGGTCTACATCTCTAGAAAAAAAGCAGCTTGAATCAATAAATCAATAAGTGCACCTCCAAAGGTACAGGGAAATATAATATTAGCCAGAGCATAGGTCAGCTGGCAAAGACAAATCACGTAATTCTGCCGGAAGCCCTATTTTTAATTTATTTATTTTTATTTACCACTGAGAGAGAGAACTGAATTATTCCTAACATTCTACACGTCTTAACCTTACACAAAACAGAATATTTTTCAGGTTGAAGTTTAAGCTAACATAAGCTAACATATATTTTCACTGTATAAAAATATTTCATGTACATTTAATTTTGAATACTCTGTGCTCGATATGAAATAATCTTTGCTTTACTGCTCTTTCCATAGAGAATATGATAATCTTTTTCAGACATTTCAACTGGTTCATCATTTATAAAATGAATGAGACAATTGGGCTTCATATCATGTCTTTTTAATTCAAATTGAAATGCATGATACTATGTGATACTATGTAATACTATGATAAGGCATGGATGAGCCTCATGACTTCTGGACCGTGCCGGTGCTGACTGTGGCCGGTAGCGCCATAGGGCGACGCTCAATTGTCGATAGCATCGCCCAGGTAATGGGAGGGATCAGTCGTATAGGGTCCCGTATACATTGCTATCTAACAACCGCTGCGTACCTTGGGCACTCGTAGATTTCAGTCAAAGCCGCGTATGAGAGGTCCGTCCTCCGACTCCGCTCTATGCGAGCTTAGCTGTGGTCTGCAGTGTGAAAATGAGAGGTCCCTCCTCCGACTCCGCTCTATGAGAGCTGAGCAGTGGTCTGCGGTGTGAAAATGAGAGGTCCCTCCTCCGACTCCGCTCTATGAGAGCTGAGCAGTGGTCTGCGGTGTGAAAATGAGAGGTCCCTCCTCCGACTCCGCTCTATGCGAGCTTAGCTGTGGTCTGCGGTGTGAAAATGAGAGGTCCCTCCTCCGACTCCGCTCTATGCGAGCTTAGCTGTGGTCTGCGGTGTGAAAATGAGAGGTCCCTCCTCCGACTCCGCTCTATGCGAGCTTAGCGGTGGTCTGCGGTGTGAAAATGAGAGGTCCCTCCTCCGACTCCGCTCTATGCGAGCTTAGCTGTGGTCTGCGGTGTGAAAGGAAGTAGCTGCACTTCATAAAAAAGGGAGTTTCTGGACAATATCTGACCTGTTAAATTGCAGTGAAATTTGCAGTGTCGGTTGTGAGTGGTAGTTTCCTGTGTCGATATTATCAGAAACTTCTGCACACTCCCGGTCCATGTCTGTGATCGGAAATTTCTGGACTTGGATATTCCAGGTTAGGATAAGTGGACAGCCTTGTCTGGTAATTTATGGTGAACTTCTGGACAATAACACCTCCGTGCACAGGATTATGTCCGGTTCCGACGGCAGACACACATTCGCAAATGGCCAGATACAGTCCTGTTTTCGGATTTGTGCACTGTAGTGTCCACCCCGTCAACATAGCTTTTCGTGCAATGTGGTGACACAAACATAGGCCTGGATTAAACAACTCTTTGTCCTGTACTATGACTTAGGAACAGTGTTTGCCTCTGAATATAGAGTTTGTTAAATTAATTTGGGTGACCTTGCCAATTTAAAAAGCTTGAAAAAGAAAAGGAAAAATTCCACTTGATGATGATGATTAAAAATAGAATTAATGTAAATTAATGTTAATTGCTTTTCATTTACAGCCAAAGTTAAAGACAATTATTTAGTCCAGGCCAGCCCAGGCCAGCCTCTTACCATGGCTGTCAATACCAAATGCATTAACAAGCTGAACTGTTTTCTATGACTAAACCCGTTTTTTAATTAAAATATTTGTATAATCATTACTCTTGACCCAAGAGCATTTCATCTGGTCCAGTATATCTCATAATATGATATCCCTACACAATAGTTTTATTTTACCACTTGAAGTGGAGGTTGAATGAATGTGACCCACACAGAGCTGTAACTTTCAAACAAAAGTTTGTCATAATGATGTGATCATTGTATGTATTTAAATGCATTAACGAGTTGCTCATGATGTTCTTCCATTTAAGTGAACTTTTTTGTTTGGCTGCATTGTTTATAATATCAAAATATACTTGATCATAATTACCTTGCAATTTCAGGTAAAAGAAAACAACTACAATCTTGAAATAGACATAAAATAAGTTATGCACATAACATGAACAAATACAGTTCCCTCCACTATTATTGGCACCCCTGGTAAAGATGAGTAAAAAGGGTTATAAAAAATTCACCGTTTGGTGAATTAGCTTAATATCACACTGAAAAAATGAGAACAATCCAACCTTTAATTGAAGTAAATTTATTATGAGAAAAAAGAGGCATTAAGCCAACCATGTGTTCCATACTGTTCCAGTGTAATTTACAGCACAATCTAGTCCCACCCCCCAATTCCCATAGTGATCCATTCAAATGCAGAGACGTTATAGTATCGCTTGTAAGAGTACCACAAAATTAAATATCAAGAGTTTTTTGATGTTGTTGGGTCACAGACATCAGGAAGTCATGGCATGCAAAGGATATGCGACCAAATATTAAAAATTATTACTTTATTCTATAGATAAATGCCATAATTGGGTGCCAATAATTGTGGCACACATGATTTTGTTAAAAATAATTATTTCTTGATGAGGGATTTTTTTTTTCTCATAATAAATTTACTTCAATTAAAGATTGGATTTTTCTAATTTTTTCAGAGTAAGATTAAGGTAATTCACCAAACGGTGAATTTTTTATAACCCTTTTTACTCATCTTTACCAGCGGTGGCAATAACAGCGGAGGGCACTGTAACTGATTACTGAACTTCTCTGTGATATTTAAAAAAACTTGCATGTTTTTTTTCCAACTCAAATGGAAGAATCAAATAACATTTGATATGTGTCCAGATTGTTACAGGAGCATAATGTATTTTGGTTTTAATGTCAAATATTCAGCATCGTCACTTATAACGCATCAGCATTTCAGAGAGACACTGACTGAGTGAGAACATCTTTCTAGACATGACATTTTCTTGCTTCATTAATCATCTCGTGACAACATGGCAATCCAAAATAAAAAAAGTAAAGTTGTTTCTTGATTGAAACTGAATAATAAAGGGGTCTGCGGGCACCCGAGTGGAAAATAATACATTCTGGAGATAGGGCCTAACAAAAAGGTAAGTATTGTAATTTGAGCCTGCATTGATCCCACTGTGGGCATTATAGGGCTGCATAGTGCGGTCTCTCCAAGGTAAGTTTACAAATTCCACAAACACTTAGGCTGCAACTCAATTCAAGCAAAACAGGATAAAGGTAAAAATAGCCTTGAATTGTTTTGTTCCTGTTTGCTTTAAATTGCAGATTGTTCCTGTCCACAAGGTACCAGGCTTTAAGCTGCAATCTGAAGCCAGAGAGCTGTCGCCACAGGAGACCTGTTACGATTTGCCAAACAAGTCCAGATTTACAGGAAATTAAAATGAGAATGAAAGTTTTGCAGGAGCCGAAAATAAAATGCAGTATATCCTCACTGTTTCAATTGCACACAAGAAAACAAAAATAAATAAATGAATAAAAAAAGAGGGGTGGAGGAAAAGACAGAAACACAGCTGCTGAGGGTGTATGCTTTTTCCTGGATAAGACAGAAGATTGTCTATCTTTCTGCCGACACTCTGAAAAGTGACAAACCTCAGTGATGCACACAGGCCCTGGGACAAGCACTGGACTCATTTATGTGATGCTCTCTTCTCCTGCCTCGTCACAGCAGATGTCCCCCCCGGCTACAAAGGGAGATGGCATTTTGGGTCCGCCATGTTATAGATGATGTTGGTTAGCATTCAGCTCCGTGCCCCGGGGCCTGCACTGCCTATGCAAATCCGGTTAATCAATGCATGATATTTACCGCGGCTCTGCTATGAGATAACTGACAGCTAGCAGCCAGACTCGGCTAGCAGTGCCAGAAAACATTAACGTCCTACCGGGTGCAGTGTACAGGAGAGAGTCACAGGGTTGCAATGCGGAAAGCAGCTGGCATCTCAATTAAGGAAAGGATTATCCATTGTGGCAAAAGATAGGGGCAAAATTAAACAGCCCCCAACTAAGATGTAGGTTGCCAATTACATGTATAAAAACAGAAACTGTAGTGAATGGATGATTATGTGCCAAGAGAGAAAAGGTGACATTCACCACTGCCGCTGCCTGGATTTGTGACATCCTGTCTGGTGCCGATATGTCTTGACCGTAGTTAACAGCATCTACGAAACTGACATAATCCAATACTGACAATAAATCCCCCCAGCTTTCATTTTTCTTGATCACTGTCTATTCGGCTCCTATAAAGTGAGACGATAAGAAACGTTATGATCGCCTTCACGGAGAAGCAGCCTACAGCGGTGAAAGACTCGGGAGTGTCGAATTCCAAGCGCCGCAGTCGTCCAGCCACTTCATGCATATTTAATTCAGCGCGTTATATAAAAACCCAGCGGTGGCTGGAGAATGAATTGGTCTTCCGTCCGAATGATAAACAGATACAACAGATACACAGGGCATTCTTGTACGATTGTTTTGTGACATTTTTCGCCCGCAGACAGAGTCTGTACCTCATGGCTGTGATGTGCAGCAGCTGCACACTGGAGTGTAAAAGCAGGGAGGTGGAACATTAAATGATCGCGAGCCTCGGCACAAACATCAGATGACCACGTCAAGAATAGAAAGAAAAGAATGCACCTCAAACACAACGTGCATATAGCCACCCTGTCCACTGTGCACGGAAAAAACAACTAGGACTTCAGCCTCCTATTATTCACCGTCAAACAGTATGCATTCCAAACTATTGATAACTTGCTTTAAGCATTTTTTATACCTCAAACCATGCAGCACGCACATCCACTGTTCTCCAGTAAAATATTTTGTTATGTACTATTATTATTGCTGGTGTATGAACAGCATCTTAACGCATCTTAAATGAAATACAATATCTTCTGGGAACAATACATGGATGACAAAAACAGAAGTGCCTCTGCCAGTAATTCAAGGTAACCTGGCATGTTCCTTATGCCACACCCACTGAGTAAATTAATCAAGGTCAGCTCAGTGAATTTTGCGCTACATTTCGGCCGATAATTTACTGATCATGGCGTGATTCATTTTAAATACCAGAAGCTGTTGTAAATGAACGACTTCAGCTGAGGTGGCCAACAAAACTATATTCGAATTTCAACGCAATTAAAATTATTTTGAATAGCAATTTAGCAGGCCCGATATTAAATTTTACCACAGTCAAACTGTACGTATAAATCTCGACTGACTCCACAGCATCAGACTGTGATATTGTTAAAATATTCTGTGGATTTAAGTCTTTTCTGTGTCATGTGGCAGCACAGATTAAAAATTGTCCCTCATATTTTGACAGGTGGTGGATTTATTCTGTCGGAAATAAATCCTACAGCAAAGGATTCAGAGCCATTCCATGTAACAATGTGCGAGATACCAATCTAGCTGAGAGGTTGCAAACTCCCTGAAGGGCTTCTTCGCTCTCAATGGCTTCAAAGGGTGCGAAGGGGCAATCGCACATGAATCGGTGTAACAGCTATCTATAGAATCCTTAAGCACATCAATGTGAAGCTGACACATTCCAAAATCACACAAGGATGAGCCAAAAAAAAAAAAAATGGCGTAAAAGGCACAACTGTTTATTCTTCACAAGCAGCACTGGCACCATGACACCATCTTATTCAAGCATCCAAAACATCCAAAATGTTCTTTAAAAAAGTCTCTATCATAAAATAATCAACACACCGTGGCCATGTGGGATAACATAAAGCATTGCTTTAGCGTTCCACTTGCTGATGCAGCATGCCAAATTTTATACTGAATGATGAATGCACATTTCCTTCAAGAATTTGTTAACCTATTTCCCGAAGGTGATGGTCAATTAATTTCAAGGTCCTGCCATTTTGGGTAGCTGGCAAGTATGTAGCTTTTGTATGGAAGTGCCCTGTCAAACAGAATGGCAATTAATATTCAGGGTTAAATGAACCCTGTTAGGCATCATGAGAGACTGGCCTTTGAAAACGTGTGCTATGTAATCATCAGTTTTAATGTTGTGAATTTCATCACATGGTTTTAACCACAAAGAAAAAAGCAGGTAGAAAAAATTCATACTACCAAGAAAAATGGGTATGTATGAGCCAGTAATAGCCTGACAACTAAACCGCCCCTGAAAGAGCTCTTGCACATTTTGATCAATGATTTGAGAATTCCCACTCTGAGAAATGGAGTAACTGTAATGGTAAATTTACTGTTGCTCTGACCCAATTTAATAGTAAAAGTAACCTGCTTTAATTTTAATACCTGTAGATTTGGACAGTACTTTCATAACAAAGATTCCTGAGCTACACGTGGGTTCATTTAGTTTCCATGGTGATTTTTTTTTAGGATTTAGGACATCAGTAATGCGGTTAGCAGCCATTTTAGTTTAGGTTTAGATAAAAACTCTATGTCCACCAGGGGACAGCTGGATGCATTATTGACTCCTTGAGGCTAAATATCCTGATGTCCTGTAACATTTTTAAAAAAGCATGTTGCTCCATGATGGACAAATAGAAACCATGAATAAGAAATGAACCAATATGTTTTCATATCTGGATCACTGTTACATCCTGTTTCGGCCAACTTTAATAATCAGTTTTGTAATGTGGTGGCAAAAGGGCTGCATATCAAACATACTGAAAATCACAATTCTGTAGGTACATCTATTATTCACATGTTTAGTAGCCAGCAGGGGAAAATAACATTTATTTGGAAAAATTTCAAAGCTATTTTCTGAATTTATTGAACTACTGCATATGAGAAGATTTTGACAGTGACAATTAGCATAAGAACCTTGCTGACTGAAACCCTCCTTCCCTGGGCGATACTATGGCTCCATGGGCCATAGTCTGAACGGGCAAAGTACATTTATTTCATACCATATCATTGCACTAAGCACTAGCTCTTTAACTGAAAGTGCTACCCAGAAGAGCCAACACCTGTCATTTTCACCGTTTGATAAAAAAGTTAAAGCAGGAAGTGATTCAAACTTCTTTGTTTGAGAAACTCTTATTTGAAGGGGTATGAGAGACTGTTATATCTAGGGAAAATAACCAATGAGTGACAGCACATCCACATCTTTCACAATGGCAGAGACATTTTAACTTTATGAATGTTATCACATTGCTTGGCAATTCTAGAGTTAAGACGAACATGTAACAACAATTCCCATTAATATTGTATGGAAGAGCAGCAATTCCTATTGCCTCCACGGTAATTAAATTCCTAGTACTTAGTTTTTTTCTCTGATATTTGCAGTTTGCAAGATGGCTGCAAACAAATCAATTTAATCAATTTCCATTAAAGATGACTGCCACGGTTCTGTTATATCAACACGAGAAAACGCCATTTGATCTCTTCATTTTTTTCAACAGATCACTTTAACTAATACCAGAACACAATTCAACAGCAAATGGAGAAAAATTGAAAATAGGATAATGTTCAGTGTGGATAAAGCAGGCAATTCTTTTTATCCTTTTTTTTGTTTATCATGCATCCACTATTGCTTGCTTATTGTCAACAGAATGTATCAAATTAAAAATAGTCTTCATAAATACAGTTGGGGTACGGTTTTGCTGAGGGCAGGAAAATTCAAGTGTGTGATAACTGAGGCATTAATTTGTGGATTCCTCACAAACCTCATACATACCCCTCAATACTGGCTTAAACATAAATGTCTACATTTACTTTTTAAATGTTTGTTGTCCAATGGTATTGAGCCTAAATTGCCAAAAGAGTCACAATTTAATTAAAATAAAATTATTAAATTAAAATTGATATTTAGCTCTGGAACATCCATATATTTTTGTTGTATACGCATGCAAAATATAGAATTGAAATAAAATAGAGAACTATAGTTGTGATGAAACAAGGTGCCAGGAATGACTAATAACGTCACCTTCACTTTCAATTCCCGACAATCATCGCTTCACCTCTTTCGATTGGGTCACTCCAGATTGACGCTATCTTGTCCAATCTTGACTTTGACAAAATGACAAGAGAACAGCTTGTATTACAAGGGGAATCGATGGCATGGGTCCAAGTCCCTCTCTGAAGATTGTAACACCTCTTCTAATTCAATCTCCCCAAGAAGACAAAGGGGACTCATATCCAACAACGATGCCCGCTCCTTGCTTGAGCAATGTGTGGAAATGAAGTACACAGGGCTAAAGCCACTCGTATGCTGAAGCGCATCTGCTTATTGTCTGTGTAAATCGAAGTGCAAAAACGCACCTTTTCCCCAGTCGAGTGATATGGCCCTAAAAACAAAAATATTCTATTCTGTTCTATTTCTGGTGGGGCATTAGAAAAATTCCGAATTCTATTCCCTTCTGAACGCATAACATAGTCTCAGGCTCACACAAAAGTCTAATTGCCATAAGCCATAGCAGGCAGTTTCAAACGGGGTCATTCATCTTCCTGTTTAAAAAGAAATGGTCTTTGGCCTTGATCTTTAATCATTCTCTTGGCGCTGTATACAAGGTCATGGGAGACCTCATGACAAACAGTCACGGAGAGCTCTCCGCATTGTGCCCCGGCTACAACGAGAAGAAAATATTACAGTTTGTTTCAGTTACAGATTCAAATCTTAAGCGGCGTCTTTTATTACCAGGTGCTGTTTATTATTGAAAGGGGGGAGAGGACTGCGGAGATAAAGCGCGCAGGCTCGTCTGCAGAGCCCCCGGACGACGAACCGACTGGGCTGCAGTGAAGGATGAAAAAGATTAAGCTACAGCGGCGACATTTAAATTAGCAGCACACCGACCGCGCTTATGCACAGTGGCTCACTTGCCAGCCGGGCTTTATTAGACTCACACCTTGGAAATGTTGGGAAGACTAATTAGAAACGTAGAATAAAGAGGACAGAGGACTTTCAAAAAAAGTTTCAACTTCTGAATGTGGGAGGAGGTGCATTTATAATATATTTAATGAAAAGAAAAGACCCAAGATACGCACATTTCATTACTAACACATTACAGGGCGAGGACGAGACAGTGACTGTCTTCGTTCTATCATGGAAGAATAATGACTGTTTAATTCAGCAGACTGTTACACTGTTACTGTGGTAACTAACAGTATTATCTCTTGTTACTTTTAAGAACACTATGAGTGAAAAGCATACACACAGAAATAGAATATATACTGCAATATTTTGAAATGAAATATTACAAGCTCATAGAAAATTATTGCAATACTTCATAATAAATAGACATACATACATACATACATAATTATTGCTGCCTTCAGATATTGCAAATAATTTTTTGAAAATATATTGTGTGAAATATATCCGTCATATTTTCCAAAAGGTCCAGCTATTTACAGCTGTGTTATAGTGTACACAATTTTTTTAAACGTGCTACAGCAAACGTGATAATCTGCATTTCACTTTAGCCGTAGCATGCCACAGCCAGATAAAAAGATAAAAATAGGGAAATATTTAGGACTGCCCCCAAATAGTCGACTAAACCATTAGTCGGTCAAAAGAACTTGGCCGGCTAAAATTTTAATTAGTCGAATTGTCGCAGTGTGAAAAAATGCCAGAGGGGAACTATTATGTCTATTAATTATGGAATAGATCAGTTGTATAGAATGTCTGAGAGAAAATCGAAAGTATGCGAACATTTCGAGCGTCTAAATATTAGAACTAGAACTAGAAATATTAGTTTTTATCAAACATACTGAAAACCAAACATTTCCATTTTTTCATCAGACTGTGGCATGCTGCTGCTAAAGTGAAATAGGGATTATCTTTATATGTTTGCTGCAGCAAGTTAAAACGAATAGCACACGGAATAAGTGAGAATGCCTTAAATCTAAATGAATGTAAAATGCATTTTATGCGAGTGACCTTCATTGCACAGTATCTGCTTCTCATAAAACGCAGAGCGGCCCGGGCCCCCGAGCTCGCTTCCCTTGCAATCGTTTGTCGGTTCTGCTTACGGGTACAAAACGTCTCTTAAAAGGATCGAGTGTATTGTGATCTGGGCGCATGGTATCATTGTTTAGCGTACGCCAGAGATTTGATTATCTGGGAGAGAAATCTCGGCCCAGCTGCAGGGATGGGGCTGTCTGCTCCTAGCTTTAAGAAGCAAGCCTTTTTTCAGTGTACCGTGTACAATGACCACGGTCCCAGGGACACACTGACACTTCCAGGCCTCGATCACAGATAGTGAGCGATCGCACCACAGATACTGAGTTCTGCTTGCTGAGAGCTAGGTCAGTAGAAAGTGTGGCTTAATGAAGGAGACTACAATAAACACGAACATGGGGGTCAGGGGGAGGGGGGGGTGGGGATTGGGTAGATTAATTATAAACACCTCATCACCATGTAAGCTTTATTCGTAGGGTGTGAAAAAGAGATGGCAGAGGACGTAGCATGTTCTTTGTGAATTCATACAAAAGATAACCTCAATTTCTATGATAATACGGGGTACAGAAAACCCCAAAAAAACCAATATGTAATTAACAGTGAGGATTAATTTAACTGTTCCACCTGGAAGCCATCCATTATATTACAGCCACTTAACGCACCCCTGTTCCTCTCTGATCTAATTATTTGCTGCTGCTCTTCGCCTAACGTTCATTTATCCTGTCTTATCCAGCAAAGTGACACCCCACCCCAGCGATGGCTTTTGCATGCGGGTGCTGTGGTCATTATCCATGGAGTGAGTGGAGGCTACGCAAGCGAGCTGCTTGGGAAATTCTCACACAATCCGTAGAGTAAAATACGGGGATGTGGAAAGCACTGACATGGAGAAAGTTCCACTGTAACACATCTTCCCTCTTGCAAAGGTATGTATTTTTACACCCATGTCCCTTTAACCGATTACTAGCACGTGTAGTCAGGGAGACTGATTAGGCTCTCAAACCAGGAGAAATCAATGTGCGTCAAAAAAAATGATTTTCTCTCCCATTTGCATGGTGTCGAAAAAAAAGCCACCAGGAAAGGCTAACATCAATCTTTCCTGACCGTTCCTGAAGTGCAGGTAGATTGGATTTAGCCATTCTTATTTCTTGCAGTGGCACATTATCAAAATCTATATGCATGTAAAATACATACATTTGGAGAGAAAAAAATGCATGCTGTAGCACCTACCAGATGCTGTCTCCTTTGTCAATACACAGGAAAACCATTTATGATGCCGGGAATGTATTGAGGGTCACCTTCAGTGCTGGGGTGTATAGAAAATATGAACGATTTTAAGATAACCTAGCCTATTAGAGTGCCTTAGCACAGAGCAGAAGCCATACACAGTTGTCTCGGAAAAGCCTGAGTCTGCCCTAAGGGCATTGTAGATTTCCATATAATGTTTTGCTATGATTTGTAGATTTTATGAAGTCAGGTATAATATCTTTTTAACAAGCTACTGTGGGTTTTTGGGGCACTATGTATAGAGATGTTTGACATTATATAATGGAGATAAAAAAGGTTTAATATGCTAAGGAAAACAGAACAGCTACAGAAACTTTCAGTTTCAAAGCTCCATATAACATATCCATTTTCAAAATATCTGTACCCTTGTAGACATTTGCTGGATGTTTATTATAATTTGTATGTAAGTTTTCAATGCAAAGTTGATTCCCAAATCTACTGCGGTTCTTCTGCGGTACTCAAGTGACTACGTCACACTGCTTTCGGAAGTAAATTCCCCATTAATTTAGAGCGTAGACGTTAACTAAAACTTACTATTAAACAATTTCTAGTGATTATATCTTACCATCAATTTCCTGGAATTTACAATATAATGCCCATTCACAAACGATGTCGTTTTTCTGGACCAGCTTCGAGTATATTTAACATTTTAGTATTTTTAAAAAATATATACCACCGCTGGCACTGCTTAAAAACTCCACGTCCCATAATTCCCTCCGGATGAGCAGCGTTTTCTCCAAATGTTGTCATATAACGTCAGCCAGCAGTAGCACATAGCTCTGTTTTTAAACAACTTTTTCTAACGTTAGCTAGCTAGCTTGAAAGACTAAAAGCTATAATTGCTTTATGTGGTTAACCGTAGCATAGTTTCTGACCTTGTCGGGCGGGCTTCTCAATTTAGCAAGCTAACGTAAGCTCGTCTTCAGCAGCAGTACTCCCATCTGCCAAAAATGAGATGAGATGATGATATGTTATTGGTCGAGAACCACCCATGCATTGGAGTACTGGATATGTAGTCCGTTAAAGTGGACTACAAGTCGAACTACAATCATTAATCCATTACTGTAAAAAATTCAAATTGCAACATGTGATACATGGTCCATATTCTTATACCACACAGGCTAATCCTGGAACGTGTCAGCTCATTCTATAAATCAGATTTCAAGAAATAAAGGGAATTTATTTCCGAAACCAGACTTCGCCCACGTCGGACGTACTAACTTGAGTACTCTATACAGAACTTTTCACACTTGAAGTGGCATTTTCTTCAGTGGTATAAGAGCACATTTGAAATGTCGTGTTGGATGAGCACAAACAAAACTAGAGGTGCATCAGCAGATTAGACTTAACCTCGCATCATTGTTAGTCCGGAAAACACATCTTCATGTACATTATATAAAAAAGGGCAAATGCTCGCCATTGAAATGAAGTGTTTCAGGTTTCAATGTGGCCCCAAAATTGGGTGAACTCCACAGAAACGCTCAGGAGCGTTGCAGGAGAGCTGCCCATTGAGAGCCCTGCGTCTTTGGGAGCAAATCTCATTTGTGGCAGATGAAAGAAGTTGTAGCTGCTACATATTTAGATAAATCAGGTGTGATATTTCAAAAGGTACGCAGGAGTTTGGCCTTGCTTAGCATTCGTTATCCTGTACCCCTTGTCAGCACCGTCTGAAACGTATCAGTCCTCCCCACCACTCCACTCCACCCGCAGCCTCCTCTGCCTATGTAATTGGATTTTAAACACAACTCGGGAGAAATATTAATCTTTATTGTAATGTTGCAGCGGCTCGTTCTGCTGACACCGTTCTGCCCGCGCCATAAGATCCCTTTTTCAGCCCATTGATGGGCTGTTTACGGTATTGTGTGGGCCGATGCAGGGATTTTTTCCCTCCAAAGAGCAGCCTGTGGTCTTGGCAGCTG
This sequence comes from Ilyophis sp. 1 JC-2022, assembly GCA_022702515.1. Taxonomy (NCBI): domain Eukaryota; kingdom Metazoa; phylum Chordata; class Actinopteri; order Anguilliformes; family Synaphobranchidae; genus Ilyophis; species Ilyophis sp. 1 JC-2022. The sequence goes on from CM040406.1 coordinate 40,840,147, forward strand.
TGGCGTGCTCTCACGCTGGGCGCTTACAGGCTCCAGTGCACGCTGAGCAGCAGTTGGAGCAGAGATTTCATTAACCCCCCCCCTTTTCATATTTCTGTGGGTACTGACATATCAGACCGCACCGTCTTGACTTGATATTCAGGATAAGAAAAAACATACATAGCCATGCAAATAGATAAATCTCCTACTGAAAACCAAGCAAGAGCAATTCTATTTGTACCATATTTAATTATTTACTTTATGGTTCCACGTAAATGTTCGATACATTTTAGCAGGTGACTTGCTCTTACACATGCAAAATGCAAAATGAGGCCTAATTTTATCACCTTACCCCACAGTAAAAGCTTGTTACATGTGTGGTATAATGGTTAAGGAACTGGGTTTGTAACCGAAAGGTTGCAGGATCGATTCCCAGGTCGGACACTGCCGTTGTACCCTTGAGCAAGGTACTTCACCTGCATTGCTTCAGTATATATCCAGCTGTATCAATGGATACTATGTATAAATGCAAAAGAAATGCTGTGTAAGTCGCTCTGGATAAGAGCGTCTGCTAAATGCCTATAATGTAATGTAATGTAATGTTACAGAAATAACATTGAGTAAGACAAGAAATACTTAGATGAATCTGTCTTTTTTAACAGTAGGAACAATAAAACAATGGAACTAGTAATTAATGCAAAAAAAAAACCTTAGTGAAATGTGAGGTGAGCTCCCAGTATAATTTGTCCATTGTAATTATCTTATTTATGCAGATTAATGTAATTGCTTACAACATGCAGTAAAACAATCAGACTGGAGCTTTGTTATGGCTAAAAGCTAGACATTACCTTTGAGAAAACACATTTACAGAAAGTCCAAAGCAAAGTGATTTCCAAAGGGAAAGAAATGAATTATTACAAACACTCCACAAGCAAAACTATAAGCAGCTGTACCGAGCAATACAAATATAAATATAAATTTCAGTGTGACATCAAAGGGAAAACAAGTGCATTTACATACACTGGCTTACATATGTCAGCACCACGCAGGCAATTAGAAGTGGCCTTAATATGGAGGGATGATAAATCTCCCAGAGCCCTATTAATTTCATTAGTGCTTTAAATCAACTCATTCTGCATATTTTGACTTCAGGCTGGCGCTGTTTGTTTTGTCAACATCAGCACACAGCATTCCCACAGTGAAAGACAGCTAATTCTATGTACCTCTATGTACCTATGTAGACACTTTTCTCAGATCACGACAAAAAAATAAAAATAAATAAATAAATATATATATATACTTTTTATTGCTGCCACCTGAATAATTTTGATATATACAGTATGTATATGCCTTTTCCCATATTTTCTTGCATCTCAGATTTGTATGCATAGGTGTCATTTACGCTGGGGACGCTGGGGACATGTCCCCACCACTTTTTGAAATGGGCTGGTGGAAGTCCTATATGATAGGAAATATTTGCTATAGGTCTATATGCTGAATTAATCGATCACTGTGTGTGTGTGTGTGATTGATGGAAGAATCTGAATCATAGAACTGTTGGTGGAGATGGGACAGTATGTGTGTGCTTATGCCATTGAGTACTGTAGGCTGCGTTGATATTGTTGCAATCATGTGGTGTAAATCCTGTATGATAGAAGATACAGGTGTTGATTGATATTGTCCTGAAGGTTGTGATAATAGTCTGTAGCCTGTCAGTGTAAATCCTGTATGAATATATCTACAGGTGTTGATATTGTCCTGAAGGTGATGGTTAGGCTGTAGCCTGTCAGTGTAAATCCTGTATCTACAGGTGTTGCTAACAGATAGTACGGTACTAGTGTATTGCGCGCGGGCGTCCAGCGAATGTTGTTTTTTTCAATCTGAAAAAGGTGTCCCCACCACAAAGTGACGCCCCTATTTGTAGGCTATAGCCTGATAGCAGAATTGTGTTCGTTTACAGTCTCAATACTTGGAGGGAAGCTTCTAGATTTTCTTTTTTTTCACAAGCACTACTGCAACTTCCAAAGTTGTTTGCTTGCAATTCTATTGTGTTGCTTACAAACTGTAGGCCCCAGGCAGCCATTTTTACATGCATTTTACGGCACACAGATTTGAGTCTATCTATTTTTTAAATCAGAAAGCAGCCCGTGCTGGATACGGTATGCATCTCCGGCATGAAATTTAAGTCCGAGGGTTAATCCTAAACATTAAATGGTCTGAGAGCTCATCAGTATATGGAATAGATTTATCTGAGCCTCCTCTGCTTTTACTGCCCCATAAATTGACACAATAACACTTTTACTGTGCGCAGTAAAGGCCTGTTAAATGAACACATTACATCATGTGCACACACTTCCACAAGCTCTCCACAGTCAGCCTCTCAAAGCAAATAAATACCATAGGTGGGTGAACTCTTTCTGTCTATCTCCATCCACTTCAACTAACTGAACCCATGTTTTTTTTCTTTTAACTACCATACAGTGATGAGCATTAAGTTCTTAGAAACTATTTAGTTAACTAGCGCCCGGACAAGACAAAACGTTCTGTTCTGGTTGTAAATAATGCTGAATTTGAGATGAGGGTAACTGAACTGCATTCACGGCAAAACTATGTGGTAATCAAGGTTGACATTCCAGTACCGTTCCAGCATGAGCTCTGTTTCTTGGGAACAAGCAAATAACACTTTGACCAAAGAACCCAGTGTACCAGAAACTGTCATTTTTCCTTCCTTTTTTTCTCCCCAGTGGATGCAAGCTCAACAGGGAGGACCATTGAGAGTTGCCTTGCACCCTAAGGCTAATGTATGTCTCTCCTACGAGATACTTGCTGACAAACCGCAGAGACACAATCCTACCCCACCCCCTGCTGCTTTTCTCCAAGGACAAACAAAGCAAATAGCAAAGTGTTACCGTACCACATTAAAAGACCAAAATAGCTAAATTATACATCAATTATTAAAGATTTGTTAAAATTTACCATTCCCTTTTCAGTTTTTACCATATTCCGCAAAGTCTGGCATTAAAGGAAAACGAAGGACATAAGTATAGAGGATCAACAGAACAAAATAATACCTGTTCATCTGATCTTTGTGGACTGTGATGATTCATAAGTTCAACAGTCCATAATACACATACATACACACACACAAACACACACACATGGACACAGCTACAGTGCATTCAACCTCAATTTGTATTTTGTTCACCCACCAGCTTATGCAACCTCTGTATAGTTAAATGTGCATTATTAACAACATTTTTACCTTGAAAATATGATGAAATAAACATGCTCAGCCATATCTATGATGCATTGGCAATAATTGGCCGAAAACCTTTGTCCTCTGCCTATATCTATTATTCTAAGATGTGTTTGGGACATTTCTGGGTGTGGCACATGTTCTGTGTGGGGAGGGCTGGGTGTGGCTACAGAGCCTGTGAGGCTTCAGCGGAGCATTTGTAGCTAGCTAGCTACTGCAATGGGGTCAAGAAGTGCAAGTACAGCAAAGCCAAACAACAAGCCGACAGGGCGCGTTCAAGAAGCCGTCGACCTAGGATTTGCTTTTCCTTGATGGCGACATCGGAAGTTTACCAAAGAGATAAAAATCGATGCACAGTTGGCGTGTTTTTTGTTGGACCTGTAAGTAACGCTACCTCTAGCTATCAAGTTAGCTACGTTAGGTAGCTAGAAGGTCAAAGTCTGGTACCTTGAGTGGGCGGGGTTGAGGACGGAGGAGGAGACTTCTTTGATTGTAAACACAGAACCACAGCAAGGCTAAAAATCCTGCAAAGTGCACTTTTACATGCATGCTAATCAGCTAATACAGTTTTGAATGCAATCACATCATGCTGCAGCAATTGGCTTTCAAGACCTTGCAATGTCTGTGATTCTGCTTGAGGTCATACAGACTACAAAGCTCTACTGTAAACAGGGACACACTTAATCTAACACGAGACACACTAATAAAACAACGCCTTGACCCACACTTGTGTTTTACACATCAACCATGGCTCCTTAATCACCACCTCACCCTTAAACATGATCCCAGTTTGCTAAAAGATTACGTAACAATATTCTATTACACTCTTTATCTGGTTACAATTGAGTCCGTTTTGAGACAGGTGGTGCTCGATGCACTTCAGTCTTCTTGAGAATAGGATATTTTGAACATTATAAATGATCCTACACTAAATGGAAAGACAGGTAGAGTCAATACAGAAGGGCTGCCCCCATAATCAACGTGTGCTGTCCAGTGGCACGCAGACACATCTGAAACCTTCTGTAAAATGATGGTCTCAATTGTGCTCTACATGCCTTTTCGACCCAGACAGGGCACACGAGGCATCACTTCATCTGTCTCTGTCCATATATAATGAGGATGCCACACATCTCTCTCCGCCTGGGAGAATGCATCGCTCCGGCCCAGGAAGGTCAACAAAAAGAGGATGGAAAATCATGAAACGTTGACCAAATGCTTTTAAAAAAAAATGCCTCTTTCCCTCCCCTGGTTCTTCTCTTTTACGCTAACACCAAAGCCAGAAGCTTGACATTTTGACCTAATCGATACAGCACCACCACAAATCTTGCAACACTTCCTCAAAGAAAGGATATATGCCTGGAAAAGTTGCTTGCAGTATATTTTTCTAATTGGTGTATTTAGTATATCTATGCTAATCTAGCATAACTATGCTAATTTGCCAATATGCAAGCAAGGACTGATATTTTACTGCACGTTGTTAGCTACTGTATATTTACACTTTAAATTCCTATTGACTGCTTTTGGTGTAAATATTTTGTACAGATACTATAAATATTACTCACTGTAGTGTCTTTATACCATTTCCTTTATCTGTGAGAAGTGGTGTTCTCCGAATCCCAAAAGTGCCGCACTCAAACCAACTTTCTTTGTTCCTTTCCTACCAAACCCCCCTTTCTTCTTCTTAATTAAGGAGAACACAACAAACGGACCTTGTTCCATTTTCAACCGAAACCAACGGCTTACAAATCTGATATAAATAGACACATCCCTGCACGCGTCTTCCGACACAACGCTGGGGATCGCAGCACACTATTAAATTATTTCCAAACAGTGACAGGCGGCTTGTTTACTGATCCTGTTTGAACGAATTAAGACAGAACAGCAAACATGACCGGCAGCTTGTTGACCTGCCAGGCAGCTGAGCCTTAATGACAATTCCCCTGCCACTTCCACTCAACCACTTCCCGATCCTCCATTCAACAAGCTGCTCTCATTCCTCTCCATAGAAAAGCTCAATGGGAAAACAGGAAAAAGTTTGAGCAAGGCTAGCCATCACACAGCTACCAGGCACTAATATAAAAGCTACAGCATGTATGGTGGTGCAGTGGATAGCGGTTAGGCTAATTGGAGACACTACATTTCTGTAGGTGTGAGTGAATGGTGTGTGTGTGTCCTGCGATGGATTGGCGGCCTGTCCAGGGGGTATTACTGCCTCTCGCCCAATGCATGCTGGAATAGGCTCCAGCCCCCCCCCCCCCCCTGTGACCTTGACCAGGGATAACCAGGTTAGATAATGAATGGATGGATGTTTGGTTGCAAAAAAAAAGCTTCCAAGGTATTTTGGAAGCAGGACACTATCTATTTATCTACATATTTATATCTGATTGAATTTGAATGAGCTAAAATTAGCCTAAACTCAAAGAACTGTAACTTGAATATTCACTAAATATGAACATATAAAATTCATATTTTAACAACTGGATACACAAATGCATGAACACCAGTAAAAATGCCTCAATATCCATTAATAAATAGATTGGAAACATTTTGTATTATAAATAGTTTTGAACCATCCCATAATACAAAGTATACTGTACTTGCCATTTTTCCTGTATAAGGTATTTTACTTAGGTTTTTGGTGTACAGTAGACAGAAAACATTCTGACTAAAAAAAAAAAGCAACACAATATCTGGAGAGTTAACTCATATTCTCACTGTTCACTGGGGCTGAGAAAAAAAAACAGTATTGACTGCAAGATGAATATGGTAGATGTCAGTAAATGTATTCATGTGCTTCCCAAAAAAGTAGTGGAGGGTGCAAGAGCATTAGTCATCTCACGTTAGGGTGCATGATCAAAGACAGAACAAACTGTTAAACGGGTAAAACTTAAAGAAGTTGCTGTGGAACAGCCGGCAGCATGCTGGAAGTGCGTGATTACGGTGCATGAGTTATCTAATACTTCTCACACAGAGATGTGTCTGAATGGGTGAGTATGAGAACGTGCTGGAAGCATCTGTGGGTGTGTGATCATGGGAAGTGGTGAACGCTCCGATTCATAATACGCCATTTCATTTTTTTCAGAACGCCAGCTTGGCAGTACCCTGACTTAATGGAACCAGGCAGTCTTTTGGGATACGGGTTTTTTTTTTTTTTTTGTCAAAGGAGCCAGATTTTTTCACCATGCTTATGTCTGTGATGCTTAAACTGCAATATTATTGAATGTAAAAAAAAAAAAAAAACCTTATGCCTTAACGCGTGTGTTTATCAAAACGTATCTAAATACACAGCGTACGATTGTGCAAACTAATAAATAATAAAATGCCTGTAGACATTGCTTCCCAGCAATTGCACAAGCACTGACGGTGGCCTTACAGTAGTGCTGAAATGCATTTTCTTGACCATCCGTGATGTGAACGCAGTAAAATCTTTCTCAAAATGTGTCTTTCAGACTTTTTTGGTGAGTGCAGTACCATTCAAAAGGCAAAACTGTAAGGTCAGGAATAAAAATGCAACATTAACTTTGCACCACATTGTGAAAATTGGTACCAAATCACCTGCAATTTACTAATCCACTAATGCTATCCACACGGCCTTTTCCTGCATGACCTTCAATGGGCACTATTTGCACAAAGACAAACATCACGCCACTTATCTGTAGAAGTAGCATTTTGCTAAAATACTGAACGATCAGAAGTAACCTGTAGTACATTGTCACTAAGCCCAAATAAATGCCCTTATGGCATGTTCAATTTTATGAAGCCGTTTCATTGTTACGTGTCCTTTTTATGATCTCCTGATTTATTCTATTTATACATTTCTTTGTCCAGAAACAGCTGCCGATCCAAATATGATTTGCATCTCCTTTGTGCACCATCATGAGACTGAAGTGAGATTCATTGTATCAGTGAATTTATCATATGATAGATTTACAGTTTCTGAAAAGAACTGGACATTGCACTTCCGAGAGAGTGGGTCATCAGAAATGTCCACAGGGTGATATTACTAATAAAAAAGGGACAGGAACTGCAGTTCTGTAGAGCACTACAACAACACTTCTCACCAGGAGAGACCGGAAGGAGAGGCCAGGTCAGAGCCAGTCAAAAGCAGTGAAAATAGCTCTTAGCCAGGGTCAGGACAGTACCAGGACTTGGAACAACATTACATCCCATGTCCTGAAAATGCTGTCAACACCTATAGTTTCAATCTAAAAGTGTGCTCCACAGACATGCCATAAGCAAAGCTTTTTTTCCAGGGAATGACAAAATTCAGCAACAACAAAAAAAAGACAATGATAAATTTCAGTTAAGCCGTAGTCTTGCAGAGCGTGAAATTTTCATGAAAATCAATCGGAGAGGTAGAAAAGAAATATTTTCATAAACAAAGCAGGAGCGTGCAGCAGACCTTGCTTTGAGGCAAAGCATTTTGCATGCATCGCGTCGGGCAGATCACCCTTTCTACCCTTGCACACCGGCGAGGGTTGGACCACACTGGCCCTTCTCAGCCATACTGTACGTTTTGCACGGCGGTCCAGCCAGACAGATATTGTCTTCAGCATGAGGAGTTCAAATTATTTTGCATTTCCACAAGTGGCCGTGTGATCTGTTGCTGTGTCTGTAGATCATGGTGGTGTTGGAAAAATAAAAGTCTTCCCGCCTCTTCTTGGCAGATGCTCTGAAGAGAGTTATGGCTTTAATATCATGACCGCCAGGTCAATTTGTTCTCCAGTGCCTATGAAATGGCCAGTGTAATTATATTTTGCCAAGCCCCAGACATTTATTGGCTCACAGTTAAAGTGTATTTGCAAAGTGCTCTGTTTTGCTGTCGAGAGAGCGGGTATCTGTCTGAGGCAGCGCAGGAAATGGAACAATTTTATTCCATCTTTAGCCACAGGACAAGCACAAAAAGACTGATTCTGAACACGTATAGTCTACTGTACATCTGGAATTAAATGTTGATTTTTACCAGACATCATGTTTAAAATAAGCAGAATTGACAGTAAACCAAACCAAACAATGGATCAGGTAACCTAAGTTAGAAAATTTCATTATAATGATATTGCATGTTCATATTATGCATGGCAAGCATATCTGTATACATATATAAAGATAGAATACACAAGTGCATTTTTATAGTCAGTCTGTCAGTTTCGCATCCTATACTCATTAAATAATATAAAGAAAATGTACATTATTTGCTACTCTCTTGTATTTGTAAGCTTCATCCATAGCTACAATTCTATTTATGTTCATTTTTGAAGTGGAACGAAGGTTTAAAATTACGTGGTAGGAATACAGGTGCCAGACAGACTGGCAGCTCAGAATCTTTGTGCTTGGATTTTATAAATCAGAAATGACTCACTGTTCTAGCAAAGGACTGGAATGGAAGCTTTGCCTGACCCTAACCAAATGAAAATGTATGCACCTGTTAAATTGCCCGCTTAGACAGCTTTGCATATGCACTGTCCACCTACACCTGTACATGAGTAACACACAGATCTTTGCCAATTTTGAATTGCTCCAATGTGATGCAGACACTGTCTAAAACCAGTCAAAACCAGATACATACTCTCAAGCAATCTTCTAGCATAACTCAATATCTTATTGTTGCATTACAGTACAATTCTTGAGTTTACCTGAAATCTATAGTGTATATAGTTTATAAGTTACTTTATGGTTTTCAATACTTCTTTGAACAATTTTGCATGGATCACAGTATTTTGTAAATCATTGTATGCTGCATGCCAACCTAGATTAGTATAATAACATCATATCACAAATCAGCAACCACTCTCTCAATCCTAATGTCAGCATGAATCAACCGACACCCATTAGCACATGTTACAAAAACACAATGTCTTGTCTTCATTTAGAAATGCGGGTCATAGGGTCACATAATGTGTCATTAAAAGCAGGGTACATGCGTGACAGAAAAGTGCTGGCCTAATGCTGCACCGGGACCACACTGGAAGGAGAGAACACACCGATCTCCTTTGGGGAGGAGAACCCACGGGTAATACCTGCACGGTGGGAGAGGAGCGATGCTTGCGGGTGGTGGTGGTGGACATGGTGGTGGTGGTCTCGATGAAGGTGGTGGACATCTCGGGCGGGACCGAGGTGGTGGTGGCAGACCCCAGGACGGAGGGCACGTCGCCCACCAGGCGCACGCTGCCGTTGATCTTAATGTTGGAGTTGGCCTCTGCCGCCATGTTGAGGACCTTTAGGCCATTATAGTACAGGCCAGACAGCTGGCCCTGGAATGGCCTTTTGCGGTCGTTTCCCCCGATCGTGATCGTGGCCTGGGTGTTGAATATTGTTAACTGCCGGCCTAGGAGGAAAACCAGAGGGGAGTAATTCAACGAACAGCATAATTTCCGAGGTGTGCAGAAATGCATATGCTATAATAGGTCTGGTATACATAAATGCTGTTAAAATGATTCACACGTTACAGTATGTACTGTATTTAACAATTACAGTGAAGTCATTTGTTTGTCACATTAATTTTTGTTTCCAGTTTCACTGTGTTTTAAAATGACATTAACCTCTAAGAGCCAGTAATTAAACCCTCCTAATATTCAAAAACAAAGGTTCCTTGCCATCTGTTATGAGGGTGAAAGGCTGAGACCACAGTGAATGCTTTAAAGGCCACAGAAAATAACATGTAAACTGGGGGTAATAGGGGATCGTCATCAGACAGTGTACAGAACTCAGTGGCTCTATAGATGTGTAGGGTCACAGCGTATGGCTGTCAGGTGTTTTTCTAAAGGTCATCATTTCCTACAGTTATTTTCATTATTATGAGTTCTAAATGAAAAGGTGGTGTGCAAAGGAAAGGTCGTTTGTTTATGTTCCTTTTTTTAATGACACCTTTGGGGGTGCGGAACGAGAATGATGGTTTAGGCTACATTTTGTTCACAACTTTAAAATGGAAGAGGACAACACAGATTGTAAATGTTGTGCCACCTGCAATAGAAAATTTTCAATTATGCATGGGATACAAATTATACTGATACATATAAACAATTCTTGTTTATGGATTTTCTAAAAGGCCAAATAAAAGAATGATTTATCACATTATATTTGTTCTAAACAGCACAAATCAGAGCACCCGCATAGTGTCTTGTTTACAGTACGATTAATTAAATTGTCATATTTGACAAAAATAATAGTTGTTTCTGGAAAGGATAAACAATTATTATAAAAAAATATATTGAGTTAAATTGCAGATATATGTGCATTTTTCATGGAACACATTTACAAGTTGTAAATAATGTGCTTGAACATGTGACCAGTTGTCCTTTAGCAAAACCATTTCTTAAAGTATGCAATTTGAAAACAGAATACTACCGAACTGAATTAATAAAAACACAGGTTTAATAAAAATGTCGCATAACATAATTAACAACCCCATTACATGTTGGCACAAAATAATAAAATAAAATCACAGAAAAACAGAATGTAGGTTCATGCATGTAACAGTTCTAATGGGATTTGAAGCTGGCTTTGTGTTTTATACTGTTAAAGAGACTTTATAATCTACTTAAGGGGTTTTAGCAGTGACCTTTAAATGCATTTTATAATGATATTAACCCATACAAGCATGCAACATAAGTATTACCTTAAATGTAATCTACTAGTGTCTGACATATGGGATTAATAAAGCGTAATTATAGTACAGTAATACTCTCATCCTGCTAGACTAGAGGGCATCCATCGCAACTGTTTTTATTTTATTTAAGTTTATTTAAAACTGAAAATGATATGGCATCCTGCTAAATGTGTACATAGATATTCATATTTAAACACCTGTTCATGTGCTCACATAAATAAACCAGTCCCTTTCACTGAGTTGGATGAAAATAATGGTAGAAAAAGAAACTACAATATAAATTGGAACAAGTTAAGACATTAATTTATGGGTATGAGAAACAAAAAACAACAACATGGTTTTAGATTACTGAAACTTTTTTGTAGGCTTGATAGATTTTTTTTTAAAGGTAAGAACCAAAGGTAACCAGAACCAAAACAATAAAAGAAGCAAAATGAAAGAAAATTTACAATTTTAAAATTTAAAGATTACCTTTCTCTTGTAGCCATTCTTCTACCGGCCGGGTATATTTGAATGGGATTTTCTTATTAGCCATTTGATAGCGCTCATAATCACTGCTGCCTTTAAAGTTTAAAAAACAGCTTAAAACATTTGGAAATGGCAGCAACACAGATTGAATTCACGCATTTATTTATTTTCATTTGTATTTTCAATTTTAAAAGTTGTTTAACAGTTTTTTAGAAGATAATAATTTATTATTATTTTGGATCTGATGAGTTTACTCAAATATAGAAATACAGCAATGTATTTAAATATTTTGAGCAGAATGAAAATTGTCCCCATTTCACAAGACATATGGTTAGCAATAAACATCATATTATTTGACAATTGCATTAAAAATAGGATTACCACTGGACAGCAATTGCTCATGTTTACCAATGACATGAACAAAAACACAATAGAATCTGTTCAGAAATGAAATTAGGATTGAAATTGAAAGAAAACTGGTTGCCACAAGACACGGACCTTCACTGCAAATGTGCCCGAGGGATGTGACGCTTCTACAACGCAGGTAGAGTCCTGTAGGCAACTTGTACAGATTGGGTCATTAGCACAACAGCGAGAGGACTTGGGAAAGAGGGAGGGAGGGAGGGGAGGGAGGGAAGGAGGGGGGGGGGGGGGTGAAGGGGAGGTGAATTTAATTTTGGGTGGGTAAGCTGCCAAGTCCTGCTGTTCCTACACCGGCGTCAAGTGGAGAAGGGAGACAGGCTGCCACAGGGGCACAGTGTGAATCAAATTCCATGGCGCAAGGGAGGGAGCATCGGGGGGCTTGCAGAAAAAGAGGCCCACCGTCAGCGTTTCACATCGAGGCAGCAGGTTGTGTACCTCCACATTATTCTAACTCCAGCGGCAGACACTCAAACCCCTGGGTGACCAGGGCTGTTACACAGCATTATAAGAACCCTTGGGAGGAGTGTAGCATTCTGCACATAAAAACAATATGGATCACTCACACCAGCCTGACCAGGGTGTGTTAGGGGCTCAACGCATCAAGCGATATTGCACTGTCCATTAGTTCTATATTGTCTCATTCATTGAGATAGGGCACGACACTGATTGCTTGGCTAGCAGTATGAAATAATAGTTAAAAAACAGGAAGTAGCCAGATGACTGCAGATTCATGTACCCAGCAAGTAAGTTCCTGTTGTTTCTCTGAGTAAGGCTGGAATTCATCAAAATTTGTCTTTGATTTAGCAATTGAAAAAACATTACCTCACCAAACTCAGATTGTGGAGAAAATGTGCAAACGCTTCCGTTCACTTGAAAGTCAGAGTTAAGGACAAATATTGATGGAATACGAGCCTATGTAAAATTTTAACTAATTATAATGTAAAATAAAAAAATAAAAAAGCCAGCCTGGCTGAATGTCTGCCCATTGTTTGCTCAGAGTGCAGATCTATGAGGAAGAGTTACATAAAGGGCGTGGGTTTAGCAGGAGCCACAGGGGCACGTTTTAAGGACCACTGGAACTCAGAGAGTGCATGACCTCCCACTGTGACTTACTGTACAGGACAGCCTGGGACTGTCCTCCAGCTCTGTTCATCTATTGTTAGGATCCTGTAATGGGCTCTGCTACTTCGCACCTGGGCTCCCTGAGCTCCTTGAGCTGTGCTACTACAAAGAGAAGCTGGAAACAAGATGGCAGGTTTTAAATTGGGGGGAGATTTACCAACTAAAGCCATGTACATCTACAGTGGAGAGCAGTTAACACTGTGCACCGAATAGAAAAGACAGTGTTCTGTTAACCTGCGATGCCCATGATACCGTAGGTACAATAACTACTCTCTCTTCTGAGAGTCATTCGTTTTGAACGAAAAGGATTTGCAAATGGCAAAAAAAGTGTTTCTGTATCATTTAAAAGAAATGGGGCAGGATATAGGGCATGTCTATAAATATACCACTGAACACGAAATTGTGTTTTGCCGGAACATCATGAACATAAATTGCGACAGCTATGACATGCTGAAGTATAGCTCATCATTATTTAAGCATAAGTTCAGAGCATGCAGTGCAAAAATCTGAGAAGTAGTTTTTTTAAAAACAGATGGAAGCAACTTCAAACGGGCAGGTTGAGAATGCGGAGAGCATACGTGGGCTGAAGGAAGAATAAAGTATGAGAGATCATCAAAATCTACCAGAGCTTTATGGCTTTGATTTAGTTAAATACAGTGCATGGTCACCAGGCTCCTATATGAACATTCTAATGATCCATTATTCTAATCGCATAGCCAGGAGGTGTAAACATAGGCCCCTGATCAGACACTATACAAGTGATGTGAATGTGATGTGAGAATATTTCTACGGACATATTTAGCTGTTGTGACGTTTGTGCATTTCCAGGTTTTTATTTTGAATAAGGGGATGAACAAGGCAAGATTATTGTAATGGTTGTTCCCTTGGCATTGACAGCGGTCAGAGCGGCAAAACAGACTATGCTGTTGATCTTCTGAACATCTCACGGAACGATTTTTTTTAACAAAGAAAAACATAAATAAACCCTACAAGTGTGTCAGTCTTTACCATATCACAATTAATAATAATATTGTGTTACGGGAAACTCTTTTTAGTCCCACGAACACAAACACAATGTGCAACTATGGGAAAGCAAACAAATGCGTGTCAAGTTTTCCAATGGAGCAATCACGCCGAATGTAATTTCCATAGGGCTTTGCATATTTTCTAGCTTACTGGCACGTATAATACAATTGTGTCTGTCCCTGTGCAGTTTGCTTATTTGTGCGGCCCTGTCAATGTCCAGTAAATACAATACAACAGAGTGCTGTGATGAAATCCATTAGGGCTTCTGTGGGAATGGCTCCAAGCCTCATCCCAACACCGGTGAGACTAGTGCAATTTCGCTGCAGCACAGCAGCACAAATCATCTTCCATCCTCACTGAACTGAAAACGTACCCAGAGTGCAGCGTTACGTGACGCCCTCTCCCTTTCCTGTCTCTGCCTAATGCTGCCCGGCTCGCTCCATTTGAACAGTGTCAATAGATGGATTCAATCGCTGCCGTGCCAGAAATTGGCTTACACACACAAATATGCATGCACAGTGCGGGATGTTCACAGATGCCTCCGTAGGTTATGCCGCCCGCTGCCGTATTCACCAAGTCCCCCCGCGTGTTCCGTCTGCGATCGGCCTTCTCACTTTCTATCATCAATGTCAGACTAGCTTGCCTTCATCCCCCCTCTCCCACTCTTAAATATATGTTTCATTTGATAACAATTCTAAAATAATAAGCCCTCGACCCCTTGTTTTGCAGTAAGTTCAGTAAAGATCATTTCAACAGATACAAGGTGTATAAAGGTCCACACATACACAGCATTTTATATTCTGCCATTCATTTTTGGATGTCATTAATATTCCTGTTAAAAATGGTGATACGGGCCCAAACATTTTACTTGTTCCATTTATAAAACAGTGCATGGATACGATGAGTACTGTGATAAAATTATATATTATAATATTATTATTATTATATAACCATAATGCATTGCTGTTACTCCTTATTCTGTCACTAGTGGGATGTATACTGGACACTATGCAGTCCAAGACATAGTCCCAATTTTTTATATTTTTGATTTGTGTAGTATTTTATTTTCTTCCAAGTGATCAATTGGCCAAAGGTAGGTCTATGCCAGGACACATTTTATCTCCGGGCTGCCAGATGAATATTCAGTTGAAAGCCATGTGGCTCCACAATATTATGTTGAACAAATCACTGTGATTAAGTGAAGGTTAAGTGCACTGTACAATAAATAAACGTTGAGAGATGTAAAAATACATAAATACATTTTTGATTTTATTAAAACATCACTTTAAGCTTGTTGATTAATATTTTTTAATTAATAATGTCACATATAGCATGAGTATTAATTATACAATGCATTCTCATAAATAGTGCAATTATGTGTATGATTCTTTAAATTACTGATTTAATACCAATCCTGACAAAAACATTTTAATTTTAATAACGTACCCCCTCCCTGACTTCTACAAGTTTCTTTCTCTGCAATATTTGGAAATTATATGATTGCCTTTCTGATATTACAGTTTAACCAGCTCAGTCAGCCAACAGTGAAACTAAGCAAAAATACTAAGAGCAGTATATTTATCAGGGTTTCTCACTAATAGACATGTTCTGCCCTGTGCTTATTCACTGCTTTGGACAGGAACCAGGGGTGACGAGTCCAAGAATCCATTTTTAGATTGCACTTACATGTTTTATTCTTTCTGACTGGTGACCACAGACTGAGCTCATCTGAGCAGAAATACATCAGCGCCGGCGTGGATAGACTCACTTTCAAAATGACCTGCCCGTTCAGCTGGGATCTGTTGGTGAGAGCCTCCTCCTTCTCCCTCAATATCCTCCACAAAACAATGAGAGAGAACGCATTTATCTCGCCATCCTGGGTGGTTTCATTTATTCGCGGGATTAGACCGGCAGCTCTTATTGAAAGCTTATCTTTTTTTTTTCCTCTGGAGAGATTTATAAGGGCGAGAGATTTTGTTTTTGATAGGAGTAATTGTATTTGGCTTGTAGGGTACAAGACTATTTATCTTATACCTAGAAAATCATTACCTTAAATCCTGACAGATAAGAGCCAGGGACTCTTTGAGAATTGCTGGGGTGTCATGTCATAAAATGACGGTCAGGTTTTTTTTTTTTTGGAAGAGGAGGAGGAAGAGGAGAGGGGAGGGAACTATATTTTCGGTTTCCCCGACCCGTAGCATTAAGGCCGTTTATTAAGGGCCGTTATATCGACGTTAAACCGAAGCAGAGATAACCGACTCACATGCAAACAAGGTCACGCCTGAAGTCCTCTGTTCGGAAAATCCACGTGGGTCCCTCCTTATCATCTCGCAGAGAGCACTATGAGCGTACACAGCTATCTGTCAATCTGATTACAGACTATAGGGGGGCAATTTTCCACACTTATCAGCCTCTGAGATGCTGGCGTGAGACTTCTTTTTCAAAGGCCTCAGAAGGTAAGATTGCTGTATTCTGTTCCGGTTCAAAAGAGAGAAATTCTAGTACATCCATCCGAGGAACAATGTTTCTGTCACACGATTCCGAAGGAAGGAATACCTCATTCACATTCAACAGCGACGCGCAAACGAAAGCGATCTTCAGACATTTGGCCTCGGTTTGAAAGCTGTGACACCTCCAGCAGGTGGAGGTTGAGCTTTTCTAAACTATTTATGGCCGCGGAACATCGTATCCCGCCACGAGATCGGGACGAGGGTAGGCGCCTGTGCGACCTGGCATATGCCGTGACCGGCCTTCGCAAAAATAAATAAATACCTGTTTAGCCCCTTTTATTCCCGCCTGCACCTATTCCATCCACCAGGCCAATTATGCATTGGAGCAAACAAGAGAGGTGGAACTCTAACTGACGCGGACGTGGAGGTCAACGGCATCCCGGCAGGACTGTCAAAGTCCGGCGCTTCACGTGTCCCCAGCCCCATCCCCCGGCCCCGTCCCCTGGCCCCTCACGTCTTGCATGCAGGACCCGGGGAAGTGAACAGTTGCCGAACTGAAATAGCATTAATCTCAGCCGGGCCCCGTGGGACCCCGGGACATTGCTCCCCGCAGGCCTTGCCGCAATAACCGCCAGGCTGAAGCAACATGGGGCGACTGCATTCACGCACGCGAGGCTGAAGCAACATGGGGCGACTGCATCCGCGCACGCGAGGCTGAAGCAACATGGGGCGACTACATTCACGCACGCGAGGCTGAAGCAACATGGGGCGACTACATTCACGCGCCCGAGGCTGAAGCAACATGGGGCGACTGCATTCACGCGCCCGAGGCTGAAGCAACATGGGGCGACTACATTCACGCACGCGAGGCTGAAGCAACATGGGGCGACTACATTCACGCGCCCGAGGCTGAAGCAACATGGGGCGACTGCATTCACGCGCCCGAGGCTGAAGCAACATGGGGCGACTGCATTCACACGCGCGAGGCTGAAGCAACATGGGGCGACTACATTCACGCACGCGAGGCTGAAGCAACATGGGGCGACTACATTCACGCGCCCGAGGCTGAAGCAACATGGGGCGACTGCATTCACGCGCCCGAGGCTGAAGCAACATGGGGCGACTGCATTCACGCGCCCGAGGCTGAAGCAACATGGGGCGACTACATTCACGCGCCCGAGGCTGAAGCAACATGGGGCGACTACATTCACGCGCCCGAGGCTGAAGCAACATGGGGCGACTGCATTCACGCGCCCGAGGCTGAAGCAACATGGGGCGACTGCATTCACGCGCCCGAGGCTGAAGCAACATGGGGCGACTACATTCACGCGCCCGAGGCTGAAGCAACATGGGGCGACTGCATTCACGCGCCCGAGGCTGAAGCAACATGGGGCGACTACATTCACGCGCCCGAGGCTGAAGCAACATGGGGCGACTACATTCACGCGCCCGAGGCTGAAGCAACATGGGGCGACTGCATTCACGCGCCCGAGGCTGAAGCAACATGGGGCGACTGCATTCACGCGCCCGAGGCTGAAGCAACATGGGGCGACTACATTCACACGCGCGAGGCTGAAGCAACATGGGGCGACTGCATCCGCGCACGCGAGGCTGAAGCAACATGGGGCGACTACATTCACACGCGCGAGGCTGAAGCAACATGGGGCGACTGCATTCACGCACGCGAGGCTGAAGCAACATGGGGCGACTACATTCACGCGCGCGAGGCTGAAGCAACATGGGGCGACTGCATTCACGCACGCGAGGCTGAAGCAACATGGGGCGACTGCATCCGCGCACGCGAGGCTGAAGCAACATGGGGCGACTGCATTCACGCACGCGAGGCTAAAGCAACATGGGGCGACTGCATTCACGCACGCGAGGCTGAAGCAACATGGGGCGACTACATTCACGCACGCGAGGCTGAAGCAACATGGGGCGACTGCATTCACGCACGCGTTCCTCGGCGAATAAGTAGTTCAGATTTGCACAAAACACCATGTTGAAAGGATGAAAAGCAAACCAAGTTGAAAGCATCATTTATCAGAGCAGTCTTTAAGAGGGAGAAAATAACTGAAGAATTTCAGAGCATTTAATGGCTCTATAATAATATGTGGATTAAGTAAAGTGCAGTAATTTTCCATTTTGATTGGAAGGTCAGAGAATCAAAAAGTAAGTGCTTCCAAATCATTTCTATGAAGTGACAGGCTAATTTTTGTTATATAATTCTGTACCTGATGCCCGTGTTTCTGAGAAGAAAATAACTTGTCCTGGATACTATGGGTATGAAAGGACACCGCAAAACTGTTTTTTACATAATTTGCACTCACATTTGATGGTCTCAAAAATGATTTAACACACCCATTAGTAAACATTAAAAAAAGTTTCAAACGAAGAAATATATTGAAAAAACTGAAGCAAAACCAATGAAATATTGATGATTAAATAAAATGCGGTACATTTTGCACCAGTCCCCAAGACAACCTGGCTCGGTACTGTCAGTGGATTCTCAAAATTTGAGAGCGCAGGTTTCAACAGCATCATGAGGTGGACAGGCCAGCAACAGCGTTTCTAGTCTCCATCACTCACAGGCAGGGACACACTTCCGGGGACATTTCTCTGCTCACAAACTGCTCTTGTGACACAAAAAATGATGCAGTGATTTCAGTGCCATCTGGGGACCCGGACTGTGGCAAGCGGGGAAGTGGAATAGCATAACCCATTGCAGCTGTAATGGGCTACTATTTTCCCTGCTGTCGCTCCCTATTACCGAGACAGAGAACCGTCAGTGTCACAGGCAGTGATTGGAACAATAGAAGCCAAAGCAAGTAGTCCGTAAGCAGATGAGCCCCACTGGTGCATATATGCATGCATACACATACAATAGCATATAGACAGATACACTACACACACCTGCACACGCACGCAAATGGACTGGACAGACAGACAGGTGGGCAAGGAGATGGACATATGGACACTGAAATTCCATGCATATACAGACAAAAGAATACACACCTACTCACACCATAGAAATACAAACATGCATGCATGTAAACATTAATATATGCTTTACGTAGTTCTTTCCATAGTGTCAGAACAGCCTTATGTCGACATAGAGTACTGTACTACTGTATAACGGTCAAAGATAATCATCCTCTGCACTCTTCTCTCAAACACCGTGACAGTGTGTCGCTCGGTCATTCATTTTCACCATCACGGGCAAACGTTGCTTCCTCCCATTGCTGGGGAATGTGGGGAAAAACTTTGTCCTTAATTAATGCAAATGTGGGGTATTTTCCTCGAAGTAGTGGACAAAAAAAGGTGATCTATCTCCTGAATGTAGCAAGTATTATTGTATTTATTTTCTAAACTATCAAAAGAACATTATTTACCCCCACTGATACACCACACTTAAGGAGTTTATCAAGGACTGACATAAATTGCCATATACTGTATGACATGTTTTTCAAGGGAATTTCTATACTTTTATTAATGTGAGCATAAAACACAATTGTTAGCCAGCTCTCTTTAGTGAGACAGGAGGCCTCATCAAGTATTCACTCGTTCTGTACTGTCACTTGTCTATGTTATAGCAAAAATGATACCTCACATTGATTTCCAGTAATCGCCCTGCCTTCTGAATAGCTACGAAAACATACTCATGTTGCTCTGGGATGAAACAGAGTTCTAATTAATGTAAATACCCAATTAATTTTTATTAAGAAATCTAAAACATTTCCTTGCATGATTCAAGGATTTGTTTATATGCCTTTCTGGGATTTATTATAATCTCCCGCTTGCCTCTTTATGGGTGTGCTTGCTCTCCAAAAACCTCATCCTTGGCTGCTCTCTCCCTTTCTCTGTCTCTTTTCCCCATTCTCCCGCCCCCCTGTTTCTGCACTCTGATTTTATTCACGCCCTTGTCCTTGGCTGCTCCGTCCCACTCTCTCTTTCTCCTTCTGCCTCAACCTCCCTGCTTTCTGATTCTCTCTCCCTCATCTTCTGTCTGCTTCTCTCTTGCTCTCTCTCTCTCTCTCTCCCTCATCTTCTGTCTGCTTCTCTCTCGCTCTCTCACTCTCTCTCTCTCCCTCATCTTCTGTCTGCTTCTCTCTCGCTCTCTCGCTCTCTTCGCTCGCCCTTTCACTGTCCCCCACACTCCCCTCCTCTTCCTCTTCCTCCCTCTCCTTTTCCCTTTCAGACCCACTAAGCACTGATCCGGATCGGACCAGACTGCAGCAGAATATTTGAACCGTCCTCTGTGTCAGAAAAGAATGGGGCAAGAGAGGGAACATTTACACACACTTTTCCACAAGCTTTCCGTTCTTTTGCGGATGCTATACAATCTGTTCGTTCCAATCACGTTTAAACCTATTTTGTTTGTCCCTTCATCCTGTTACACATCAACTTGTCTGACTATTCATTTGCACTTCATTTTAAATTCTGGCTCAGTGGCTTATTGGGAACTGTCAATTATTTTAACCTCCATTTTGCAACAGCATTCCAATTAGCTGACCCAATTTACAGGTATCTATGGTACAATAACACTCAATCGTGCACCAGCTGTTGTTATGTACCACACTAAACGATCAAAGGGAGAGCCAGAGGATAAAAATTAGTCTTCAAGAATGTTCTCTTTTATGTTCTGTTTTTTAATCTTGATAGCCATGTGTAAATGTAACAACCCCACAATGTTTCAATATTTTAAAAACATAAATATGTTTTTTAAAAATCCCTGCATTTTTAAGCTTGCAGGATCATCCAGACTCTGCATGTGCTGAGAATTTATAGAGAAGCTCAAACACAGAAAATGACTTGCTAGCTGACTGCAGTTGAACAGGCAGGTCAGGAATGCAAATACAATAGGTTCCTTCCAATAGTGTAAACTATGGAGAAAAAAGACCTTGGAACTGCTTACAGAATAAAACAGACTTGGCAATATTCTGGCTGACAGAGCAATGTAGAATTTTTAAATACACAGCATTGCAATTCTGGATGCTGGATTTGTTTAAAGTACTGCTTTAGAAGAGTTGTACTTTTGTACAAAGGCATTTTGTGTTTTTCAAGTTTTTCAGAGCTACATGAGCTGTTTTTGGTTTGAAAATTGGCAGAGTAATGGGAAAATAAACTACAGGATGTTTGTACAGACATATTTTTCATTATTTGTTGCCTAACGATGGGTGACTTTCATGGCCTAAAAATTCAGCCTCAATCATTCGATGATACAAGAAAAGCCAATTTGTGAGAGCGTTTATAGTAAATATTTTCATTGTGGAGGATAAATATACCAATAAATGCGATGTCACAGATATACGTATGTATAGGCTCATATACTGTATAAACATATTGGGCCTCATTCATGAAGCGTTCCTAAATATATGCGTACATTTATGTCCGAAAGAAGTTGATCTACGCTGGATTCATCAAACCGCATAAAAAAGGTTGATTTTTTCGTATTCACTTACGATGCGCGTCCACGTTATTTTGTGATTAGCATAAATCCACACCCATGAATTGCCTTATATGGAGGCTGTCACTTCAATTTAAAGGTCCATATCTAGTCAGAATGGCCCAGAAAAAGCAAAGGAAATAATTATTCTGACACTGAAATCGAAGTTTTATTAGCAGATGTTCAATCAAGGGAAAAAAATAGTTCAATATTGTCAGTATTGGCATCATGAACTGGTAGGTAAAGTAAAGGCCTAGCTGGAAATAACCATACGAGCGCATTGCTTTATCGCAGCCTGGAAATAAATGAAACGTTATTCATTTTGTAATTCTGTTGGGGTTCTGTGCATGTGAGTTGTGGTTTGAAATCGGGTAATCACTACCTTATTTTAGAATCTCTTTGGCGCGTTCTAATTGCAGTCACATTGATGCGCATGTCCCACACAGCTCATGTTTTACCGGGATATAGCCTGCTGGCTACATTCTAACCAGTTAAAATAAAGTTTTTAAATAACCACTTTTAAATAAAGATGGCGTTTCACCGACTTTTCAACAAAAACGTGCACTGGGGTGTGCAGTCTATGGCACCAATAACATTAGAAAGGTTGGAAATTTCATAAATGGACTGCACTTATATAGCGCCTTTATCCAAAGCGCTTTACAATGGCCTCTCACTCACCCGTTCACACACACATTCACACACCAATGGCGGCAGCTGCCATGCAAGGTGCTAGCCGGCTCATTGGGAGCAATTTGGGGTTCAGTGTCTTGCCCAAGGACACTTCGACATGTGGACAGGAGGAGCCGGGGATCGAACCGCCAACCCTGCGATCAGCGGACGACCCGCTCTACCTCCTGAGCCACAGCCGCCCCGGCTACAGACATAAAACCCTGGCTACAGCCATGTAAGCCACTTTAAAGCAAATTTTGTGCATTGGTTAAATGTGTGTTATAGCATAGCCTATGTAAGGTCATGTAGAATTTTGAGCAATTTAGAAAAAATAGTAGGCTAGGCTACTGGGAGCGTTCATTAGACTATGTTATCGTTCTAATTAAACAACTTCATAGCCTACAATTGATTCATAGGCGTAATCTAAAGTGTTTGCTTTTTACAATCATAATTTATTACGTTTGCAATGTGTATTTAGACTTATGAATTTAACAGAAAATAAAAATAAATTAATATTCTAATTGTCACTCAGAAGCTACATTTACGAACGAGGTCCGTGTGCTTCGGAGCAGGTCTAAAATTGTTCGGAGGTACTAACAAATACGAAAATACAGGCAAAAATGCAAATACGAACGATTTACGCACAAATTCCTTTTGCTCACGTTTCATGAATGAGGCCCATTGTACTTAGTCCCCCAAGTTTAGGGAAGCAAAAGTAATTGGACAAATTAACATAATCTGAAAAAAGTTATCATATTTAGTAGTTGGTTGCAAATCCTTTGCATTCGATGACTGCATGAAGTCGGCGACCCACAGACATCACCAGACCCTGGGTATCTTTCCTGATAATGCTCTCCCAGGCCTGTACTGCAGCCATCTTCAATTTCTGTTGGTTTCTGGGATGTTTTGCCTTCAGTCTTGTCTTCAGTAAGTGAAATGCACATTCAATTGGATTCAAGACAGGTGATTGACTTGGCCAGTCAAGAACATTCCACTTTTTGGCCCTGAAAAGCTCATTGGTTGCTTTAGCAGTGTGTTTTGGGTCATTGTCCTGCTGCAAGATGCCGTCTAATGAGTTTTGAGGCATTTGGTTAGATCTGAGCAGATACAATGCTTCTGTACACTTCAAAATGTATCCTGCTGATGCTGTCAGCAGTCACATCCTCAATGAAGACAAGTGTGCTGGTTCCAGTGGCAGCCATACATGCCCAATCCATAACACACTACCTCCACCATGTTTCACAGATGAGGGGGTGATTTGGATCATGAGCAGTTCCTTTCTTTCTCCACACTGTCCTCTGTTCATCACTTTGGTACAGGTTAATACTAGTCTCACCCGTTTATAAAACATTTTTTAAAACATACTTTTGAGTAAACTCTAACCTGACCGTTCTGCTCTTGAGGCTTACCATTGGTTTGCATCTTGCAGTCAACCCTCTGAAGTTAAGCTGGTGTAATCTCCCATTTATGGTAGTCTTTGACACATCTATGCTTACATCCTGGAGAGTGTTCTTGATCTACTTGACAGTTAAAAACGGGGTTTTCTCCACAATTCTACCACGTCATTTGCTATTGCTGAGCTCACCAGTGCGTTCTTGCTTTCTAACAACGTATCAAACAGTTGATTTTGACACACCCAATGTTGTGGCTATGTCTCTGATCAATTTGTTCACATTTTTTGATGTTCACACTCTTATGATGGCCTGCTTTACTGGAATTGACACTTATTTGGTCTTCAAGTTGGAACACAACAGACTCCAAATGCAAATTCCACACCTATAATCAACTCTAGACCCTTTGTTAACGTTATTGTGCATGAACTAATGATTCAAAGACACACAGCTGGCCAAGAAACAGTTGAGCAGCCATTTGTACAATTAGTATTGCTCCCCTAAAATGGGGGGGGGGGGGGCTATGTATAAATAAATGGGTAGTAATTTATACACGGATCACTCGATATGGATGTACAGTACATACCCTCACATTATAGCTGACAGTCTGCACTTTAATCTCATATTCATTGTTTTAATTCAAATCCAATGTGCTGGAGTACAGAGCCAAAACAACAAAAATGGCGTCACTGTCCCAATACTTTTGCATTTAAATGTACATATACACACACAAGGTGAGAATGATAAATGGATTCTACAAACACATTTCATAAATTTCTGTACACTTTTGCTTTAGAACCCCTTTAGGAATAATAATACATTGAATAGATTTTCATGGAAAAAGAGTTATATAGGAGAAATATTAAATAACGCATTTTGCAGACTTAAATTAGGCTGTCATATTTCCGATGAAGCATTGCTATATTTCATAAATCAGCATTTGCATTGGAGTTTTGACATGAAATATTCTCTGCTCCCCATAGCTATATTCAGATTTGCCCCAGAAAGTTGAAATAATATATCTCTATTATAATAACATGAGATGAAAGTAGATTATGTGGATATTTGTTGACATTCAAAAAATGAAATGTGTCTGTCTGTTCGAACATGCATTAATTTTTTAGATTGTTCTGCATCTCATAAAATTGTATCTGTAAAAATAAAATGCAGATGTTTGACTCTTTGATCTCTCATAAACCATAAACCATGTAATACCATGAATACCATCTTACTTCATTCCATGTCTTTATAAGGTAACATTCTTTAATGCCGCATGATGGATCGTAAAGAAGAGTCTTTATCCCCCTGAAGCCCTGACAGATGGTTATTCAGGCTGGCCATTCATGAATGTTCAGACTGAAATAAAAAAAATAAATAAAATAATAATAATAATAAAATAAATTTAAATCATTTAAAAAGGCTAATTTCCACAAAGGTCATACAGTGGCGGCTCGGTGGGATGACTGACAACATGGGGTATGGGTGACTGAGGAGGCCTCTCCTTGACTGCTCTATCTGTTCAAATTCTCAGGTGACTGTCTGTAATTCTAAATATTTTATCTGCAAGCTAAAACTTGCAGATAAAAAATGGGCAGACTAGCCCATTTGCCTGACATTTAAATTTATATTAAAATATTGTACAACTATGACATCCATAAAACCAGCATAGATACTCCCTGTGCTGTCACACTGCACTAGAATGTAATGAAGTGGGGGGTGCCATACTAGGTGCTTCCACCGTGCAATGCAATTTCCCCTCAAGTGTAACAAGGTGCCATCAAGCCATCCATTTTTCATGCCGAGGATTAGTTGCACAGAATATGGACCGACTCGGAAATAAGCAAATTATTAAAGTATTTCAGGGCTACTTAAGCCAATCTTTTTATAGGTCTGCAGTTTCATACGCTGAAAATTAAGGCCCTCAAGCTTTAAGCATTTCAAGCCAGGTCTTGATTGTGTCCTAACCTGTAATTACAGATGAAATGACACAGTCTTTCGAAAGGATATAAATCAATCATGGCTGAATTACGGTCACTGCTGATCTAAATATGAGCTGCTAATCTGAATAAAGATCACTGGATCCGGAGGTTGAATACACAAATAGGTTATTTTCACCCAGCAGACAAAATCAGTAAAAATCTGAAAGAGACAAAGCTAAAATCTAGAAGGACATGACCTTTCTGTACTCAAGACGAATCCAAGATTTTACTGACAAGAATCAACATATTATTGTGAAGTGAACATCAACTACATACTCTGTATTGTGACCAAGCGACGACCTGACTGAAGAGGTTAAAACTGAGAAAAACTGGGCAGACAGCACATGCTGTAAGGAAACAGGGCCGAGATGCAAATTCTGGTGTCAAGATGGGGGCTCTTCCTTCTTCAGGAGCATGGTGTTGTCGTGTTAAGATAAAAGGTGTGACTGCTGAGCAATCCTTACAAAATGGAGGACAAGGAGCAGGGTTTTGACTATTCTGCCAAACTGTTGAACCTCTGTGACTCATGTTTGTTCTACCAATGATGTACCATAATCTATCAGTGCCATCATTAAGCCCCGAAGCCTACATTCCTATCTGACTGAGATGTTGGGTCAGGACTATGAGAGTGGCATCAAATTCCTTGATGCATTTAGATTTTGTTTTTGCAAAAGTAATACACAGACAACTGAAATGTAGCATCACCAACAATACTTAGGACTTCAAAAACTACCATTCACAGCCAATGGATACATACATGCTGGGTCAACGCTCACAGACATTTTTTAAATTATTATTAATGAATGCTGACTTTCTCTACTCAATTACCCATTGCTCTCCTGCCCACCAGCAAGAAGTTTCAGTATGTTGACTCAATGTTGAAATTAAAATACAAATGCACTACATATTTACATATGTACTTACCTGAGCTATTCATGCTTTGACTGCTACGCTTCAACCCCCTTTCTAAAAGTGTCTCTGGGAATAAACCCTGCAAGCAGGGGTCTTTCACCTCTGCACCTGGGACCAGTCACTTCCTCTGAATGACAGTTGAACTGGAAAATCAAATTCTGATTAGAACAGCCTTCAAAATTAAGGAATAAGAGTGTTCACTGGGGTGTTCCAGACCCACGTTTTTTGCGATTCCTCAGAGCGCGTCAGTCGCGGGCACGCAGTTCACATCAGTCACACGCTCTCATCCCACACGTTCTCATCCCGCACGCTCTCATCCCGTATCATCCCGCACGCTCTCATCCCGCACGCTCTCATCCCGCACGCTCTCATCCCGTATCATCCCGCACGCTCTCATCCCGCACGCTCTCATCCCGCACGCTCTCATCCCGTATCATCCCGCACGCTCTCATCCTGCATGCTCTCATCCCGCACGCTCTCATCCTGCATGCTCTCAGCCCGCACGCTCTCATCCCGTATCATCCCGCACGCTCTCATCCCGCACGCTCTCATCCCGAATCATCCCGCACGCTCTCATCCCGTATCATCCCGCACGCTCTCATCCCGCACGATCTCATCCCGCACGCTCTCATCCCGCACGCTCTCATCCCGTATCATCCAGCACGCTCTCATCCCGCACGCTCTCATCCCGTATCATCCCGCACGCTCTCATCCTGCACGCTCTCATCCCGTATCATCCCGCACGCTCTCATCCCGCACGCTCTCATCCCGTATCATCCCGCACGCTCTCATCCCGCACGCTCTCATCCCGTATCATCCCGCACGCTCTCATCCCGCACGCTCTCATCCCGTATCATCCCGCACGCTCTCATCCCGCACGCTCTCATCCCGTATCATCCCGCACGCTCTCATCCTGCATGCTCTCATCCCGCACGCTCTCATCCCGCACGCTCTCATCCCGCACGCTCTCATCCCGTATCATCCCGCACGCTCTCATCCCGTATCATCCCGCACGCTCTCATCCCGCACGCTCTCATCCCGCACGCTCTCATCCCGTATCATCCCGCACGCTCTCATCCCGCACGCTCTCATCCCGTATCATCCCGCACGCTCTCATCCCGCACGCTCTCATCCCGTATCATCCCGCACACTCTCATCCTGCACGCTCTCATCCCGTATCATCCCGCACGCTCTCATCCCGCACGCTCTCATCCCGTATCATCCCGCACGCTCTCATCCCGCACGCTCTCATCCCGTATCATCCCGCACGCTCTCATCCCGCACGATCTCATCCCGTATCATCCCGCACGCTCTCATCCCGCACGCTCTCATCCCGTATCATCCCGCACGCTCTCATCCCGCACGCTCTCATCCCGTATCATCCCGCACGCTCTCATCCCGCAGGCTCTCATCCCGCACGCTCTCATCCCGTATCATCCCGCACGCTCTCATCCTGCATGCTCTCATCCCGTATCATCCCGCACGCTCTCATCCTGCACGCTCTCATCCCGTATCATCCCGCACGCTCTCATCCCGCACGCTCTCATCCCGCACGCTCTCATCCCGCACGCTCTCATCCCGTATCATCCCGCACGCTCTCATCCCGTATCATCCCGCACGCTCTCATCCCGCACGCTCTCATCCCGCACGCTCTCATCCCGTATCATCCCGCACGCTCCCATCCTGCATGCTCTCATCCTGTATCATCCCGCACGCTCTCATCCTGCATGCTCTCATCCCGCACGCTCTCATCCCGTATCATCCCGCACGCTCTCATCCCGTATCATCCTGCATGCTCTCAGCCCGCACGCTCTCATCCCGCACGTTCCCAGAGACTCCCAAACAGAATGCATGATTAAATGGACGCCTGATTAAAAGGGTCTGGGGGCATGTGAAAGGGAAGGATCTACGGGGTCAGACAGAGGGGTTGGTGTTCTGAGTGCACGCACTGGCAGTTTCACACTCAATGCCTGCCTCTTAAAAGGGAGAATAAATTGGTGCCCATATGAGTCCTTTTCCAATTTATTGTTATAGTTATCATGGACAATGTACTGTGACGACAGGCAGGGTGAAGCTGGCACTAATGACTGAACACCAGGCCAAACATGAGTCATTTTGTTTTTTTCTTCTCACACAAAGATAACTTTATGATGTAGACTGAGCATGGGTTTGAGGGAAGCAGATAGTTATGACTCACCCGGTCCTTTTGAATCGTGCGTGCTTCGACACGGCCAATCCTGCCATCTCTTTACATCAGAAAAATGCCCATTGTAACAAGGAGCACTCAGTGCACCGGAGATGCGTAAACCCTTAACGTTGCCTCGTCAGATGCCATAACAATGTATCCCTTTCCTGACGCTTGTTTTCTAAGGCGGGGGTGAGAAGATTGCTTGTCCCTGATTGGAGGAGATGGGCCAGAACTTTTATAACCCAAGGAAGAACTGTAGAACACAGACATCAAAGAAGATGGCGGCGTGTACAAATTAATTCAGTTTGAAATCCGTGGTGAATGTTGGGCTTGGCGAGCCTCTCTTACTACAAATTAATGGACTGCAAAAACTTATGGGTAAAATTGGCCCCATTTTTATTCTGGGCCTGTTGCTCTTGTCAACTTTGTAACAGGACATACAAGAGGCTTGTTTTTATTTACCAAATACACCACAGATTCTGCAGTAGGTAGCTTAGCATTTTTAGTGTTGAAAAATAGCTGCTTATAGCCCTTATGTCTTTCATTTTCCTAAAGGAGAGTCTGATGTCCTCTTGGTAATGCCTCCCGCAAGACAAAGACATTCACCTCGTTAGCTTTGTTAAAAAAAACAAAAAAAACATAAATAAATAAATAAATAAATAAATACTGGAAAATGAAACATGTGCCCTTGCGTGATTTGAATTTCGCCCGCATGTGGAATATTAAAAGGAGAATAAGAAAAACAACAAGTGTATTATTATGATTGCCGGCCTAATACTGGCACTGATTGCTCATTTTTCGACCCCTGTAATGTGATGCACTTGAAAGTTCGGACATAAGCGTTGTTAATACTTACTTCCACCAAAGTGTTTTCTTGCTCTAAATAATACTGCGGAGAAAATGTTCATAAAACATGTTCTGTTCCTTTTGTGTTTGTCAGTGGTTTAGAAGCAAATGCTGTCCAGTGAATCCTTCACGAACCATTTTTTATTTTACACGTACTAATGTGTTTATCAGTCAATGGACGGGTAGACGTTACCTGTGGGGTAGTGCTCATTGATTGGCCAGTTGTCCACCTGCAGTGTAGCATTCCCTCCATTTCTATTGAATCGTACCACATGGTATTTCCCGTCATTCACAGGGGTGCTAGATTCCCGTACGCTGATATCAACGGTCCCGATGTTAAACGTAACACCAATCTTGCCTTGCTCCTGGAAAACAAACAGAAATCCTTTTCAGTATTCTGGATTCAGTTTACCCGGTAACCCTAAAATGCAACACACCCTTGTTCATACCTTCGCTTTTTCATAAGCTGCAAAAATAACCTTGATAATATTTGACAGCCCCTTTTTTTGAACGTATTCTTGTATACACTATTGCATTAAAAACCTCTGATAAACTTGTCCACTTAATGAAGAGAATTCATCACCCATCACTTTACCACAGTCATGCTGAAGTATCTTCCTCATTGATCTAAATAACGCAGTGAAAGTGGCCGAAATCAATGGCACTAAATAAAACAAGGAGAGATAAGGGAGATTAATGGACACTGAAGGACCTGAATTACGTTGCCCTCACATGGCTGTGTAGGTGAAAATTGTTTCCACACTTTCCTGTGAATTCATTGGTGAATAACATGCACAACAATTTTAATTAATGATTAAAAGGCCACTGCCCAGCCTAAATGTTGAAGAAATATAAAATTTTTACCAATAATAATAAAAGCATGATAAAGTTGATATAACTGAAGGGAATACTGAATACTATAGCTATATTAATTTACTAAAAAAAAAAAAAAAAAAAAATAAAAAAAAAATAAAAAGAAAAAAGTAATAATTACTTATAAAATTATCCATTCATCATTGCCATGGAGTTTATTTTAGGGAGAATATAGACCCCCCCCACCATAAATATATATATTCAGAAAAAAAAGTAAAATTGTTTGTGACATGCATGCATATATAATAATAATCTTCACAACCACTTCACACCACTACCTTCAAACATTTATGCAATCTAATGTGTTTAATATAATATAACTGAAACAAACAAAGTCGGATATTTCTATGAATTTTTGTTTGTGTTATAATTATAAATATCACATCAACCAAAAATGTACTTTCACAATTTCTCAAAAGTACATTTTGAGAACAACTTACATATATGCAACATATTTTTTCAAATTCCAATGTTGAAGCATCATGACTACTGAAATATGCAATTTATTTAAGTAATTATTAAATAATGTGGCCTACTGGGTCAATCTTACCTTGATCGTACGTCTAAAACTGCTCAACAAACTAAAGATGGCCGGAATGTTCTACATTTGTGCTTCATAGGATTTCGCACCCTGTCTTTATCAGTGAGTATCAGTTCTAGGATGGCATAGTAATAGATAATGAATTAGTGCAGGGGAGATACGTATCACCATCTTGCCCATTTATCACAGCTGATCTGTATAAAGGGACATCTAGGCCAGCATTCTCAAGTTCATTTGGAAGACTTTTTCTCTTTAAAACAAAGCAACTATGACAAAACTGCATTTTTGATGATCCGAGTTTCTGCGCACACCGTATGGTAGCATCGCGACAGCATGGGTGAACGGCGTACACATTCAGTGTGATGGGGGGTCATTCATACTCGACGTGCGTGGTCCTCACGGAGACACACGAGAGCTTGGCAGCGAAAACACGGGCATTCATAAATCTGCAGTTGTATCCCCTTTGGGATGATGTTCTAGTTTAATACGGTGTGATGTTTTTTTGACAACAAAGGAATACTACACACCATCTGGATATCTAAAGCTGGTATTTTGCAGTTGGCAAAACCGTGGAAGAGATGGCCAGTGCATGGTACAGTACAATACACTCAGGAAAAGGGGGAAAAAACATTTTATTCCGCTGCATCCTTCCATTTTGTTTATTATAACTGGATAGAATTGAATAAAAACATGGAAAGTGCATTTTGTAAAACTGCCTTGCCTGTGCCGGATTGTTGCAATCAAAAGTCATAATCTTTGGGCCCGTAAAAGCCTTGTAGCGTTTACTTTTTGATCACTGGAATTCTTTGACCGCATTAAGGACCCTTTTTTTAAAATACCACCCTTTCATTCTAACACAGTAGTAAAGACGGATTCCTTCTACACACTGGTTGCATGAATACAATATCCTGCCGTATAAATGCAAAGTAAAATATAGAGCTTAGGAAAAACCGGGTGACATTGGTGAAAGCTAATCTATTGAGATGCTTTGATTATGAACATGTTACAGAAGACTACATTTACCAAACAATTGATTTATTCCCCCCAAACTAACAAATAACATTACCAGCGAGATAATTCTGCCTCCGAGGCTGAGTAAAGTGATTGACATTTCCAATTACTTTTTGTTAGCTGGCCGTTCACAAGGTGTAAAAAAAAATGTCCTGTCAAAAATATTATAACAAGAAAATGGAGATAACAATACTACTTTGGGCCTTGAACTACTGAACATAAAATCTCTTCAAATCAACCCAGCAGCGATTGGTGGTATCATTTCCCTTCAGTATACATTTTACAGTACACTTCAATTGCATTTCAATTACTCCAATGTTATTACATTTTACACATTTTAGAGACGCAGACTTCCTCTTTCTTATCCAGAGCGACGTACATAGTGCATTTTCAAACTAGGAACAAGAACGTTTAAAAACAACCCTAAAAAGGCAAATATGAATCTAAGTACTAGGCGCATCTAAGTACTAGGCAATGTTCTACAATATTCACTAACCGTTATTTTTAATTTATAGAAACATTTATTTACATTTCCAATCCAAATTTAAATATGGATATATACACATTTCAGCACCTCTTTTTTAATCATACACGCGGATAGGTAACCCTTTTCTGCTCGTTTACGGGACTTTGTGAGAGGGATAACTCGGAATGGATCTCTTATTACCTTAAGGCTGAGCAAAAGCAAGAACAACAGCACTGTTTCAATTACAGTCAGGGGAACCCAACCGTTTCAAGTGCTCTGTGGTCTTCATGACACTGCGCACTGACACAAGTGATACGTTCAACATCTAATTCCAGCCCCATCAATCTGCCTGCATGAAGGCCTTTCAAGAGAACAAATCACACTCCAAATACTGTGCAAACTACACATTGGATTTAGTTCAGACCAAGTAAACAACAGATTCAACAGAAAATGTGACATTTACAAAGCTGCAGCTAGTATTGATTCTCGGTAAATGCGGACAAAAAGTGAATACATATTGGTAGATGGTAATAAGATAATCAAAACTCTTTCGGATAAATAATGCTCTGTAAAATGGCTGACCAATAAGTAACAAAAACAATAATGAAGTATGTATGTGATAAACCTGAGCTTACATTTCCGTAAATCCCCCCTTTTTCACTTTATTTCTCATAGTCAATGAAGTAGTTAAATTGCAATTGAACTACTGTATTGTCACCACTACACTACCCACGCAGACAACAGTGCTATTGAGGCATCTGTACACTCACCCACAAGCCATTGATCATTTCCACACTATGAGCCACACAGGGTACAGTGGAGATAGCAACAAATGGAGAGCCATATAATTTTTTGTATATATCCAATTCCCTCCCCAATCTGGAATAGCAAACTGTCTGCATCCACCGTCACGTTCCATGGCGAGCCACCCTGCCGATTCTCCTCTGAAACATGCATCATCCAAGAGCTGCTTTTTTTCTCCCTGCAGGCTGCAGCGAAGCTCTCACAGAGCAGCGTCGGAGGAGGGACCTTTCATATGTGGCTTGACATATGCAGTTTTATGAGCCAGCGGGGGTTTATCGGCCAGCGGGGGTCACCCAAGAGCGATGGAACGTGGACACCCTGTCCGACCACCTCCCGTAACCTGGTCGAAGCAGGTGCCAATTTGGCTACCGGCCACAGTTGGCACTGCAACGGTCCGGATTCGATCCGAGGCCGTGAGGCTCATCCATGCATCACTGTGTGGTATCTTAACCGATTGAGCCTTCCAGCAGCTGGAGAGCCACATCTGACCACTGCTAACCTGGTGAATAACAGCAGGAGCTGAGCAAGCAGAGCCTGAAGAAAACTGGCTGTCATAAACTCAGCTTACCCTCACAGGATGAAGTTAATTGCGTTCCTCAGTTGTGGACTCCCAGTTATATCCATCTATTGACATAGCTCAATTGGAACTACCAAAAACTAGGTCCAATTTCTGTACATACATAAATTTATTTGATAAAATAATGCACTGTAAGACTTATATTGTAATTGCATTTGTGTATTTGCATTTAGCAATTTAGCAGATTGTGTTATCCAGAGTAGCTTGCATTTTTAGTATGCTCACAAACAAAGTGCCCACAAAAAAGATATATAAAGCGTAAGGACAATTTAGCCTGGATATGACTGTCTGCTCTGGATAATACAACATATTCACTTCCCATTTCAAAGTGATTACAAAGAAAAGTGTGTTAGTTTACCAGTGCATATCCTAATATTGTACAGTACAGAAAATATGCTGCTGTGTAGGAAACAATTAGCTTCTTGAGTTAAATCAAGTTTACAGATAGTTACTGCATTACATAGCAAATTTCATGAAAGGCAATTTAGTTGCATGTGACTGTTCAACTGAGCATGTTTAATTTGAGACAGATATTGTTTAGTTATTGTTCAGATAGAGTAGTTGAAATGTTCATTACAGATAATTAAAGAGAACAAGAGAACATTTGTATGTAAAATATATAAAACACCAACATTTACATTATGTTTACTCAAGTGAGATCATTTCATGATAAAATAAGTGTAGCTGGATTGGGGAGAGTGCGGTGATGCTGGAAACTAGGGGCAAAAATAAACTTTAAATGATTTCACAAAAACACTAACAGCAGCTACAGTATATACCCCTGAGCCCCATGTCTCAGGAGGAAGTAAGAATCCTTTTGTGATACAAAATGGGCACTTTACTTAATGCCACATAATTGAAGTACATTACTGGAGAGGTAAAAATGTTCAAGAGTGCTTTTCAAAGTTAACCTCTAACCCTTTACAAAAAATGAGACAGAAAAAAAAAAGAAGAAACATTTTAACACAGGTTTACAGAGCCCTAGTGGAGGATAATGGTGTTGACACTGTGTAGCTCAATGTCAACTGTCATGGCTGCTGTGATCCTCATGTATGGCATTTTTTGTCTGGTCTCGTGAATTATTCACTGTATACTTTCATTTTTCCAACGTGCATTTGAATAAGTTGATTATTGAAATCATTATCCTTGAATTCAGAACATGAGGCATGAATCATAATTTGCTTCATAAACTGTAATAATATTTTGGTCTTTATAAACACAGCTCTCAATCATATTTAATGTGCTTCCTTCTTTAATAGCCTCAGATTCTGCTTCAGACTGTGAATGTGAGAAAAACACAAATCTCCCAGAAGATAATGGTTTTTCATACTTTTTGTGTATCCTAGCTTTTCCTAATGAAAAGCTGTGAGGTAGCTAAGAAATATGCAGCGAGTGCAAGCTAATAGCACTAACCCAAAAAAAGATCATTAACATAACAGCTTCAATCGAATGTTCAGAATGAATCTGTTCGATTGCAGCACACACACACAAAGAAAAAGTGTCACACCTTCAATAAGTGGTAAAAGTTCCAGTAAAGAATGTATTTATAGCTTTAAAAAGTATGTACTTTCTAAATTAACTCTCAATGGATATGTAAATTATGTCAGTATTGTTTGATATTTTTATTTGCTGACTAATCTATTTGTTTGCATGGCTGAAGTCAGAAATGTCAATAATCGAAAACCCCTCAAACCACTGACCAATAATTTGGGACTTTTAAGTCATAAGGTGAGATTTATCAAGTGTAGGGCAAAAATATTTACCTGGATATCAGTCAGAATTCGGACTGATCAAACTTGAACCAACTGCCAGAAATTAGTGCATAAAATCATAGAATTCGATAAGTGAATAATGGAAAACTCAGTCAAGGCTATCTGTTGTTGGTGCTGTCAGGGTCCTACTGTTATTATTGATATAATGTTGGGGAATATTAAGTAAGGGATAATTGTACAGCCAATGAGTCATTCATTTCAAAATAACGCCATGACAGGGTGATGTGACGCAACATAAAGAATACATTATCCCACGTACACCACAGCTACTTGCCAAACTATGCATATTTGTACATTTCTAGCTTCCAACAACAACAGTGGCTTTTAGTGTCCTAGCAACCATGAACAAGTTTGCTCAAGTTAAATTTATTTTTTATTTTGCGTATTTCACATTGGTTACTAAGATTTAATTGGACATTTGTATTGTATTGTTATGTTAAACGAGGCATTTTTTTAGGATGTTGATGGGCAGGTTTGGAGTTTCAGCTGCTCCCATAGTATGATGAACTTACATTACATTACTTATATTACTATATACGTATATATAGTACCCCATCTTTTATTTTGTCTTCCATTTCCCCCATTTTTCTTAGTTAATGGTGATTTAGGTTTTCGGCATAAGAGCACATTCTGACTGAACTACTAGGCTACTAATATTGTCTAATATTGCCTGTGCATTCTTAATATGCATAATTAATATCTATAAAATCTATTCTTCTTCTTGTTGTTACACAAAAGTGATTGGTTGATTTGCATATTGTGCAGCCACCTTTTACACCAAACAAGACTTCACCTCGCAAGCCTCATAATCACAATAAAGAAGGTACAACAAAATGGATGACGGATGATGACGTTGTCATAGTCTCGAAACCACAGTACGTACCTATGCGCAAATGTTCGTTTTCTGTTGAAACTTGGGAGAATGGCTTACAGAAAGTTTTAAAAGTGCAAAAAATGTACACTGTATTCTTCATGACAACCAAGTTGATTTGTGCATTGAGCCTGGAAGGTTAATAAAAGAGATGTTATCTGTTCATTATAGGAATGACTGAATGTTATCGGTAGTTAAACAGAATATGGTGCTTCAAAACTGCATTGGGGATTTAGTAAATTAAATTGAAACAGCTTAGTAATCAAATGGAATCTGCTCTGCAGATATTTAATTTAATGTGCTGGTGAATACAAGCAAAGCAATTAAGGCAATAAAATAGTGGCTCTCAATCTCATAATTCATTGCCGACTAGGGTAAAACTGAATATGTAAATTGAGTGAATTTATCCAATGCACTATAAATTGAATGATACAGAAGACAGGGCTCTGGATTTTGGAAAATAAACTTTTGCCACAAAATGGCTCATGGTAACCCCCAGATATTTCCCTATTAGAATTCTCAATAAAGATGTGATGCAGAATCACCATAGAATTTTTGTAGTTTCTCTAGTGGTGTATAGAGTGGCGTGCATAAGATTGAGAAGGACCGTGTGAATTCTGAAATAGTTGATGGGGAAATAAATCAGTGCAATTAAACAATACACTTACGCTCCTTGGCGCAAAGGCGTTGCAGTTTATAAGAGTTTGTGAGTTCGCACTTTTGCAAAAGTGTCTTCTGGGAGAGAGCAACAAAAATTACACAATACAGTGGCTATACCCTGGAACAGATCTTCTGCCAGTCACACACAGTCATACAATTGGAGTTGATTCTTGACTATTGCCTGTAATTCTTAACCGTTCACTGTATCACTTACAGCAAGATTGACAGACATTGCTTTGCTTTCAGATCAGATTGCATCCGCTAGAGACCCCTTCATCTAAAAACAGCAAAATAATTTACATTTTTACACACCAGAGAAATATAAATTGACCTCTTTCTATTAGGTCTAGAGCATGCTTACATGCAGAAGCTATAAAATAGTACACTGTCAGTACTGCATAATAGCCATCGCTATATTTTTTACAAAGCATTATGGGTATTTAATTAACTTAGGTATTCACTGCTATTCTGCTGCAGTGAAGAAATTGGTGTCAATTCCAATTATATGTACTTTACAAACATAGATTCAAACAGTTTATATGTTCTACCTAAAAATACTTCATTATTTTTTCCACTAAAAGGACATTTATGATACAGCCACACAATATTTAACAGTGTGACCACATATTGGATGCATTGGCTGAAAATGTTTTTGTGCCCAGGCTCCAGAAATGATACAATCATAATCTTCACAAAAGCAACAGACTATCATACGTCTTTTATCTGTACTAGCACGTGTACATAAATATATAGAAATGTATCTCTGACTTGACCCACTAGATGCAGCTTTTTCTGAAAATTTCTCATAAAAAATACTACAAACCCACGTGTTCCGAGTATCAAATCCTCTATAAAACTGTGTACACCACCTTTGTAATTGATTATATATATTTTTCTTCATCGTCGTACCCATGAAACTGTTTCTTCTAAGTAAAATACGAAAAAGGACATGGTGGCCCACTACTCTGTCTCTTCCTGCGATTAGAGAGTATTAAAATGATACCTGTTTCTCAAAGTAGCAGTCGACACCTTGATCAGGTAAAAGGTATGTCAAGTATGTCAGATAAAATGAATAAAGTACAACTGCACTAGATAATTATAGCAATAATTCTCAAGGAGAATGAGGACATAACAAAGTTAGTTGACATACAATTGCCATATTAAGAGAAAAGACAACACATCGCTTGAAATATGCTGTCCCTGCATTATCGATGAAATGTAAATTATTTTTGCTAGAGGAATATGTATCTGTGATTTCTGGTCAGCTTTTGTTGTACATCAACATAGGATCAAAACAGGGTCTGAGACGCACTGAGCAGCAATGACCTTTCTCTCGGCAGTATAACAGTTTGAGAGCGACAATAATATAAAAGTGTAGAATTAATGGGATCAGAGGCAGTGGTATGTAGGGGAGCTTACTCTTTTAAAAAGAAGGGCAAAGACATACCACAAAAAGATCAGATCCCAGCACTCAAATATGATCACATCTGTGACAATCACTCCCTTCTCATTCATGACTATGGCATAAACTACACTGAGGACATTTAAAAAGTAAAAGCTCTTTGTTCATCAAATGGAAAAAGGCTGTAAATCTTATGTGGCGGCTTAAAGCGATATCAAATGTGTTGATGAAGCAGAAAGCATAATTTAATTCACGAATATATGCTGATTTGTTTGCCAAAACACACAGGCTGAGAACACCAACAGATGTATGGCAATTGTAAATTGTTTTAAATGTTAAATTGTTCATCCTCACTGCTCTACCAACATTCAAAAACAAGGGAATGTTCCTACATTTAGTTGCTGCATGATGCTAGATTAATTGCCATTTACCAAAT
Source organism: Ilyophis sp. 1 JC-2022 (assembly GCA_022702515.1). Classification (NCBI taxonomy): domain Eukaryota; kingdom Metazoa; phylum Chordata; class Actinopteri; order Anguilliformes; family Synaphobranchidae; genus Ilyophis; species Ilyophis sp. 1 JC-2022. The sequence goes on from CM040406.1 coordinate 40,879,321, forward strand.
GTGTGTGCATGATACATCACATTCAATGCATAAAATCATACTATTTTCAGTTAAGGATCGCAATGTGAATGTAACGGCAGGTCCCCGGTGTTCCTCAGAGGAGTTGTGATTTTTTTTTCCAGGACATAAAAATGTTCGATGGAAAAATCAGATTCCTTGTTCAAAACGGACAATTGACTAAATCAATAAAATTAATATGGTTCCGTATTCTACGGCTGTAACCTATGCTTGCACTGTGCTACACCGTTTATTTCACTGTGCTCCACCGTTTATTTCACTGTGCTCCACCGTTTATTTCACTGTGCTCCACCGTTTATTTCACTGTGCTCCACCGTTTATTTCACTGTGATCCACCGTTTATTTCTACAATGTAAGGGGAGTGAATCAAACCTTGTTGGCAATGAGCCACGTAAACATTCAAGCACAGAGCGCCTAAACAAATGATGTTTCATGGTTTGAATATTTAGATGGGCATTTCTTTTTTCAGACTGAATATGAATACATAAACCAAGAATGGATGAATAAATGAATGAGACTTCTAGGTCAGGTTTATGCGCTATGGAGCTATGTCTATAGCCTCAACATGGAATAGTGTTACAACAGTATCATTACAAATGACCCAGATTTCTGGGTGGATGGATGCTTTCAGAGGGGACTGTCTGTTAATGTTGGGTTGTGATTGCCTTTGAGCCTCATACAGTATTCACTCACATGGATTCCACTGCATTTATTTTACCTTTATTGGTTTGACTTTTAAAACTGGTAGCCAAATGATTTAGATACTGCAAATAAGGACACTCGTGTTTACCGATTACACTGCAAAGAAATATAATTATGAGGCACACCTTCTCTCTTGTTTTCACATAAAAGAGAGCTGCAAAATGGGGAAGTCTCTCCCAGGTGTCTGTGTCTCCCCTGACTAATCTGGCAGACTGCAGACTGTCCTGTATGTATAAGATTAGCTTATTTTTCAGCATTTCAGATGAGGAAGGCATGGCCCAAATGTTATCACATTCAACAGACACATCCATCCCCTCCTATAGCACAATTACACACATTTAATGAATGAGTCAGCAGAGGAATAGAATAATTTCAGCCAATGATATGTTGGGGACAGTGGCATAACCTGCTTGTCTTGGTGCAATCCTGGGTTGCCATAGTGATTTAGCAGAGTTGCTGATTGGCTGTGCCCAGTTCCTCATTCACTATTTCCCATAAACCTCTAAATACTGCTGATATACTGATCTCTACCTTTGGAAATACATCAGGAAGCCCTATTATTATTCACAACTTTGCAATCTCTCTAATGTTATATGCTTTGGGTGCAGGCTTACAAAGACTAAACACACATGTATATGTTGTATGTGATTGTAAAACCCATCTACACTTTACCTGACAGTGTGCTGACTGTTTGCTTTTTATCTTGAAAGTAATTACTGAGTTCAAACAACAGAAATCACAGTCCAACAATCTGTTTGCATCTATAATAATAGAGAAAATAAAGACTATTTCCATAAGGATGACACAATGTTCACTGTAGTGGTGATGGCTAATCCCAATGACCATCAGGTCATCATGAGTGCCCTGGTCCCCTGTCTGCCCAGCTAGTCTATGCACTAAAATAAACCACTCCAGCCCACACCATAAAATACATGAAGTCTAACTTACAATCATCACAATCAAAAAAAAAAAAAAACACAATTAAAAAAAAGAAGCAATTAGTCTGATTGCTTTTTTTTTTTTGCAATGATCTAGGAAGATCCCCTCAGACATTGTATTCTAGCTCTAGGCGAGTGAACAGAACATCAAGACTAAGTGCTCTGAGCTGTGAATACATGCATAGAAAAGAACAAGATATAGGTTTGATAAATTAATAAGTCATCAGAGAGGTGTTGCGAGTCTCCCGTAGAGGGGCATGTCATTGGGGCCCCAAAGCGCCAAACATCTGCTGCCTCTGTTCCTTTCATTCCGGCTCAAAAAACGGGGGCTTTTTCCCTTCTGCTGAGCATTCTGCTGTTCCTCGGGAGCACGGTCCTGCGTACAGCTGGTAACTGTCAGATATGCCGCATGGGTGCTTTCCTCTTCCCCAGAGTCAAGCACCGAGTATGCAGAGACTAAAGGCTGTCAGGGAAGATTAAACAAACCAGAGCGCTGCATTGTTTGTGTGTACCCGCACAGACGTTTGCAAGCCCACTGATGCAGTCTGGGACACTAAGGTTGGTGATGGAAAACTCCAGGGACATTCTTTAGGGGCAGATACCCATAGCGGCGTCTAATTTGAACTGTTGAATACTGAAGTCCTTGTTTTTAGCCCCCTAGTTAAAAAGGGGGATAATCCTTGGTGGTAATCAGGTAGAGCCTTTGTAACCATGGATAATGCTAACATGCGGAAATGGCATGCTTAATCTGTCATTGGGCTATTTCCTGCTCATGTGTGTTATTTAATTATAACCAAACCATCTCTGGTCTTAAAATGGCTATGCTCTAGGCTAAATGAGCAGAAATGTGAGTGAATTTACAAGAACTGAGTGCAAGATAATGCCTTGCAATATTTGACCCATGTGATGTGTATATTTTGCAATGCCCTTCTGCCTCTTTGATGTTTACCCACTCAAAAGACATAATGGTTCAAATGCTTTGTGCTTCTGGTTCTCCTGAACAAATGTTAACCTAAGTATGAAGTGTACGTAAGAATATATAGGAATCTGGAGAACTCAAAATAATCATTTTTGGCAAAAATCCAGAAGATGTTTCAATATATTACAGTACAATAGTTCATATGCCCTGGCAATGTCACTGGGCCTTGCTGCCATTACTTAACACACACTTAACAAATGAGATCCATCTTTTTCAAAATCCATTGGACTGTGTCAGTCTGCTCTAATCTCCGAGAGAGAAGAAAGCTTAGCCAGAGCTTAGCTGTTAGCATCAAAACCTTAGAGCATTGCTGTTGTTAAATATGAGCTGAAAGAAATCAGTCTCATTAGCGATCCATTCTTTATACATTGGAGCTGGGCCTGCACTTAAAAAATCTATCTCATTTACTGAAAAGTTCTATGTGGAGATTATGTTTGTAAATTGGCAGGTTGACTCTCCCAATACATTTGCATACATTTATGTTGACTAATAAAGATTTAATAAAAATGACCCTTCTTATTTGATTTATGCTCCTAAAATCACTCCCACACATGCTATTAACATATAGCATGAGGACATGATTACAGAACACAATGTTCCTCTTGGATGCGTCATTTGAATAAATAATAATAAAAAACACTGTGGATTATGAAATGCTTGCCCTTTGCTTTCCGCTTAGGTACACCTCGATAAACACAGAACTTTTTGTTCACGAAACACTTTGAGCAACTGAGTAAAACACGGTTGTTGGGAACTGTCGCCTATCATCCTCCGACGGATACGAGCTTTGCAACATGACCCTAAGGGAATTTGACTATCCTTTTTTGTCTCGGGTCATTTGGAAACCAATACATAGAGAACAAAGGCAGCATCTTATCAGACAGTCTGTTACCGTTTTAAAAATAAGCATTCTGAGTGAAATGGAGGGAGACGCTCCCCCGTGTCTTGGTGCCGGCCACAATGAGAGCCGCCAATCCCCGCATCTGTAAATGGAATTTGCACCTCACAACCTCATTTGCCGTTATCTGAAGTCATTTAGGCTGCCGTTCTCCTCCGTCCACCACCCAGACAGAAAAGTCAATATGGCCCAATGTCACTGACAGGACTGTACACTTGTCGGTGTAATTTGAAGTCGTTTTCGGCGATAGAGGGATAACGTCCCTCCGTCAGATGGAGTCACGTCAGATCCAGTTTATTCCTTTCGCTTTGTTTTTCAGATTTTTTCATGCTTTTATTTGCCGTGTGAAGACTAAGCAAATGCTGACTTCTCCACCCTGTCAATCAAGAAAGAGTGGAGTGGCAAAGCACACAAACCACAGACGAGAACACAAAGACAGCAGCTTAATTGGGTAGTTGAAGTTTGGATAAGTGTTACAAAGAGATACACATCGCTCTCCGCTTGTCTCTCACTACCTATTTTGACACAACATGCACATTTGAAGCACACGGATAGATTAGGCTAGAGTACACAATCGTACTCAGCTCACTGTCCGTTTCTGACAGTGTGCTTGTCTTAAAGTGATACTTTACTTTAGGTTTTAGTGTATGTCTTTAATTGGCCGAGCCTTACAGAACTTCTCACACAGACGTTTCAGTGAAGAAAAGGAATACTCAAAAAAAAAAACGGAAACGTTACACTTCCAGAGGTTTTACATATATAAATGGAATTTTATAGTGATTATTAAAAATATCCATAAACATGATTATTCATAAATATCCATTTTTATATTGTGCAGATATATCTTACCTTCTCAGTTCTCAAGTATTTCACCGCCAAGGACCCATACAGTAATGTTGATATAGAAAGCCGCACCATCATTTCTGTAAGTGCAGCGGTCTCAGGGTGCATACACCATAGGAAATAGTTCCAACCAAAGATAACATTAAACTGAATTCTTTGAATAAATGAAGTATATACACACATACAACCTCTGGAGACTTAACATTGGGTTGGAGGCACCTGAACTGCACTTTCATGCTGTAAACCACAAACCCAGAATACCCCTTATACCAGCCACTATATGGCCGGCAGTTTGTCAAAATCGTCAATATCTAAAATATGCTTCTTCGCATACAAAACTGTTTGGACCAATAGAAAATGTAGAGTAAACTAAAACTGAAATAATATATATTTTTAAACCCAGATAGTGAACTATCCCTTTAAGTCTCAGGCTATTAGCTACATCAGCTCGAGATGGGTACAGGCATATCCAAATGGCCTCAGTATTTCCTTCATAAGCAATAAGTAATCATCATACAACGAAACACTTGGGACAATGTAGGCGGATGAAGAAGATCCGCCGCAATGATATTTCTTATTCGCCAACAATGTGTGGTTCCACATACTATCCTCAAATTTTCCACTTTTTCCAGTAAATGCATATATTTTCTAGCTTTCTCACATGGCTTCAGTACAGCGCATGCAATCCAACAGTCACAACAAAGATACATATCCTCAGCACACTTCTGAAAACATTTGAAGAAAAAGTTTAAAAAAAGAAGCAAAGCAAAAAATAAAATTTTAATCGCAAGCTCTCGATGACACCATGGCCTTCTCTCTACTTTAACTGAAGTGATTCTTACACAGCGGCTTTGAAGACAGATTTGAAGAGCCTTCTCTATTGTGTACAGTCTGGTGACCTGAATCTTTCACTTCACAATAACCTGCCTCAACAGGCTGCAGATCAATGCAGGAGCCTGACAGTGCAATTACCTGATTGGATGCCTGGCTGTTCAGCCAGGGGAGGGGAGCCATTTACCAAACAGGATGAGCTGGGTGGATCCCCTGCCTGGAGAACCATGAGTGCAGGCTTATAGTATCTCTGTCAGAGAGTCAGGATTCATGAGCATTTCCATGGAAAATCAATACAATTTTTTATTCCTGACAAAGTACGCACACACATGTGGCAAGGTTTTATGACTATATCTAAAGGCCGGGAGGGTCTATTACCTGACAAAGACCCAGATATCCTGGGGTGCATCAGCAAAGTTATCATCCAGTGTCAGTGTAACTGGCAATGAAAGGTGCCAGGGAAAGACAAAGCAGAGCAAAGGCTGAACAAATGTGCCGTGATCAAAACCGAATGCTCCAGATGGCTTCTTTGACAAAGGTGCTCATTTCTTCCTGATTGGAGGTTTAAATGCGTACAGCATGCTGGAGGTTTCACAATACAAACCATCACGATTATGAATTCATCATTTATATTTGTCAAGACAGGCATTGTGGAGGCCTTTGCACAGAGATTTTCTTTCAATATGAGAATTTCTCACCAAGTTGAAACTGCTTCTGGTGGCTTTGGTATATCAGTTATCTCAATTGCTTAGCCTCTCAACCTCCTACACCAGTGGACATTTTTGTACCTGGCTATTTTAGGATTCAAATCAAGGGGTAAGTTTTGATTATAATTCATGTACTAATGTTTGTATGCCAATGAAACAGAAAGCAGAAAGCAGTTGGGATCAAAAGCTCCTTGATGAAGGGCCTGCGTGAAATAATGGCTGGTGAATGGAACTACTTTAAACTTAAAACACCGAACAGTAGTTATTACACAGTATGCCTGGCTAGATTGTAAAAAAAAGTTATTTCATTTATAGACTGCCTTTTCAGAGAACTTGATTATTTAATGGGTGGTGAAATGGACATAACTGAAGCATAAAGCCTGTTGCCTTAATGAACACTCACTGCACAGAGGTGTGTGTGTGTGTGTGTGTGCAAATGTATTTAAAAACTTAAAAACAAGACAAGCAAGCCTAGTTGAGCTGGACCCTGGGTACTACCAGGGGGAATAATCTCTCCTAGAAACTGAATCGTGTCACTTTCTGAACATAATTGGTACTGCACCCTTGTTTTCTTACAGGTTCCAGAAGACATTTCCTCCCCATTGAGATTCAGTGAGATGTTGACCTAAATTGGGTTATTGATTCTGTCAAATATAATTTAAAAATTTATAAAAAACTAATGGCCCCAAATGTAGCTTGTATTACGCCAAAATGTCTGTGCTTGCCGTGATTTAAACAACGCAGCTCGTGTTGGCCCACACATCTGTGCCCGGCAGATTGAAAGCTTTAACCGAGCCCATTGCATTTTCATCACCAGATAGCTAGTCTAGTTTTCATCAAGCCTATAATGACGTTATTTTGGTTTACTGAAAGAGAGGACCTACTTGCTGACCTGTGAGAAAAAAAAAAAGAAAAAAAAATTATATGATGTGTCATGTCACTGATTTTCAGAATAGAACAGTCAAATCAATGCCATATAAGAGATAGCGTAAAAGCTCTAGACGACTGGTAAGCTACGTGTTTATTCATTTTATGAGCAACAGCGTTCAATATCAAAGACGAGCGATAACGGCATGTTGGTGACAATGTAGCGATATCCAAACGTAGTAAAACATTGTCGAACTGTAAACTTCACTTAAGTGTGCTAAGCCAGTGCTGCTACTTGTAATCTTCTTTTAGCTTTTAGTTTGTAATTGCAATATTGTTGCCAACATTACCTAGATACCTAAAAACAGATAGTGAAGGATGTTAGCTTCACAGCGGAATTATTTTATTTGTATCACGCTTTTTACAGAGAACTGTAACAGAGACGCTATACAGAGAAACAGTAAGGAAGTTGGGCAAAAACCAGGCCTCAACCCCCTCAAAAGCAAACGAGGTAAAAACTCCTTTGTGGGAAGAAAAACACTCAACGGTGTCAAGAAAAAACTCCTCAATGGGAGGAAATATTGGGAGGAACTGATTAGAGTTAAAATACCCATCCTACAATTTTCCATTGGCAAAATACTTATTTTGAATGCGCTTTTATTTTATTTATGACAGTACAATCATTCAATGAATTCTGGCTTTTTATGAGCTCCTACCAATTTTTATTTCCCGGAGTGAACATTCATCAAAGCTTGCTTCTTAAGCAATAAGGACAAAAATGCACTTACAGCTAATGATAGTTAGCAAGCTGTCTGCGCACTGTATTTACACCATTGCTTTTTAAATATGGACTGCGTATAATTTGGTTTAAATGTGAGACGGAAGAGATGCTTCATAAATCCCAAAATTGGTGCGGTGATCATGTTGTCAGTTGACTCACTAATTGAATGAATGCGCAGTATTTAACCGTCTTTTGATTGTTTTATATGAGTCAGTGATCATCAACATGCGATAGTCCATTAGGAACCAGCCCATTAGCGAGTGCATGATGCTCCATTCCCAGATTTAGTGAAGCGAATAAAATCTTTAACAAATCTGGGCCCATTCGCTCCATCACGGGCTGCACTCCTGCTCTGCATGGAGGTGAAACTTCCACACTGCTGACAGGAACTGAACCCTGTGCAACACAGTGCTGTTACCAAATCACTGAAATGCCAGGGATTGTTCAGTGGAGTTAAGTGTCTGATGTGAAAATACTTTTTCATTATGTCTTTGCTCCTGTCTGCCAATTTAACTTCAAAGCATTCTTCTTCTTCTTCTTCTTCTTCTTCTTATTCTTCTTCTTCTTCTTCTTCTTCTTCTTCTTCTTCTTCTTCTTCTTCTACTTCTTCTTACATATAATAATTAATAATAATTAATAGTTATTATTTACCTCCAATAAAAACCACAATGCCGACACACTTGGAAATTGATCCAGGGATGATACATATGATACACATTTACTATCAGTGTACTTCCATAGTTGACAGCCTGCTCTAGATTAGACACACTCTGGCGTTCAATAGGGACACTTTCACTTTTGGAAATAATATCAATATATGAATGAATGAAATCAATAAAGCACATTAACAAAATTGTCTTCCTCCTGCATTATCGACATGGAAACAAACTGCAGTTATTGATACAATTTTTCAACATTAGGTGACAATTCTGTGGGGAAATCTGATGCTTATTGATCACGTTAAAGTTGGCGCTAACTGAATACGTCGGCCCGATTACAGTATGTATTTGATGTCAATATGCTGCTAATATTTTTCCTAGTAGTTTGCACCAAAATTAGGATTCTGAAAAAGGTGGCGTATATCAGCCGAACACATGAGTGCCGCAGCACATATTCTAGATGTTTTTGGCCAGGAACCATCCTGCTCTCAACCAAACTCTGAACACATTTCCAGGCCCAGCTCTATTAGAAGGGCATTACAAATGAACATTTGCCTGGCTGATTTCAGTAAAGACCCACAGTTGTTGAATTGCAGGGGAAGAACCAGACTGCAATCTTCGCACCATGTACAATTACCATCGCTGAGGCAAATGTGAAATGCCACAGTCATTTTGATGCTTTCAAATGAATACATTTCCCTCTTGATTGTGTATAAAAATACATGTATAATGGAGAGAGAAAAAAACGCATAAATAACATTAAAACAGTAGACAGGGCCTCACACCTAATCATTTTTCAGGGTGTGATAACAGACACTTGTTAGAAGGAACATTTCTCCTGCCTTGATGCATTCAAACCACTATGTTAGCAACATTTGTGAAGCATCCCATCACCTTCAGTGTTTCGTTCTGATGCTACAAAAGATGAAATACTGCTGGATAGAAACAAACAAACACACACACACACACACACACACACACACACACACACACACACACACACACACACACACAGTCCTGTATTCATATCTTTGTGGGGACGTCCTAAACCTAACCGAGCCCTAACCTTAGCCCTAAACCTAACCCTTGTATTCCTATAATTATTGGAACTTCCTAAACCTAACCCTAACCCTAAACCATAACCCTAGCCCTAAATACTAAACCTAACTATAAACATAACCTTTGACCCCTAATCTTAACTCTAACCCTAAAATTAACTTTTCCCTCATGGGGACCATTCCTGAGTCCCCATGAGGGAGCATTTGATAACCTTTTCTATCCTCATGGGGATATTTAGTCCCCATGAAGTAGGCTGAACATGCCCACACACACACACACACACACACACACACACAGACACACACACACATGCACATTCTTTAATTCCACATGAAATGTATGTGAAAGAGGACAGATTATGGTCGACACGCTGGATGCTTTTATGAGGCTCTTGTTTGTTTGACATGATCAAATATTATTTATCATTATTCTTATTTAGTGTGTATACGCAAGTGCTTGCCCAAAGTCTAAGTGTGTACATGGCACACAACTTTTCAACAGAAGCAATGGATATATTATAAATGTAGGTTAAATGACCAGACCCAGGTCAGTACCACAGTTCCTTTACAAAATAGAGAAGAGCAAAACCAAATCTTTCTCCAAAAACAGATCGCTTCCCTTTGCACCTGCTATGAAAATGTCATATTTAAAGCTGCCAAGCTTGTTTTATAAATTATGCAATCCTCAAATGTCCTTCACCATGCTGCCAATTACAAAATGTTCAGCATATGTTATTTCTGTTATCATTACCATGATTATTTCTGTCATGATGCATAATAGATCTGACAAAATATTAATATGATGATTCTGTCTCTGCATTACACAATCCAGACAGAATCATCATACTAATATTTTAGTAGGCCTATATGTTAGCGAAACCCAATATTTTAGTTTTTAAGCGTTATCATCAACAAAATCCTAGCCACATGTGTAGGAAGTATTAATGTCACTTTCTGCATGTCTTGAATATGAATGTTGCACATATTATAGAGAACACAGGGCAACATTTTCCCATTTTATCAATGTCAACGAGAAGAGACAAGCGGAACTGATTATGCGATGAAATTTAACCCCCGTCTCGAGAAGCAGCGGCCTACAGTCCGGAAGCAGCAGCCTATAGCGCATCTTCCCGAACCTGAGTTTCCCGAACCGAGCTGAGACCCTTAGATCGATGGGTTCTGATCGTCGTGACCTTCACTGGCTTCCATGTTTCCACCAGGGCCCGATACTGCCGCATTTCAAACATGGCTCGCATTTATCAGCTTTCAACCGCGGGCCAATTTAACGCACTTCCACATCAAAAATACCTTGGGGGGGTTGAATTACACCGCTGCCTTTTCTCGCTATCGCCACACAGGAGCCTTGGGGCAAAGTTATTGCCATTCTTGAAAGGAGGGGGAACATGAAATTATGACTTTATCCTAAATTGATTTAATTAATCACGTTGTGGAAGGTGCCGAAGGGGGCCTTTCTCTCTTCAGGTTCAGGGCCTGATGATCACAGGCTGAGTCCATGAGGCAGATCCTGTCTCAATGAGGGGTTTCCAGTGAGGGGGAGACTTTTCGGTTATCAAACAGCTCTAGATGGTAATATTAAACTCTGAAATATTGATTCATAAATCAAAGGAAATGGGATTAAAGCAGAATCCCTTGGAGACGGATGAGCCATGGAAATGGGTAATGTTTGGTCTGGTCCCCTCTCATCCTGTGGTTTCTAAATGCCCAGGCACTGAGACTGCAATGGCTGTTTAGTGTTCTCTAAAATGATCTAACGTGTCTACTTGGAGTACTGCTGCTGCCTATGTTTCCTGACATATAATGATAGCCTGGAAGGCAACCACGATTCACTGAAATAAGAACCATAGATCTTAATAATTGATCTGACCACCATAGCAAAAACTAAAAACAGCCTCAGGTTGTGGTATTAATTTATTCTGTTTAATGTATATCCCCCTCCTTTAAAACGGACTCAAAGATTGTCCCTTTCGCACTTAAGTAGTCATTAAATGTAATTGCATTAAGTAAAACAATGCATACACAAACTGTCATGCTTTATGGCTGTTTCACACCTGACTGAAAAAAAAAGAGAAGAAATCCTAGCATGTTCAGAAAACATCGTTAAGTATATCATAAACTAAATTTTTCCCCCTATGTTGAATTAAGGTGAATGCATCGCTTGCAATTTATTACTTTTACATGGTTTGTTAATCTGTATGAAAAACCACAATAACTCTCCTTTAAAACGTTACGCACAAGAACACCGACACATGAAACAACAGCATCTCATATGTGGAATGGCTCCTCAAAAAGATGGATTATCTATAACTCGCACACACTGTTAATTACACCACACTCCTTCATTGCCCAGGTCTTCCATTGCTCAGTTGTCCGGAATGTGATTTAAATAATCTACAAGCTTCTTCTTTTTTTATTAAAGTGGAGAGCAGGCATAAATCCCCTTTCATATTCCTGGCTAATATTATTTGTGAAAGCTGCAGCTTCCAATGCCGTTTGACGCTGCGCTTAGAGTGCCATACAGAAAAATATATATTCATGGATATAAAATCTGTTTTGTTCCAACATACTTACATGTATATATGATATATTTCTTACATAGAGATACTATAAAAGTGTGGTTGAACTTTTCAACTTTTTTCGGACCTTAAAATTCTTATGACTTTGGTACAGCAAATATATTTTCCTGATGTAAATTCTGGTGTTAAAATGTATGAATGATGACCCTCAAATGGAGGAGCATTTTTCAGTTGATGGAAGAGACCTATAATGCAGAATTGCTATAACTGCAAATTGACTAAACATCACAAAAAATATGTGTGTGCTAAAAAGCGACAATGCGACTGACCCAGGGCACAGCCATGTCCTACTGGGGGGCAAAGCAGCACCAAATATTAAGTTTTACAAAGAATTATGTACATTTTTTAAATATAATACACTATTCAACAATTAAAGTAGTTAATATAGGCAATGCCACATATAATATAAAATTAGGATAGAACTGATTAGGGGCTTCAACAATGCTGTCACAACAAATAGAAAAACGAGATGGCGACAGTGGACTACTTCCTGCTAATACCCACAGGTACCCCAGAATCGAGCCAAAAAGTATCCGCCAATCACCATGAACATAAATTATAGCCAGCTCCTTTCATAATTTTGAAAGCAATGTCATAGCTGTACTATTTTCATGGCAACAATTGAACAAAGACTACACCCACACCCTCCTTCAGCTGTTGAGAGGGTTATGTCTTCAGCCTATTACCAAGGCCTTCCGGTTTTACACACGCAATACTGTCCATGTGTGTGCGATGGCTGTGGTTTGTATTATGATGTTTATGCACAAACAGCACATGCAAACCCTTCACATTATGCTTGATGAGGCCATTCCATGTTTGCTGAAGCTTCTCCATCTGATTTCCTGCAATGCCCTGTGATCGTGTTTCAACCACATGTGTAATTACCCTCTGCTCAATGGCCTCCCTCATTGCCTACCCCGATTCTTTTTTCTCTAAACGCTGCCGTTTTGTAAAGCAAATATAACAGAGAATGACAACCCTCAGTTATGTAAATATCAAGCCCCCAATGCAGAGTTCGGTGATTAAAGAATTTACATAATCAAGCGCGGTCTTTACAAGAGCAGCAGAGGATTGGCACGAGGCAAACATGGCCACCCGTGCACATGCACATCCATTTCAGTTGTAAAAGGTCAGCTATGTTGTGGCTATGTGGGTGGTACAGGCAACATTTCCAATTAAAACATCCTTCAGTAAATAATGGTACAAAGCAGTGACTCATTACAAGTGACTAATATTTTTGGTTGAAAAAATATTAAAATGTATGAGCTAATAATAATAATAATAATACTAATAATAATAATGAATTCTCAATCTTATACTGTTTAAGAATAAGTATGAGGCTGTCTCATTTTACTGTAAATCTTTGTATAAACATAATTCACAAATAAATCTGCTGCCCCGCAAACCTGCTTCCACATGCAACATGGTGCAGAAAAATTAAATGCCTCAGAGTATAATTGTTCAGCATAAAAAATGACTGTTGTCCAACTGCATTCTTAGGGCTTGATTTACTAAGACCTTTAGTGTGTGCAAAACCTTTTAGAACACGCAAAACCAATAACATGACAAACAATTGGTCATGGGATTTGTTTTGCACCAATCATTGGTCGTGTTATTAGTTTTGCGTGTGCTAAACATTTATTAGTAAATCAGGCCCTTAGTTTTTAAGTGGAATTCTTTCAGTAACTGAGCACATGGCTCAGTTCATTTCGGAACAGGGATACGTATGTGTTAAGCGACTGCTATGTTTTATTCTTAAATGTTACACATTTAGGTGACAAGAACTCAGCACCCACCACAAAATATGTTTCTTTAATTGAACAGGTTAGCATTGTTTCCCTGAATATCTAGCTCACTGGAAACCATTTTCTAATAGTTTCCATTTTCCACTTCCCAGAACGCATAGTTGTAATCTCCAGTGTAGGCATGCACACACTTTTCCCTGAACCATAGTCATACTGCTTCTTTTCAAACATTACAGCCCACATAAGCCAAGCTTGCACAGACATGAGTAGGAGAAAGACATTTCATGTGCAGCTTCAGCAAGCAGACTGCGGGCACCCAATTAACCAGAAGGAGTCCGTAGAAACCAATCAGATACAGATCCCGGTCTACTGAACACTCCCTAACCCTGGGTGACACTACTGCTAATTATGCATCACATCGCAGAATCAGGAAGCCCATTCATGCAATTGAACAGCACTTTAACAGGATGAGTCACCCAGGATGCCATTTAATGAATGTATATGGTGGAAATTCCTTTGAAATTCCATATGGAATGTTACTATTGAAAATGTAATTATTTCGCTCCTAGATACAACTAGGTTCTGTTCAGCTACTTGGACATATTCTCTGCGAACAGGATTTTTTACAATTACCATTGCAACTGAAACAAAGTAGGTAGAGGAATAAAAACAATTGGCAAGTAGCCATTACATTTGTCTTGTAATCTTTTTGCGAGATGTGTTGGTGGAATGAAATTGTGATTTCTTTGTGAAACACTCCAAAAACAAAGTGATCGCATTTCACACACATTAGCTTGCATGTCACATTTTGTTGTTCAACAGCCCACAGATCTGTAAATCATAAAACAAAGCCCATGTGTGCAATTGTAATACAAGACAAGCACTCAAGTGGTAAATATGCTATATGCCTTCTCCATGGGGTTTCTTTGTGGCCCATTACCATGCTCAGTTTAATAAACTTTTTAAATTTTATTGTTTGATGAGTACACATTAAAATTACTTAAAATTCTGCAGGACAATGGCGTTCCACAACTGTCTTGCATATCTATATGCAATTCTCCGCATTAATACATAATCAAAGTTGTGATTATCTATATCTACCAGATTATAAATACAAATGAGTCCATTTTGAACATCTGTAGGCAAATACCTAAGTCATGTTTTTTTTGTTGTTTTGATTTTTTATGCATGAGTTGTCAGCTTGTTAAAAGAACAAATTAAGTCATAGTCCCACATGCCTAATTCATAATGCTGTGCCGGTACAATGAAAAATAAACCCTTTATTCCTGAGAAAACGTGCAGCAATTGTTATTTCATGAATTACTTGAAATTCAGATTTTAAGCTATTTGTTTGAGATAAATGTCATTTTTATTACTGAGGAACTGTGCCCCATAGATATAGAACCATAGATATGACATATCGTGTAATGTAATAGTAATTTGGAATTCTGAAATGGAACAACTTGTCAGCCATCTTACCTGGGTACAGCTATAATAGGAACCTATGGCAAAGTGTCATGTACTTTCTAACCCACTGTGATGTCATAATCGGGTCTCAGAAGCCAGATAGCTGATGATTGGCTCATAGATATAAAACCATGGTTACTGGCCATCATCTTACCTGGGTATAGTCTCAAAAATTGTGCCATTAACTATGACATATGTCACATCAATGGTTCTATATCTATGCTGTGCCCTCTGTGCTGATTTGTGAGGCCAAGGGCTGAACAAATAAAAATGAAAATGCATGTGTGTGAGTTTTCTAAATTATCAATACATTTTTAAACAAGCTTTCATCAAACGCTTTATTTTTTTATTTTTAAATGTTTTTTTTTCCAGGCTGGTCTCCTGGGCCGGAAAATAAATGAGCTCCATTAAAAAGCTCAATGAATTCAAATTGTTGCCGGGTTTTCATTTGCTCTGCGCCAATGGCCCAGCAGGATTACGAGAGCGCTTATCTGGATTAGGTCAAAGTGTGAACAAGTTTCAAGCAGCCTCTGTATCCATCAGGGATGTTAGTGATTCTGTGAAGCCACAAATTTAAATGAAAGTGCCGAATGGCCTGTGTGTATACGGCTCATGGCGCACGTGCGCACACGACACTGATCCAATATAAAAGTGCCAGTTACTCATCTATATTAGGCACATTAAAACAATGAAGGTGTCTCATCAGGCAGTGTGCAGTGACGTCTGTGCAGCTTCGCTGACTACAAATTTAAGCCAGGGATGAGAGCGCCAAGTTCCATTAAAAATTATGGAGGAACAACTATCAAGTGAATTCATATACTTTGGTTGTGTGTGTGTGTGTGTGTGTGTGTGTGTGTGTGTGAGAGAGAGAGAGAGAGAGAGAGAGAGAGAGAGAGAGAGAAATAGAAATAGGAGAATTAAGAGAGCAATCAGGAGCAGCATCCCATACTAGAAAAAGCTTTGTGTCTGAGTTCACAATTGTGCTAAATGGAACTGAACAGGGGCACTTTCTACAAGTGACCCCACAGAAAGTAGTCTTTAAGTATTGATCAAAGTAACTCATTCTCAGCCCCTTCTCCTTCCTTTAGCCCTGGTAATGATAATGGAGATGAACAAAGTGATTTTAGTGTGCTGCTTTGCTTGTGTACCTTTATAGCTCCTATCAAGGGACATGAGCAGACCAGAAATAACAGAAAGAAATGGGTTAACTCATTAAAGATTCTCTCTCTCTCTCTTTTTCTTTCTTTCTCTTTCTCTCTCTCATGCGTGTGGAATAAGGGTCTATATGCCAGAGGTAGGTCTGTGACTTTGCCGTTTGCTTGCGAAGAACAACAAGGTGTTCAAGATGCTATCTATCTATCTATCTATCTATCTATCTATCTATCTATCTATCTATCTATCTTTCTTTCTTTCTTTCTTTCTTTCTTTCTTTCTGTAGACACCAGTAACAGTGACACCTCTTGTATATGACACCTTTTGTTAAGCTTCTCTGGACTGAATTAGTGCATTAGGGCTGTGCATCTCATGTTGATGCAACAATGGAAGGCAAAATTGAAAATCAACAGGCGACATGTAGTTACAGTCCCGAAGATTAAAAGGGATCAACAATATAGATTTTCTGCCTGCAAGGATCCCTCTCTCTTATAGAATTTCAGTCAACAAGTTGCACGGCAGTGAGCGTCTGCACCTTGGCAATTCATTATTTTTGTCGGCTGTCAATATGTGGAATGCAACCTGTTAAGGCCCCTGAATGCACTTAAATTGACCTCTATCATTTCCCATATAACAGGGAGAAGGTCACAGGGACGTCCACCTATTACTTGGCAAAACAACTTGATGGAGGCTTCCGTAAAGACAATACTTCAATTGAGAAGGGAAGCTACAAACAGGCTGAAGTGGAGAGGGTTTTCTCAGTGTCTCACCATGGGTCGCTTGCAAACCAACGGAACCTAACAACAACAACATTTCTTTGGGCAATATTAAACTAAAATTGGTGTAACACTACAAATTAATTACAATTGTCAAAAGTATCCAGTCCATTGATGCCAATGCAAGGAAAACAATCCAAAAAATATCATGCAGCATATTCAACATGTTGTCTGAGAAAACAATGGTCTTAAAAAGCTCCTTTGAAACCAGCTGAAAACTTTTCCCAAATACCCTTGTATATGCAGAACTCACTGAGCAGTTGCAATTTGCAGATACATTTAGACGGTACCATAATTATGAATTCATTTCATGCTGTGTGACCGTAGGAGTGAAAGAATTTGCTGTTAATGACTAGAAAGCATTTTCCAACAAAATATGGAGCACAGTTGATGTGTGGAACCCTGCTCATAGATTTCAGAAAAAAAGAGAAAATTAAAAATACATTTAACTGTATTCTTTTGAAAGTTTTCCAATTAGGATGCAAGTTAAAACACAGAGAGGCATTTAAATGAATCTGCTGAGCTGTTAAATTTAACAGTACATGGGGTTATTTTCCTGCTCAAAGGAAGACCCCACCAATTTTTTTTTCTGTGGAAAGGAGTATCATGCAAGAGGAGCTCTGGCAAATGTTTCTGCAAGCAGATGGCACGGTTTGGCATGCAGAACCCAGTTTAACAGTGGCCCTAGATACATGAAGGCTCTTTAACGGTGGAATCTGTCAAAATCAGCCTGGGGACTTGTGGCAGAACTTCATACAGCTTGGCTATGACCTCTGCCTGTGATGATTCCCTGCTTAGCTTCCAAAGATTTAGAAATAGACTATGAAGACTTTTTGCCTCTGGTTAATAGGCTCTGAATAATAAATGATAAAACAATACAATAAAATATATATCTGACTGGGCTCCTCATTTGAAAACTCATTAGTTTACTTTTCATTCAACCTGCATGGGACATAGCTTTTGATCTGTAATAAAATTCATTGTTGAAGGCCAGTTACACCCTTCCTTTCAATACAAAGAGAAAATGTGACAAGCGGAGGGTCAACAGCAGGGGTGGAAAAGTCCATTCCTGGGTGACTATGCCGTTTTTCATAGCTACCAATTACACTGGCACAATTAGCTAATTAGCTAAATACACTTATGCGTGTTTAGCCATTAATTAGACCACAATAAGATATTTCATGTTGAGACACAGAAACAGTCTTCAGCTGTCATTCATGAACTTATCAAGTAACTAAAATATCATTAATAAATTATTGGGCTAATTAAATAATTGTGAGCAGAAGTTGCCATGGAATCCAGAAACAGATATGGCCCTCCTTGCCCACCCCTGGTCTACAGTAACTGATAATATTTGAGTGGCGTTCTCATTATTCACTTTTATAGCCTAGCCTACTTAGTTTATCACATATTTTTAGTTTCGCACATTTTATGATTCGAACGGCACCGCCTCTTCTTTGTTTGATGTGCAAACTCAACAATCGAGATTTAGAGGGGCCATTTTAGAAGCGGCAGGTTTGAAGGGCACAAGACCTGACATTTCCTCTGTTCCGGGACTGTGTCCAACATGCTATTCCACTGTGTAGCTCGAGAGTCTCAGTTGGAAAGGTTAAAGGATGGACGTTTAGTGGTGAAATGGCATGTTCTGCATGAACCCAGAGGGAGGGCCTGTGAACTTGCTAATATTACAAGCCCCGGGGAAGTAAGCAACAATCTGGACTGTCACCTCTTCTCCGCTGGCCTGAATTCCAGCTTGTCAGAGGATCTCAGAGGACAATAAAAAGCTTTTGATGTCCTACTTCATGAATTAAACACTCAATAATTACTTTAAATCATTTATAATTGAATAATAACTATCATTACATTTATGCCCCATTAATACTACTATCAAAACAACAACAAGAGCTTCTCCTACTACTGCCACAAGTACAACCACTACTTCTACTACCAAAGCAGCAACATTAAGCCTACTACTGCTACTATATAACTTCAATAAAAATGAATACCTCTGTCTAGACTTCTATATTGGAGATTTGTTGTACAAAATACAGCTAGATAATTCTAAATACATGTTACTTTTGTTCATTTCAGTCAGTGAATTTTGTTCATTTGGTTGTGATCCTTTAACTAGACACAGCTGTACATTTAGGGTGGTTATGATACTAAATGTCAGATACAGATATTTTGTATTGCACAAAAAAAAAGGTATTCTGCATTCTGTGTCAAGCATAGAAAAAGAAACATTAATTCATAAAACATTACATACAGTATAATAATAATCAATTTAGCTGGTACTGAAAAAATAGAAATAAAAAATAAATACATACACAGCCTGGGCAAAAAAAAAGTCGCCGTTGCACCCGTCATGCATAGTGCCCACTGTACAAGCCTCTGGAGGCAGTGTTATGATCTGTGGCTTCAATTGATCAGGTCTAGGCTCAGAAATGTTATGCAGCAATAAAATGAAGTCAGCTGAGTACCTGAATGTACTGAATGACCAGGTTATCTCATCAATGGGCATATTCCAGGACGACAATGCCAAGATTCATCGGCCTCAAATTGTGAAACAATGGTTCAGGGAGCATGAGGAATCATTTTCACACATGAATTTGCCACCAATTCCCGACCTTAACCCCATTGAAAGTCTTTGGGATGTGCTGGAGAAGATTTTACGGAGTGGTTCAACTCTCCCGTAGTCAATACAAGATCTCGACCAAAAATGAATGCAACTCTGGACGGAAATACATGTAGTGACGTTGCATAAGGTTGTCGAAACAATGCCACGACGAATGTGCACCGTAATCAAAGCTAAAGGCAGTCCAACGAAATATTAGAGTGTGCAATTTTTTTTTTTTGGCCAGGCAGTGTATAATAGCTTTAATACCAAAATTGCTTGAACCGGCAAATTATGAATATTATAAGTATTAATAAATGATGATGCCCACTTTGCGTTTTATAACGACAAAAAGGGTTGGGCCAAAAATAGATTTTTTGCAAAGAAAAAAGAGAGAACTGGGAATATCTGTTCCTCAGATTATGGGTTAGCAGTCATGTGTGGCTAAATTCACTTCTCTCAGTTATCCAGCTCTGTGTCCATTTGGCCGCAGTCCATCACCATCCACAGCTAAAAAAAGGGGGGGGGGGGGGGGTGCTTAAATGCTATTGGCTATTGCTCTGCTGAAGGGGTCCCTGTAGGTTGGGTTTGAGAGCTGCAATAAAACTGGTGGACAGATGGAACCACAGGAAAGGACCATTGGGGAACTTCTCTCCAAAAAAAGAGGAATTAGCTGATCTCTCTTCTCGTTAAAGTACAAGGTCAATAATTTGTGAACAAATCCAATCATTTGAGACATTTTTTTTCCCCACAGTACAGATGGAAGCTCTTTCACCTGGCTAAAGAAAAAAAACAATGTCCCATTTACGCACTTTATAACAATCGTGCAAAATGAGCAATTCAATTTTCTATTCTAACTGGTAAAATTAACGTGATGTTATGCGCTTGTTATTGTGCTAAGTACCTGTGAATGTGTTTTATCTACGAAAATGCAATTGGAATTTTGTGTGTGTGTGTGTGTGTGTGTGTGTGTGTGTGTGTGTGTGTGTGTGTGTGTGTGTGTGTGTATGTGTGTGTGTGTGTGTGTGTGTGTGTGTGTGTGTGTGTGTGTGTGCCACTGATACATAAAGTAAAGCATATGTGTCCTTGAAAAAATGCATCATAATTATTTGGTAAAAAATAAGTTGAAACGAGGCATGTGAAGCAATCTAAAGATAAAATTGTGTGCAATGAGGAGGAAATCCGATATGAGAGAGGGATTCATCTTGATTGTGTTTTAAATGTGCCATTACTGCACCTTCAGGCCACTTTGTTCACAGGGACAAATAAAAACGTGTTGTGTTGCAGCACTGTTCTATTTATGAAGCACTGGCCCCCTTGCTGTCAAAGTAGGTGAAAAATGTCTTCTTTTGTATCCTGAAACAGCAGGTTAATTACTAAGTCAATATCTATTAAAAGCACACTGAATTATTTATTAGATAGCCACTTCCTCCCACAAACATGAAGGCTAATTTTGGATTGTCGGATT
Organism: Ilyophis sp. 1 JC-2022; assembly: GCA_022702515.1. NCBI lineage: Eukaryota > Metazoa > Chordata > Actinopteri > Anguilliformes > Synaphobranchidae > Ilyophis > Ilyophis sp. 1 JC-2022. The sequence goes on from CM040406.1 coordinate 40,900,418, forward strand.
ATTGTTGAGGTGCTGTCCAACAGACACAGAAAATCTAATTATTTTTGTTGCTTTCACTTAGATGCACACTTTCACAAAAACGGCCTACATTTTGACTGTAGGAAAAAGTTATAGTCAGGTTTTAACCTGGTTAAATTTGTATGGCGCACGCTTTGGCAAAGCACAGCGTGTTGCATGTTTCATGGGTAACGTTGGAGCAGCAGAACGATCAATGCGGAAGCTGCAGCGGCACCATTTTGATGCATCAGAAGCCAGGAGAGCGATCCAAAAGAGGGAATGTTAAAACAATGCTGCCTCTCCAGGGAATTGCAGCGAAAATACAAAAACATTCCCAACTTAATTATTGAAAATCTCAGACGAGGGAGAGAAACAAACACAAGTTCACACACTTATGTGAGAGCAATGTCGCCCGCAAGCAAATCGCGCGTGGAGTGCACGCGATCTTGAGAGCGCGGGAACGGCAGAGCAAATGTTAAACGACGTTTACATTTTGTTGACACATCTTGCCCGCGCATCTAGGCACACTAGGAAGCTCTTGCGGGCTTCCATTCTCCCACCAGGGAGCCTGGGCTTCAGACAGCCAGAGGAAGTAATTGGAAAACAGTGTGAGGGCCAGAGAGGGCAAGATGTGCATCTCTCCACGCTCAGCTTATATGACGATAACAACAGTCAAGCTGACAATGGCTGTATCCCTTTGGGGTTATTTTCTAACATTCTCTTATGCACTGCAGACATGACACATTTGAAGGCGTTTGAATAAAATGACACGTTTCACTTTTAAAGTTACGCTGAAACACCTTATTTATTACGCATTTAAAAACAGCACACAGCACACAGAATGGCAAATTACAACATGCATTCACCAAAATTACCAGTCCGGTAATCGCCATTTTGAGCTCCAATCAAGTAACGAAACCTTTTTCTAAACGACACGGCTCCAAAACCAACAACTGTCATGTGACGATTCCCTTATTATAACTTAGATTTTTACATTGGGGTTGTATACCAGAATCACATACCTGGATCACATACAAGCAAAAATGATTTCACCGTGGGTCCATGGGTTGGTGCACGCGGTACTTATGGATTTCTTATATACTTGGATATGAACTGGCAAGTGATGCAACACAGATAAATAAGGATACAAAGAAGTAGCAGAGAGAACATGTGTGGCAACAGCAAGGTGGTGTAGAAAATACCTTTAACTGTAACTGAACATTTTTTACACCAGAGCTCATTAGTGCGGAAAGTCTGTTATGGCTATTATACACATTACAATTTTAGCTCCAGTTTACCCATTTTATAATGCCAAGCTGTGATTTTTCCTTGATCCTTGGTTAATGTGTTTCTGTAAGCTGTTGATGTTTAAAAAGAGAGCTAGTAAAAAACAGAAGAATTCAAAAGAATGGTAAGTAGAGGGAAATAGCTATTTGGCAGAAAAAGCTGGTGATTTTGTGTGTGGAGGAGATACTGTTTTATTGCATAGTAATTCCACAAAATCCCAGCTACCTGATTTAAGAAAATAACCATCAATTAATGTAAAATCTTCTATTTTCACATTTGAATTGAATGGTAGAAAAAAATAAATTTTTATTCTAGAATTATTTCATTCTACAATGCTGCTTGATTATAAATGTTAAATTAAGACTGAATAATAAGTAAAAATCTGAGAAAAAAAACAACAAGATTATTTACAGATCTTTTACTATTTAAAATGTTCAAACATAATCTTAGTGTTTGGTGCCTGATACTACACAGAAATGTAGATATTTTGCAACTATTGATTTACAACTGAACATTCTGCAAAAAGAAATGCGTGATGATTCTGCTTTATTCAATATTACAGTTGCGCTATTCGCAACAAAATTCGGCAACATTCCTAAATTTCCCCTTTAGATTTTCAGAAATGATAGTATGTGTGTGTGGTTTTAGATGAAATGGTGATAAAAAAATTTCAGTTCAATGGATCCTTGAAAAATAAACTAAGCATTTGTAAATTTCTTTTGTTTTGATTTCAGGGTTACAGGTTCATCCACCACTAGCATATTAACAAAAACATTTGTAAGAAATTCCACATGAACTTTTTGCTAAAGTTCATCACTGAAAGTTGCAGAAAATACTAAGTCAGTTGGTTGTAAGACATTGTAATAAATGTTTACTCACGATGTGGAGCATAACATAGTCTCCCAGCCCAGCAGCGCTATCGACGCGGACAAGTATCCCGTCCTTCAGCGATGTGCTGAAGCCCACTGTCAGCCGGTCCGTCCGTGTGCTCGGTCGGTCATTGGCAGGCCAGGTGTATGTTATGAGTCCCCCTCCTTTGCCAAATATAAATGTTGTTCCAGCTGAAGAAAGAGGAAACACAAAGGGGAAGTGAGGAAACATGTTTTTACATAGGAAGATCAAAAATGAATCAGCCAGTGCTGATGGCTTGCCAGGCACCCTTCGATTCAGCGGACAGGTTTTAGTATTGCGCTTTTCTGAATGTGAGAATTGTTTAAGAAATATTTGCATCAAACATACAATCATGTAAGGCAAATACAATTGTGTCCAATGCTTACCTGATACCCAATTCCTATGAGATAATTAGCACACTGTAAACCAGAACTATTTGAAGTAGGCTATGTGTTTTGGCTTGTGTGTTAGTTGCCAACCATGATATCTTTGATTGAAAAATGCTCCTTGTCTCTGGGAACTTACTGTTGGTATTTAGATTGTTCTGGCCAGACCAATGGTACACACACACGCACACACACATGCACACACACACACACACACACACACACACACACACTATAACAACAATGTATACTGAGGGCAATAATATTATAACATCATTTTTAATATTATCTTTGGCTTTGGTAATTGGGACGGAATTTGGAGATGACATTTTAAGTCCCACCCCCCACTTCAACCTCTCTTCTTCTGCATTGAACCAGTCTGAGGGTCAACATGAATAATGCTTGCACCTGGGTCAGAGAAGTCATAATTATTCAGGCGATATTCTCTGTGGAGCTCCATAGGAAATGCTGTGACCTATACAAGTTAAATATAACTCCTTCTAGGGAATAACAATAAAGAATCAGTCTTCATATATAATACATGAAACGGCATTCAAAGAACAAAGCTGGAATGAAAACCAGAGAGAATCTGCAGGATTTAATTTGACAAGTGCAGATAAGTGCTCCAGCTATAGGCCAAGACACAATGAACACCGTTGCTAACAAAAGGCTTGAACAACATTGTTAAAACTCCTCTGTGGATGTTCCAGTTATTATTGATCACGTCAAATCCAGTCCTTGATGCCCTAATTACTGTTAGAACACAGAAAAAAGCAACAGTTGTGGTTTTAAAAGGTGAATTAACTTTCTGAATGTAATTCTTATTAAGGTGCAATGCAACTTAAGTGGTAGGGTTTGCTACAAAAAGCTAAAGAAAATGAAGGAACAGTCAGTCGGGTAAAGTAAGGGACAGCATTTTTTTTTTTTTAAACCGTAGACTCCCTATTACATTCCTGAGCAACTACTTCTGACTGCGAGCATCAAGCCGCCATGTCTTCCTCCAAGCTGGGAGACAGCTGGCTTTATAGCATCCTGGAGTCCCTAGTGAAGTGGAACATCTGGCCATTAGATGGAGCATGCTCAATTACCTAAAATTTCCCCTCACCCTGCCTGTGGCTATTTCAAACCACCCTGCCAGGAGGAAACAGCTAAACGGCGCACCCCACTGCAGCCGTTATTGTGGCAATACCAGCCAGTGTTCACTCACAAAACTTGCTCTCCACTTTCATAAAACATTTTTTAAATTCGATATCTACACCAGATATGACATTATGCAGGACAAATTATATAGCTGGAATGTTGGAAAACGCTGGCAGTTTAAACAATTTTATGCACAGACGACTACAGCTAACATTCAGGTCGCCGTATCATTGGTGAAAAACTGGCGCTGCTGAAGGTGCTTGGAGAAATATCCAGATAAAAACATGGATTAAATTTAGTGGCCTATCATTTCTCCATCCTTTCACTTTGACCATCAGACTTGGTTTCAGTGAAGCGGTTAATAATTAATGCAATCGTTACACAACCCGATGGCCACGGAAATCCCAGACAGCCTGTTAAATATTATAGGGCGCCATGGAAATATATCGGTAGTGCTTTTCCACAGGCTTTCCCCACTATGATCGCCTTCGTAGAAAGATAACAACTGAGGTGCCTTTTGCTAATTTACAATGTGGCTTGCTTGCAGAAATGAGACAGAACGAACTGGTTCTGAACTAGATTAATATTTGACTACATCCCACGAAGTGGAAAGAACTGGGCCTTGTTGCAAGCCCACTACCCTCCAGAATGGCAATCTGTGATTGGTTAACACTCAAGGGTCGCGGTTGCAGTCCCAGGGAGATTCTGTAGCAAGTAATGAACAGTAAACAATTATTCTGCCTAAAATTATGATCATGATCACACTGAATGGATATCACAGTTCACTTTTGTTAACATCATTAATTCACAAATAGCCCAAAACTCCAATGTGCTGACCTGTTGCCCTGAGGCAAAGCTGAAATATTTATTCAAATACTGAGAAAAAAAGATGAAATTAATGGACAAACAGCCTAAATTATACAATAAACATTACGTTGCTGCTGTACTTCAACTTGTTAGCCTGGGGGCAGTCTTTAATAGTTTTGCAATGAACCTTTGAATCTCACCTTTTGTGCATCCTGGAATTGCAGTTTCAGTAGCCAATAGAGGCAGAATATGTTTGGCTTAATCACCTCGTCAGTGCTAGTAAGCACACTGCATTCACTGGCATGACTTCAAGGCGTTTCAACATATATTTGTCCATAAAAAAAACATGATTTTAAACTACATTAACAAGCTCAATTGCACCATGTCTTTTCTAATATTTCTGAGCCAAATTAACACATTGATAACTGACTCCGAATAAACCTTTAAGTTACTAATGTGATTGGGCACCTAATCAAAGGAAAATAGTCTCCACAACCGTGGAGAGGCAGCTACTTTTCAAAGCTCCACAAGACTTCTTTAAATATGTGTCCTGCAAAGCTTCATATGAAGCTCTGAATGAGATTTTAAACAGTGATGGGGGTTCATATGACTGAAAAACGAACTTGTATCCCCCTCTTTATACTCATTCTGATTAATCATAGTTTTCTAATATCTCACGCGTACAGACACGCACGCCCTACGCAAACACATCTATGCATTAATCTTTCACTTTTCTCATACACCAAACATGACCGCTATCTCATATCTCTTGTATTTATTTGGAGTTCTTTGGCAATGGCCATTTTTCTTTTAATTTTTCCCCTTCCATTGCTCACTAAATTTGTGCTCAGGTTGGTACCGATCTTCCAGCCCTCTTGACCATGAACAGCAAGGAGAAGGAACACAGGAGATAACAGATGTATATCTAGGTGATGAAGACAATTCCCTAGCAACCTGCCGTGTAACCAATCATTGGAATATTGACCGGCACCATCTTCACCAACCAGAGTGATAGAATTGAAACATTACCAGTTTACATACTTCCTATAAGAAGTTCCGGTCACCTTTGTCAGCTTTGAGATGATTAACATCTTGAGAAGTACTTTCTAAGAATTTTCAGTGCTTCTGAGCTCATATTAAAATGATCCGAGAACTGCATTCCTTAGTCTACCTGGTGTTTTCCTCCCCTGAGCTGTCTATTCCCTGGTTTCTCCCAGTTCTTCAGCAGAGAACATTGACCATCTAAAGTGTCTGTAAATTACGTTTGAATACACAGCTGATTTAAATGCAAAACAAATAAAATTCCTCTTTGATGAAAAATGGTGTTTGAAAAAACAGTGATACAGCGAGTTCTTAATATTGGTAGCGTGCAGTGATAAAACTGAGAAGGCCACGCGAAGGAACAACAATAATCATTCCTTACATAGGCATTGGCATTGCAATACAATACAATCTAGGTAAGGCAATGGCATTATCAGCAAAGATGTACTGGCAATTATTTCATCATGATTTGCTATTTTTTCTCCATTAGAACATGTTCCTAAGCGGGTCCTCAAAATGTCTAAATCACTTAGCAACAAACAAACTAAAGGACTCTAAAGGTATTAGTCTCAGGTGAAATGGACATCAGACAGGTTTTAGAATTATGTTATAGATTATGTTTTCATAATAATGATGATAGAATAATCTTCTTAGCATATTTGAAGATAATAGCAGACAATATGAATTAAAAAAACGAATTTTTCTGGGAATAGCGTACTACCTTTATGGTCAATTGACCTGTTCTGCAGAGCACAGTACTTGGCACACATGTATTTCTTTATTTTTAAGAGCAAAATGAGCAATCCTGTTGTGGCCAACCCTGTTGACTGCATATTCCTGTTTTAATACATCCTGACAATTACAGTTGTTTTATACAGGGGCCACAATGTGTCAAGTGTTTTGTTTTGAACAGATACCGGAATAACAGTATTTCACTCCTTTGTATATTATTTTTCTTCAATATTTTTGGTCTTAACATTTTTAAATAAATTGCACTTGTCTGATATTGCCAAATTAATCCACCCATGATGAAAAAAATGTCAGACAGCAAACTATGGCTGAAACAAAAGTGTGCTCTAATTGGTTATTAGTAAATGTGATGTGTGGCAAATTTACAATTAGAGTACCTTCGTTTTTACTTAAAAAAGACTCTAATGAACAGTTTCATTCTGTTTATTCTATATAGCCAATCAGCAAGGATTCAAGGACAATGCTATCTGTGCTATCTGTCTCGCACAAAGATACATGCAGGCAAGTATTAAATGGTTTTATTGATAATTTTTAAGTGCATTTTTTAATGTTATGAAACTGGACTGAGAGTGTAATTATACTTAATGCATTGTGCAGTACTCATAATGAACCATTGCACACAGTTGCAGACTGTTTTAATGACAAACTTGTTTTAACAAACTACCATAAACCTCCAAGTTTCTAGTGATTTGAAGAGCTGCCAGGTCTCGGGAGACTCAGTTCAGGTCCAGGAAGGACGAGTGGTAGACAAGGTAGGCACTCAACGCTGACTGGGTGTGGACTCCCATTTTCCTCCCTTGGTAACATCACATTTCATCAATATTTAAGCTGAAGGCTTACATGCCTGGTAATGCATTAAATACACACTGATCGCACTGAACCTCCTCCCTGTACTTTGTGAATGTATACAAATATATGGGGAGATGCGTAAACCAATTGACAATTGGGAAAAATAAATCAAGTAAGAACTCCAAATTCCTCAATATATAGAAAAAGGCCTACAAGTTCTCTACGTGAAAATGTAGTTTATTCATCAACTTCTGTTCATGTTAACTTAATTGACTGGCAGTATAACTCTAACTATAGTATATATAAAATTAACTGTGTAAATATCATATGGCAAGAATTCATCTCATATGAAGCTTTATGCAGTTCAGGTCTCCCAGCTGGTGTGTCTCAAGAGAAGAGCAGAGGTATTGTGCTATTCTGAAAAGGGAAGAGTCAGGGGGATTGAAATCTATCAGCTGAGCAATTGAATTTCAGCTCCTTAGATAAGAGCATGATTAAAGTGGGATTTTAGAGGTGGGAGTTGAACTGGCTCTAGAGCTACAACTGATTCTCCAATACCCTAGCCATTTTGAAATCTAAAGTATAAAAATTATTACTTTAAGACTGGGGCATAAAAACCAGGTCAAACACTTTGAAGAAAAAAATAAAATTAAGGTGATTTAAAAGTGATTTAACTAACTGCAGAACACAACACAGATTCAACATTGTACCATTACCAGTAAAGTACCATTCAGTTACCATTGTACCATGAAATATGACCTTTGCCTTTCTGCATTGCATAAATTTCTAGCAGAACAAAGTCTGATCATTTCAGAATCAAACTCAAAAAAATACTGTGATCCATCTGTAATCATCCCTGTAAGCCCCCACAGTAACCGCCGTAGACCTTTAAAAGCATTTATAATTATAAACTGGTTTCATCTAGAACATGTTTACACAAAAAGTACGTGACTGAGAGCTCTATAAGTGTGGACACATGGAACAGGGTATGTAGTCTGGACAAAACAAGTTTCAGCTTTTCTTGAGAACAGTTGAAATAAATTAAATAGAAACAATCAGTTCTGTAAGGATAGGTACTAAAGAGCTTAATGGCTCGACATCAATTCCGCCTGCAACTACAACAGGTGCCCCACAGCGCACATTAGATTTGCTACTTTACTTTACGAATGCAAACCCCTCAGTGCAAAATAGAAGAATGCATAACGAGGTAATGGGTTAGCTGACCCCACCAATAAACCACAATAAAAATGTAATTATTTAAATTGACAAATAAAATAATGAAACACACTGTGGTTGAAACGAGCTTGTTCCCAATTCCAAAATCCATAAAAATTTAAGGTGGACACCACATTCTCAATTAAAGCACATTGATCTTTACACCTGAATTTGCGTGAGATAATTTTACCACAGGGCATTTCCACATCATTTATCTTTGTGCATATATAAAGTACACAGTACTTTTTTTTTACATTATTAATGAAACAATCCCAGTTTAACACCTTGCTCGAGGGTACAACCTCATCGGGCCGCAAGGACTTAAAACTGGCGACGTTCCGGTAACAAGTTGTCTTCCCTAGCATGCTTTACCGTTGTGCTCTGCTCAGCATGTTCTGAAACATAAATGATACACTCCATGAGCGTCAGCGGCCATGACCAGAGGACAGCAACACCTGTTTCTCCCTTGTGTCATCATTTTCAGCCTCACACGCTGAATACTGCAGGATCTTAATGGAATCAGCACTTTCACCAATCAGACTCTAAGATGGTACCATGGCAAACAGCCAGTGGCAATTCCGCCCTCCAGGTACTGATACACTCACACTGTGGGACCACTAGTGTTCCTGTAAATCAAATGCATGAAGGGTAAAACATTTGGCACGTTCTATAAAATGCATGCCTGAATTTAAGTATATTTGTATTGTATTGTTTCTTCAGTCTCATTCAGCACATTTCTATACATTTTTATTTCCGCACTTATTCCTTTTACCCCTCCGGAGACAGAAAGTGTAAAACGGTTGCAAACCCAACAAGTGGGTAACTGAAAAACAACCAACATTAACAACACAGCAAAGCTACATTCAAATAGAAAGTATCACTTTGTAGTCTCTCTCTCTCTCTCTCTCTCTCTCTCTCTCTCTCTGTAGTGCTCTTGATGATGGTTATATACAGTACATATATATATATATATATACATATATATATATATATATATACATATATATATATATATATATATATATATATATATACTATACAAAGTTACAAAGAGAATTGTTTTTTCTGCAAACAGCACATGAAATAATTGAATTTAGTAGTTCAATATAATATTTCCGGATCTTTCCTTATCACAAAAAATGTAAATGAACTTACTGAGGAGCAACGACCGATGTTCCCTAAGCAATTATTACCGTAAATTCCGGACTATTGAGCGCACCTGAATAAAAGCCGCACCAACGAAATTTAGAAGAAAAAAAAAATTTGTACATATATAGGCCGCACTTGTCTATAAGCCGCAGGTGTCCACGTTGTAACATGAGATATTTACGTACACAGAAAGATGATACACAGTAGGGATGTGCGCGTTTAGTCGACTAGACGATTCAACGTTGCTACCCTCGCTAGTCGGCACCAGAAATACTAGTCGGTTAAACTTATTATTTTATTAATGTACACATTTAAATGACATATTGACATAATTTGCACTGAAATGTCATGTTTTCCTGGTTAAATGTTGCTTTATTAAAAAAACGAGCATCCGTTACTATGTTAACAACGCAGGATTAAAAAAAAAAAAAAAACTTTTAAACGAAGGAAAAAAACAAAACGGATTAGCCTGTTCGCCCTGCAAGTTAAACCAGCGAGGTGGAAAAAGTAAGTAGCTCTATCGCGTTGTTGAATAGCCCAATAAAACGAATCTAATGTCGATCAGTAGGCCTACGTAATTGTTATTTTTTTGTGGGCCTATTATTGGTAGTTTTTCTGATGACCGATTATTATTTTTTACTGTATTTGCTATGCGATCGCGATCGCGTTCACCCAATGCAAATACCGTTGTAATAATCAGGCACGTTTCCTAAAAATGTTTTGCAGCAGCTCTATTTCCTTCTTCGACAGCCAGATCGATTGCCTTTAACTTAAAAGCTGCATCATATGCATTTCTTCGTGTGTTTTCCATGATGAGGGTGTGTGCATGATGCGCAAAACGGCTGTTCAAAACACAATCAAACTAGCGTCTTCCTCGGCGCATTATCTCTGTCTGTCTCGCTCTTGCGCTTCCTGCTAGAGCGCCCCCCTGGAGGCCGTTAGCTCGTAAAAATCTATAGATTAGCCGCACCGTTGTATTGGCCGCAGGGTTCAAAGTGTGTGAAAAAAGTAGCGGCTTATAGTCCGGAAATTACGGTAGTTGTTCACCTTACAGTGCCACACAGATATTGAACAGGAAGCGTATTCGTATTGCATCAGCCTGGTAATCAGCAGTATAGCACTAGTATATATTGTCCAAACAGCTTGCTTTTCTATCTGTATAGATTCAACACTATGTGCTGCAATGTAACATGTGGTTTTTTCAGAGCCATACTGTAGAAATATCCTCTGCATCTAAACCTTGACAGACTCCATGTTGGCTCCACACTCGCAGTGTTCACTGGAATACAGGTGATCTCAAGGGCTCTCTCATCATTAAAAGTAATCGGTTGTCTTAGGATGTACAGCATTTTAAACTGTCGGCTCCTTGCCCCTGGGGATTACTGGCAAGGGAATGCATGTTAGAGGCACTCCAAGAACCCGAGGCACGGATACTCTGCACAGATACCTCCTACTATTGAGTGACATCAATAATGATGGCCTACTTTTTGGCCATTTTATGCAAAGTTTGAAGAAGGATTTATTCTTTCATTCCTGCAAGAGTAACACTAGATCTTTTTTGTACTTGTTTAACATTCACAGCTCTTGTAGATGATATTAAATATGCATCTGAATCTCGGCAGAGCTGACTCTCAACAATTAAAGTCAAAATGTAAAAACACAGCCAAGTATCTCACGGGGCATATCAAAGAGGCATGGAGACCCTTTAAACACCTGGCAGCTATGTTCATTCGGAGACCATCAAGAAAGACTATGTGCATTGCATGTCTTCCTGGTCCAAGTAAGAGCTCTGATTTCTATTGAAGTTGTTCGGTAAAAAAGCCCTTCTGACGGACGCGACGTGAAGTAAAGAAGCTCAAATTGCAGTGGTGCTTCACGGTTTAAATTTGTGATCTTTTCTTTCTGCGCACAGAGACAGGTGAGACACTGCTCCGCCTGCTCGGTGGAATAATTACTAAAGGAAAGGGGCTGAGCGTTGCTCGGCAGCGGCGAGCGGTTGTCAGGTATAAGAAAAAGCCCTCTGGAGTGACACGAGTGAAGCTGCTTGGGATAATTAACGGAGCGGGAGGAGTTCAATCCCATCTCGGAGGAGACAGAGTGACAGGAAAGGTCGGGACTTCGGGTGACGTCAGGCCCTGCTTGGGAGGCACTGTCAAAGGGAAAAAAAACGATTTTCTCGGAGCGGAGAAAAGAGTACACGAGTGGAGAGACCAACTTCTGAGCTTGCTGAGACCTTTGATAACTGACGGAATGGCCCTGCACAGTTGAGATTGGAAATTCACAGAGCCGCAAGACAGACAAAAAAGGCAATTCTCTTATTAATTATAGTATTCTTAATATGAAAATACTATAATTAATACTCATATTAAGTATAGTATAATATAGCCAGCAAAATACACAGTATATTGGAATATCAGCAACAATACACATATCTTGTTGAAGTGAATGGCAGAGTCAAATATTATACACTAGAAGAGCTGATAAAATGTGCAAGTTATCATACGCTCGGATACGGAGAAGGCCACCCATCTGGATTTGTTAAAGGAAGAAACACACATGATCAACTGCAGATTTAGAAACAACTGCAAATGGAAGCATCATTTATTATTTAACTTTCCTGAGGGAAGTGTAGCCTCTTCTACATTTCAATGATTTACAAATCCCAAAAGGAGCTACACTATTTGGAGGTCGGATGGATTAAAAATCCAGACCTACAATGATATATATTCATTATAATCTTTGATGCTGAAAACAACATGCTATTTTACAATTAGCACTAATTAATTGCATGGTTTTCATTTTAGGGAATGCAAACTTACAGATTGCTCTTAGACTGTGGTAAACAATCTTTAAATATGCATAACATATTCCAAGGATGTGATTATACACATGGATAATATTATATGGCTTTCCCATAGGCATATTCCTTTCACTGACAAATAGTATTTCTATGAATGGAGATATACGGTCAGATTGATACACTCTTTGGGGTAGTTCTAATTCACTGGGTTTGAAATGTTATCAGTGAAACTTCCCTTGCTTCCAATGGAGTGAATACCAGGAATGAATTAGATGTTTCTGAAGCATAACTGGGCCTGACATAAGATTAACATAACATTAAAATAAGAGAGTAATTGAAACAATAACTTCCATCATTCTGCACGCTAATACAAGAATGTGTAAGAAAGAACATTATGTCCCTGAAAATTGGACACCCTGTCAATGACTACTTTGATAATAGCCAAAAGGCAAGAATTGAACCCAAGTGAAGATGGCTGTTCTTATAAGACCCGTGTTCACTGAAAAAAGAACAAACTGGATCCATTTTATTCAAGAGGGAGAAAGAGCAGCACAATCATGAAAATGATGCTAAGCTCAATTTTCTTCACTCCCCACCATCTAGTGGGAAATCACAAGATTAGCATTTATACCACTTTGCAGCCTTTTGCTCTATCCCTTGGTGACACTGATTGTTACCCTCATGTAATTGGCCATTATTTCTACTTTTATGTTCATTTTCCCCATAAATCAGGCCGCCCTCTTTGTAATTTGCAGGACTTCATGCCAAAGGTTGATAAACTAAGTTTTGTTTTTATTCTAATGTCCATCGCATGTATTTCATGAACAGACATAATGAATTACTCCAGGCTAGTGAAGTACTCATTTTATAATAAAAAAATTATTAAAAAACTGTGATTAATGCTTTCATAATTATGATTGACAAAATGACATACTAATATCATTTTGTCAAAAACAATTTTCTGTAACATGCTATGGACATTTATCATTCATATTAGTTCTAATTATATGCCCGGTTTATATTTTAAAGAGTACTGCCTTTACTGTACTTCTATATTAATTTATTTCCTTTACAGCTATACAAACACCAAGGATAATAACAATACGTAAAACAAGAATAAAACCGTGTCTCAAGACTCCTTCAGTAAAGACTACAGTTTAATGAAGGAGATGGATTTCCGGCTTTATATAATCTGATGTTCCGTAACGTCTGGTTTAATGGTCATTGTCTCCCAATATCCCTCTAAATGTGCCATAAATCTTAGTTATTCTGGCTCCCTGGCCTGTCTAAGACATCAGACCAACCCCGATACCCCTGTTGTCACAGCAACCTACTCTACTGTACGCAGCTTGGAGAAATATTATACAGTTTTCCGTGGAGATGCCATGAACTTTATGACCATAGTGAATCCAGCGCTGAGATCCCTTTGTTTCCTTGTCTGCTCATATAAATGGGTGACAACTGTCCTTTAGATGTTTGTCACTACGATTCCACTTTCGTTCAATGTAGGAGAAACATAAAGCGTAGAAAAGACAAGTTCTTTTCACTCTGACACAATGAAAGCCACTTGCTCCAATATATTTGTTGTGCTGGCTTTGTGGCAAAAATATGACCTGAATATGAAAAAAAATGAAATAGCTAGTGGTCCTAGAGTTGTGCCAGTGCACTATTTACAGTACATATGTTTTCCTAATTTCACAGTTAAATATAACCATCATAAATGTGGGCCATCAGCAAGAAGATTAGATGGTGTATCGCTCTCAGGTGGATGTATCTTCACCCCACAGGGATAAAAGACATATGTAACACACTGAATAAAAACAAAATGGATTCCTGTTGTAAATGAATTCCAACCAAAATGGCATTAACGAAAGTTTGGTAAAGTCAATAGCTTGACATGCTGTAACCGCTGAGGCTTTCAAATGTTTACTTTTCTATGACTTAAAATACTGATCCAGTGTATTTTAGTTTCACCAGGGTGTACTGTATTAACATCGCGTGGACAATGCTCGCGTTTGATGGGTAAAGACAACAAGACAAAGAAGCAATAATGTAACAATAGAAGAACTGGCCTTTTGCTTTTTGGTGCTTGTAAGCAATAAAGGCTGACAGGTAGGACGGCGTCCATTTCAATAAAGGTGTCAAGTTTCCCTTCACTTTGTGCTTTGTGTTGTTTCTACACTCTCAGTATTCATACTCCTCCAAGATTATATGTTGTCTGCCTTGCCTGAGTGACAACAGGAATACTGTCCCTGTACAGGATATTAAATTTGAGAGAGGGAGGAAGAGAAAACGAAGGAACAAGAGAGTGCGATTATAGTGTGGATAAGAACAACTGAATCAACTGTGAGTGCCATTGCAAATGTCTTCCCTTGTCTGAAAATCATTGTGGTGGATCAGAAGCCCATAAATCTGTTTGATGTTTATCGGGACAGCCTGTGATATCATTGCCCTGCCCTGCCCGCCTGCATTTATGGCGTGAGATTGCGGACCTGTCATACGCTATACCGCAGGGGCCTTATTCGCTTACCATGTGACACGCCAACAATGGCGACTGCAGGAAAAGAGGCCGTTCTGAGGTTTTTATCTTGACATTTTACATTTAATGATAAAAAGCAGGCCATGCAAGTCAAAGCCGTTCCATTAGCACTGATAAACACAGAGCAGATAGCCTGGATGCTCACGGTGAGCCCAGTACACTACCATCACCAGTTCACAGTGTGATTTATTGCTAGAATATTCTCTCAATAAAAAGACCCAATATTCCCACACTGCTTTACTCACGGGCAAAAAAGGACACATGCACGCACACACCAGCAAAAAAAACCATCTTTGAAAACAGCTATAATTAATAATAAATAAACAAACAAACAAAAATAACTTTTATGGTTTGTATTTGTATTTGTTTGTAACAAAATGAAAAAAACTGATCGCAAAACAATTGGAACAATTCAAAAGGCCCAGTATTTGTCTTTTTTTAAAGTACTTAATGAGTGCAGACTGCAAAAGAAGAAAAAAAATCCAATATCAATGTGAAGCCTCCCTGGACACCTGTAATTAGTTGAGGTCTTTAGGAATGCTAGAGTAGGAGGGTGTGGAGCGGGGGACTGGGATATTGAGGGAATAGCCTTCAGGGCATGGGAGCAGGTGCTGCTTTCACACTTTCTGTGAGGCCTGAAATGGGAAGTGCGGAACGTGCCAGGATAGTTATCGCATTATCACTCGGCATATTACCCAGGCCTCAGAGCAGGGGAGTTTAACGTGCGAGTGTGTACATCTGTCTGTGTGGATGTGACTGTGTGTATGCGTGAGTGTGTGAACGTGCATAATGTGTGTATGAATTCCTTTATTTTATGTAAGCAGTCTCCGCTGCTTCACTTTGTTTCCTTTAAGAAGATTTAGTGGTTTGAATTGATAACAAGGAAAAGAAGGTATCACAGCTGGTATTGGTTAAGGCCCTGTCACACTATTGCGTATGAGAGAAACGTATGAGTTGCGGATGTAAATTCATGAAATTATTTTCATACGCGCAAAAAGCCGTTGAAAATAAAGAATTTTTCGGATACTTACCGTATTGAACCTATGAGTAGCGTATGAGTAGCGTATCGCCAGCGTATGGCTAGCGTAATGTACGTATGGCTAGCGTATGAGTAGAGTATGAACTGCGCGTGTCCAGCGTACCGCTATCACGTGACAAAGTGCCAATATAACCATCGGCCTTTCCACATTCTCGGTTCTCAGGATGGGGAACGCAACACACCACCACAACCGGAAAGAAGTATTGACTCTTTAATGACTGTAGGCTATTACTCAGAGGGTGCAACATGGTTGAAAAGGACATGATGACGGTGAGGGATTTCGAGAGCTAATAAAACAGGCTGGGCACACGACTCACTCCAGACCACGTAGATATGCTTAAATGGTCTTGAATAAAAATAAGTAGGTCTATCTAGTATGCATATGAGGAGCCTATTCAAAACATAATAGCCTATGTTTTAAGTTGACTGTTCTATGCTAGGTCTACTAGTTTAACTGTCGCCTTTCAATTTCAAGAGCGATTATGTTCATGCTGCAAGTGCCTAGCGGAGCAACGGTTTCGCTTGCTACAGATGAGACCGAGCGCAATTTCTTCTCTGTTAAAGTAGCCTATACACGCCTTCATATTCTATTTTTGTTATGCTACAATAATGCCTGTTTCTCAAATGTTACAATAAATCTTTGATTGAGGAATATAACATGCATTTTGTATTCTGTCTATCATAAGCTATATTTAGCTTTTATGTTATCAATTAATCGACGATTTTTTGTTAAGGTTAACAACTATCGATTAAGGAAATTCCTTAATATTTGCATCCCTACAATGTACCATTATTACCATTATTATCATGTGGCATTATTAATGATCAGTTGATCATATGAATAAACGTTTTTTAAACTTACTTCTGGTGTTTTTCATACTTTTATAATACATCAAATGATGTGTAATTTATAAGTACCCCTGACCCATAGAATAATAAACTGCATTTTACACTTGACTTTAAACTATACAATTGTTCTAAATCATCCTGTCTTGCCATGGAACTGCACCTGCATCTGAGTTGGCCCAGTGCTTCTTTCAATCGTCAGGCATACGCCAAGATGTCTATATACGTTGCAGATACGTCAGACATACGTTAGAAGTACGTTACTCATGCGCTATCAATGCGCTATCAATACGCTAGCTGTACGGTACACCTTCATGTCAGCGTATGACCAGCGTATGACCAGCATACTCGACCTATGAGTAACGTACCTCTAGCTTAATTCTAGCGTATTCAGCGTATGCCTAGCGTATGTTTAGCGTATAAACCATACGTCCGAACACGCACAAAATTTTTGAGCATGCTTAAAAAACTTTTGGTGCCTCGCCGTATGCCAGCGTATGCCACCGAATGCGACCGTGCTTGAAACGTATACAACCTATGCCTAACGTACCCCTAGCGTATGTCAGCGTATATCAGCGTATATAAGCGTATGAGTGATATTTTTAATACGCTGGCATACGCTAGTACGAAACGCTATAGTGTGACAGGGCCTTTAGTGGAAGGCAAGAAATGTCCTGCACTTTGAATATAGAATGTGCTGGAAAAGAAACCATGGGAACAACCTCAGCAGGCAGAAGCACGACCACAGACCAATATGAGCCGGACTGAGGGTGCAAACAAAATATGTTTCACCATCAATATTAGTTTTATCATCTCTAGGCATGCACTTTGATTGGATGAACTAACTTAGGAATACAGTATACTCGTACAACAGCCACAAATAAAAATGTCTACATGTAAAAACGGATATGGATATGGAATCATGAAGCTTGGACGTGGATTCCTTCTCTGTAGTTAATAAATCAATCAATCAGCACTGGAGATGGGAACTGGTGGATGGACTCATTTGAGCCTGTCGCTGTATTTAATGCCACTGAATGGAGAGGGTGCTGTTTTCCTTCAGCAGGCTGGGGGAGAGTCGGAAGGGGGCCGCCGAGCATGACGACTTGTCATTGTGCGTTCCGGCAGCACCGGCACTGATTTTACACCTGGTTGGCCGTGTCTGTATCAGTGGAGTGCCCCGCACACGGCACACAAGCAAGAGAATCGCTGGAGGGGCCATGGGCGGAGAAACCGGCCTGACCTCGCTTTGGCTCGACAGCCGGGACGGCCGCGTTCCTACAGGGATCCAAACAGGAAGACGCCCCGGGCCTTACTGGAATGGAGAGTCTTTGCCCCGTCTTCCAGAGGACGCTAGAATTAAACACCAGCGCTTTCACTCGGCCCCCAACCACACTTCTGTTCGGCTCAATCCACTTGGTTGCAAATTCACTGCCAGTGAGTTGGGGGACAGAAAAAAAAACCAGGGAGACTTAAACGACTTGGGCATGGAGAGGAACTAATTAGGGGTGGAACACTTACTTCTCTTCCCAGCAGATAAATTCCTCTGGCCTAGGAGATCATAAATATATTTCCCTGCTGTTTTCCGAGACTCTTAATGCGCTTAACCATAGGGTTGACCGACGCACTTTTAAGGGACACTCATGAGGCAATGAGCAGAAGGAGAAATACAGCGCTTCACACAGAATGCTGAAATGCAGCTTTTGGTTGTGGCAGATTCAGGCTGTAACAAAAAAATGTTCAACCAGCACCTCGTCCCTTGCTTCATCCAGTCTCCAGACTGTGTAGGGAATATGTGAGTCTAATGAATCAAAATCACCGAATCATAGGTCTTTGGGGGAGGGGGGATCGGAATCATCTCTCTTTATTTTACAATTGAAACTTCTATCTGAATTTCATGAATCTATTGACTGAATCATTCAATAGACGTGATGTGTGTATTCAATGATGCCTCACTTTGAATGGTCCCTTTAAGCAAATGATATGGACAAATAAATTATGAAAAGTAAACACACATATACACACAAAGAATGTATTTTTATATCCACGTGGTTGTTAAGACGTATAAACCTGCCCTATTTTCATTTCCAGTATAGACTCTGGCGCTCTGGGCTAGCTACTGTACACATCATATCTATGGATTTAGACTGACAGAACACACTCAAGGCCAGATATGTACTAAGCTTTTTGTGACTAGTTTCAGAAGCAGATATGACACATTCTGCCCCAGAAACATACGTGTTATGTATCAAACAGGCGCACAGGGCTGGAAGCACAGTTTGCCTGTCATCTACGTGAGTCATCACAAGGGATGCTTCTCTCCTTCTTGCATATGCATCTAAGGGAGGATCCCACAAGTAACGGGCGGAGATATCATAAGTAACTGATTATGTATCCTGTTGAATTTACTAAAGTTCACGCAATTAACGTGCATTTTTGTGTGAAATTTCTCAGCCTCTAAAGAGCAGACGTAAATCAAGATGGAAGCAAGTCAGAGACACAGGCACAGGCCTCGAAGATGCACAGAGAAAATCACACTATTTCAACTCCCCCGAGCAAAAAATTATCAAACGGTACAGACTAAGCAGCCATGCAATATCACTCCCCTCGAAGAAATAAAAGACGACCTAGAACCTCCCGCACAACGCTCGTATTCCATCCCAAAAACAGTCAAGCTCCTTGCAATATTACACAATCTTGCATGTGGATCATTTCAATCGCTTCAATCACACTTGCTGCCACAGAGGGAATTTCCACACTGTAAAAAAAATCTGTATTTTTACGAGACAAAGAATGAAAAATGTACATACATTTCACCGTTTTTAAAATGGCAGAGAAATGCAGTAAAATTACATAGATTGTCAGTTAACTTCATTCAACTAGATAACACTTAACGTGGGGAAAATGCGAAACCCCTCGCGTTTTTTTTAATGGTCTTAAACATTTTAATTCGTTTTTAAATTATGTCATCCTCATTCAAGTACTGCACTTACAAATGTGATTAGTAGGCAGTCCCATTGGTAATTAGCTATAGCCGCAGTAAATAAGACAATCATTTCACACACATTGCGGATGCACCTACATTCTCTCCGCAGGCCTTAATTTGCGTTGCAAATTTTATGTACATGGATCTGACCCTCACTGTTCAGCATATAGTTAACCTGTATTAGCTAGCTAAGTAGCATTATCATTCTGTACTTAAAACGATTGCTATATGATATAATATTATGATAGTTCAAAACGAAATCTGGACTGAAAGGTATTTTTGGAAATTAGCCAGGAGCCGGACAACAGCCTGCCAAGTTGTATTGATGTCCTGTCAAACTCCACAAATGTGTGTGGAAAAACAAATGTATTTAAATAAAGTTATAATGTAAAAACTAGGCATGCCATATCTTCCTAAGAAAATAAATCCCTGTGGCACAGAGAAGAGACATACATTTAATTCCATATGAGACCACATAGTTTATATTTTGCTTTAACTTTGCTATAAACCATTGCTTTTAAAAAAAAACCATGTAGCTATGCAACAAACAACGCAGTTCGCTAATGATCATGGTGACCGTAGCATGTGAAGTCATACAGTACATCCAGTCAAACTACGCAGTTCTCTAATGATCATGGTGACCGTAGCATGTGAAGTCATACAGTACATCCAGTCAAACTACGCAGTTCTCTAATGATCATGGTGACCGTAGCATGTGAAGTCATACAGTACATCCAGTCAAACTACGCAGTTCTCTAATGATCATGGTGATCGTAGCATGTGAAGTCATACAGTACATCCAGTCAAACTACGCAATTCTCTAATGATCATGGTGATCGTAGCATGTGAAGTCATACAGTACATCCAGTCAAACTACGCAGTTCTCTAATGATCATGGTGACCGTAGCATGTGAAGTCATACAGTACATCCAGTCATTATTGGTAGAGGTTAATAAGCATCATCATCACATGACTGCACTTCATTACCCTCTACTACATTACCCTGAGCAGTCCATGAAGCATTTTTTTAATTTCTCTGAGCCAGGGTTGAAAATTATTGTGGTATATACACAATAAAGCAAACTACTATTTTTACCTGTAAGACACATTATTTACAGTTAGGAAACCATACACATTCAAAAAAATTTCTGTTTGAGGACCATTAAAACAGCTGGTCAAAGCTTTGAAATGGTATCTCTGTGGCTACACAAGACACTTTTTTCTAACAATATTTTAAATATAATGGTGTCAGTTTGTGTGTGTGTGAGAGAGAAAGAGAGAGAGAGAAAAAGAGAGAGAGTGAGAGAGAGAGAGAAAAAAGAGAGAGAGAGAGAGAGAGAGAGAGAGAGAGAGAGAGAGAGAGAATGGCTCAATTCTCTATGTTGTGACTGAACATGGCTTGTAATGTGGAAGAGTGATGCATTATGGTGGTTGTATATGATTATAATGAATAAATAATAATAAAATTCTGAGATATTGTAGCCATACCAAAAAAAAACCCATTGACAGCATTAGAAAGACATTGATGTGAGTCAAAAACCACACATCCCTTTAGGAATTATCCTGGAATGACACAAACAATCATGTAATCATTACATGCAACAAAAGTGTGCATATTAAAGAATCACATTATGCTCACACGCTCAATTCATAGAATTGTAAGTGTTGGTTTTGCACTGTGAGTCGTTTCCTACTTTCCACCACAAAGAAAAATGACTAAGACCACAAAGTTCAAATAGTGTTTTGTACGTATTCCAAGTGGCAAACCCATAGCATAGTTCTCTATCTAGAACAGCTCTTCTGGTAAAAACTGCTTTAAAGAAAAGAAAGAAAGAGAGATAGCACTGCTGTTTGAGCTCCGCTAAAATCACAGCCAATCTGCAATTGGTTCCCTTGGAATTCATGCAGACGCATGCAGCCATTCTACATTCATCGTGAGTTTCACTTTCTGTAAAAATAAAACTGATTAAATCCCCTGAAAAGGGAATATCATGAAAAAGAAAAGAGCAAAAAAAATAACTGACACCAAATGCTTCTGAGCGAGTATTTTGCTGGACATTATTTGATTATTTAATATAAGCACTATCTGATTCTGGTCTGTTCAGACTACATTTAATCTGATTTCTAATAATATTCATTCTTAGCACTCCAATGTTGTCTCTATCTTAATTAAAGGTCTGTATTGAATTTCATTTATGTAAATCCATACAATTAACCTACACAGAGATAACAGGCTCCCAGGGGTTGACTTGCATACTAATGTCTGCAAAATCTAACCATATAAAACTTTCTTCATGGATTTCCCATGAAAAAAACACACAAACCATTAAGACAAAGTGAATCCGAACCATGCGCTTTAATCCCAGATTTACCCATTCATTATGTTTTTATTTACTGAAACTGATACAAAAATAATGAATAGGGTTAAACGCATACAAAATACAGAAGCATGTTCTCACTGCAAAGCTACCTTTTGGTTATAATTCTTTAGTCATTTTTGTTAGAATAGGCACACAATGCACAGATTTTGTTAATTTCATATTTACACAGCAAGCAGCAGCTTGAAAACTGCCACGGGTTGTTAGATATTTCACTTTATTTCACGAGGACAAAAACACAACAGTGTGTTTCATATGGTGACATTGGACATTGCCATCCATCAGGCTTATCCGTAGACACTGTGCGTGCCTACTGGGTAGACAAAGTGAAAGAGATGGGACAGGCAAGGGCAAGGCATTGACTCAAATGTGTTAGGCTGCATTGCTTTAGCATAAACCTAGCATTGAAATTATTTTACCTGCGGCTGTTCTGGGCAAATCTCAGTTTATGTTAAACGTTATTAAAATGAGGAGAATTCAGGCAGAACGAAATAAAACGGATCTTTCCCGCTGCCTGAGTGAGGGGAGAACCGGATCATTCATTGCCAATAAATCAATAAAAGATGATGGATAATGCACAGCCAGTCACGAGGCTGTATGTGTCTGGAGAAATAAATTATTACATCCAAAGTGACACAGAATTTGTTCCTGTGCTCATGCGACCCTGCTATGTAGCCTTCAAACATAAGAAATGTCTTATCACTTGTGTTGTGTGCAAAAAAAGACTAGTTGAACCTGTACATGCATTAAAAATAAAATGGGGTCACCTTTCACACCTGTTTTGTAGATGGAGAGGATCCGTTGGGAAATACGGAATATGACCTACATTTGAACGAACGTTCAACACGACATTGATGAATAAAACAGCTCAATGTGGACTAATGTTCATCCATATATTGATTATGTTTACAAGCTGTCTAAGAGTCACACTACCCTTCTGCTGTCTCCTGAACAGTAACAATACTGTACTCCCACGGGATTACCGCTCGTGAGCGGATTCAGCCAAGGCAGCTGAAACATACCCTCAGATATCTCATCTTTTGAGCCCACATCTCATTTCATCCATGCATCTGGGTGTTTCATTTGAAGAGCAAGAATCCCGCATCAAAGTGGTTCACAAGAAAGCCCAGGGGGTGCTTCACACTTCTTTTTAAAGAGGTTAATTCTCTTTGATGATAGAAATCCCACACAACCCTTAAATTTGTTTCCCTGCGTAAACTCGGCGCTAAAATGAGAGGCAAGGGCTAAAGCAGCTACTACAGCCATTTAATTCTGGCTCAGCTAAAGATACAAAGTCAGAGTCAGGAATGTAAAGTTATTCACGCTTCCCTGCAGCCGTGGAAGCAATTATTCAAAGACACACCTTGAGAATGATGCTTCTCACAGCCAAATCGGCGCGAGCGCCTTGTTTATTCTCACGCCACGTCCCCGCCCTTTTGAAAATAAGACCCTGAAGCTACAGCATTGATGCAAACCTATACCGGGGCCTAACAGTATACTAATTCCACACTTTTTAGAAAGGCTAAACATAACATCCTTGGTGAAGCCGCTAAAAGAACACCATCTTAGAAGCCAAACAACATATTAAAGCTGAGGACGGCCTTGGTAAAACTACATCTTTTTCAGTCCAGAAAAAAAAGAAAAGACCATGCATCAACCTGGGCTAATTTCAACATTCAATGTATCTAACTTCCCAACCGTTTCATGAAGAAATACATAGAAGTAAATAAAAAAAATGCCATCCAGTGGAGTGGAAATATAAAGAGAGCATACATGTAAAAAGGAAAGGTGGCCGACATGAACCCTTTCATGCATGAATTATTACAAAACAGCGCAATATTTTTTTCACATCAAACTCTGCATGTGTTTCACCCGCCTAGGTCACAGAAATGTGCCCCAAATGGCCCCTTGAAAACATAGACCACACATGCAGATTGCAACTCTTAATGCATGAAGTGGATATAATACAAGAACTACGGTAGTTTTTTGTTACAAATATAACTAATTCTGCTCCTTGCATCTTCCCTAATAAGAATATATTTTTTAACATGCTCTGTTCTCTAGGAATAGAAGGTTTTCACAGCTACACCAGAGGGAGTTTGTGTTTCCACCTCCACCTGCCATTTTGGCATTCACTGTATCAAAACTAGAAAAGCCAATAAAATGTAGGCAAAAGTGCAAGGAATCTGCTCTGATATTTTTCTGGAGATCACAAATCTTTTTGACTATGTTAAAATAGACTTTGAAAAGCCTGTCCACTGCAGTGGACTCCATGCATGAAAGGGTTTTAAAATCATCACAAAATA
Organism: Ilyophis sp. 1 JC-2022; assembly: GCA_022702515.1. Taxonomy (NCBI): domain Eukaryota; kingdom Metazoa; phylum Chordata; class Actinopteri; order Anguilliformes; family Synaphobranchidae; genus Ilyophis; species Ilyophis sp. 1 JC-2022. The sequence continues at coordinate 40,924,764 of CM040406.1, forward strand.
TAGACTGACAATAATGACAACGTTGCAATTACACAGAGAGGACATGTATCAGCAAGTTCATTGAACACACTAACTGCTTCAGTTGCTGAAAGATGACTTGTACCAAATGAAAACCAGCGCTTGCACATCATGAACTTGGACTACTGTTTTGCGGTTTTATGATTGTACAACCAATCAACAATATTGAACAATAGAGTGACATTAGCATCGGCTTACACATGTCATTTACACAACCTCTCAGGAAGGCCCGGTTTTCCTTTATTCTGTACTTTTCTGTGTCAGCTCCAGCCTTTCGGCTACACTTCACAGGGATTGGGTCAGAGTCAGGCGTGTGCTTGTACCCCTCAGCATTTAGGTGACCTTTTCATGGAATTCCCCATAGGTCTCGAATCAGAGATCGCAGGTTCCATACTGTGCCACTTATTTTATATTCTGTTCCACTATTCAATACAGACCTTCTGTTCCACATAATGTATTGCTTACCCTTGCGCTTTAAGTGCCACGGGGAAACTGAGGATGATGAGGGAGATGACAGTAATGAAGCTGACAAGGAGGAAGATGAATAAACAGATGCAATCTGACAACCTCTATTGCACCTGACAAGTACACTGGTGTGTGTTTACAATGATACAGAGATAAGTTAATCGGTACATTTAACAGACATTTTGTTTGTAAAATGTGAGCACAAGGAGACATTAGCTATCTTTGAGAGCGGCCGCAGGAAGAGAGGATGCTCAATTTAGCAATGGAACAGCTGATGGCACTTCCAAATTAAGACAGATAGGTGACTGTGTTGACTGGATCAGCTGGTTGGCATTCTCTAACCATGATATGTGGCCCACACTCCCTAGAAATGTTATATGTTTAGATGCTGACCTACATTCAAGAGCAGGTCCTATTGAAAGTATAGTTGGCTTGATCTCTCTGAAATAATTAAACCCTAGAAAGAATTTAGTTGGATGGACCAATCCTGGATTCAATTTGCAAATGTGAATTTCTATGGAAAGAATCTTTTTAAATGGATGACAACTAATTTTGACAAAGATATATTTGCAATTTCTTTCTATCTAGGCTGTTCCCCAAACAAGAAAATGGATTTATTTTATTACAAATAAATATGGAGAAAATAAATCAGTAATAATATATAATACTATAAATATAATATAATACTGAAGTTCCCTGGGAAAATAAAAGTTATTCTATTCTATTCTATAAGACAGTGCTTTTGTAGTCAGTCAGGAGGATGGAATCCCTATATGAAACAGCAGGAATATAAATAATATAAATATCTGTCTTCTCTCTTTTCTAAGTGTAATTCTTGAGCATTTGCCAAGGCCTTTTACCATGTAGGAAAATGTTTCTCAAACAGAGCAACTATGATTCTTTTTCTTTTTTTAGCTAAATTTATTTTAAATATATGCTTTTTACGAGGCCGAAAGAGCAAACGTGCGTCTGTCAGATGTTATTACATCTCTATCATCCAGGTGGAATTTATGTAAATGGAAGACACGTCTAGAGTAGATTTTTGCCTGTGCGTACTTCCATTAACTTGACATACCATTTTAAAATGAACTGAAAAGTGTCCCACCCTAGAAAAACCTGTAATTGAGAAAGAAAACCATTTACTTTGCTTACATGTTCACAAGTGTATTCCATTAAAACTCACACATGAAATAGTCACTCAAATACACACTCACAGTCACCAAAAAGGACATGATATTGGCTCGATTGTGAGCCAAAAATTATTTTGATTATTTCCCATCAATTGAAAACACAGTATGTGGATAGATCTCACCATCTGTCTCCTTACAGCTTATCAACACCCTTCAATAGTGACACAGCTGGATTTCTCTGTATGCCCATGACTCACTACTGTATTAACAGTACTGCACTGACAATCCATGCAAAAAACAAACAATAACAAACTAAAAAAAAGGTGGCTCGAGTAGCACAGACGCAAGCACAGCTTGTCTCTGTAATTAAATCCAAGAGCAAGGCCAACGTGAAACAGAGGATAATATTGTATGCTGAGAATATCACGTCTGAAACCGTAACATATTGTTATCATGATGGATTTAAAATACCAAGTGTGTTTTGATTTGTATACCTGCATAGTGAAGTCCCTATGTTTCTATCCCTCAGCCCGGCAAGAGCAATAATATGAGCTTTGGCTGACTTATAATGGACATGGTTGCTAAGCTTACTAGCCTTAGAATCCCAACTGACCCACTTATTCCATAAACAAAAATTAGTTAGTCTAGTAGGAGTGCTTAAAGGCTACACAGTTTTTCCCATTAATGTATTAAAATGTGGTGGCCCACCACAGTCGCATTTCAACCGCCACAATCTCAAATTGATCAAAAAATAAATGCGAATTTGAAATTGTAGGTTTATGTGCGCAGCGTAGCCCCATCATTTAAAAAAGACCCTCTCTTCATGCTGGTGGATGCTCCGCCCCTCTCCCCTGCTAACACACAAAACCCGTTATTCAAGGGAGATATCTGCGCGATGTAACAAAATGCAACCTGCTGTGTTCCCCCGTTTCCCTCACTGAAATATAGTTTCCCTTCAGTACAGCCTCTCAGTTTTTTTTAAGAATCTCTGTATGGCGTCGCCCGGCTCGTTCGGCCTCTACGTCATATAACAGGGTCTACTTTTTAAAATTACTTTACTACGAAAAGAAAATAAGATTTGGCTTTCTTGTCAATAAACAAGTATTCAACTTGTTTTTGTTGTAGTTTTCAATCCCACTTAAGACAGGGCTGAGCTTTGGACTAAAACAGGTTAAAATGCATTGTGATGGTTTCTGTATTGTCTACTGACAAAATGTTTTTGAATATTTTTCATCAGACCACAAAAAAAAAGCCAAAATTCAATATATTTCACGTGTTCCATTTCCCATGTTCCAATCGCAAAGAATTGTGGATCAAGTGTTTAGATTTTAATCTCAAAGAGCACCAAATTGATACATTTATCTGTTGAAATTGACAACATTTTCTTCCGGGGGAGCATGCCCCAGCCTGGACTCCCCCAGACAGTTTGGTCTCCAACCATATCCACCCACCACAGTTTCAGAAAATCCTGTGGGAAACACTGCTACAGTTCACTTTATCCACAAGTAAATGTTTCTGTTCAAGGGGATTAAAGGACTCAACCAGATAATCTTTATTTATTGTTTTTCTGGATGATTTTCCCCTCTGTACGGTACAGGTTTTCCACAGGTGATTCTGCTGCTGCTATATTTTAACTACAACACGCTTGCAACATTTCAAGCAACATACTGTGGGTCGTTTTTAAACAGAATTAAAAATAATGACATCTTAGCTGAGCTGATGCTTGTCGGAAATGGTCGGCCTAAAATTCAAGCTGACATCTTGTTTATTGGAAGAACATCAGAAAAAACGACTTCAGACAGACTTCCTCTCTGTCCTCCCAACCGCTCAGATCTAATTCTATTTGTTTATTTCCTTATTAGGGCCTTTGAATTGAAGACAAAAAAAAAATGTTTCATGCGTTGTTCTAAAGCATAAATGTTGTGATGGTTGGGTGGAGAACGGCTTGTGGCTAAATGGAGGAGACGCCGCAGCAAACGAGTGTGGGCTGGAGCATGCCAAGTCTGCCAGCTCCTATCCCATCACCAGCTGACATGACAAGGTTGCTTGTTTGAAAAACTGTAAGGCTGCATCTGAAATCTCCAAGCCCCCATTAAGCAAGCAGCATCAATACTGCATTAAAACAATGAGGTGCTCTGGTTTTGAGCTTAAAGCACAATTGAACTTTGGTAGAACTTTGGGTTGTGTAGTTACCTGGCCATGATATGAGTCCAAATGGTGGCGAAATATGCTCGTTAGTTACTCTGTGCAAATAGGGTATTTGTCGCTCTCCATTCACAGCTAAAACGGTCTCAAAATGACACTTCTAGCAAGTATACGAACGAGAATGAAGTGGATTATGTCAATACAAACAATTACCAGTACTTTTACGTATTTAAAAAATATATATTATTGGATCCGGTAGGTCATTCTTGCGCCACGAACAGTGTTAATGCGCCGATGCGTCAGAAACCACTCATTGGTCCAAATTTCCACGGAAGAAAGCGTTCCTGCCTCCTGGTAGTAGCTATATATCTATGGTAAACAAACCGACCTGCCGACATTTCCCTAGTCTTTTCTGGTAGCTTGCTAACAACAAGAAAATAGTACTTTTATAAATAATTTTAATTACACTAAAAAAAATACGTAAGAGGACTGGTTGTTTTTTGTATTGACAGAATCCGCTTTGTTCGCGTTCGTATACGTGCTAGAAGTGTCATTTTGAGACCGTTTTAGCTGCGCTATAGAAGTGAATGAGAGCGACAAATACCCTATTCTGGATTATCACCCCAGGGAAGCACAGAGCCACTAAAGAACATATTTCGCCACCATTTGGACTCATATCATGGCCAGGTAACTACACAACCCAAAGTTCTACCAATGTTCAATTTGTATTTAAATTTATGCTGAGCCCTTTTGCATTATAGCACAAATATGAACATAAACTTACTGTTATTTGTTTCAATCCCTTGGATATTGTATCGGCGGGCATTGCTTTTAGGGGACATATTCTCACATGGATTCAGTGCAGTTCAACGGCAATGGCTTCCGACATTAATGCCGTGATCTACCTTGACAAGCGATGGTGCACGCAGTCCACTGATGTGTATCCACGAGAGGGGTTTAAAACAATTTTGCAGCTCTGGGATATGTGTATCATAATAGCAGCCGCTTTGAGTTGTCGGGTTGCCAGTTCTGAGAAAAACAGCCCCCGATAGTGTCACAAAGAAGTGCAACAGACATCAGCAGAGGGAAACTAGGCAGGCAGTTCCTGGCAGTTGGGGAGTTGAGGCATAACAATGCGATGGATTAATAGGCTCCAGGTTCTCAAAGCATACGGGCTGGATGAAAAGAGATAGTTGAGACTCATTATCAGTTAGAAAGATGGTGCCTTCTCACAAAGATACGCGAGCCCAACAGCCTCAGGTTCAGTGCTAATGGCCTGCTCAACTTCCTGTTCGCTGTCTCCTCGCTCAAGCACCTGCACACTGGTCCAAGAGCATACAAAAACACAGCGCTGAGCAGCCTCCTGCCTTAGAGAAAGCAACGCAAGACTTTTACACGCTTTCGCAAATTATGCTGCACCCCTGCCGGGAACTCCCCTTACTCCAAACCCGGGTCTGTTTCGAGGGATGTTGCGGAGGGGGGGGGGGTTATTTTCCCGTGATTTCACGGCGCGTTGACATTTCCCCCCTGCTTTCACGCTGACAGCCAAGAGATTGATACAAGCTTGTGCCAGAGAGGCTCCTTTCTGCGAAGCAACAGCTCATTCATTTTCAGCGCTGAATTAAAGTGGCTGTATTATGCGTCCTCATTGTGCGCAGAGAAAAAGGCCTGAGTGATGGACACTTGATTATGAAGTCCTGCCACTCTCTCAGATTGTAATCACAGGTCTTTCTTGGAGCCATTGCAATGTGCTCCAAACCATTAAACAGGACCTGGCAAGGTGGCCCACATAAGAACAAAATAGAGAAAAAACTAAATTAGCTAAATAAGAATGGATGCAAGAAGTGGTGAGGTATCCACTTCCATCAAAGCAAATTTTGGTTTTCAATTATATTTGAATATCAATTGGGTTTTGACGCTTAATGCTGAACTGTAGTTTCAATCTCCTCTCTGGATAAAATCCCAGCTGCGGCATTGCAATTCATGACTCTTGAAAAGCAGAACGGGCGCTTTTGACACCTCTTACAATTATGCAGCAGTTTCACTGAATGAGGATCTGACTGATATCAATAAAGTTGCTTGATTATAAGCAGTATTACAGAGAGGCACAGGTTCCAAACAGATGGAATGTGACATTCAGGAGCTGGAATGAAAGTGAATGAACACAGAACCTGGGAAGATTCTGTCTGATTTATTCTCCTGAGATCTGCAATGCTGTAACATTAGCAGGGTTTGTACATAGCCTACTTGTGCACGTTTGATTGTGTTATGTCAAAATACACCACTCATCCCACAATGCGAAGGCCAAGTCAAATGTCAGTAGTATTTTTCCAAACATTAGCCGCCACAGGATGCTAGAAGATATGGCCCCTACTTAATCCAACATCAGAATGGTTCGTCTTTCTTTTTCAGCAACAATTGTTATTGCGCCTGCTCTCTCCAAATGGATCACGTTGCCGAAGTCAGACTGCAGCAGTACACGTCTTTAAATTAACAGTCCTGTGATAGTTTATTCAAATGCTGTTATAAATCCAGCACTAACCCGCACCACTGAAGGGTGTGTGGATAGAGAGAAAGAAAGAGAGAGAGAAAGAGAAAGATAAAGAGAAAGAGAGAGAGAGAAAGAAAGAGAGAGAGAGAAAGAAAGAGAGAGAGATTAAACCAGATGATGCGTCGCATGTGGGCACACTCACGGTTTCACCCGTCCACAAACGGCTGTTGGCACGGCGACATGGCTGAAAAGAGCTCACGCTCATGCGCTTTCAGAGTTACAAACCTCCTAAGAACAGGGTTTGCGCCATACGGAACGGCAGTTTGCGCGTGCGCTGGGAGAGAGGCGCGTAGCCCGAGGCGGTTGTGGGTCACTCCACGCTCAAGAAGCTCAGCCCTCCAAAACGAGCTTTAATAATGAGGAAAGTGCTCTGTCAGGAGATGGGCCCTGTCTGGGCTTCTACTGATAACATTATCTTAAACGGGCTCTGAGGACTTATTAAGAAGACCGGCGATAGACTCTGTGATTAGCAGAAAGGGAAGAGTGACTCATAATTTAATCCAGAAATGTCTCAGTCATAATTTCCCCCTCACTGGTTAGATATGGAGGCTTAAGCACTCCAGCCCCCTGTCACGATACTTCACGGACCCGAAAGCCATTTACTGCCTTTGTCTCAAGAGGCTGAAATCCTGGTTTGAGGATTATTGCTACTATAATTATCCTGAAAGTTTTTTTTTTTGCATATAATTATCCTTTTCACAGCGATTACAGTGTTGATAATTCAAACAGAGTTTAGGCCGAGTCTAAATAAACTTCTCCAAACAGAGCTGAAGACATTGCAGTTATGTGAAAAGCTGGACTCTTTTGCAATCCTTACATAACAAAATATTTATGAGAAAATACATGTCAGACTCTTATTTTGGGCTTTATTACTTGCCATTATTCAGCTGGTGATTAGTTTGACGTGGACTGCTGGAAAACAAGCAGTTGATGATTATCACTGGGAATGTTTTGATCTTTTTTGTAATAATGTAAATCATAATAACAATTTTGTGCAGCTCTAGTTGGAGTGCAGTAACTGCCCTGTCTGCGCAGAGCCAGCTGCAGCATCCCTCGGACTCATTAACACCACTGCTGATGCCAAAATCAGTCCCTTCCAATTCAATCAACCCATTACTGGGAGCACTGTCTTTATAAAGCATCATTTCACATGTATGTCTGTATCAGGTTGTGCTGTCTTCCTCGTGTATGATGAAATAAAGATGGACCACTGCTGTCTAGACAAAAAGCATTGAATGCCTACTGGAGTATGAATGTTACCAAAGGAATCACAATATGGATTTGGGGGAGTTTAAATGAATGCCACCACACTTTAGATTAGCCATTTGTATTACTCTGCTCTTAGAAAATCCTTTGCATGGGAGGGAATTTATATATGATTTATGATAATGGGATGAATTTGCTGGGTAGAATACGTTCAAATAGAAGAAACATGGCTCTGCATAGCCTTATGTTTTTGTTAAATGCAATGTTTTTTAACATCCATGTTACTATTATACCTATTGGAATATAACCATTGTTGTACATGCAATATACAAACCCCAATTCCAAAAAAGTTTGGACAGCATGTAAAATGCACATAAAAGCAGAAAGCAATGATTTGTAAATTATCTTTTACATATATTTAATTGAAAACAGTACAAAGAAAATATGTTTAATGTTTTACCTTATCAACTTTATTGATTTTTGTTAATATACGCTAATTCCGAATTTGATGCCTGCAACACATTTCAAAAAAGTTGGGACAGGAGCAAAGAAAAATTGGGAACAAAAAAACTGTTAAAAAAAACAGGAACATTCAGAACATTCCACAGGTAAACAGGTGATGCTATCATGACTGGGTATAAAAGGATATCAAAAAACTCTTGATATCTTATTTTCAGGTACTCTTACAAGCGATACTATAACCTCTCTGCATTTTAATGGATCACTATAGGAATTGGGGGGTGGGACTAGATGGTTGGCTAAATGGCTGTAAGTCATCAAGGGTCTGCGGTATCAAACGAGCTTCAAACCATCACTCTGCTGCCAGATATGGGATGGATCATTTGAAGGGTTGTTTCTCCTGACTTATTTTTCCATAGAGTTCAATAGGAAAATAAGTCAGGAGAAACAACCCTTCAAAGGATCGATCCATATCTACTGCATATCTGGCAGCAGAGTGATGGTTTGAGGCTCGTTTGATACTTCAGACCCTAAACATTTCACCATTTCTAAGCATATTTCTGACATGTATTGTGTTGATATTTCGATACATTAAAAAGCAACTTTATGTCCTATTGACATGGCTCTATGATGTGGCTACTCTTTACAGCCTTATCGATGATATATCTGAGCTGGCACTTGTGGTTTTGAAGATATACCGAAGTGAACACAGTTTTTTCATGATGGGAAAATGATTTTCTTCTCATATAATATGGCCTACCAACTAATCCATATCATATCCAGGCCTTGACATTTTTCTGATGGAGACTTTATCTTTGGGGTTGCATCTGGGTTATCTGTTACATAAACCTGTTTAATCTGTATAAAACTGCGGATAGTGAAAAATTAAACATCACAATCACCTCAGGTCTCTAACGGTTAACTGAACTGACAGCTCACTAGAAGAGCAGAACAGAGAGAACAGGAGGCAGAGATCTGACTCACCCAAGCCCTCACACCAGTCCTAAAGCACTTAATTGACTTCATATACTTTGAACAAATATTAGCTCTTGAGCTTGGCCCACTCTGTCAACCCCCCGCCCCTCCCACTCCCACTCCACAAATGCACCCTGACCCAAATATTTGCCATTTGACCTGAGACCAGATAATCTATAATCTCAACATCTGTTCACGTCATCTCTGTACAATGGGAGTTCCAGTAAAAAAATAATAGATATATGCACAAAAAAATCATAATGAGACATTTCTTCGGCAGAAGGCAAGAAAGATAGAGAGAGAAATGTAGCGGGTGATTGGACATGTTCTGAACCATCAGTCCTCTGATGAAGCCTGGGAATCTCAGCAGAGCCCCCTGGTGATGTTGATCACTTTAGATTTTCCTAAAAGAGGTATAATCAATGTGGAGGGGGCTGATGGGTGAGGGTAGACGGGGGACAATCATGCATCCTACTTTACGTAAAGAAGCCTTTGGCTCGTGAGAGGAACATCGGAATCCTGATGGCCACTTGAGCATGCGATTTCTTGCATCTATTTACAAGAGCATCATCCCTTTAGAAATGCAAACGATGCAGAACATTCTGGCTGAAATGATGCAGTCAGTCCACTGAAAGCATAGACACATTTTTGACCACTTGCTGAGGAAATGCACTTTAGCTGCGTCCAGAAGCAAGAGAGCTCATAGCTGAGAAAATGTGCACCACAGGTAGTCATCTATAAAATTTGTTTCATCTTTTATTGCAAATGTATATTTCCTAAACTTAAATTGTATTTCTGTATTGATGTATCAGCTAATGCAATATAGAGTAAACATTAAATAACAGTCATATATTTCTATAACAATAAAAGTAGTCCTGATCTGTTACCACCATTGTTATGCAAATTGAATCCAGAGAACATGGTATTTGTCAGTATATTACTGAATTGTAAGATGAAAATATAATGGCCAATTCATTCTAGAAGGTAATAGAAAATGCACCAACACATTAATATACGTTATCACATGAATGTGCATTCAACCATATAATCAAGAAACCTGTTAATATAAAAAAAATTTTAATCATATTTTTTTAAATACCTGAGGCTACATAGTATTTTGCTAATAAAAAGAAATGCAAGTACACAAAATATATTCATAACATATAGACATGTATAGATGATACATGGTAGTGTGCAGTCTCATAACAGATAATAAACCATTTGTATGTTGATTCAAATTTCATAGACAATCAAAACTAATATAAGAAATACAAGTGGCTAAATTGACCTTGCAAGGTAATAAACAACAAATTGTACATAAAATAAAATAAATATATATAAAATTGAGTTTTAATACAAAATGAATTAGCGAGGCAAAGGTTAAGCTGAGAAGCGTATAGGAATATTGTTTTTCACGGTTTTCCAGCTTTACATTTCCTCTTGCAAACTTAGGTCTCAACCTTGTTAGCATGAATTGCACACATTTAAGAAAAGTCACGAACAGGCAAACTTGTACCTATGATAACTGAAATTAATAAAAAAAGGCCCCTCCATTATTTAAATGTTCAGCAAGTAATGAATAAATCAATAGAAATAAAAAAAAATCGGAGGAAAAGGTCTGAAATCCCGTACCACTACGTGACATAAAAGAGGATTAGAGACCCCCCTTGCGGACCTCATTAGCAAAATAGCTAACACTCCTTTCTGCCCGCATGCACAGTTCTCTGCTACGTGATGCCGGTGAAGACCCCTGTCTTGAGGATACAGGTTAAAACTTTCCTTTGATCACTGTTTAATATAGCAAGGGCTCAGGGGTGTCGCGGGCCTCGATAAAGTAGCAATTATTCGGCGGCTAATAGAGGACGGATGGCAGTTCTAGGCTGTGGCTGGGCTGGCTGACCCTCCCTCAAGCACGGCTGCCTCTGCTGCTCACTGATACGAGGCAACCTGATCTGTTTTTCTTTATCAGATTCATCTCCATGATTACGCCAGGCAATCTTCAAACTTAATAACGTGTTCTACGCTGCGGCACAGCGTGCGCGGGGCCCCGTCTGCATTAGGAGTGAACAAGGACATGACACAAAGTCTCAGGGCCTTGCAGTCACTGGGCTGTGGCCATACTCATTAAACTACGCTACCCAACATTTCCCTTTTAATGAATTATTGTAATAGCCTTCTAATTATTTGTCAAAAAACTCTGGCTATTTAAATGTGACTCCTCTGGCATTTTATTTCTGCCTGTTATTGTGTAAGTATAATTTTTACCACACATACAACATGTACAAATCTATTTCCCGCCCAGAAATGGGCTGAATATAATCATATTCCCACCCTAATTTGGAATACACAATTATTATATGCAACCAGAGTCAATGCACTAACCCCGCTACCGATTCGGGAGAGTGTAGACATCCGCAGTTCTCCTCCAAAACATGAGGTGTCGCCAGCTGCTTCTTTTCACACCGCAGACCACAGAAAAGCTTGCAGAGAGTGGAGTCGGAGGAAGACGTTTCATATGAGGCTTTCACATGCAGTCCACTGATCGCCTGATCGACCAGCAACGAAATGTGGACCCCTAACCGACGGAACCCTCCCATACCCTAGGTACATAAAAAATGAACATATCCCAAAAGAGAAAAGGTTTTGGGTTCTGAAACAGAAACAAAAAAACCAAAAAAACAAAAAAACATAATTATCTCGCAGCATCATGGACAAAGCCGCAGAGAGTATATCAAACTAGATAGAGACTTTTCAACAATGTTCTGTTGGCAGCGTAACCATAATTATATTGGGCTATTATTGCAATTATAATTAGTCAGCCTGTATATGTCTCTCTAGTATAAGACATGTGCACTTGGAGTTTAAATGAGCACCTGCATGATCCATGGAATGTAACAGACTATAAAGCCTAGAGGGAGACGGGATAAAAACAGAAACAAAACAAAAATACAAAAAACGGAATGAAAGCTGTGTGACTAAAAGGCTTTTCTCTGCTCTCTCACAGGAATGCACACATGCAATACTCAGCACTGAGCTTGCTTTCATGTGCATTTACACAGGTAAATGGCCATTACATGCAGAGAGAGAAAAATAATAATATAGAGAATGCAATATGGATTTATAGGCTGGTGTCTGTTTCAGGGGCAGGACGGCCACGGGAGCAGGGCAGGGTGTCGGAATATTTTATAACGAGCATCGAGGCATGTGTGACTCCAAATGATGACATCGCCTTTGCAGAAGAACCATATCTGTACGAACCGACAGATCTGACTCTTAAATGTCAAATGTACACAATATTGTGCGAGGCTGCTGTGTCACTTTTCACACGGGAAGCTGTGCAGCTTTTGTGGAAGTTGCTGTAGGCCTATGAAACGGTTAAAACACAACGGTTTGAATTTTTCTGTGATGGCAGGTGGTTTTTTCTCAGCCCCAGTGACAGGCCAACCTGTACGACTGTACGCAGCCACACAGATACAAACGCGAAGGAAACATATGCTGTTTTAGACCCTGTTTGCTGCGCTGCTTAACGAAACCACGTTTCCCTTTGGGAAAGTACGAAAGGATCTTTACTTCACTAAAAATAAAGATGAAGTGGTATTTTTCATGCGCAAACGTTTCCAATGCGGATAGCGGAGAGATCAGGGATGAAATGTTTCTCCAAAGCGATTGGTGGCGGGTACACATTTTAATTTCACGCATTCAGGCATATGTGCACCGAAGCACACGCACACAAAACAACAAGAGCACGCACACAAAACAACAAGAGCACGCACACACACAGAAAAACACACACACTCGCGCACTTACACAGACATAAACAAGCGGGACAATCACCACAGCTCTGTTTACTCTTTCCTCTCAATTGTAAGAGCTGTCTAGAGAGGGATAGAAGAGGCCCTGTGCTGTTTTTTTTCTCAATGCTAACATGCACCTATTATAGATTTGTTCAGCAGTGCAGAGAATCTTTTTATCTCACCACTGACAATACTTAAAGTGTCTTATTAAGCATACTAAGCATACTTTAAACACCAGCAAAGCTCAGCCCAGAAGATTGATCAAATCCTCGAAAAGGAAGTATTGATTTTATGAAAATGCTTTAGAAAACATGTTATGTCAATGTTTTGAACAATTACTTATGATTACGGTAATCAAACGTCTAGATTCACATGACTGCCTTTCTGAAACGGGAATAATCAAACGCAAACATCAGTGGGTATAAGGTCCTGTTTGTACAACAATGCATGGCAGACATTGAGAAAGGAAAATAAGTGACCAAACAAAAGGTGCCATTTTAAACAGTTGAAGGTGACATCTGATTGGAGGGTGTGCGAAAGCTTTGACGCCAAGGTGACTGGATTCGGTGGTGATTTTGGCTGCATTCCGCTCATGTGCAGAGACTGATGAAAGAGGGAGCTTGTCATCCATATCTAATGCCGCACTCTCCCCTTAGGGCCTTTCATGTGAACAGATCTGGGGCCGCTCCGCGGCGCGTGACCCGGCCAGAGGTTTACCCAGCACCGAGACCCCATCTTATCTCACCACTGCATCCCTCTCGCCGCCTCCCGAAACACTCCACCAGCACACGGCAGCAGGTCTTCACATCGGCGTACTTCAAACGGGAAGACTTATCACTTTATGTGGCTTTTTCCTTCTGCGAGGCTGCCAAAGTCAAACGCCTCCTCAAAACGACTTCCAATCCTTTCATTATGTACGCATACGCCATGTGCATTTTTAATCTGTTTCAAGCATTTGGAAAAGTCTGAATAAAAATGAATGAAATTGAAGCGAATGACGGAGTGAAGCAGCGAAAGCACAGAGCATCGTAGCAGAAACTCCACATGCAGACAGAGAGATGCATACAGTCAGTTTGCCTGCACACTAACTTCAATGCTGTAATTGAGAAAGGTATCCTGTTATGCTAGACATTACATGCTCACTGAATGTGATAAAGAGTCCCCTCATCCCTTCATACTTCAGCTTTTTTACGGCCCTCGAGGACTTTCCCGTTTAACTGGTACTGCTAATCTCTTTCAAATTCTCTTTTACAAAATTAGCTCTGGATATATAACTTCTGCAAATTAAATTTTGAGGTGACTATATTTGCAGTTTAAGTTCAAAATAAATAGATAAAATTTACATTCTTCCAAATGAGTCTCGGCACTAGTAAGAAAAAGCTATGCATGCCAGTTTGCCAATACATTTTAAACAGAGCGTACAATAATTGCACAAATATGTGTGTGAACAAACTCAACAACAATCGAAAGAGACAACAAAGCATACCACGAGACTCAAGATGACGAGCGTTGGTCTGGAAAACTTGTACACAAATCAGAATCGAATCAAAGGAGCCGCATAGCCGCATCCATATCCTGCATTATCTAGTCTGCAATCCATGTTGTTCCAGTCAAAGTGGACTTTACATTCAGTTAGAGGGCAAAACAAATCCTTCAAAATGATTCCAGGACTCCAGGAGCAAAACAAAAAAGTGTGTGAGTAACAGCCAAGCAGCCTGCTCCGATAAATAAACATATCTGATGTTCTGACAGTAACCAAAAACCCTCTGAGGCGATCCCCTCTTTCCTATGAAATAAATAAATATAAAAAAGGCTCTTTCATTCTAATGAGCTGTATGAGAATGCTTCAAAACTCCCATATGGCTATCCCCAGTTGCCGAGTGCTACGAGCAAATACATTGGTAAGCCAAAACGATTCTCTCTGTATTATCAGGGGTCTTTGCAGAATTTGTAATTAAAATGTTGCTGATTCTGAGCTCTTTGTCTATAGTACTGAATTTTAAACACGGCAATATTTTTCTGGGCAACACACAGAGCGTATTAAAAATGAGAAAAGGGGATTCTGTTTTTTGGATGTCCAAATTATCATGGCAGAAAGAGCACCGCGGGAATTTCCATGTACAAATGAATAATCAAACAGGAAGGGATCAAGCGTAAAGATACTACACAAATTGAAGAGGCAAAATAACCTCTCAAAAAAATTTCTGGGTTAAAGGTTTTCTGCTTCAGAGGGACTGCATTAGTAAAACTGCTTTTTTTCCCTCCTTTTTAGCTCCACATATTTAAAAAGAGCCACCAGAATGTCACACAGCTACAGAAACCAAAAGGATAAAGGAAAAGGTTTTCACAAGTAAACCTTTTATTGCAGTCTTAACAAGAGAAACCTTTAAACATTAACCTAACATCAACCAACATTTACTTAAAACCTTTCCATTAACTTGGCTTTAACAATTAAAACCCAACTACCGAGCTAAGCTGCACATTGTCTTTAACTCAGCAGTAGTGTTTCCTCTAATGGAATAAATTGCTTTTACACCAAAGCAGATAAGGCAAAGCTTCCAGTAATTGTTGAACACTTATCAGATGCCTTATGTTCAAAGAAAGTATTGTATTATGGAGCACTAAAATATTATCTCACTACCATAATTAAACTGGAAGCTGAAATACAGAGCCCGATAAACCCAAATTGCACACTCCCAACACCAGCACCCCCCCCCCCCCCCTCCTCCTCCCCGCTATAAACTAAATTAGCCTAATTCTCTTGGGCATAGGCACACTACAACGCTAACAGTTTTTATGTTCTGCATTCGTTATTAAAGCCAGTCAGTTAAAGCACCTAATGGCTTTGAAAAAGTCACGTCACAATTATTATCAGCGCTTTACACGTTATTAGCGCCGGGGTTCTAATCAGAGAGGAGGACGCGTCGAGACAACGCAGAGCGAACTACAAAGGGAGAGAAAAGACATTCTGACTTTTTCCCCCCCGTCTCTGGACGCCAAAGCCTGGCAAAGTTGGAGAGCAGGAGCGGGAAGGGGGAGGGACGGGAAGCGCAGGGACTCACCGTGACCGCCTCGGAGTGACGCCGGGGAGCGGTAGATGGAGATGGGGGCGGAGTGGTGCCGGGCTCCGTGGAAGTGGTGCTCGGAGTGCGAGAGAGAGGCGGTGGCCCCCGGGGGCCCCGCCACGGCGGAGCTATCCGAGACGCCCGAGCCGCCGGCCAGAGAGGAACTCCACGCGGAACCCACCATACATCCCAAGGTCAGCGACCACATCCAGGGGGCCCAGCCGCAGCGGGGCAGCTGGGGCCACGTCCCCCGGCCGCCGAGGTGAAAAGCCGCGCCGCTTGGGCGCATGATCGATGCCCGAAAGACTCGCAGGCGCTCTGCACAGGGAACTCTAGGGAGAGCGGGTTCATGATGGTGAAAACCCCATAGTAGGATCCTCAACCTCCCCCACACTGATTGCAACTCACCACCCCCCCAAAGCGGCCCGGCGCATAGACACCCCCAGAAGAGAGGAAAAATGGGGTCTTGCTTTCTGTTCCCTATCGTCTCTTTCTTTTGCGCGCGCTGTTTCTAGCGGGTGAGCTCTTTGACGTGGCTCCCTTGTGCGTGGCTATAGCGGCTTCGCGTGCCAAAAGCGCGGAGCTAGTTATCAATCGGGAGGCCTGACAGAGCAAAGAGTTTCTCAGTTGGAGGAGGGTTGTGACCCGAACGGCTGCCGCGCACTCGTAGACACCTCCTCTTCCACAGCCGTGAAAAGGAAACGACAAAAGAGCTGCTTTCAACAGCAGAGTCCCTGACAAAGCCACACACACTATCCCCTGTCACTCTGCAAGCTCTCCTGCTCCTCAAGTGTTGCGATGCACAGCGCATCAGCGTGGATTCCTTTCTCTTTCTGCTTCTCCTCTTCCTTCCCAAGATCAGAGGCTGTTTAACCCCGAGCACCCTGGACGTAGCCACACACTCCGAATTACTCCACGCCGCGACAGGAAGTGAGAGAGGGAGAGAAAGTGAGAGAGCGAGAGCGCGCAAGAGAGCGAGAGACAGAGAGTGGAGGAGAAGGAGAGAGGATGGGATCACTCAGCTCAGGTGAAACTAAGCAAAGAGAGTGGGACAGGAGGAGAGGGAAAAAAAAGAGAGAAAAAATTACAAATGGGCCAGCCTATGCAAATGTGCACGGAGCGATGAGCAAATCAGAGAGGCTGGCAGTCACTGCAGAGGAGCGGGCTGCAGTTATTCAGGGGGAGGAGAGAGAGAGAGAGAGAGAGAGAGAGAGAGAGGAGAGAGAGAGAGACTGAGAGAGAGAAAAGATAGAGAGATGAGATAGAGAGAAAAGAAAGAGAAAAAGAGAGAGAGAGAGAGCGAGAGCGAGAGAGAGCGAGAGAGAGGAGAGCGAGAGAGAGAGAGAGAGAGAGAGAGAGAGAGAGAGAGAGAGAGAGAGAGAGAGAGAGACCTAAGAGCTCAGTCTCAATCCACCAAGCCTATTCAGGCATCGACGGAATCAAATTTTTATGCTGCCTATCCTGACGCCAGTAAACTAGAACTGACTGGGGAATATTTTAATGGAAAATCTTTTGCATATTTCCGACATTCTGGGTTTCTGTTTCCTTCCAATCCTATTATAAAAAAAAATATATAAAAACATGTTGTGTGAATATCAGTGGCTGCCTGTGGTATTAAAATAGAAATTATGAACAGCCAGAAGCTTAAAATACAAGGTAAACATGGTGCTGTTTTAAATGATAAAGAGGAGAAACTGTAAATTACAGTACACAGGAATGACAATCTTTTGATTCAGTCTTAACACATGTAAATGGATGAAACACATGTGAATGTGATGTAGCATGACCTAATCGCCCTGTTTTTTCCCCCCATCATCATTTACATACGACAGAAGCAAGTCTAAACACACATAAACAATTTGGAACTTATTTTATTTTCATATCGAAAGCTTTCACCTACTAACTAATCTGTCAAGAACCCATTACTGTGGAAGATATTGTTTGACAATACTACAGGGACCTCATTGATAAAAAATCAGTATGCAGAAATTGAATCCTAAATTCAATAGATTTGATGTGAAAATGAACGCATCCATTGAGATTTATAAAACTTGAAACTGACGTGAAAACGTTCTTGTGCGTACACAAACTCCAGAGGATGTGTACAAACTTTGCCTAGTGGCTATGCAGCTGTACTGCAGGCTCAACACATTTTCTTCTTTCACATATATTTTGCCAATCCCTTCATATATGGAGATGTATAGGCTATTAGACTACGCATGTGACATATTTATTTTTGTGATATACACTGTTGTAGGCCATTAACTAGGCTCTTGCAGCCAGCTCCCCCAAAGTTGAGATGAAACCTATGCCTATCATTGCGGCACTTGCTGTTCACATTATCAAGTGTGCATGCCTTTAAAATCAATGTGCAATTTAAATATAGACCACAGGTCATAATGAATGATATGTACAGAAACACTATATATTGAGAGCGAGAAACAGAAGGCTTGTATTCATGGCTGTGAAAAACAACATTGAAATAAAATAAATGTATTACTGATAATTAATCAATACTGAAATGTTTAACATATACTATCAAAACATAAAGAAAACGAAAATGTAAAATGGCTATATATCAATGTTATATCACGTGACAATGGTTTCACAGAGAGTATATAGCAAAAAACCCAATCGAGGGCGTTCACTAGGTGGAATTGATAAGCTCATTCATGGGCGCACAATTTTAGGATGATTTCTGATTTATAAACGGATCATTTGTAGGAACATTTATTTGTACGTACGAACGTTTTAGGAAACAATTGTACACTCACATTTAGGATGAATTCCAAGAGGATTTGATAAATGAGGCCCCTCAGAAGAACCAAGAAGCTTCTGAATTCAAATGTGCCTGAAATTCATTCTAATATCCGAAATATTATGCCACGTATAACAAATATTAAGGCCCGCCATTAATCTTATTCATATGGATCTCTAAAGTAAGAGCTCTTCCCTTCTACTCGACCATGCATTCATTGAAAGTCGATACGTCCAATTAAATGGCATCGATACCAATAGTTGTCATTCATTATGCCCATCAACCACATATTGTACTATCGACAGGTTTAGTCACTGTGGTTTAGCACTTCATCTTCTGAGAATCACTTTATTTTAACCACTGGGATTATCATTGTTCATCTGCATGTACAGACAGAAACACCAGATTTAAAAATGAGCACTCATGTCTTTTAAAAAGGCGCAGGCACAAGGTTTGATTTCAGCATGAAATATATTGTTTTATTAATAGAATTTTTTTTTATTTCATTAAATCCAAACACACATTTTCCAGGGGTATCCACAGCCTCAGGCAGTACTGAGGGCCAAGCAGTCTAATGATTTTATTCAGAGAAACAAATATGGTTGATTTTCAAAATAAATTATGAATTACTGGGAAACCATGCCTATGATTGAATAATATATGCAACATCCCCTTGCAACAACACTTTCCCTTTCAGAACCAGCAAGGTGAGAAATGAGACGTGTTACATTCTACTGTTTTAGCAACAGGCTCCGCCACATATGGAAATAGTTTGTAATTGGGATAATTAGCGGGGCAAAAACAAACCCTCAGCTAAAATAGTATAGTAAAGTGGTTACAAAGCTCAAATTTTAGAGATAAACAAAAATTACATGATACCAGATTCACAAAAAAAGAAGAAAAAGCAGTCAAAATGTGAAGCTCCAATGCCTACGCATGCAAGATACCCAGCAACACTCTTCTGACTTATTATTGATTTTCAAAGTGAACACACAATGGGACTCCATCAAAAAACTCATTCAAACACCATTAAAATGAAAAGCTCAGACCAGACATACAGTTACTGGCAGGTGAAAATGCACAAAAGCGCAGAGCATCAGTGGAGACAAAATGCACGTTTCATGACTTCCAGTGAAGACATTCAACGATGTTAACGGAAACTTAACAACATAACAAACATTGGGTCTCTGTTCATCTGTGCATCTCGACGGCAGTGACGGGGAGCCTGGAATGCGTCCACTGCAAGGGAGACCTGTGCGTTCAGGTCTGCGCGGGATTCAAAGGGGGGTTAGAGCACCAGGAAATGCACACGTGCGGACGGCTTCAGAAGCAATCGCAGGAAACACGATGCATCAATCGCCGAAATTGTGATGGCGGGACGAAATCGCCAAAATCCATTGAAAAATGAATCCATTTGAAAACCAAATGACAAGTGCACGGCTGTCTCTGGTATGTTTTGGGGGCTTCACTGAGATCTTTTCTGTGTTGCGTCGGCGGCGGTTAAAGAACCGCGATGACCCTGTTAAAAGGGCCTTTATTTCCGTTTTGCGGAAAGGAAGCTACAGCCGCCCCTGCGCTCGACCCTCTCTACGCTGCACGGCAACGCGGTGGCGCTGTGGGAAGCTGCCGCTCACAGGACCCTTCAAAGCCGTTTTAAAAAATCTTTATCTGAGGAGCCAGAATATAGGCTGTCCGCCGATCACCAGGGTTCAAAGGTAATGACCCGCCCATCAACAGGGTTCAAAGGTAATGGCCCGCCCATCACCAGGGTTCAAAGGTAATGACCCGCCCATCACCAGGGTTCAAAAGGAATGACTCGCCCATCACCAGGGTTCAAAGGTAATGACCCGCCCATCACCAGGGTTCAAAGGTAATGACCCGCCCATCACCAGGGTTCAAAGATAATGACCCGTCCATCACCAGGGTTCAAAGGTAATGACCCGCCCATCACCAGGGTTCAAAGGTAATGACCCGCCCATCACCAGGGTTCAAAAGTAATGACCCGCCCATCACCAGGGTTCAAAGGTAATGACCCGCCCATCACCAGGGTTCAAAGGTAATGACCCGGCCATCACCAGGGTTCAAAAGTAATGACCTTCAAAGATAATGACCCATCCATCACCAGGGTTCAAAGGTAATGACCCGCCCATCACCAGGGTTCAAAGGTAATGACCTGCCCATCACCAGGGTTCAAAGGTAATGACACACTACTCGTGCAGCTGCACACCACACACACACAACACACAAACACTCAGAACAAACTCGAACAAACGAACGAACGAACAAACTAATGAATGAACGGGTGGAATCATGATGGTTTGTAATGGCTGTTTGGTATTCCTGTCAGCATGTCCACTGCAGCTGCCTTTTCTCTGCGGTTTTTATGGCCTTGGGGGTACAGTCCTGATTACATGCAGATAGAATTCAATATGTCTAAGAGGATTTGACTTTTCCTTTCTCCATCCATTGCGTATTTACATTTTTATATATCTGCAGTTTTTTCTGTCACAAAGTTGGAAAAAAAAAATCTATTGAAAAAAGTATGAATGACTTAGAATTTGACATAAACCAGTGCATACAGTATATATATGTCAACTCTAATCTTTTTTGATGTCAATTATATTACACCTTATTGCATCATCATTATCAGTATCGTGTCATGCTAATGGAACCTGACATCGAAGCATCACATCACTGCAGGAAAGTGGGCCAACATTCATAACCCAACTAAATATATCAATAAATATAGAAATGTCTCAATACTTCATAAGCTCTGTTCCCACAGTACGCACAAACTGCCAGCAGTTTGGGGTTAGAAAACACAATGTAATTTAATAAAAAATAAAAAATATTCTTTTACTTTGACCAGCACAGACAGTGCAGGGTGTCCGTAAGTACAGAACATGAAACTGAAATGGGGCAGAGCTCACAGACATGAAATTAGGGCATGAAAACGCCAACAGTGCAAGTTTAGAGGAAAAAATCAATAAAGCAAATAATGAACAAACCTGTAAAAAGTGTTTACCTCGATGGCTCTTTGATCAAGCTTGCAATGACCGTGGTTCTATATATCTCAGACCAGAAAACAAAAAGCCAAAAAAAAAAAAGATTTTCCAACTCTGCATTTATGGATATCAATTATTTTCCACAATGCAGAAAAATACTGAGCTATTCCATTTCAAATCAATCCCATATAAAACCCATTGTTTAGATTTTTTTTGTTTTACATCAAGGTTTAGCAAAATGGAGCATCTCCTGTGTATAAAGCCCAACACACACACACTGTTTTATTTTGCTCGGCACTTGCCGGTCCTCATTAAGTAGCAGTCACCCTTGATGTGGAAAGAGATTAACTGTGAAGAAGCCTCCCTGACGAAAATAAAGTAAAAGTGAATACAGTGGCAGTCTGATTCTAATACGCTTAATAATTATTCAGTAGGTTCAGATTTTTTCTGGAAGGCTGCTTTGGCTAACATTAAGCTGGCTACTTGAAGAGCAGTGAGCCGTTGTATATATCAAAACAATAACTCCAAAAACACTTTAATGTTCCACTCATGGAAGCGCTCCACATCCAGAAGAGGCCGTTATTACTCAAAGCAGACAGATTCCGTTTGTCCTTCTGCAGGTAATGCTTTCCTGTCCGGAAGAGTCAAGCCTCCTTCATTTTGAAACGGTACCGACGCCTCTTTGATCTTTCCAGTGTCTGCGATGTAATACACGTTTCACAAGCTGATAATGAGCAATTTGTTTCATTTCAACATTGTGTATATCAGCTCCGTTTTAATAAGACATCGCAATACTGTGCAATGGCAATGGAAATGTCACTAGAATGCCTCGGCTATTTTTTCATTCCAAGCCTTTTTGCCGTTTATAATCCTAAATTAATGTGTTTCCACAACTCCCACTCAGCTCACTTTAAACATTATGTTTAGAAACACATCTCTAGCAGATACGTATTTGTCAGGGGTCTAACCACACTTTCAATAGCAGTCTTTATATTGTCAGTTTGGTGATTCTTGCATGTTTTTGAGGCTGTGGTTGGAAAAAGTTACTTTTTTTTAATGTGTAAGAAGGCTAAATCCATCTGAAAATAGATTTTCATACATTTAAGGACATCTTCCTGTGTCACTTGTCAGACACAGTTGGAATTTCATCATTTGTCATTGAGTGTGGAAGACTTGTGTCAGAGTCACTCAAACATGATTGCAGACTGTTCCTAGAGACAACCGAACTGGGTAACTGAGTCTGAGTGATGTGGATGTGTGACTGGTGGTGGGTGTGATTTATGATCGGAGGTCAGCTCTCTAGACAATCAGTAAGCGTCCTCGTTTGGGCCTCGTTTATAAAAAAAATCTTAGTATTGTTTTTTTTATTTCTTATTGGTACAAATAGAGGATAATACAAACATAGAGAGACAGAGACAAAAACAAGACAATAACTGATGCAAAACAAAGAGGATTGTGATCAAAATGTGTTGACAGATCAGGGTTAGAAATATGTTATATATGTCTATGAATGCTGTATGTGTGGTATTGTGTGTATGCGTGTGTCTGTTATGCTAGTCTGTGTGTGTGTGTACGTGTGTGTTGGTTCTGCATGTGTGAATGTAAGGTAGAGAGATAGTGTGTGTGTGTACATTAATATTAATATCTTAATTATTTACTTGGATTTAAACCTAAACATCATCTTAAGATAATTTCCCAAGTTGTGCTTACACTTGATTTATGAAAATAAGTGAGACCAAAAAAAGTTGCTTACGTTGATTTAAAGTGGTGCTTCTGCGTCGTACGTGATATATAAATCTCAAATGAACTTCAACCTGAACCCACGTGAATGTGCTTTACAATTGCCCTGACCTGTTGTGAATGCAGCCAATGCCACCCGTTTTCCTCTAAATAAGGTTGCATTTCAACATCTTCAGGCATAGACTACAAATGAAACGCTATTTTTAAAGCACACTCAGAGCCCACTTTGGGGAGCCCTCACACGTACAGTGACATCACCAGCAGGTAATTAACTTACGTCTTGTGTAAACTTTGCATAGAGATACGATCATATCCATGTCAAAGTGGGGTTTTAAAAATAACTATTTAGACATGGTATTCTGCGTAAGCCACTATTTAAGATGAAATTTGATTGTAATACCAGTTCATAAATGAGGCCCCTGACATGCATAATAATCTACCATATAACTTCTGACTGATGCTCTGCTCAGGCAATAATTAAGCAAATTCTTGCGGTGACTGGCTGCTTGAACATAGACGTGCCACTCCCACCCCTTAACACAAGACTGACAAAACTTTGACTTACACGATACGATTGCTTACGGAAGCTAAAAATTCTATTGAAAATCATAACTGACTATGACAGCTGACAATGTCCTAAAACAAACACCCAGTGTTCCAAAATATTCATAAAGGTGTATACACCACCTTGAAATGCAGTGGAGGAGACATTAACCCAGTGTAAATGACCTCTTTAAGATGACCGTTTGAAAACCGATAAACGATATTGCTTATTGGTGTTGTAAAAAAATGACCTTTCAAAATAATCTTCAATCTAGATTTTCTTGTGGTCCTCACCTGAATTAAAGCACCTATATTTGACTTAAAAAAGCAACATTCTGTAGAACAACTGACCTGTTTTTCCTTCTGGCCATTTTGCAGTCAATTCTCTATGCTCTCTTGAAAATGTATTTCATCAAAATGATAAAAAAGCAATACTCAGTAACATACCGGTAAACCACAATTTACAAGTAAATTGCCATTTTAAAAAGTGGGTCAAATACCGGTTGCTTAATAAACCATAAACCTTTTCTTGTCAAAAAAAACATCAACTTCACAGACTATAATATATGCTGCAAATTACTTGCGCATTTGAAAATTTGACACTAAATTAGAATGTGAAACTCTTACTCATGGATTTGGACCAACTGCTTTAGAAGACATCGCTTTTTGCCAAATTTAGCAAATTTCGTTGACTTCATCTTAGCTTTTTTTATAGCTTACAGTGGCATTCTGCGTATCCAGCACTTTGAAGAAGAACCGTAAAACAGGCAGTTTTTCTTGTTTGGACGGTAAAACAGAATAAGAGCTCAAACTTTGTGAAACAGCATAAAAAACAGCAGGGAACACAAAGGCGGCCTCCATGCACAGTGGGCAGCAGTACTAATTACACTGCTCTCCGAGCACTCTCCTCCACACATCCCAGAGACAGGAGGGGCTGCAGCTGCCACACACAGCTCTGGACTGACAGGTCCGTCTCATCCTCTCCATCTTCTATCCACTACCTCCTCCCTCCCTGATTGAATGAAAAAGGTTTCCGTGCAACTATGCGTTTCCTTTGTTGACCTTTCATTTGGATTTAATTCCCTTTGATAGATGGATATACACCTTGTGGGGGAAAGGTTACAAAGTTATTAAACGCCTTGATGATAATATAAAATAATTATTTAAGTATCATTATTTGAACTTCATTTTACTGGCCGTTGCGATTAAATTTCCTTTTTTTTTTTTTTTTTCTCTTTTTTTTTTTTTCAATCAATCACCAAGTCCTCCTCAATTTACTGCCATGCCATTCACACCCACTCAAGGAGTGAAGCAGCCAATATATATTTTCACATTCTGTTCTCATGTGTACACACATATGGTCATATAACATGAATTACAAGAAAGTACAGAAAGGGAGGATTATGCCACATATTTCATGAAAAGTACATTAAAGAAAATGGCTTCTTTTCCCCTGGACGATTACGTAATTTGTTCTCAGCTGTTTAAAAAGCAGTGGCATTTGTGCTATAAATTAAGCAGCCTGCTCCTCTCCTGTAAGCAGGTGCGCTGGCAGTCGGACTGAAGTGGAATAGATGGAAATCAATGCACAGAGGAGCTCCAAAAACTAATGGGGGGTTTAAACAAGTCTGGTTAATACATTTTACAGCTGACTGAAACAGGATAATTTCCAACTCAGCACACACACACACACACACACACACACACACACACACACACACACACACACACACACACACACACACACACACACACATAGGCGCACACACACACCACACCGACCCATATACATGCACACACACACACACACACAGACACACACACACACCACACCGACCCATATACATGCACACACACACACACACACACACACACACACACACACACCACACCGACCCATATACATGCACGCACACACACACACATACGCACACACACACACACACACACCACACCGACCCATATACATGCACACACACGCCACGCCGACCCATATACATGCACACACACACACACACACACACACACACGCACACACACACACACACACACACACCACCCGACCCACATACACATGCAGAAATTCACACTCTCTCTCACAAACACACATACACAACACACCCGACCCACATACACATGCACAAATGCACACTCTCTTTCACAAACACACACACCACACCCGACCCACATACGCATGCAGAAATGCACACGCTCTCTCATAAACACACACACACACACACAATACAGTTTTAAAATGCATTTTTGTCACGTCCCGTGCCTCCACATCTGAAGTTTACGTCTGGTTTTTCTGTTTATATTAATTTTATATATGTCAGTTCGTTCCGTGTTTTCCCTCTCTCCCTCCATTTTGTGTCTCCACTTCCCCACACCTGCATTGTGTTTTCTCATTGTTTCGTCGCACCTGTGCCTCGTTGTTTCTTCGTTAGTTTGGTATTTAGCTTCCTCTGTTTCTGTGTTCTCTGCCAGACCGTCTGGTGCCCTGCCGTGCTTGTCTCAAGTCTTTCCAGCGGTTGATTCATGCATGCTCCTTTCCTGTTCCGAGTTCCTGTGTACCCGTCCAGTTCCTGTTCACCTGCCTGTCCAGCCCTGCTCTAGCCCTCCTGCCCACCTGCCCACCTGCCCACCTGCCCTCCTGCCCTTCCACATCCTAGCCCTGCTCCTGCCCTTTGCCCTCCTGATCCCCTGCTCTGACGGATTCCCCGGTTCTGACCCCTGCCTGTTCCTGGACTTTGTTTTTGCTCATCCTGCATTGCCCTGTTCACTGGACATTGACCCCTTCCTGGATTTGACTACGCTTCTGCCTGCCCTCTATTGCACTGTTTGCTGGAAACTGAATTGTGTTTGTTGACCAGAAATAAAGCCGATATCTATTACTTCTGGTGTCCGCGATTGGTTCCGATCAGTTCTCGTAACACATTTTACTCAATTAAAAAAGGGTTGCACCTATCATTCATAAATCTCCTTTGGTCCAAATCACAACCCAGCTTATCAGCTTATCATACCGCTGGCTTATACATATGTGAGGTGGGTGATGATGCTGCAGTCATCTATAAATGTCACATCTTTAAATAATTAACACAAGAGCCACCTCATCACCTTGCTCCTGAAAAATCAAAACGTCAAGTCAGTGCAGCAGCAGACAAAGGCGCAGATCGGAGGTTCGATCCCCGGCCCTTCCAGATCCGAGTATGGCCGGTGCCTTGAGGGAGTGGCAATTGAGGACTGCTCCCGGGGTGGGGGGAGGGACTCAGAGGGAATCGTCGCACATAAGACAGCCCTGGGCGAGCCGGAATCACGGTTAGGAGCTTGAAGAGTCGCGCCCTGAAGAGGACGTGGAGCCCTCTTTCCTGCTACCTGACAAAGAGGTTGTAGTGGCGATTCTCTAGCGGTTGCTACACGAGGGAAATTGAATTGCATAGGGTCCAATTGGCTACCAAACTGGAAAAAAAAGTCAAGTCAGAGACCACGTGTCCATAAAAGAATTAAATGAAAACCACTCATTATTATTTTAGCCATACAAAAGAAAGAAAAAAATATCTCGGTCAAAACAATCGGGATATTGTGTTGCTTCCTTTACTGTAACATGTGTATAAGCATCAATAGGCTTTACAAGCTAAGCAAGAACAGCAGGGGTTCCATTAGCTGTTCCTGAGGGACTGGATCTTGGTGGTTTTATGAGTGTGCTTATACTGTATCCCTTTGAACCCTACATTGACAACCTCCTTATCCTCACCACTCAACCCCTGGCCAGCTGTAGGCTTTGTGCGCTCTTTGACTGTTTTGAATGCTCTTGAGCTAAGCTGGAATTCCTCCTACGACTCATAAACCGATTCCACGCTGAAATGAGTTTCCTGTCAAGCTTTGACATTGAATGAGCTGACCTGAATGAAGGTGGGAAAATATAAATTAAAAATAATATTAATTTGCTGTTATCACATTTCTCTTGCTAGGGGTGTTCTACTGGGAAACACTGGGCTCGTACTTCTCTCATATTCAAGATATTCTATCTACAAAATGTGGTTTTCTTCTCTTATTCTGTCTTTTCTCTTTTTTTTTTAACAGGAAAGAAAGTTCATTCTCTGATGAATCCCGGGCTGTATGAAATCCAATTAGCACTTTATTTATAAACTTGGGTTTTCCTCCGTCTAGTTTATAATTAACGCACGCTATGATCACTGCTCATTTCTATTTAATTAGGGTTTAACATATTGATTTCTCAGGGACATCTCAATTACATATGATGTGTACAATTTATCCGTGAAGAAACCGCTTCCTAGAAGCACTATGAAGTCGCCAAAAAAGTTCATCTTAATATGAGTTCAAGGTTAAGTTGCTTGTTTCTTATGTCAGAGAAGTTATGAAGATTTGTGATCCCTTGGCTTAACATGCATACGCACATACGCGCGAAATGCACAATTCTAAATATACCTCTGAATAATGATACAGTAGACAGTAGCTATGAATAACAAGAGAACTTACGTAGCGTAAAATGCTAATGTTCACGGCTGCATACCGATTCACTATCTCTGGAGAGAAGAAGAACTGTTGTACTGTTGTACTGGCCTGTGAGATGCCTTAAGCGTGTGACCAGTGAGCTGTGCAAAGCTGTGTAAAGTTTTTCAATCACAGCCCCAGGCGTGCCATGTACTCCTGTACTGTATATACATACGTTGCATGCTGAACATTATATATATTGCATATTTATCAGGGCATTTTATATGAAGTAGGCTAGTAGGTTTAAGTTTAGAAAATGTATTGAATGTGTGAAATGTAGCTATATCTGGTCTTTTATTGTCACGGTTTTGCAGGTTGCCGTCTCTCGCAGCTTCAGAGTGGCGTCCTTGCCGTGTTTTTCCGTCGCTCTGCAATTATTGAGCTCACATGTTTCAGGTGTTCAGCTTTATAAGCGCTGCGCCTTCCGGTCTCTGCGCTTTTGTGTATTTTTTGCCAATACACAAAGCCAGGTATAGGTATAGAGTGGGAGTCTGTGTTCCTTGTTGTTAAAGTAACGCAGGAACTCCTTTTAGTTAGAGTATAGATTTGATTCTTAGGATTCTTTTCACCTTTTCATTTTCTCTTTTCTGAGCCTTTCCTTCTTTGCCTAGCTGTCCTCTTTGAGGAGTACCTTTGTTTACCTTTTCTCCTATCGCCTCTTTAGTTAGCTCATTGATAGATTTGAACTAGAGGCATTTCCATTTTTTCCTGTTCTTTCTCTACTGCTCGAGTCTGCAAGCTTTTCGCC
Source organism: Ilyophis sp. 1 JC-2022 (assembly GCA_022702515.1). Lineage (NCBI taxonomy): Eukaryota > Metazoa > Chordata > Actinopteri > Anguilliformes > Synaphobranchidae > Ilyophis > Ilyophis sp. 1 JC-2022. The sequence continues at coordinate 40,953,881 of CM040406.1, forward strand.
CGTTATTCTGGGTAATCTTTTGTTTGGCTAACGCCGGGAGTTTTATTCCCGTTTGTTTATTTTCTCTGCTCAAGTCTACGAGCTTCTCGCCCGTTTCTGCGGGTTGTCTTTGTTCATTTTTTATTCCTTCTACTTTTTCAGTGGTTGTCCCACGCTTCGTGGGCAACTTTCAGATCCCCTCTCTGTCCTCCGAACCCGACCCCTTACAGTTATTGACAAATGTATTAGAATACATTAAATAAATAACATACAATACTGTATTTTACTGTTCCATCAGTGCATTTGAATGTATAGTGATATTTCAAACGTGTATAAAAGTGTTTATACATATATACCGTTTTAAACCACAGCCTTTCAGCTTGACCATGCTTATTTCACACTCCTCCTCACCTCACTTCACTGGCTACCTGCTACAGCTCACATCAAGTTTAAAACCTTGGTAGCCTACTAGCATACAGGATAGTTAAATGGAAGAGTTCCACCACACCTCCCTTCAATGTTCCACCTTTACATCCCAGCCAGATCTCCCCCTTCACAAACTCTGGGTGAGTGGCTATAACCTCCCTGTGTGGCCCCATCTCATAGTCATCTTGCCTGTATATACTGGCCCCCAGTAGTGGAGTAAAGTTCCTATGGTGGTCAGGACAAGGGAATCATTAGCCTTCTGATGCCGACTTCTTCAGGCTGTATCTTGGCTCCATTCCTAACCACACTGCCTAGCACTCATATCTTCTGTATTAACCCAGGTTATTATAGTATTTTTCTGGTTGTTGTTTTTATTTTTAGGGCTTGTTATGGATGGAATCTATATGTATTCAGGATTCGTTTTTCAGTTCTTGATTAATACTTAATGTCAATTAGGGCTTTTGCATATACATTCTGTACATGTTATTTGCCAGCTCTGGCACTACTGCTTACACAAATCGTTCTCTTACATTTTAAGTCACTCTGCATATGCTAAATGAATATAATGTACGGTAATATACGGTACAACAAATATTTACGCAAGATTTATTCATCAGGAAACAAAGGCAGAGTTGTGGAGAAGGTCTTAATTCTATGCAATCATGATGTGCATATTTCTGTATGTAAAATCACCCACCAGCCGTCCTCCCCACATCTCCTTTACTTCCTTAAAGAGAAAATCCTGCGCAGACGACAGCGGCGAAACGCAAACTGTGAGGAGGAGACGGAAAGTGAGAATTCCAGCGCGCCTGAAGCTTTGAAACCCGACACCTTAGAATAGCAAACACTCCTCCCGTGACAACTGCACAGCAACACGACTACTGTGGAAATGATCTGATGCATCTTTTAGAGTCAGACTCAAGGCGGAAAGGAAAACAATTTGCTGTTCATTTGCTGAATATTGGCTGTCCTCCGACACACAAACTCACTTTAAAGGTTTTTATTTTTTTATTTACTGAAAGGCAGCATTATAGTTGGCTATGCTATCATGCTATCATGCTTTAAGTGAATATACTGTTGCTCTTCTGAATACCCAACGCCCCCCCTCCCACACAACTATAAAAACTAGACCCACATTATGCAGCCCAATAATAATTTTATCAATATAAATAAAACACAACTCTGTGGCTTAATACTATTCCTTACCTAGATAGCCGGCCTGCAGAGACTGATATAATCATAATTTTAAAAAAGACAAATAAATCAAAAAAAATTACATCACTTAGGAATTGATTGTAATATTACCCTTCCATCATTTCCTGAATGAACTGCTGCGAGGCCAGAGCAAGAGAGCCATGCTCTGATTTACATCTGAATGCTTACAATGAACACTGACAATCCTCCTGACGTAGCCCATTAACTCCAGAATTGGCTAACCTTCAATTAATTACACAGCAATGTGTTATAGACAGTAGAGCAGGTTTTGAAGTTGAGGCGGTGGAGTAAAGCCACTGGCACTCTTGTTTGATCCCTGGAACTGTCAATTAGATCAATTAGAACAGCCGCCCCTCTGGGTAAACAAGTCATTCACCTGGGTGACAATGGCCACGTCCATTAAACATATATTGTGTGGACGCACCTGAGTTCTGGGTTTAAAAAAAACACTTCCTGACTGGTATTCACAAAAAATTATAGTGAATGTGCTTTAACATTAACCTCAGCAGTAGATATTTCCATAGGGCAGTTTAAAAGTCAAGTATTCTTTTATAAGCACCTAATACTCTATGAGAAAATTAAATTCTAAACTGAAGTTTGGTTTGATGTGCAGATAATAATAAAAAATACTGCATGTTCACCATGTCCTATGAGCCTCTTAAATCCTTTTACAAATATGCATTGACTGTATATGACCTCAGAACCTTGGTAATCTCAAGATAAACTACCGATTTTTAGTTTCCAGATAACAGCCAAAGGTGAGCGATGCCGAAGCATACAGACTACACTGGCCAATTTCCAATGTAGATGCAACCGTGCCGTCCAGTCCATAAGTGATGTCTCCATTACGCCACCTGTCACCAGGGACTGACATCACCTCATCAAACTGTGCACACGCGCAGAGAAGAAGTCGCCTCATGCTTCGCACAAACAGCCGCCGCTATCAACCCCAGCAGGAATAACCAGCAACAGAAGATCCATCTGTCTGCATCCCTCTGGCATCAGTGCAATATCAATGATCTCCCGTGGCACATCCGAAACGATATGGTGACAACATGTGACCTGTCCCGGGTGGAAAAAGTTACCCCAATGAACTGATGCTGTGTGAGTTTGAAGAACGTGGCACACGACATCTTTCAAACTCAAGCCAGCCTCAAACCATTCCAGCAGCACGGCAATGCTCACGTTCGTCCCATTTCTTTCTGTTACTCTTTGCTGTACTGGACTGCGCTGCATGTTTCAATTAAACCGTGCACAAAAATGTATTATAGCGCAATATTTCACAGTTCAAAGATTGGTAGCTCAAATACTGTCTTTGAAGAGGTACAATGGTAGATGTCCCATTACATTTTAGACTGCCAGTATTGTACACAGCACTTGTCTACAAATAAAATAATAAAATGCATACATTGGATCAGGCTGAGTTAACTATGCTTTTATCTGAATAATTATAGCAAGCCAGAGCCGGGTAATACCACATAAACAAAAAAAGACGCGTTCTTCTCAATTGTTGCAATTAATGGCATCACTCAAAACACCCTCTCTAAATTTGATATATTTTTCCCCATACATTTACAAATGCACAATCTCTCTTGTCTCACCTCATCTCCAAAATCCCCATGCATCACCTAATTTATACACGTTAACTTGGCAGGCCAGGCAGATATCGGTTACTGATATCCCTAATAACGAGGTAAGTTCAGCTGAAAGCCAGATCAATCCTGAACAGCTCTCTTAAAGAGACCCAAAAAAATAGGACTTGTTAGTCACCAAATACTAAAGCAAAACTGAAAAAAAGAACGGATGATTTACATCGATTATAAATCACAATAAAAGACAAACGTTAATTGGATCCCGGCCACTCTACTGGGTAATGAAATCCGATGCCTGGTTGTTATAAGAATAACAATAAAAAATCTATACGACAATTCATTACATTAACTACATGCTTGCCTATTTCCCAGTGGATAATGTGTTCATAGGCAGATCATGTTCCAGATGAGCACCAAGAATAATGTGCAAGTCTTTCATAGTATGGAATAATTTGAAAACGGGTACTTGCACTGTACCTAATCACACCGTTCACTTGAAACGCTCGACAAAAATCTGCTGGTTGATTTGAATCCGCTTTCGTGTATACTTGCAGCCAATAAACATGGCAAATAAAATGTCAATTTAACCCACATCTAATCATACAGAATTGGGAGGGACAGTATTAGACTCTTTCAGAATCCACTGTAAACCTCAACAATGCTGGAAAAATGAAAGGCCACACTGTGTAATCCTCTGTCACTAGGGTTAAATTACTCATAAGCGGATATTTGAACTCCTTTGTGTGCAGAGGCAAAGGTCTCCAGGGAGATACATCACTGTGAATTCATTTTTCTCTTCAAGTATCCCTTCTGGAAGCCTGGACAATAGAAATTAAATCCTACCACGGTGCCCTGACTCAAATGTAATTAATAACACTATCTTTGCCAAGGCTCTTATTAGGCTCCTGTTCTCAAAAAGCAGTGATGGGATGTCATGAGTGTAGACACCATCTGCAGCAATGGCGTCAGATAACGACAAACAAGACAATATGAAAAGATTGTACGTCAATGTGTGTAAAAGATCGTTCTCAGCTCCATAGACTGGCTGCTTTTGGTTGAATTGCGTCTGATTGCATTGTATTGCTTCTGATTTACTGTAAAATGGAAGCTGATTCATTACAGAAATAGACGATCCCGCAGTCATTGAATCAAACATTTATTAGAGGGAATAGAGTGCAAAATGCCACCCTGAGAGAAGAAGAGAAAACTGTGTGATAGAACATCAATATGCACATTTGAAAATAGAAATGCATCTATTTCCATCAGGCTTCAGTATGTTTGAGAATCACCATAACACACTATAGTCTAAGCATTAACGAATGAAACGAGAACTGTTGTTATTTTGACAGTTGTAACATGTATTGCATTGGGCAAATGACGGGTTAGGGGAGGAGTTAAATATTTAGGAGAAAAAACACAGCAGGCAAAGAAAGATTCAGTGCAATGCCATTATGCCAACTTATCTATTTGTACTTGAGGATATCTTTTAGAGAAGGCAGCTAACAATACTCACATTTGCTTGATCGCACGCACGCACGCACGCACGCACGCACGCACAACAAAGACGTTGCAGTGAGGTGATGAAACAAAGACACAAATCAGAATGGCTCTCACCACAAGTGAAGAACACAGATAGCCCTGGAGGGGGAAAACAGCGGAATATGTAGGTCTGCGTCTCTGCGGCCTATTTTAAGAAACACATTTGTGTTCGTCCCTCTCAGTTTCACGTAACGAACGTCAAGCAGCTTTGTGCTGGAATTGAACATCTTATCATCTCAAGTCATATCAACAATTCTCATATTCTATCACTGCCAGTGCGCAAGAGACAAGAGATATCCATCTAAAAGTCAAGTGTAAATGTACACCAGAGCAGCACGGCAACTGGCAAACAAAGGCAGCTCCACAAAGATAACATCCCTTACCCTTTCCTTGATATCATGATAGCTAGGGAGTCTAAATTAATGTCAGCTCATAGTCAGGCCGTACAGTGAGCCCGGATAAAGCCATGACAGAGAAGGCAGTTTGCATACCTGCTAATTAAAGTGCTGCGACTGTACTCAGAGGCCAACTCAGAGAAATAGATCCTGTGGGAATTGATGTGGGAAACTACTGTGTCATCAACTGAAACTAAACGACACCTTTGGCAATTGTATGGAGTTGTAAAACATTATGTTAAATTAACAGATGCTCATATTGACAGCAACTTACAAAAAAGGTTGATAAGTATATTAAATAGAGTTATTAAAGCAACTACAGATAATTATATCTAGCAGCTAGGGAACATGTTTGGTTGCAGAAAAACAGGGGTAAATCCACAAAGAAAACACATTGAGCTCAGTTTGTGCAATAGCTGCCGAAGCTATCGATTCGAAGTATTGACGCAAATCAAGTAACTAGTTAGTGAGCGCGTGCAGTTCAGTACAATAAAATGCTTTTTCTTGTGAAGCACGATGTTTCAGTCATCAAATCTGGCCTCATGTTATTTTTTTGTTTGACGGTTGCAAGTTTTCTCCGCTGTATTAGTTTACATTTGAGGCTGTGCCTCGTCTCAGCTGTCTGAGCGAGATGTTTTTTTTTACTCAAAAATGAGTGTGGGTATCAAGTTCAAATCTTCAAATGCATAAATAAAGTAAAAGGCTGGTGTTTTTGCTTTCACCTATTTTAAAAATCTGAGCAAGCAATGAAGAAACTTGCCTGTCATTTCGAAGGGAGGAATTTTAATTTGACACGCAAATAATGGCGCCGGAATAAAAATGACTAAATAAAGAGCCATTCAGCCACATATGAGATCAGATAAATATCCAGCCAATGGACCTCTGTAATATTTTTTGGAACTTACTATCTCAATTAATAGAATTGGACTGTTTCAAATGAATGATTTTTATTAAAGTAGCATGCCTATATTTATATTATCTATTATCTTATATATTACCTGCCTACTTAAATTATGTCAGAAAACAAATTACAGGGGAGGTTGTAATGTCATCTTTGTCACCAAGCAATTCTAGTATGGTATGACTCATTCTGTCTCTGTTAACCCGAATAGGGAGGGATACCCCGTTGTGCGGGAGATCTGCATTGCTATCAGGTTTCGGGATCGTCTAAAAAATAAAATCCATGATTTTAGCGAGAGGTCATTTGAGATTGGAGACGTCCTGTATTCAGCCTGATTTACATATAAATTCATTATTTTGCTGAAATGTATGCAGATTAACACAATTAAATATGTGTGACCCAGACTGTGAACTTTGTCGCTCTTTTTCTGGTCGTGCATTGGGTGTGTTTTCCATCCACTGTGGGCACTTTTAAGTCCGTTGTTGTCTTCCGCTAATCCGGGTCCGGGTTGCGGGGGCAGCAGCTTCAGCAAGGGAACCCAGGCCGCCCTCTCCCCAGCCACTTCCGCCAGCTCTTCCGGGGGAATCCCGAGGCGTTCCCAGGCCAGCCGAAAATATTACTTTACAGATTGCATTAGACTGTATGTGATGTTATCGTCCTGCAATTTAAATGATGACTACTTTTTTCAAGGAACAGCCATACCCCTGAAAAAGTGTATTATGTGTACAAAGGCATATGTTAGCCTTTGTCCACCTCTCAAGGCTCTCAGTGAATGTAAATATACCATCATTATTCAATTCAATTCATTTTGTATAAAGCTTTTTACAAAGAACTGTCGCAAAGATGCTGTACAGAAAAACAGAAGAAGAATTGGACAAAAACCAGGCCTGAACCCCCGAACAGCAAACAAGGTAAAAACTCTCCAGTGGGAAGAAAAACACTCAAACTGTGGTGAGAAAAAACTCCCCGATGAGAAGAAATCTGGGAAGGAACCTGGCTAGAGAGGGGGAGCCCCATCCTTCGCTGGCCGGCCCGGTTTAAACCTAAAGGAGAGGGGGAGCCCCATCCTTCGCTGGCCGGCCCGGTTTAAACCTAAAGGAGAGGGGGAGCCCCATCCTTCGCTGGCCGGCCCGGTTTAAACCTAAAGGAGAGGGGGAGCCCCATCCTTCGCTGGCCGGCCCGGTTTAAACCTAAAGGAGAGGGGGAGCCCCATCCTTCGCTGGCCGGCCCGGTTTAAACCTAAAGGTAGAGAGGGGGAGCCCCATCCTTCGCTGGCCGGCCCGGTTTAAACCTAAAGGAGAGGGGAGCCCCATCCTTCGCTGGCCGGCCCGGTTTAAACCTAAAGGTAGAGAGGGGGAGCCCCATCCTTCGCTGGCCGGCCCGGTTTAACCCTAAAGGTAGAGAGGGGGAGCCCCATCCTTCGCTGGCCGGCCCGGTTTAAACCTAAAGGTAGAGAGGGGGAGCCCCATCCTTCGCTGGCCGGCCCGGTTTAAACCTAAAGGTAGAGAGGGGGAGCCCCATCCTTCGCTGGCCGGCCCGGTTTAAACCTAAAGGTAGAGAGGGGGAGCCCCATCCTTCGCTGGCCGGCCCGGTTTAAACCTAAAGGTAGAGAGGGGGAGCCCCATCCTTCGCTGGCCGGCCCGGTTTAAACCTAAAGGTAGAGAGGGGGAGCCCCATCCTTCGCTGGCCGGCCCGGTTTAAACCTAAAGGTAGAATGGATGCTAACAGAATGTAATGAGGGATCTAACACAGTAAAAAAATCAAGTGGGTTGAAAATGTTACAGTCTGAGATAGTACACTAGCTGGTAGAAAGTTCAATGAAAATATGTATACTATGCAAATCAGAGGGGTGGGGTGGTACATCTGGGACTCCGGTTGTGTCAAGGCGTGGGCATGAACCAGAGGAGGGACAGAGCAGGAGCGGGAGCAGCCTGCAGACTCAGAGCCAGCGGCAGGGCGTGGCTATCAGCACGCATGAACCAGAGGAGGGACAGAGCAGGAGTGGGAGCAGCCTGCAGACTCAGAGCCAGCGGCAGGGCGTGGCTATCAGCACGCATGAACCAGAGGAGGGACAGAGCAGGAGCGGGAGCAGCCTGCAGACTCAGAGCCAGCGGCAGGGCGTGGCTATCAGCACGCGGCTATAAAATTCAATGAACAACTTTATTTACTTCACACTCAGAAATATGTTATCAAGGGTCTGTTACTTTCAGGGGTTCTCTAAAATAGACATATTCAATTGGAACTGTAGCTGATTAAAAACAACAACACAGAACGGAATACAGCTCAGTTGCAACAGAACATATACAGTATACGTATATATAAACTCCTCAAAAAAAGTTTGGAAACGTTATTTCGGTCGATTATTCCTCCCCTTCAATAATACCAATTGGTATTGTATTTTATATCGTTGGAAAGCCTGATTAGTCACCTTTACAACGAGGTACAACTTGTAAGGATCATGCATTCGTGGAATGAGCAACACAGCTAACCGTGTGGGTAGTGGCCCAAAAAAATGTGCCAAAATCCCCTGCAATATTCTTCTGTTGGTATTCACTCTCGTTTTGAGCTTCAAGTGCTGGCAGGTGTGTGACTGGCACCTGATTGGCACCTAATTGACAGCACTTGTGTGCATGGGTCCTGCAACTTTGTTGAGTTTGTGTGTGCTCCAAGCATAAACATGCCACGTTTGTCCCTTCAGGATAAGGCCCGTGCAATAGGGCAACTGGAAGCTGGTGTTCCGGTACGCAGAGTGGCAGCATTATTTGGTGTCAGCCCTGGTACCATTTCCAAACTTAGGACCAAGTTCCGCGAGACTGGTGAAGTCAAAGACAGACCGCGAAATGGCCGTCCCAGGAAGACAACACCCCAAGAAGACCGGTTCCTCACCCTTGCTTCACTGAGGAACCGTAGGCTTTCTTCCAGAGATTTACAGGCAAGATTTGCACAACGGTACCACAGACAGATCTCTGATCAGACGGTGAGGAACAGACTGCACATGGCCGGTCTTCGTGCTTATAAGGCTGCCAGGAAGCCTGCAATGACTGCCCTTCACCGTCAGGCCCGTTTGCGCTGGTGTCGACAGCACCGACAGTGGAACCTAAGAATGTGGAGCAACGTCATGTTCAGTGATGAATCAAGGTTCTGTCTGCGGATGCTGGATGGCAGGATCAAAGTATGGAGACGGCGTGGAGAACGCTATGCAGATTGCTGCACAGATCGCGTGACACCTTTCAATGGGGGCAGTGTCATGGTGTGGGGCGGTATCTCTCTCACAGGCAAAACAGAACTTGTCATCATTGAAGGCAATCTCAATGCAGTGAGATATCGGAATGAGATTCTGGAGCCAGTGGCGATCCCATATCTCCAGAATCTGGGACCTAACTCCATCCTCCAGGATGACAACGCTCGCCCCCACAGAGCCAGGATCATCACAGAGTACCTCCAGAATTTGGGAGTGGAGAGGATGGAATGGCCTGCCGTGAGTCCAGACCTCAACCCAATTGAACACTTGTGGGATCAGCTTGGGCGTGCTGTACGTGCCAGAGTGACCAACGCAACCATGTTGGCTGACTTGCGACAAATCCTGGTTGAGGAATGGGATGCCATCCCACAGCAGTGTGTGACCAGGCTGGTGACCAGCATGAGGAGGAGGTGCCAAACTGTTGTGGCTGCGTATGGATCTTCCACACGCTACTGAGGTCCCTGACAGTGTAAAATGAATAAAGTGTAAAAATGGCCAATATGTGTTGTTTTTTCCTTATTACTGTGGGAGAGTGCAATCATCCAGTCCACCAAGCAACTCAAAACGAGAGTGAATACCAACAGAAGAATATTGCAGGGGATTTTGGCACATTTTTTTGGGCCGCTACCCACACGGTTAGCTGTGTTGCTCATTCCACGAATGCACGTTCCTTACAAGTTGTACCTCGTTGTAAAGGTGACTAATCAGGCTTTCCAACGATATAAAATACAATACCAATTGGTATTATTAAAGGGGAGGAATAATCGACCGAAATAACGTTTCCGAACTTTTTTTGAGGAGTTTATATATATATATATATATATATATATATATATATATATATATATATATATATATATATGTACCTGGGGAAGAGATTAAATCACAAAATGTAAAAATACAGTTCTATAAATAGAATATATGGTGCATTTTAATGGTTTACCATTACTTTACTTTGACCTCTACTGAACTTGCATCACGGCAAGACACTTGCAGAATGCGAAGCTCATGATGAATGCAAAGGATGAATAATAGATTTGTTTTTAAAAGACTCAGACTATAACCATGTAGCAAAGAAACACCAAACGTGTGTTATGCTGGTCATTTTATTCTCTGTCATTTTATACAAGTGTCTTGGACTGGCTCCAGTAAAATGACCTAGGAGTAAAAGAAGATGGATGTTGGTGACGGTGGTCTATCAGTCGACCCGCCCATCACCATCCCGGCTCTCATTCATCATTCCCGTCAGCTGTTTCTTCTCTGCCACATTAGGCTCCCACATTTGAATCGGCTTGATCTAAATAGAAATTGATTTATTGTTGTCGGCGGCAGGCTCCTGTGCCCGCGTCTGACTTTGGAAGTTTTCTAAGGCTTTCACCGCACTTCCTGCATTTCTCGCGATCTCAGATATCCTCTCGTCCAATGACGCAGCAGGACCATCGCTTTCCCTTTGACAGAAGTTACCAATGTCATGATCCTGGTTACCTCAGAACATACAGAGTGCGTAGACAAACAGAGTACATTTTATAGGAATCACACAGAATTTTGTTGGAAGCTTTCTGTGAATCTGGAAGTGCATCTGTCACAACGAGAAACAGACGAGAAACACGTGTGACCCTAAAAAGCTTCATTTTAAGTATTATCTGGCATGAAATGAGTCCTTAAAAGTCTAGAAGTGTAAAAATCAAGTTTGCACATTTAAATAAAACAGGTAAAAAAACCAAAATGTGTCCTTGTGAAATGCGATGATATATAGCAGTAATAGTGTCCAGGGCAGTGTTAGTGAAATATGGGGCCAGCAATCCCACAGGGTGGGGGACAATTGGCTATAGCATCACCACAGCTATGCCTGGAGTGAATGTGTGTGCATGTGTGTGCGTGCGTATGTGTGCGCGCGTGCGTGCGTGTGTGAATGAGCGTGAGTGTCTCTAAGTACTATTTATTTTCATTATCAGCAGAAACATTATGACCAGTTAATATTTGGTGTATAGCACGTATTTGCATTTCGGCAAATAATGCTGGTCTCACGCACTACTGAAAACCGACTAAACTCTCACCTGAATAAAAATACTCACATCATTTTTCAAGACAGGTGATCACTCTTGAGAATCAGTGCTTTCCAGAGTCTCCAAAATGTATGTGCACCACTTACATCATATTTGTAACACACCGATGGGCTCTGGCTTCTTAAAACTTAATGAATTTATTTAACGAGATAATTCCCATTTACAAGTGGTAAATTTGTGTTTCCACCACGTCTCTATTGTGAAACACATTGCCAGAGGCCTGTTATGTTGGAGCCACAGTTCTGCCCCCGCTTCACCTGGGATGTTGTGCTAGAACATGGGATCAGTTTTGGGGGAAATTAATTGATAAAAAAAAGAAAAGAAACACAAGGTTCCTGAACGTGGACGGCTAACCACTTGCTCTTTTCAGAGAATGCAATGAAGTCTATTTGCTCTGACTACGGTCAACATTACTTCAAAAACATTTTCAATTAAAGTGAAATGAGTCCTGCCATTATCACAATACAGCAGGCTTCAGCATTTTCCAATAGGGCCTTTTATCACCATGGAAACAGGCTATCATTGTCATGGTACCCTGGTCCTACATGCAATTTTCAGTGTGTGAGGAGCACTGATAATGCTCAATCAATAGGAGAGAGAGAGAGAGAGAGAGAGAGAGATCAGTCTCAATTCACCAATTAAAATTGTACACTCCTCTTCCGCAACTCGGTGGAGTTTCAGACCATCTGTTTTCATCTTCAGGACTTCCTAACTGCAGACAATGACTACTACTCGTGGAATCACTACACGGGCTTCATACATGTTTCTCCTCTAATTGCATAGGCCTACTGTTGAAACAGATATGCCAGCCAGCTCGAGGCATTATTCAACTAGCATTCTTTGCATTTGCTCTGAGTGTTTTCCATGGGCGCCACTCATGAATATGTAGGAGGGTAATTACGTATTTCTATCTGCCCACATCTTTGTTGCAGTTGCTTTTTTTTCCAGGGAAGAAAAAAAAAAAGACAAATTCACAATGTGAATGTGAATAACAAAAAGAGTAGAAAGGATAACAGGTAAGCTTGGATTTAGAACAAAAGCAGCACTTTATGGTGAATTAAGAGTGAAGTGGTTTGCCTTCTCTCCATAGATGAGAAGAGAAAGAGAGAGCCTTGACTTATGCAGATGCTGATTCTTAAAATGCATCAACATCGTTACAAGCTTACATCTGACTGAACTTTGCTCACCTCGTCATGTTTAATGGAAGCTCCGTTCGCTTATTACTCGACTGAGGAAGCGCTCCGCGGAACTTCGCTAAGTGCAATTCCTGGTCACGCTCTTCGGCGCAATCGAGCAGCTGTAGATGCCTTTAAATTTAATGAGCAAAAGACAACTTAAGGTTTGTCAACTATTGGATCCCATTTGCCACGAGCACGGACGTCAACACACCGGATTCATAGAGGAAGAAAAGAGAGTAAAAATAAAAAAATAAAAAAAGAGATAAAGATTTGTCCATTGCGGAAAGAAGCAGGATCTGCCAATGAATGAAGTCCAATGAATAAAGAATGAAGAAATGGTGTAGTCAGACCGAACATGGCTGCCAGCATCTCCCATTAACGACCATCGCTCAAACATTTATCATCGTCAGGCTACGCGACCATCTGAGACACACATTGTTTTTTTCCAAATAACAGATTGATGATATCCCCATAGACCTACATTAATACAACCGCAGCTTATTTTTTATGCTTAAGTCCATTTCAAAGGCAAAACTGCCATCGTCTTGACAGCATTACGGCCCTGTTATTTTGATACCGTGTTCATGTTGACAAAAGATTATTAAATAGGCAGCGTTTTCTGAAAATAGCACTCGCTTCTGAAAAATAAAATAAAAAAATAAATACAATGAAATGAATTGGTATAATAAGCAGAGGTGATCTGAGTAATGTAGCTAGCATTCAGGGGGAAGTGAATTGTACACTCTGTGCAAAATAGTTTCTGGTAAATCAGCCAATATGGTTTAGTGCTGAAGGAAAGCAGTTTACTCTTATATTTCACACTGAAAGATGGAAATTCAAATAATAAGGCAAAAAGAAAATTAATTTGCAGTTTGATCGCAGTAGTATCGTTGATATGGCTGAAACAATGTTGCCATTACTGTCTTCAAAATCCTAAATATCTACAAGTAAATTCAGTAAGGGTATCTATACAGTAGACTTTAGGAAAAAAGAACACTCAAGACTTTCCATAGCTTCTGCTGCCGCTAACATGGTCTCGTTTTAGGTGCCATCGAGAAACCGTAAAGCAGGTACAACCGCGTGAAAAAAAACGAGTGATAAACAGACCCTTTATCAAAACTGTCCGAACACAAAATCAGAAAGCATGCGTGACCCGGCAGTGTTTATTAACCATGCAAAATCACAGAAAACACATTAATGAATGAAGAAAGCACACATTTATGCAAATGTGACTCCAGCACAGAGCGGTACCTCCGTATTAAAAGATCACTTGCCGTGAGTAGAAGCTGCAACCGAATCTCTTAGTATTTTGACAGTCGCGTGGCTCCATTGCACCCAAACTGTTTTCTGAAATAAGCTTTGGGGGTGAATGTTCTACGCTTCGTTTGTCCTCACAGTAACCCTTTAGTTTCAATTATATCTTATAGAATTTTCTCTCATCCTTGTATATCCCTTCCGCCCCCTTCTTTTACATTGTTAAGTAGACCGTGAGTTGCCATTTAATAAATTTTTCTCTCATTTATTGCAGCTAAAACTATAGCCAAAATTATAATTTCAATAATAATATGTATCATTTGACTTGTCACACTACACTGAAATATTAATATTCTGGTACTCTATTCCGAGGTCATTTTTCCTCACTGTGCTTTTGACAATGACTCATTAAGGGGTGTAATATGGGGAAGTGAAAAAAGCCTATACGGTTAATGGAGCTGGAATGCATTATAAGCTAAACAAGCCCACCACTGAAAGGTTTCCATAGAAAACAAAAAATAAGGCCCAGGCTCTGAAACAAAACATATACTTTACATTATCTGTAAATGGGGACGAGCTAGAGCTACACATCTGATTGAATTGAATGTGCTCTGTTGAAAATATGACATCAATTTTGAACCACAAGAAATAATGTCAAAATGCAGCACATTGTTGCGCGTATACTTGGTAACTACAATTCCTTCTGATATTGTTTAAAAAAAAAAATATTCTATTCTCCCTTAGAACTCATTTGCAAAACAGGCTTTCAGGCTGTTCTATGGTCTGTAATGACTATAATCATGCAATCAGCCGCCATTTGTTTTTAGGTGCCATCTTAATCCATCTAGCATCCTCTAAGGAAGTTGAAGTGAGCCAATGTCTATTTTTTGTTATAGCTGTCATAAATAAATGAGTAATGAGATATGCAGGGTTTTCTGCATTATTATCCTTGTAATGAAGAGAGAGAGAGAGAGCTGCATTTTATGACTTGAGCAGTGCAAACAGGAAGAAACCAAATGAAATGTTGCCAAAATCCTTTAAATAGAGCAGTCGAGACTCACAGATGTTTGAAAGCTCGCAGTATGTCTGATGCGTCTTCAATTCAAAACGGGAAGACATTTAGCTTTTTTTGGAAGGGAAACAAAACAGTCTCAATAAAGTTCTTATGGGATCGTAATATTTCCAGATGTCAGTGAAAAACAATCACTTCTTAATACCTGTTAAATATAGAAAATTGATGAGTATACATAAAGATTAATTTAATATAAATTTCAGTTTTTTCCTAAGCGTGTTCAAGGTTATAAAATCCAGATTGTTGGTTTACATCATCCAAGAACCAAATGATTCATGCACTGGCCTTAGGAAGGTTCATATGCATATCAGGATTGGCAAGATATCATCACGTACACTTGAGCCTCTTTTGGTGTGGATCCTACGCCATCAAAAACACTCTGCATCACTCTGCGTTGCAGGTTATTGACATGCAGCCAAGAAAATCATTCATCATGAGCATTATGTGTGGGTCCCTGGACAGCCAATACAGGCTATCACAGAAAAGTCCAAACACCCGTGGGCCTTCATGGTGCTTAAGCTCATTTAAAGAAGGCATCACTGCATGTGAACTCTTTACTTTTCCAAGAAGCAATATATTCAGAATACAGATAATTGTTGCCTTATACGAGGATGATAGGAATGACTCTTGTGAATATTACCATCAGCATAAAGTCTTTATACGGAGCCTCTAGACCGGGGATGCTGAAATCAGGCCCACAAGGCCAGTGTTTTTCATTCTTCCCCTCTAATCAGGACTGATTTAAACCTCAACCACCAGGTGAGTTAAATCTCCGGCCAATCAGTGGCATTAATCGACCAATGAACTACCAGATATTTTAAAAAAAGCAGCAGTACTACAGGCCTTGAGCCACATGAAGTGACTAGTGTAACCGTAGCCAAAGTTATTCAAGAAATATTGTTAATTAGTTACCACGGAAACAATCATCAACACATATGACACTAAAATTACAGTTCTTTTCTGTATTTTAGCTATTTTCTTGGAGCACTCACATTGTTTAAAAAAAAGCATAATTTTGCATAATTTTGTTACAAAAAGTTGTTTCTTAAAGAACCATTAAAGGCAATAGTTAAGATTTTAAAAGTTAAAATAAAATAAAATAAAAATCTTACAGCCCATTTGAAAGTAAGGAAGTAAGGGATTCTTAAGAGGATAATTAGAGAAGAAATTAAGTAGGGCACTTAAATGCAATCCGGCCCTTATAATCAAGTGCAAGAGGTTTTGTAGCATTATGTCTTTATTATCATATTGTATTGTTGGTCAGTCCATGGGCTTGCCTCATTGTAAAATGACCGAGAGAGGGCCTTATTATATGAGCAGGGTATTATTTTTTCCTCGTGGAAATTCGCCAGAAAATATAAAACACTTAAAAGAACAATCACACAAAAGACCTTGAGGAGCTGAAACTACACTGCCTGGTCAAAAAAAAAAAACCTCATGCATAGCGCCCACTGTACAAGCCTCTGGAGGCAGTGTTATGATCTGGGGTTGCTTAAATTGGTCAGGTCTAGGCTCAGCAACGTTATGCAGCAATAAAACGAAGTCAGCTGAGTACCTGAATGTACTGAATGACCAGGTTATCCCATCAATGGACATATTCCAGGACGACAATGCCAAGATTCATCGGGCTCAAATTGTGAAAGAGCGGTTCAGGGAGCATGAGGAATCATTTTCACACATGAATTGGCCACCAGAGTCCTGACCTTAACCCCATTGAAAGTCTTTGGGATGTGCTGGAGAAGACTTTACGGAGTAGTTCGACTCTCCTGTCGTCAATCTCGGCCAAAAATGAATGCAACTCTGAATGGAAATAAATGTGACGTTGCATAAGGTTGTCGAAATAATGCCACGACGAATGCATGCCGTAATCAAAACTAAAGGCGGTCCAACAAAATATTAGAGTGTGCGACTTTATTTTTGGCCAGGCAGTTTAGTACAAAAGCTAGAAGTGGTGACACTGATATGCCTAAATAATAGTCAGTTAACACGGGCACTTTTTTAGAAATGATTACTTCTCTGAAAAGTACAATGCCTTGCATTTATTGAACCATTTCAAGGCTAAAAAGTCTGAAGAAGACCTTGGCTCCTCTTGAAAGCAGTGTGGTTAAAAAAATAAAATAAAAAATAAAATACCAAATAATGTTTTGGAAATCATGTCATGGATTGGGAGAAATTTTCCATAGATAACATTTGCTTTCATGATTTGCCATAGCAAGTATCAAGCAATATTGACAAAAGGTAATGAGTACTTTAAATGATATTGACAAAAGGTAATCATTTGTACAAAATACATGCAAGAGTCACTTTGTTACACTGAATGAGCTCTCGTCAAATGCTAATCAACAGAAATTGTGGCACCGTGTGTGAGAATACCATTCAAATTTAGCTGCATAACTGATATAATGGAGAGATCCACATTTCTTACCACGCAGAAGTGGTTACAAGAGCACTGATGAGAAAACCCATCAACTCATTAAAGCACAGCCATTTCATTTGCAGCTAATTTACCGTCAGTACAGCTTACATAAACTGACTCTCCCTCTACAAATATCAAATGCACAATAAAAAAATAAAAATGTTTTAATGGTTTGATTAAAAGGGATGGATATTATATTACAAATTCACCACAGCCCTTGATAGTATTAAACAAAACAAAATGCAATTAAATTTTTCCTATTATAGTGTGGTAGGTGTTTAATTTTACAGAAAAACCAAAATATAAGGGTCAACATCTGCTATATTAGAGACACTTGGATATTCCAAGCCTGTGAAGCCTAGAGATTAGTGGGGTACAGAATATCTGACAAAAGGGGAGAAGTGGAGAATAACTGTTCAGTTATATACCAAGAAACTGTCTGTCACACGGATTAGATTTTTTTCTTAGGAAAATTTGGGAATAATGGCAGGGGTCCGGTTTGCAGCTGACAGGTCAAGTTCTGTACAGGAGACATCCAGCAGAAGAAATGGGTTGACAGAAAATTCTCTGATCTATGAAATCAGGGCACAGTGTCCAGATTAAAGTTAATCACCTCAATGACCTCTCTCTCTCTCAAAGCTCTCCCTCAATTCTGGTAGTCCTCGTCTGCCGTGTCGGCTTTCAAGGACAGTTCAGGTTTCTGCTTATTCCGTTGTCACAGCAGATACACCGTGTAGCTCCGTTTAAAATGAGCATGTAAGTTAGTAATGTAGCATGTTTGCTTAGTAGGACATATTTAAGCAACTGAGGTCTGATACTTTGCAAAAGGGTAAAACAGCAATGATCAACACAAAAAGAATTTACCTTCAACACCAACATTTCTCGTTAACACTTAGTTATACGCACTATGCTAAAGCAAGCGAACATGAATAAACCTTTCAAATGTGTATGTTTAAATGCAATATAAATGGTAAAAATGGCCACATGAAAAAAGTAAGTAATTTGTTGAGAAAGGATTGCATCATATAATATTATTTTATACAAGGCAAATCAATTTTTACAAAATCAGCCAACTTCCAGTTTCAAACCTCCAGTTATTCCGTTGTAATAGCAGGCCCTAAACCCAAACTATGAATCATAATGAGGACATTAATGAATTTCTGAGCAAGGTCATCCACACTGCATCTGTATACTTAGAACAATACAATGTCACTCACCCAACCCCCGTTTTATAATATATACTTCTATGCTACATCCGACCTCATTTATATCCTTGTGTGAAACATGCTGGAACAGAACTTGAATCATCAGACAATGTTAAATACTATCACTCAAACAAACAAACAAAACAACAACAGAATAGTTTCTGACTGAGCATACTGAACTATGATTAAACCGCGGATGACCCGCTCTGTAAACTTTGTGTCCCTTTGGTAGCTTCAAGGTGAACTCACTCAACACCCCCCCGGTCTCCCTTTCGCCATCAGGCTATGCGATTACTTGTGATTTATTCAGATTAATTGCCCCCCCTAATGGCTGTTTGAAATATAATGTAGGCTGTGCTGTTCTTCAAAGGTGAGGAAGCACATAAGCAGGTGATCGCATTTGAGCAGGTGGGATTTCTCGCTGTGACCTTCTCGAACATATGTTCACAAAGCCTACAGCTTTGCATGCAGGGTGCGCTTTTTCACACCTCTGCAAGCAAAAGAGTGTAAAAATGGGAGGAAACATTAATTTGTGGCCTCACCTTTGCCCCGTTAATGCAAAACCCCTGCTAGGCGCAACAAAATGAATGACAGTAGCTTCCAGTAAGATTTCCCATCTAACCGTAAAATACGGGTCCTCGTAACCCAGCAGCGCTCTTGCTTAGCCCATCTTACAATTTGCTTTGCAAAACCATTTTTTAAAATGGCGTGGTGCCTGTGCCTGTGTGTTTTTCTTTCTTATCCTTTATCCTTCATGGAATGACCCAGGAACAGCGCTGTAGCAACTCGGTCTACAGGAATCCAGACCCCTGGGATTGACTCCACCGCTATGTCATTTCTGCACAGGTGCCTGGGCTAACCTTGAGCAGTGTCTCTCCTCTCCTCTCTTCTACAGCACAGCACAGTGCTCTGCTGCCTTTACAACAGCCGGTGATGTCACCCGACTCAGCCGTCTCCTGAGAACCAAACACTTCAATAGAAAATCAAACCAATACTGTACGGGCACTCAAATATTTTTAATTGAAATACATCTGTAAATTAATTTACTTAAAAAGGGGGACACATTTGTTTTAATAATATTGTATTTTGGTTAAGTTTTGCTTTGTTGGACAAACTAGTGCAATACAAAGCCTTCAACAGTTGTGATTACTCCTTTTTTCCCCTTTTTTACAGTATCATCCAAAAATATTTTAAACTAAATACTCAAACAAAACATCGTCCACATGCATAGGTATCGTGTGTTTATGTCTCCTTTTTAAGAGACGATGGCCTGAATCTGAAGCCGTTATGATTCCATTAGACTTTACCTCCTGGTAAAGAGGAGCCTGCTGGATGAGAATGGGAGAGTTCATCATCCGGAAGCGTTCCCCAGCTCACAGACGAAGATAAGCTGCAGACAAGGCCATAATTACTGAGTCAATCTTTGTCATCTTTCCCTGACTCACTTCTATGACCACCCTGATTTCCAATCTATTCTGTACTTTGTGAGTAGTGCAAGGTGAGTGCCTGAAGTACTCCAGCTGTCACATAGCATGCTCCAGTAAATGTTGAAGGTTTATTTGAGAAAGCAAATGTGCTCCTATCCCAGCGATAAGTGTGAATACTATTAGGCGATGTACAGTCATTCATTTTTCCCGGCGTGTTAAAGCACACCTTGCAGAAATGGCTCAACTTCATTTTCTCACCGAGAAAAACTTCAGCAACATTTATAAATGTATGTTACTGTATAAGGTTTCCTGAGTCAATTTGATCAAAAAATTAAAAAAAACATACCACGAAATAAATGTTTGATAAACGCAAAGTACAGGAAGGAGAAGCTGGTGAGCTTTGACAGTCTAAAGGCTAAAGGAGATCCTACAGTTCAGGGGTGGGGTGGGGGTGCAGCTGATCAGCTATTGATCACTACTCAAAGTTCACAAACTGTAACAAAACAGATGGATAAAATAAATATAAGTGACAGAAAATAGAACTCCAATTATAGATGATCTGTCTGTGAAATGATTTAAAAAGTCCCACACAAGTAAAGAAAGTCAGTCATGTGGATGCTTGTGTATTCCAAAGGGGACAATGCAGGTCATACAAAAGTCAACATGAATAGTGATAGCTTTATCCTCCTCTAAATTTTTTTGAAATGACAGAAAATTGACTCATAAATTGGGGGAACTGCTCCTTTAAATCCCTGTACAGCATCAATCTCCCGGGTCAATTCGGTAAGCGTTAAATGACCAATTCCAAGTCAAGTCTTCTGTGCTGGGCAAGCAGAAACAACCATTGACATTTCTGTGCTTTAATTATTTATTTTGAATACATTTTGTACCCTCAGGGGACGAGCAATAATCATTCAAATAAATTGTGAAAAGATGTTTAGTATAATCCTCTTGCCAAACACTAGTAGTATATGTCAAGATGGAGGTCTTAAAATGACTATACATGCATTACTGTTGCCTCCGCTGCTTGTCTATGCGCTCAGTTGTGGATACAAGGCTTTCACATCTGAACTGCATGCATAATTGACTGAATACATCTAGAATATCGGTCGCTGCCAGAGGATAAAAATGTGTGTGATGTGAATTCACTCCTGGCTTTCACCATCAAATCAACCTTGCCAAAATGAGTTCCGCCCTTCAAACAACATCGCCGTTTCTCTATGCTGCTGCAATTTCTCCCGCCCTATGAAGTGGACTCAAAACCTACACATCAGTGCTCATTTGTTCTCAATCATTCATGAGCGGCACCCTTCCTCCCGAAACAAAGGGATGACAATCAGCCCCGCTCTTTTATCCCCCGATCCCCGCAGACATGCCTCGCCGTGGGACCAATGCATTCCGGATCTCCGCCTCGGCCTCGTCCGCCGCCTGACAGATTACTTTGGGGGGGGGGGGTTTAACGCCGTGGAACCCCGGTTTCTCACACTGTAGGTTCACTTCAGCCTAGGCCATCGATCAAATTCAGAAAAACAAAAAAATTTTATTTTCCTGAACAAAGCGTTTCTTCACTACTCTAGAGCGTTACCTGGTGGTAACACACACACACACAAAGTGGTTTTTGATCACTGTGGGGTTAAACAGCTGCCCGTGTCTGATTTAAAGAGTGCTCTCCATCTCTCCTGCAATACGTCAAAGCCCCTTTGTTCCCCTTGGCTAGAAGAGTGTGCTCTCTCCTTCTCCTCTGATCCCATTCTCTAAGCTAAGTGCCTCCCGGATTGCCCCTCACGGTTTAATCTCACAATGTAGGGGCCCGGCGAGATGTTCTCCCACATTCTTTGGAGGACAATCGATCTCTCCACTCATCCATGGCCTCTTCACTCTTCTTCAACTTGTTGTGTCTCGCTACTGTTCAAAGTGATTTCATTGGGGGGGGGCAGACTTTAAAAAGCTGGCTTTGTACCATGTGCTTATGAACAAACAACTTTGTATGGGAAAAAACTGGACGCTAACCACAGCAGCAACGGGATTTTGACAATGAAACGTGATGTGAAGGTGTAATTTTGTTAATTCAAATGCAAGAAGGTCATAATAAAGTTGCACCTGAAAAATTGTCTAAATCAAACCAAGTTTTCCAAAACCCTCCTAAAATGATTAAAAAAACAATCAGGAGGGCCAAAAAAAAAAAAAAAAAAGCTGTAGACAAGAAACTCCGAAACCAGAACACAGATAAGAGATAAAGAGATAAAGCAGAAACTGTTCCTTCTTGCACCAAGACAGACGAGAAGTCTCTGTGAAGAGAAGATTGGATGTGCTGCATGTCAAGTTCTCCTGTATTGTCAGGGGCAGAGAGATGCCTTATATATACAATTTAGTTTTTTTCTGACCACCATGCACCATTCAGGGCAAGACAGAGGGGGTAGGACCTTTCACTTAACTGAAAGATGGGGAAGCAGGAATATTTCCCACTAACGCAGATCTTCACAATCAGAACATTGCTATTATTTTTTCTTCTCTTCTCCATGGATCTCAATAATATAAATTCAATGACAAAAACATAAAGGTGGTATAAATTGTTTCCACCAGCAGGCTGTTTGGCTTCTTACATAAAACTAGAAGCCTTCTTCAGTCATCCGCGAACTGTTCAACTCTGAGAATTTATGTATCCTTGCCACTCGCATGTGATTGGCTTGTTAAAAACAGTGTCATTATATGCTACAGAAAATCTGCACAGTGCAGATAAAGCGCTATACAAATTGAAGTACGGAGTCATCTACAATTTTGAAATTATATGACCCCCCCTCCCCCGTAAAACTACAAAATAACGTTCAAAATGTGCTCACAGAAAAAAGTTGTACTGCTACATTTTGCTTTTGAAACCGTTAAATGCATTTCCTGATGGTGCATTTGCATATGAATTAGAATACAACAGCTCTACAGGAACGAATCAAGGGTGCGTGTGTAATGAGTTTTCCATTTATTTAAATGAAACAGCTGAAATTGGTTCACTAGCTAATGAAACGGACTCTGAGCGATTGACCTTTATCAGAAGGCTTTTCTAAAAGCTGGAAAAGCAAAGCAGTGGCACAGTGTGCTTTTGGGGCAGATTTAAAGACAACGGCAATGAAAAAGCCCCCCCCCCCCACACACACCCTTTCCCCCTGTCATGCAAACAAGTGCATTCTGTAATAAAAAAAACACCAAATCAAAAACAAATCCTTCAAAAATGGTTGTTTGCTGCTCCTTTTACTTTATTTCATTGTCAAGTGTCCTGCGAGGTTATAGTTGCATTGTAAATTAAATGACAAAATACAGTACAATCATTTGTAATTGTTACTAAAACATTAACAAATATCAAATATGCATCATGTATAAAGACTGAAAAGTGGTCTCAAATGGAAAAGCCGGCTCTACCAGTAGTCCCACTTGGAATTGAAAGGATTTTGTTCAGCATATTTCAACCCACATCTGGCCTTAAACAGTATATACATTAAACAAACTATGGATCATATAACAAAGGAGCCGCTCCATTGCCCTACAGATGAAAATTATGCTACAGTACAAATTTCTATTCAGAAAAGTATATAATATATAAACGTTTAGAGGCTCCTAAAGACGAGCCTACTTTTAGATGCACTCACTAGCATCTATATCTACATTAGCCCTCGCTAACTAACACGCCAATCCAGTCAGTTAGCTATTTAGAATTCTAATCAGCTAAAGGTACTGTGTGAAACTGCATAAAATTTTCATCGTAAATATCAAAATAACGACTGCAAAAGTTTCAACCCTCTTTAACTAACATACGATGTAAATATTAGGTGTGTTCTCTTGCCAGATAGGTATAAGAAAGTTACAAAATAAATCCATAGACATTACCTGGCTGTGAATCCATCCATAACATGTTTTCTGCCCTGAAATAAAGTGTGTCTCTCCAAAATAAAATGTGGCTCAGTGGCAATGGGCTGTCAATGATACACTCCTCCCCAACATTCAGAATACAGAATATACAGCATGCAAATATACAGAAGATGGCCACACGTCCGAGGTCCAACAAGGTTCTCTTCTAGGTCCAACAAGGTTCTCTTCTAGGTCCAACAAGGTTCTCTTCTAGGTCCAACAAGGTTCTCTTCTAGGCCCAACCTTGCTTATGATTTACGTAAGCAATACTGATCTGATCAGTTCATAGTTCTAAAATTAATCTATATGCTGATGATACCACTGCTTAATCCTGTGCCCGGACAGTGGCCCAGACGGTCCAAGGCCTACAAACTTATTTAAATTCTGTTTTCTGTTCTGAATGCTAAAATAATAATACTATTTTTTTGTTTGAGCTTTCGATAACATCTCTTACTCAGATACCTGTGGGCATGAAAATCTCTACTGTGGATGGGAAAATGTACCGAACAAACGTCATCGCATATATACTTATGATTATGTTTGAGACGTGTTTGTCTCACATGAAATAATATGTTTTACAGCTTAGGAACATTAGGAGCATTCTTATATTGAGAATTATGGGACATCTTTGCTGACATTTACAGACATTCTCTACATTTAGGCTACATTATAATTTAGGACTATTTTGTAAACCGGCACCCCTGCCTTGGGAAGGCTGAAGTAAAGTGTGTGGCTAGCTGATAATCACAGGGGTGACCCAGAGGTCAATGTGCACATGTACAGCACATGGATGAAGTGACTAGACCATGAACCTCATTAGTTTCTTTCTTTACTGTGTATAGAGAATAAACAATTACACATGTACTTTTGAGATTAAACCATGGAATGTCCAGAGATAAGTTTTAATTATATGAGGGTATCTGGATGGTTACAGTACTTCCAAGCAGCAGTCCACATGATATGGACACGTTCAACTTCCTAACCTACATGACTACACACGATTAAGGTCTGGATTCAATCAACATTTCCCTTAACTTCATTCAGTGTTCCTTCATACACAGAGTTAATTAAGGTTATTGCTTGCCAATTTATGTCAGTAAAGAAACATGCCTATTTATGTTAGTGAAGGGAAAAAAACAACCAAAAGCATTTGATTGAACCCAGGCCTATACTGGACTTAATGATCTAACTATGCAGGCAAAATGACCTTAAAACCTCCAGTCTCAGTCATTTCCAATGGGGCTGCAGCAGGGGTGGACAGATTCACATTCCAGACAATCTGCTAACCTTACCTCAGAATGGATGCTCATGTAGAAGCAGGCGGGGCTCATTATGCCGCTGTACGACAGGGTTGAAAGCAGGATGCTTTCACAAAAGCCTCCACCCCATTTGCCGTGTACTTTCACCGAGGAAAGACTGCCTGCATGTTCTGAATCACGTATATTTTTTCCACCAGAAGTCTCAGTGATTAGCCTTTTCAGAGCGGAGCTGCCTGTCTCCCTCCCACCGCAGAATGAGCAGAACACGTCTTTGTCTTTAAGCATCTAAACAGTAAGCTATTACATAATGCGATTCGAAAAGTGACTGGAAAATCCATCACGTTTGCTGCAGAAAACCCATCAGCCCATCACAGAACTAACCATATCATTCATAGCCAAAACCAATGGTAAATACAATCTCACGGAACGTTAAAAAGTTTCAGATCCACCTTTTCACCTCCCCTGCAGCTCCCCCCACCCCCCCCGGCAAGAAATGTCACCGCAGCACGCATTTGCTGACTTTATTTATTTATTTTTTTAAGTATATTATTTTAGTTTAGCATGTCCTTCCCAATGTGAACAGACATACAATAAATAATGGCAGGACGTCCTCTGCAATAAACACAGTTAATTCCAGCTGGGTCTAAATCAGTGGGCCCGCTGCAGATACTAACACAACAGTTCCATTAAAGCAAAATTAAGCGCCACGGAGGCGCCGCCTCAGCAGAAATATACAGCGCGAGCCGCCACATTAACATAAAGCATGGCCCTCACAAATTATTAGCCTCTCTAATCTGGAAACACTCAGACGCAGCATAGCACTGTTCCAATGACCTGTCTGTTGTGATGCATGGCTGTTTTTTTACCCCCGGCACCAGATTTATGCCTGCCGGAATGGGGATGCAGACTCATCCGCAGCCGAAGCCCCGTTTCTGCGCTTTCCCCTCGCTCGGCAAGGTGAAGGTCAGCAAACACATTATCCTCTGTTATCAACACCGCATTAACGGCGCCGTACCCCAGTTATATTACACCTGAGACAACTTCTGACTGCCTTTGTCCTTTACTAACAGACACCCGGCCCGACGTGTACGCAGTCGGCAACCCGAAAATGAAATTAAGTTCGTCATACGACAATTACATGCCCCCACCCTCACCTCAAAACAGATTAAGAAACTTACCTATTATTAAAGTTTGGAAGCCGTGCATAATCAAAGCATTTTATGGCAGCTGAGAAAAATCAATCAGAATGATCTAACGCACGGCGGGGACCAAATAAAGCCCAGCCACGTAGAAAATAGACTCGCCGTCGCCACACAGATAGCCAATCCAGCTCCATCACCCCACGCAATTACCTGAAAAACCCCAACTTTTCCCACAGTGACAGATTCACCCATAGGCCTGTGATGGACAACAGTTCTCTGTTATCATTTTTGTTTTCTTAATTAATTTGACAGATCCAACTGTTAAAGGGATTGTTAAAGAGATTGTTGTGTAATGAATAATAATAATGCCTTGCATTTATATAGCGCCTTTCTCACCAACTGGTGACTCAAAGCGCTTACAATGATGAGGGGGAAACTCGCCTCAACCACCACCAATGTACAGTTAGGCTCTTTTCCCTGAACAAAACAGGACTTGCCTTTGAAATGGTAAACGTGGTTTGGTCTTTTGCGTGCTGAGATGCAATTATAATTTTTTTAAAAAAAATGTTTTTTTTGCTATTGCTGGATGTTCTGTTATAGACTAGAAGTATCTATGTATACGTATAACACCTAAATATATAAACTTTTTTTATTTTTTTATTATTATTTTGCATTTCAAACGAATGGATGAACACAGCAACTGAAACAGCTGCCTTAGCGGGGACGGAACATTCATATTGCACTTCTGCCATTGAAAAGAGTTGAATCCGCAATCATGGCGTCAGTATTTTAATGGACGTCAAAATGAACACCCTCTCACATTTAAACTCCCTTCATCCGCCCTGAAATGTGAAAGTATCCTGAGTCCCGGAAGTAGGAACTGGTTCATTCTCCTCATGTGGCCGTGATGGGCACCGCTAAATCCTCTACAATAGGATGCAGTCTGAACACGGGATAAAAAGATAAAGGCAGCAGTTGAACGGCTATTTATGCACAGCCACGCTGCCTCTCATACACGAGGGTTACCAACGGCTCTATGGAGTACGCTAATTTATTAGCATGCCTTTAAAATCTTGCGGGCAGACTTAGGTGTTAATGTTTAATTCCAATAGTGCAATAGGTGCTCATACATTATGTATTGTCGGGGTGTGCAGAGACAACAGTGTATGTATCTGTTCAACCAACAAAATGATCTGTATCTGTTGTCCTAACAGGGGCTGATGAACTGCCTACCAGGTCGGGTGGTGTTATAGAACAAAATGGTGGAGGGGAAAATAATAATACATAAAAAATAAACTGGACACCTGTGCATTGAAGAATACAATAGGAACAGAGAATTAAACAATATTAATATACAGTATTTCCCATATATACATACGTTACCAGAGGCCTCATTATCCTGAACATCATATAAAAACCACCAGCATCGTTCCTACCCTGTCTTTGTAATAGACAGTGGGGAGAGAGCCTTCCCAGTATCCATTGACAATAATGAACAAAGGTGCCCGTCTCACAACACGTGGCGATATCTGGCATCATTTCAGCATTAAAGTATGACAGTTCAAAATGTATCTGATACAGAAAATTAAATGTGTAACTTCCTTGCTCACTTATACATAGGCACATGAGTGTAAATTTAAATAAATAGTCTACGGCTACATCATACAAACACAGCACATAGATTAACTATTTTTGGCATACAGGCAAATTCACATTAAGTTCTGAAAATCAAACGCATTATTCTTTATATTGCATAGTATATTGTGTATTTTATTCATTTGTGATGAATCTCTGGAAGGTGTATAGTCTGAAATGGAAAACCTTCCTTTGCCAGGCCATCCTCAGCAGATGTTGAAGGTCAAATCCCATGTGGTCAGTCCGATTATTGGTTTGCTTGGGTTTATGGGCCTCGACTACTGATTCTCCCATTTTTCACTGACAGAAAAATATATGGCTGAGACATTACGCTGCTTAATGGGAGTCTGAAAGAAAAGATTAATCTTGGCAAATGCAAAAGTTGAAGCACTTGACTGCATTCAACAAAGATGACACCAAAATGGACCAGAAAATAATTGGAGATGTTTAAATGTGTGTAGACGAAAACAACAAGGGCAAAGGTTTCTAACCAGCAACCGTAGTTGAATATTTTTACTTGATTGGATGCGTTTTATATGCTGCAATGAAAAATACCATATGAAGAACAATTGCCAAAGCCAAGTTACTGGCCTGTGTCAAATCACTTCCCATATGACAATCTCCAAACACCAGACATTCAAATACATAACTGAACATACTTCACTGCCCACAACACACACACACACACACACACAAACGCACACGCACACACATACACAAGCACGCACACAACAAACAAATGCAGCGGTTATGACAGCCTATTGTTTCATCTGATGTCCATGTGCTGATTGAGGCTGGCTGAGTGTCTGAATTGGGACACAGTGGTGTGTGTATCTTTCATGCTTTTGATGCGATGCTGATGGACATCAGCGAGCATGTGTGAACCAAGGCCCGTCTGCACAGAAATCCGGAAGAAAGAACTTCTTCAACACTGGAGTTGCTAATTATGCAAACCACGCTTTAGTGGGGGAATAATTATGGTCGCAAAGTCGATAAGACTCCCAGCAAATGTGAATTGCTTGTGTTTCCTGTAATCTTGTCAGTTTTTATTAAAACAAAATCAGCTCACAGTGAATGAGGCCTTTGATTGGGTGAGAGTTGCTGTCCTGCAACCCCTATTATGATATTCCACTCTAATGACATAAACATATTTTCTCATCATGCAGCATACACAGCATCTGTTTGATCTTAATACAGAGACTACAAAGAATACCTAATACAGTGGTAAATAAAATGAATGCAGGTGTGAAAAACGAAGACTTAAAAAAAATAAAATAAAAAAAAAACCTCATTCATGGTAAACATATTTTAAAAACAAACCACATCGCACACAGCCATTGCATGCAAGGTAAGACAATAAATATTAGTCCAGAACCTCGCCTGTCTTTTGGAACTTGTGCTCAAAATTCTGTATTACTGTTCAATTTCTCGAAATAAAGAAGAGTTTTAAGACAAAACTAATAAATAGTAATATAAATTAAATGCAAATGGCGCCTATTCATAGTGCAAAGTACCATTTCTTATGTATTCTTTTCTTCAGCATCAGAATGTCTTCATTATGTGACAGATGTGATTATGATTAATGGGGGTAATTTCATTAGAAGCTGTATAGAAATAGACAGCTGTTTGTTCAATGACGAGCAGGTGGTAAAGACGAGTGAGAAGTAACACAAAACAACCTCCATAACAAGACAGGTGCATACATTTTCACCCTCAGATTCTATTGTTGGCCTTTACGGGGAACCACCTGTCCTCCCTTATCCCTCTCAAAACACACACACACACACACCGCATGCGCACGCAAACACATACGTACACACACGCACGCATGCACGCACATGCACACACACACGCACACACTTTCAGTTAATCACATCCAGCTTTGTGATCGCGCAGTGTGTAAAAGACTTTTTCAATATAGAGATCTGCATTTCAGGACATTAAAGATTTAATTAAAAATCTCATTTTTGAGGGAGAAGGGAAATTGTGCAGCAACATTTCAACGGCATAGCCTCCCATCACATCAGATTGACTAACTGAATCAAATGACTCAACTAATTAAATAAAATTACAAGGACATTTTTCACTCGCATCGGGTACGCTTATCCACTGGTGTGATGGACACGAGGAAGCAATTCTGTAGCTCTAAACCAGTACTATGTGAATGAATAGATTTATACACAAGATTGCGATAGCTTGGAAAAAGAGAAAATGAGCTGTTCTCAAGCTGTAATTGTCCAGGCGCCTTGCTTTGCTAGACTTTAATGTAACCTTTTTCTCCAGAGTTATGCTGATCAACTAAATCTATTGATCTGTGTCTGCAGGAAACACAGCACCATTGACTGGCATTCTGCCATCTAATCAAGGCTTTTGTCACAAATGCGTAAAGAATCTGCCGCCCAAATAGCACGTCAAACATGTTATAATGGTTCTCAGTAACTGTAATTGAAACAAATGCCATCGATCAGTTTTGGGAATATTCTCTTAATTTGCAAGTAAATCGGATTTGAACAGCAGGGCAAGTGATGCATGCATAAAGCCAGCGAGCTGAGTAGGCCGGAACGATCTCGCCACCCATCAATGAGCTACACGCTGTAAATAGTATGGGAACGTCTCAGCCCTGTCCGTCTGTGCCAAAGCCTCACCAGAGATGATGCCTCGAACCATCAGCTCTAGCTTTACCTGCACACCTCTCCATTGCCCATTGCTGCCATTAAAGACGGAGCCTGCTCATCTTCAAAGATCCACGAGTGATATCACACTCGTAGGATTTTGAAAAGAAATCTAGCTCCCCACAGATGTCGATATAAGATTGTGTCTAAAGATTCATAGCTTGCGGCTAAACCACCTTGGAGCCAGATCTTGTCAACCCCTCGGGATCACGCCGATGCTAGGCCATGGGGTTTTATTAAAAAAAAAGAAGAAGAAGATATTGTGTGAATAAGTTAACAATGGCAGTGCAAGTCATTTTAGCAAATTGGACTAAATAAATAAAAATAAGAGCGATAAAAAAGGAAAATATGTGGGCATTGTCATGTCTTCTTACTGGGCATCAAAGACGGAATTATTTCAAAGAACAGTGGAAAGCTAAATCCTTCGCCTGACTAAACCCCCCTTCTTTCAATGACTACTGAAAAAAACACATGCAAAATGGACTGTCCTGTTAAATAAGGAAAATAAATAACTAAATAAAGGTATGAATAAAGAGCTGTGGAAATGCAATATGACAAAGCAAAGGAAAATGCACCAAGACATATTTTCAGGGATTAGTTGATGATGTCAAATCTGTGGTGGATGATTTCTGCACAGTACAGTGTGTGTGGTGCAACGGTGCCAGAAGGTAGCATCTTCAAGTTTTAAAGCGCTGCTGTGTTCACAGGTTTGTACCCTCCCTTCTCTCTATATGTCGATTAAACTGCTTCCTTCATTATTGAAACACATATGGAAAAATCATGTATTTTCAGAGGAACCTTAATTTCTATATAATTTTTTTAATAGCATTATTATTTTTTCCGACCGCAGTACGTGTTCAACACCATGTATTACGTCACTGCAAGAAATGACACCACTGGTAACAAGTAATTTACCACTAAATCCAGGGGGAGCTATTTATTTAGCATTAAGGGTTACAAAAAAGAAACACCGGTTCTTAGAGTGAGAGAAAGGCGCTGCTTAATCTCACTGAATGAGTCAATCCTTTACCATCACATTACTCATATGATGAGTGGATCCTCCCTCAATCTCCGTTGGGAAGCGCTTTTTCACAGAGAAGACAAGGTATTCATCTGGCAATTCCCAATGGAGCACTGCAGAATTAATATCCGCCTGACACTGAAGAAGAATTATATCCACGAGCTTGCAATGTTCCTGGAAACATAATGCACGGTTAAATCTCCCAAAGCCTGCCATAAAGCAAAAAAAAATACCCGTTTGCCTCTGCAGTTGTGAGGGGGGGGGGGGGGGGGGGGGGAGAAAAAAGGAATCAATTAAGGATACAATTTAGGGCCAATGAATTATTCCGTTGAGGATGCTGTTTGGTAGCCACTTAACGGGGCGCTGGGTCCTGTGACATGGCATCACATGACCTCACTTGCAGTTTGCTCACATGCGAGCTCAGGTGATTGAATGAGGTGTATCACGGTCAGTCCAGGAATCATATTTCCTCCAGGAGAGATAGGTTGGGAAAAAAATATTTCATTTCAATCACAAAACCATCTGGATATTCTTCCCTTTTCTGAGTACTGTGGCAAACCCGCCTGTCTTGGGATGGCTGGCTCTGCCTGTAGCGCCAACAACTCCATATAAGTGACGCGCCGTTAGGTGAGGCAACACCGGGGGAGCGTTCTAAACACCCTTCAGGACAGATTCCAACACCTGCCCCTTTCCGACCAATCAGACGCGGCGCTGCTAACGAGCTGTGCGGTCCGGCAGAACTGTATACATTACAGCTCGGAGATAGCAGCAGTCGATGCAGGTACTTGTATAAATTAAAACTGGAAAAACTTAACCCTGGCCGGGCCCATTCTCTGACACTTTTTTGGAAAAGTGGAGCCTATAATTACAGCTCAATACAGAGAAATGGCAGGCGTGTCCCGCTTAATAAGTATGTTTCCCGCAAACAGGTTTACTGACTCGCTTCAAACACCCCCGCCCCCCCACCGCAGGTCCCTCCACCCCCTCATGTCATCTGGAATAGAGTTGTGCTGATAAGCAGCTGCTGGAGGTCAGACCCACAGCTTTGATGTACAGCATCGGCGGCTCCCCTATCGGGATATCTCAGCTGATTATGTATGCCGCGCCGCTCGCTCACAAATTGACGCAAATTAGTGAGGAAGAGGGGGAAAAAGGCGACGCGCTCGTTTTCTTCGCGCCCTTACCTGTGACCTTTTCAGAATCAGCCCTGGCTGTAAATGTGCTCCTGCCTTTTGATAAGAATTTAATCCGTGCTGAGTCTGCAGCAGACTTCAGTGACAGTACAACGGCATGGCCGCTCTGCGTCGGGTGGCATACTGACATACTCTTCCTGACCCCTCCCCCCCCGTTCGAATGCAAGGTTAGCTTGATCAAACAGCGGGAAAACGAGACAGAAAAACCCCTCTGTTCTTCCACGTGCCACACAAACAGGGCTTCAGACGGCATCCATTTTCGCATCAACACTTCTTGCCCAGTGCCCATTTTAATCTAAATACGTCCGCAAGGTGCCTCCATTAATTATCTGCGATTCATATTCAATGCGCCACGTAATGAAGGGATCATTTGTCTATTACATTACACTGCGTTTCATTTGTCATTGATCCAGTTAAGGGGGATAGATTCACCTTGCCAGCTTCTACCTAGTGAGGGGGAAGACAAACGGCCTCGGTCCAGAACTGCATCCCCTCACAGATTTAACATTTTCCCAATTACTCGCACGCCTGTCAAGCCTCTCTCTTCACAGCGAAGCGCCGAAACCAGAGAAAGACTTTCCCCCTTCCGTTATCTCTCAGATGCAGTCTCAGATAGCCGTAGCAGCAACCAGACACCGGCCGCAGTCCGCTTTGATGTTTTCAACGGAGAAGAAAGCGTCGCTAGCAAACATGTTTATGCGGCCATGTTCAGAGGACTGCCCGCTGTTTGCTTTTTTTGCCCTTCTGATCGGCGCAGCGGAAGAAAATAAGTTGGGTTTATCTCTCCGCCAGATCAGAAGTGGATATCTGATGCTATTATTATTATGATTAAATTCATAAACACCGAGATACATAATCGCCTAGAGCCACGAAAACAGGCTTGATGCGGCTAGGAGATTAGGGCTATCCAGCAAGCATTAAAAAAACAGAGGAAGAAATGCAGCAGCCGAACAAAGAAGTTGTTTTCAATGGAAGTCATTCATGCATGAGCTGCCTCTGCTGTCTGACACACTTATAATCCTCAATCTTAAACATTCAAAATGGATCTCTTTTCTTGAAATTGACATCAAAATGAAACATTCACACACGCACGCACGCACGCACGCACGCACGCACGCACGCACGCACGCACGCACGCACGCACACAATCTATTGGATCCACTCCACAGGAATTGCCTTTAGCAGTTTTGCTGTGTTCTTAGCTGATGCTCTCACTACAACTTGGCCCTTCCTCACCTCTGATGAAATCAACACAAATGGAAAAACCCTCAGTAAGAGATAGGATGAACGGAACAAGCATTATCCTATGGCATCTACAAAGTATAATATGGTCCTCTACGCCCCACCACCACAGGTTTAATGTGAAGATATCTTATAATTTACAGAATACTTACATAAAACAAACTGCAAGTTCCTGTCTTTACAAAAAAATTGAATTCATGCTTAAATGGTTTATAAGCCTAGAAATTAGCCAAATCTGTCAGAACGCTATGCCTACAGACTATGCCTAATGCATATGTTTAGAGAAAGCCCCACAAACTGGTAACCTGTAGGATAGCATACCTGCCATCCCCATCTATTAATATTAGCAATATTTTCACAGTAAGATAGAACTTAGACTACATTAGATTTTCTGAAAAATAATTGGATAATAAATCTTGTTTGCTCTAATAGGCAATGGCCTTACGAGTATTCCCTTCTCTCAGTTTTGATAATGATTAAATGCACTGATGTGTTTTAGGAAGATAAGACTACAGAAATAAATCTGGAAAGAAAGAGCGCTAGATCTAACTGCATTCTGCTGGAGAGGATTTGCTGTGATGTGCTACAAGGTGCACACACAAGGTGCATCACTGAAAGTGTGCGACTGCAACGCCTTCACTGAGGATTTAATTTAATACGGCACAAAAGGCACCATACTGTTTCCATTACAGGCAGTCTCATAGAAATAGTCTTTGAGTACAGTCTTAGTTATAAATATCTTAATCATGCTCATCTAACTGTACCTATTTCTGATTTATTTTATGTTTATTTCTAAATAGTTATTCACTAATTATATTATGAACATGATAATTATTGTTGTTATTATTATTATTATTATTATTATTATCATCAGGAAATTTATTTTTATTCCGTCATATTTGCAGGAATTATGTTGATGGGTTTTAAGTTTGTTGTGTCAATGGGAAACAATTATAAATATAGAAAAAGAGCAATTATTTTCTTATTTTTTTTAATAGCAGTTAGCTTTGATCCTGCCCTCTGTCTTCTTGACGTATCAGCACAATGCCGATTCTTTACAGATCTCTTCCAAGAAATTCCAATCTGACAGCAGCAGTTTTACAACCAAGAGACATGCACAACTCTACTATACGGATGTCATACCAAGGGTCTGAAATATGCATGAAAAGCCCCATCCCATTGTTTACAGTGCAGTATGTGAAAAGGTATCAGTCACACCTTTGAAAGGACTTTTAAGAAAAGATGGCTTTGTGGAGCCGCACATCCATCAGTGACTATCGCCTGCAAAACTCCCCATCATGATGCTGTGGGAAATACTAAAATAAAATTTTATGGGTTTTATAACTGAAGCGAAGTGCCACAGCTGCTCACATAATAGAATAGAAAAAAGTAGATTTAACCCCCTATAAAAACCTATAAAATATCCTACTGAGAGCTTGCCTCAGACAGCTTGGAAATAAAGGCCCACTGAAATGATTCCAGAAGCTGATGGAAACTGCACAAGGTTGTTAATGAAGGTCCCAAGCACGATTATTTACAACACGGCAAAAGCAAAAACAAGCAGGAACGGAAAAAAAAACAAATCAACCTACATGTTTAGACATCGCCTTTCTTACCTGATTTGACTCTTAATTATTGATATTTACCATATTGCATGCTCTACAGGAGAGCGAGGTCAAACCAATCAAAAGACAGCCCCTGCTGGGAGTGACTTATAAGCACTGGTTAGAAGCTTTAGTCTGAAAACCTCCTTACCCTTTTTATCAATTGCAAATGTTTATTTGAAAGTAAGCCACGTTTGACCCTGCAAGGTGCAAGCAACACAACTTGATACCTGCATATATAAAACAATGGGATAAATAAATCTTACCCTTGGAGGAATTTATCAAGTCATTCAAAACACAAAACATGACATCATTTGAACGTATTTATTATTTGTTCTAAGGAGCGAGGAAATAGGGGGTATTTTTCAGGGGAACGCCAGCCTCCATGTTCCTCCGCTACGTTTTCTCATCTGAAAGACCTCCTGATCATGTCATTATTGGTGGGACAATTCAAAGAGCATTTAGATTATGAAGTTAGGAAGTTGAGGGCATGTAACAAAATAAGCATCACACAAAATTCTAAATGATACAGGACATGTATTTATTCTGCAAGCTTGGTAAACAGAGGATAACATATATCACTGTATTGCATTTACTTCATCCATCCCAGTTTCAGGTATCAGTTTTATCTGAATTCATTTTAATCTGGTTATAACCAATGTTCAAAATGTCATTGAATGCGGAGGAGCGCCGCTCCCCTTGTTAAGGAAAATTGGGAAAATCGTCCCCCTTGTTAAGATAACACTTTCGCTGTGCACGTTTATGAAAAGACGAGCTTAGCTATCTTGTTGAACCCATCCGTGGTCAGTAGCTAGCATTTGTGCTACGTAATGCGAGTGTACAACTCGCTAATAATGTTTATTTACAGGCCAATTGAACAAATACATAGAAATGTATCAGTTCAGTGCTAGGTGCTAGTAGCTAGCGAGACGTACAGTCAAGCAACGGACCTGGAAGTGGGAAAAGGTTATACGTTGATAATAATTGTAGGCTACGCTACACTGTTCCGACTGTCTTGTTACGAGAGAGAGATGGAGAGAGGAGAGGTAGGACAGTTATTATTTTCATATTCTATTCTATTAATTTGTGGCTTGGTCATATATTGATTGGTCATGTAAAGGCATATAAAGTTGGCCGTGTGTGTGTTTTTTGGCCGCTGTGCCATGCGCGTGTGTGTGAATGTGTTTGTACGACATGAATTGCATCGGTCAAAAACACATAAATAGTGGTAGGCTAAATTACATTATTTTTTCTCAATCATACCATTTTAATGCCGCAGATTACACTTCTGCTCGTTATTAGCGCAGGACAAATCATATGTCTGATTTAAAATTATGGCTGAAATGTAATTGTTAAAGTTTTATTTTTGGTTTAGCAGGGGATAAATTATATGTAGCCTACAGGTAAATAAACTTTGGTGGCCTGTAAACTATAATTTGTTCCGCTACTGTTAGGCGACCTGCACCTAAAAAACTGAGGGGGCACAGAGGAATAGCTAATGATAAGAGTTGAGGGAATATACAGTCATCTTACAATATTTTTGGACGTATAATAACATTTGGAAATAAAATAAAACGGACTTATTTATATGTAGATAAGATTCTGAGAAAGCGTAATCTGAAATCTGGCCAAATCGAGAAGACAATTAAAATCGTTTGCAGTAATTATCTATTTGCTAGCTACATCAATGTGAATGTGGTTACAATGGTTTAAAACATTATTTCCAGCATCAAGTTAGCAAAGCTGTATCCCGACTGTGAAGTTGAATGTGATCTCTAAATCTGACGTAGCCTAACATGCGGTGCCATATATTTTTACTGCAACCTTGGAGTGTGATTCCAAACACTAAACCAGAACAACAAACGTGACAGCTTTTATGTAATTTATTTGATGCTCAAGTGTAGGATCAAGCGTCTTACAAATTGATGGGTTTTTGGATTGTTTCCAAGAGCACACAAATCTTCACAGATCTAGCGTCTTAATTTTCCTCCCAAATTAGGGCACCAGATTAATGCATTTAACTGTTAAAATGGGGGTTTACCACCTCATAGTAGAGCCAACAATTTTTATTATTTATTTTTTGCCGGATGCCTTCAACTGTATGAACATAATTATAATTATAGTCTAAACGTGACATAATGGATAGGCTACATACAGAAAAATTAATTTCCTAGTAAAAAACACACGGAATAATATGGAAAACAAACAACGTCAGTATGCGTACGCGCATAACTGTAATGTGTTTTAGCCTCTTTTTTTCACGAATAAACGTGGCTTTTGCTCCTACTAAATATTGAGTGTTGTTATATGGAATAAAGCGCTTTATAATAAATGAAAATAAATGAAGATTGGAAAGATTGGATTGTGTGTGCCTGACTGCGTCAAATGTATAGAAATCGCTCACACATTATAGTTTAAGACCACCCGTCAACAAACAGCGTTCCCCTTCCTTGTTAACATTTAGCAGACAATAGAGCATATCTCAATTGCCGCTTTAGCATCATACACACTACAGCAATGCCACCTGTCACTGCCTAAGCAATGCAGCTCCTATAACTTTTTTATTTTTTATTTTTTTTTAAAATTTGTTTCTGATTTTTTCCCTTTTTCTCCCAATTTAGTAGCCAATTGAACCCCTATTCTAATTCAATTCCCCCCCGTGTAGCAACCGCTAGAGAACCACCGCTGCACAACCCCGTCAATCGGCACTTTTTTCAGGGAGGATGCTACGTCCTCTACAGGGCGCAGCTCCTGACCGTGACACGCCCTGGGTCCCCCTGTGCGCCGCGGTTCTCTCCGAGCCCCTCCCCCCACCCGGAAGCGACCGCCAATTGTCACCTCCACAGGGCACCGGCCACGCTCGGCTATGGCAGGACCGGGGCGCGAACCCCGATCCTCGGAGTACAACTGCGCTGACTGAAAGTCAGCGGTCTTTACCGCTGTACCACCGCGGCGGCCCTATAACTTTTATTTTATCAGATGCAATCGGATTCAAACTTAGGAAGAATCGTCCAATGCAGAATTTTGAGGAGGAGAAAAAGTTGGGTGAAGGTTGTTCAAATA
Source organism: Ilyophis sp. 1 JC-2022 (assembly GCA_022702515.1). Classification (NCBI taxonomy): domain Eukaryota; kingdom Metazoa; phylum Chordata; class Actinopteri; order Anguilliformes; family Synaphobranchidae; genus Ilyophis; species Ilyophis sp. 1 JC-2022. The sequence continues at coordinate 40,992,515 of CM040406.1, forward strand.
GTATTTTTAGTTGCAATACCAGTTATGAGTATCGGTCAGCAATATAACCGTATAAATTGATATAAAACAAAAAAACAGTGGACCTGTTTAGTTGAAATAGCAAGAGAAAGGGAATATTAATGGATAAGCATAGAGTCAAACTGCTGACCTTTATCTTTGTATTAGAGAGAAATGAACCATACTTACCAATAAAATATCAAATTTAAAGCATGTGGTTGGAAAATCCAATTCGCATTATACAGTATGCAGGCATATCCCATCTAGCTCCTGTCTCAATAAACGCAATGCACAAGAGGGGATGCTCAGGTTACCTTACCGACATTTTACAACAGCGATGAAAATAGGCGGCGGGCACTCACACTGAAATTGTTTTGCAAACGTCCTTGGTCCCTGACTAGAAAGATTGAAAATCCCGGAAAGAGAAAGCTTGCCACATGCATATATTTAAAGTTTCTCCATATCACTTCCCAGTGTCTAACTTTTCCCCACTGGCCACCCATGGGGAACTATCGCATTATTTCATAATGATACATCTGTTTCACCGAACCCTTCAATACTGTCTCAGGGCCGCAGCGGGCTCAAAATTTACTTTCGCAGATTAAATCCTCTTTGATAATTCGACGCGCTTAATTAAAATCACAGAGCAGCTTACTGGCAGCCATTTATTTCACATTCCTTTTTCGAACGGCGAAGAAGGGAGTTAAACCGCGCGAGAGTGAAAATGGCAATTTAATAACACCGATAAGAGGGTAATAGCCATCTCTAGCAAGGGTCAGCAACACCCTTGGACCAAAAATATGTGATTTTGCACACTGAGTGATGGTTTGAGTGTCTGTGTCATCTGTATTTATGATGATAATGATTACTCCCTATACCTTATTACACTGGGGTCCAGGACTAGACCTTGAAAGAGAAGCACAGTGCCACGAGTGACTCGTTCCGTACATCTCCACCCGTGTACAGCGCCGCGCCTGCGCCTGCAGGCTACCGGGGAGACTCAGCTCGATGCCCCCGAGCGCAAAGCAGATATTAGCACAGCGACACGGACACAAATCACATCGGTCATCCGGATGTTTATTACGGGAGAAATAGGCACGGAGGACAGCTGATGAAGAGCAAGCACCCGCACGTCTTATTTCCATTCGATGAAATATTGAGAAATTTGACGCACGGCAGCAGTAGGCGTTTTACAGCTGTTTCTGCTGAGGCGGTGCACTTGGTATTCTCTTGTGAACACTTTGGGCGGTGCGTGATGTTCTTGCCAGAGAGCCACAAAACTACAGAAACCAGGTGACATTTGTGAGCCAATTTAGCTTTAATGTTCGACGCCTTACATAAATTACGAATGCAAAAGACTTCCAAGTATGCGGTATAAATCATGGAGGTTACAAGGTTAACGTGTCACTGTTGCACAGGATGTGAGATGGGAATGCAAAAAAGCAAACAAAATTCCTATGTACTCTAATGTAATGCAGATTCAGTATATTGTAATAGACCTTTCTGATATATTTCATTTGATATTTCTGAATGTGCAAGTTCATACAATGGCTCATTAGCTTTGATAATTATACATATTTCTATTTAAAGATTATTAATGTGTTTCATGTAATTGTCATAGTCATTGAGTGGCATTTATTGTACTGTATGTATTCCATCATATATATATATATATATAATTGTATCCCTATTCCAATATTAAGTAAGTGAATGATTGGTTTGAAAATAACACTTAATTATAACAGAATGCACAGATTGGTCATAGATTGGTTTGTATTTTGGGAGCTGGTGCCAGTTTATGTGTGGTTTTGTGTGCATGTGTATGTGTGTGTGTTTCTGTGGCAAAGGTTACATATATCTAATCTAATTATCCAGTACATCGAGTGTAGATGAAAGTCCCTCCACAAATAGCGTACCCTATTAAACTGTGCATCCACAGAGCAACCATATACCCCTGTGGTGCATCATTGCCTGCATCATCATTCTCTCTCTCTCATCATGGTTCATTATTTACTTTCACAGTCACACCACGACTTACATAATGCATACAATACGCTATAAGCATACATAAGCACACAAAAATGTGTAGACAGAGGTGACAAGGGGGGCACAGGGCAGTATACATGGTAAAGGAACTGAACTTCGATTCCAGGTAGGGAACTGCCAGTTGTACCCTTTTGCAGTACACTTACTTAGCCTTATTGCTTCATATATATAGCTCAGTATATGAATGAATGGATAAATGTAATGATGTAATAAGAAGAGTGTAAAGTCTGGATGGATAAGAGTCTTGCTAAATGCCTGTAATGTAATGTACAAATGTTCTTTAGAAAACCATTAGTTTTCTAAAATGCTCTTTAGAACAGGGTACTTTACTTTATACATTAATATACCTGAACGTTTAGTGTGTATGTAAATGCAACAGATAACAACCTGTCTAAACTATTGTAATATAATAAAAGCAAAACATTTCCAGTCACCAAGTAGAGTTAAGACCGCAATACTTCTCATGAACAAAGTTGTGTGCTTTGTTTGAACATTTTAGTCTAGAATTCTTCAATTGTGTGACATTTCTTATTCCCTTTTCAAGTCACCATCAACAGATGGTGAGCATCTTCTTTTCAGAATGCCAGAGTGTACAATGGATAAGGTCAATAAGTAAGTCTGTTTTATAAAATAAGGAGGAAATATACATGGCTTTTTCGGCTAGAAGCTTAGCTTTAAATATTTCACTGTAAAGAATAGATTTTCAATCAAAATTATATTATACATACAAGGATACATAGAAATGTCTCAGATCTGCTGAAAATCTGTCAGTATTACAGCATATTAGTGTCTCTCTTTGGGTGTCTTGATTCTTTTTACAGAGGCCTGTGAGGAAAAATCCTTTTGTCAATCTGATTTAAATGTATTCCCATGATCACGTAATGAAAAATAAAAAGGACACAGAGTATATGGGCATGTCAATATGAAAGCTTGTGTCAGTATAAGCAAAGCTGAAAGCACAAACCGAATTTGCAAGACGAGACTCAGTTGTCTAATTTGTTTAAGATCAAAATCGAAGGCAGCTCGCTGTGAAATAAGACAGGAGGCATAGTGCGAGAGGAAAAGACGTATTAGAATATCCGTTTGGAGGAAATAGCTGCTACCAGCGGAGGACGTGACTCCGGCTATGCCGTCTCCCCCTTGTCCCTACTGCCTTTCAAAAAGATTGTCCCTACTGCCTTTTTATTAAGATGTCGCTCTAATACGCATTCACACATCAGACCAGGTTTGGCACTGCGCATCACCGTCCCCCAATGAGCAATGTGGGGAAACGAGTAACAAATAAAGTGAAACATGGATGAAAACAGAATGTGCCTCTATCTCCTGCAGTAATGTGAGATCCCCCAGAACACAAGTTATTAATGAGTAACGTTTTAAACTACAATAAGATTGAGTAATGCATGTAAGAGAGAAAGAGAGAGGGGCAGAGAGAGAGAGGCAGAGAGAGAGGCAGAGAGAGAAAGAGACAGAGGCAGAGAGAGAGAGAAAGAGACAGAGGCAGAGAGAGAGAGAGAGAGAGAGACAGAGAGAGAGAGAGAGAGAGAAAGAGACAGAGGCAGAGAGAGAGAGAAAGAGACAGGGGCAGAGAGAGAGAGAAAGAGAGAGAGGCAGAGAGAGAGAGAGAAAGAGACAGAGGCAGAGAGAGAGAGAGAGAGAAAGAGACAGAGAAAGAGACAGAGGCAGAGAGAGAGAAAGAGACAGAGGCAGAGAGAGAGAGAAAGAGACAGAGGCAGAGAGAGAGAGAGAGAGAAAGAGACAGAGAGAGAGAGAGAGAGAAAAAGACAGAGGCAGAGAGAGAGAGAAAGAGACAGAGGCAGAGAGAGAGAGAGAGAAAGAGACAGAGGCAGAGAGGAGAGAGAGGCAGAGAGAGAGAGAGAGAGAGAAAAAGCATAGCTCATTTAAAATCACCCCATTATTAATGTATGCAATGTGTCATTCCGTTACAGTGAAATTCTCAAAACCGGGAAGGCTACAGCAGAAAAAACAGGGAGGGCAAAGCTGCCGGTTACATAAATGTGCTACATAGCAAGTGTCACTTTGCATCTTATACATTCATTTCGGTAAAAAAAAATGAGCGGTAGGCTGATGACAATGAGGCCAATCCCGTGACTCCTTTGTTTGGCTTCCAGACTCTTACCACTTCAGATTCCCAAAGTCGTCCTCATTGATCTGACAGTGCTGCCACAAACCATAAAAATACCATTGGCAACGCGGCTACCGCCACATTTATACTATGCAAATGAACTATTTCAATAACCCAAGGCCTGAAACCAATGGGAAACGTGCACATATTCTGCTTCAAAACCTAAAACGTATGCCCATGGCTGGCACAAGGAGGCTACCGAGAAAAAACAACAAAGAGCAGAAACCACAGCCCCAGATACCGACGCGGGACTCAGACAGAGCGCACATAATGATGTATTCTCCGGGAGGCGCAGCCAAGCTCTGTGTGAAATTACTGGGATGTTTAGCTCAGTGATATCCACACAGTCACTGTGGCATCATACAGGAGAAAAGCTTTGGCCCGGATCCACTGAAGGCTATTTTTTTTTTTTTTGGCGTTTCAAACCCACTACTGCCTCTCATTACACCTGCAGGAAAAACAGACAGCCTGCCTCACAGCAAACAGGAGCGCGTGATGAATAATTCAGGAGCAGGGGAAGAGGCGCGCAGGTGGAACAGGCTGAAGAGGAGGCTGCCTTCTCAACTGCACACAGCCTCCCGTATCACTTAAGATTTTTTTTTTCTTTTTTTTTAACGGAGAACAGCGTATCGGTTCTTTTCAGGGAGGAATCACGTGTGAAGGTGTCTGTTTCTGAGAGTAAAATAAAAAAATGATGAGAAAATAACGCTCTGCCCGTCGCGAAGACGCACCAAGCCGAGCCGCGGAAGCCGCCGCGTAGCTGAGATCCCTCTTGGAGCTTTAAACATGAAGAGGCGCGGCGCTATTTAACTGAAGAGAGCGCACACCTTTTTCCACTTGTGGGAACGTCAGACAGCTGCCGCGATTGCAATACGAAAGGGACAGGAAAATTTACATTAGGAGCTTCTGAGAGTGCAGGTGAGACACCTGGGATGCCAGTCAAAGTATTACAGAAAAACTGATGCTACACTCGCTTACAGACGTAAAAATACATAGGACTGACCAAGGTCACTGGGAGAAACAGCCTTTTAAAGCTGTTTACACGGCATGCATACATGCTATCCTGACCTTGGACTGAAAATAAGATTCACACATGGTCAAAACCAAAGTAACACTTTTTTATTTGTCATACAAACTACACCTGGTTCACACTTCCAGGTAATCGGTAACATCCATCCCTGACAACAGAGCCAAAATAGCTGCCTTCAGACAAAACCAAAAAGGCCTTGGGAGTACTGCATGTGCCTATGCCCGTGTCTACGCTCTACACAAAAGGTATCGTACTCCTTGATGAAAAAAGAAAGAGAGAGAAAAATGTAGAGCACGTTCCCCAACAATTTTCCTTTCTTCACTTTTTCAACAAGTCTGCTGAAAGGCGGTTCTGCTTTTCTTCTCTGGGACGCCGGCCAAGCCGAGAAACACACGCTCGGTTGACCTTTAATGTTCAGCGCATTAAAATAACAACAGCAGGTGCACCGCAAATCACATTCAGTTTACCCAACTTCCTATCTCTGCCTCTCTCTGTCTATAATGCCCAATGCCCTCTGGGTATATGGTTTACCCCGTTTCTAATCTTGGGCTGTCCACGGTTGTTAATAAACAGAACCTTAACTGAATGTGAAAATTAAAGTAATTCCAACCAGATTTCTCCACATGCTCACCCATACAGTAATTTCTACATGGGGCCTGACTTACTAAGACCTTAAGCATATGCAAAATCTTTTTAGCACATGCTAAACTAATAACACAACCAATGATTGGTGCAAAACAAATGCCAAGACCAATCATTGGCCACGTTATTGGTTTTGTGTGTGCTAAAAGGTTTTGCACATGCTAAAGGTCTTTGTAAATCAAGTGTCATAGTGCCATAGAGTCTTAGGCTTGGGGTAGGACACATTTTCTCCTGTGGGAATGTGACACAGGACGTTACACACATTCCGACTCTCAAAACCATCCCCCGCTCTTATCTCCAGATGAGCCAGCCAATAACACACAAGGTGGCAGGCTCCAACAATGAGCCGCTAATTCAACTTTTTACCTCACGTCCATCAGTAATGTTAAGTTTTGTTCTTTAAGAGTCCATTTCAGCTTTCAAATCAAATTTAATTTATCTGCAGCGGGCATAAAAGGCCCCATCTGTCAGAGCACACCTTTGGAAATTCTGCTTTTACAACCAAAAGGAAGAAGTCTATTATCCAGGGGAGTGGGGAAAAGAAGCCAAGGGAAGTTTGAGTTTTAAAGTGCTCACCTTACATCGAAGCAGGAACAAAGTGCTATTTCTATATGTTGTGTTGTTAAAAAACTTTTTTGAGGAAAAACACTTAAATTTCCAATTTGGTCAAAGCAGAAAGGAAAGCAGAGAAGGGTGAGCTCTTGCAGGGTGAAGATAAACCTTTTGTGTATATCAGGATGAATAACCTCTCTTAATTATTTCTCAGACAGCAATTACCGTTCCTGGCCAGGACACAGGTGTTCATTCATGCTGGAATGAGCACTGAAGCATCTCCCATCCACCTTTTGAGAAGAACACAGACCCACTAAAACAGTCATCTCTCACAGTGTGTGTGTGTGTGTGTGTGTGTGTGTTTAGACTGCCATTTACAATGCTTTTTACACCATGTCATGGTTTGCACAATATTAGCAAACTTGACAGCCATCTAATAACAGCACATAACTTATAAGGTTAACGGAAGTGAGAGTTTAACTTTTTTCTTATTTTTAAATGACTCATTCCACATAAATGGTAAATGGTAAATGGACTGCACTTATATAGCGCCTTTATCCAAAGCGCTTTACAATGGCCTCTCCTCAACCATTCAGCACACAATGGCAAGGCGGCCAGCTTGGCTGCAGGGAGCATTGGGGGCAGCAATTTGGGGTTCAGTGTCTTGCCCTTGCCCAAGGACGGACGATGGGACAGGAGGAGGAGCCGGGGATCGAACCGCCGACCCTGCGATCAGCGGACGACCCGCTCTACCTCCAGAGCCACAGCCGCCCCATAAACTTGAAGGGGAACTAGCGCTTTCATCTTGACTCCCCCAAAGCCCCCTCCAAATCAGCTCAACTTAAGAAAAATATTGTAGTAACAATCACAAAAATATACAAGGCAAATTATACAGAATATACAAAGCACCCTAACTGCTAGCATATATTTATGCACAGTACAGTGGTGCCTGCTTAATATAAACACCGCATACAAAAAATGTTCCCAATTATAATAAAACGTCATACTATATTTGACCATTTATGAAGATATACAGTGAATAAGTACGGCTTACAGGCAAACCAAAAAAGTTTCAATGCTTGAACAAAGACTGAATGGGATGAATAAATGTACAGTATATGAATAAAAGAATCCCCAATGGGCAATCGTACAGCCTGTACACTAGAGGAACAAACACAGGGCTATTTAAAAAAACCTTCTTCTTTAAAAGAAAATACAATCTTAAAGCACACACACACGTTGGCACACACACACACACACACACATACACTCACATGCATGTATACGCACGCATGCACACACACGCACACACACACACACACACAAACACAACCTTGGTGATTTATACCCAAGTATAAGCTACCTCAATATCTCCTAGCTTGGATGTAGATGCAATTGTTAAGTACCATTGGAAGCATCTCCAACCAGCCTTCCACTGCCCTGACATACAGCAAAAGGGTGGACTTATGCAGTTCAGTCCTGTGAAGTTAAGGTGAGCCCGTTTATAATTAGTCACACCAGCTGGCCTTTTACTAGCGTAGCGCAGTGGAGCTCTGCTAATTATGGCGGACTCATTATCCAGCCCTGGCACTAAAGTGAATGACCATTAAACCATGCACACTAAATCACTCTGCTCCCAATGTTTCCTGGGAATGAAGAGCAACCGGGGCAACGTGGTGAGGCATACATCACTTCTGCCAAACTCGCAAAACCCCCTATCCCATCACTCCATGCACAGGAGCTCTCCGCACACTGCATGCTTAACATTTCTTGTTGAATACGTTCAGAAGTAACACCGCCTTACTGCTGACTGCGGGTGTCAGTTCAGAAATCTGCCGTCTGCCGTGACATTCTTATTGGGGGGAAATGTTCAGACTCCAGCAAAAAGCCTGAAACCATTTCAACAGAGACTATAATCTCCAAACAATCGGGAACACTGTTACGAAAAACAAAACTTTAACTCAAGACTGCAGAAAAGCCGGAGACTTGAATTCTTAATTGGCTCGCAAAGACCTCAAGCAAACTAATCCCGCACTGCCCAGAATAGTCCCATATAATTAGGAGCAGTGAAGAGATGCTACATTAAGCACAGAAGTGAAACTATTTGCATTGGGAGTCTACATTCTATTTAGAGGGCATTAAAAGGGAATCTGTAAGATACACTGAAGCATACAGAAAAACAACAAGTAGAAACTTTCAAAAACAGTGGGGGAAAAGTGATCGTTTTTAATGTGCTTTACTTACAACAAGGGAGAAAAGTATATACATTGAGAAAAATAATCCACTAAAGCAACGAGATCAATAACGTACTTCAATCTCATGAACTCATAAAGCAAATATCCAGGAAAACAGTCCTTTTAGAGATTGTCTTTCGATTTTTCATATACGTTTTTATATTATGCTTGTGTCTATAGACACGATGACTGAAAAATCCCTTAGTGGGCACTTTTAGTCAGCACACCTAATACATCTAGAATAAATTACGGCGTGCACATTGGACTAAACAAAGAGATAATTCTTTTGCAAATACGGCACCTCTGTATGTGAAGTTGACTTGAATCCGTAAAAAAAAAAAAAGAAAAGCACAGGATGATGTCATGCACCTATAACCCAATTAACTCAGCGAGACATAAAACAGAAGCTGTCAGTAATGAAAAAACGGAGAAACCGCTAGGTAAATTTATAAAAAGAAGTTGTTTAGAACACAGTCATATACTGTGCAATGAATTTAACAATAAGCACACTAGCGCGGTGTTGGGAACTACATCAATAAAGTTAATTGGCTTTAAAGTGACTAAGGGCAGCCCGGGTGTTCATTATGGATTGGTATTGTGGTGCTTCATCAGACGGGACCTACGGGGAAGGAGGAAATTATCAATACATAAGTAACAGAAAAGCTTGCTGTCAGCGCTGACGATTCTTTTGTGCTCTCAGCTCAGATGGAGATGCGATACGAGACAGGACACAAAATAAAAGGAGGGAATCTGCTCTGCTCTGTCATGAAGACCATAAATGACAAGGAGCAGTCGTCCATAGATTTCAATACCCTTCCTGGTCGCACATTTTGAGCAGCTTACGCAGTCTCTTGAAAGAAAAGCTAATATTTTGTCGAGACGCATTGTAGCTCCGAAGCCGTTTGACACGTTGCGGAATAAATGCAAGCATTTTAAAAGAATGTAAGGGTCTCTGCTTCATGTTTGGTTAATGTGATTTATTGCTATGCCCCTCCCCTCTCCACTACTCCCCAGCACCGACCTCCTCGACTTCTCTCAAAATGCATGCGGAATTATTTAACAAGAGAAAAACACAAGAATGCCCAACTCTCCAGCACTTCTGGCCCCATGCTGAAGGAGCACATGCAATAATAACGCCTCCCAGCCCAATCTATCTTAATTCTATCAGCGTCCTACTTTAGCGGCTGAGTTTCTGAGCAGTGGAGAAAAGGCTAACCCGTGACTCCAGCGGTGGGATGCTGGAAGTGGAGCCGGTATCAGACGAGAGGGGGAAAACACGCCACGCCACGGACTCCCTCAGTCTCTCTGTGACAGCTCAGATTGATAGTCTCATTTCCCTGTAATTAATATCTTCCAAACGTAGTGCTCATCTGTCCAGGAACGCTTTCACTGGCGCCATAATGCAAAGCGGCAAAGAGCCCTGCCAAGTAAGCCAGGGTAAAGATCTCAGTGACACAATCAACCCTGTGACTTCATAAGGCAGACAAAGGTTTTTTTTCACAGTTTTAAAATGGCAGCAGTCAGTGGAATGCCAAGAAGAATAAAATTAGAAAATGAAATGTAGCAAATGTGTAAAAAGGCAGCATTAGCCTTCTTGGACGCATTACATTCTGAATTAGCTGCGGCACACCGCTGGAGAGAAGGGAGGCTAGGGATGAGCCTACATCTAACTGCATTACCACCTGAAGATTTACCAACCCCAAGGATACGCGTATGCTGCTTACTGAAAGCACACCATAGGGTGACAAGGGCTGAGACAGAGGATAGTATGAATTATTGGGTAGCGACCATTAAGCTCTGGGCTCACTTTAATTTCGAATAAAATTCTAATTGTTGGCTCGGGGACAACTGAGGTCATCCTTCAGCAGGATAGATGCGCAGGGACTGACACCTAATTCTAAAAGGGCCAAATGACATATGGCCTGATCAAAAGAAGACTGGAAAGTCACAAGTTGAGTCAGAAAATGGACTGAGCAGATAAGCCACAATGAAGGCTTCGACCACCTTTTCAGGAACCGTTCCCCCGTGGAACCTTAAAGCACCCCCCTTTGATCATATTCAGAGATACACGTGTAGCTAAGATACTATCCCAAAAGGAGGGAGTGTCACAGTGGCTGTCAGACGTAGATATGAATGACACAGGACTTCTTTGTGGCTATTCACGGCGTAATTTACGGCAAAGGCTCCGGCCCGGCAGGATACACAGAGCCTCGCGACGCGCGTCCGTTACCAGTTCGTAAGCGATGTGGGCTTCGCTCGTTTGTTGTTTTTTGGCTTCCTCACGTGCCGTGCACTGAGCGCGCAGAAGTAGCACAGGGAGCCGTGCCTTTGGAGGACATTCAAGCAAACCACTGCAATGCTTCGCCTTTAGCTCTGAGCAATGGCAATAACACGCAATGCATAAAAAAAAATCATAATAGCGCTATTGTTGTATTATTGTAAGGTATATTTAATGTCTAAATGCAAACTCTAAATGCGATTTGCTTCATTTATATATCATGTCAGAGCTACCATTTTATATGTACGGGAGGACAATAAGAAGCGGCTCTCTAAATCACAGGGTTAATTATAGTGCAGTTAGATAGCATATCAGGAGAATATCGTGCACGCACGGCAGAAGATAAACTCCATACTGACCCCTTGTGGGTCACATGATTAGTAATAGCGCGTCTGCCATTAGACAGAGGGAGGGGGGGGGACTGTACAGCTGAAAGAACTGGAGCAGCCAGGGTGGAGCCGTGTACACTGGGAGCATCAAACCCAATTCCTGCTGGGCTATGTGCCTGTCGGCTCCTGATCAAGCAAATCCCCCCCCAGGCTCAATTAGTCCAATTAGTTAATTAGTCATCCATATTCATTCCACAAAATACAAAGCAGTAAAAATATTTCTCGCATATTGGACACTTTCACAATGTTTAGTCCTTTTTAAATGGAATGATTCCGCTACTTTGAAACAGAATTTGTAAAAGAATAATAAAAGAATACCCATAATTTATTTTATTGCTGTAAACAGCATCAATGTCATTGTTATGATCTTCTGTGGTTTTATTTTGCTTAATAAACCTCAATATACTGTTGTCATTATTTCCTAGTTATAGCCTAGCACGTTTAAGCTATTTAGCTACTCGTTTAATGGGAAATAAAAACTTGGCCATAATAATTATACATTTACGTTTAAAAATTTTGACAGTAGAACATTCAAACAAATTTGAACAATTTTCTCTATTATTAGATACTTGTTCAAACTAAATTTTTGGAAAAATGATGCACTGCTCACTGAAAAGTCTGATTGGTGAATGATTAAACAGAGGCACCAAAATGCATCCTCTTCAGGTAACTGCAGTCCTGTATGAACAGTACTGAATTATTACAGGAATTCATTATTTAATTACATCATTACTGAATAAAATGTGGAACGCAGTTATGTTCCAGTGCCTATGTCTACTGTTCTATTAACTACAAACTGCCATGGACGCATCACCTGTTGATCAATAAGTAAACATACAATTATATCATTGTCACTGAAGAAGTAAGAACCCCTTACTGACTTTTCAAAATGGAAATAGAATAAATGACATGCAGCTTCATGCAATCCCAATATCTTCATTCCCATTTTCACAAATTAATTTGCCTGGATTTCCCATAACATGAAGAAACCGCCATCCTGTTGAATTATAAATCGGAATAATAACGGAAGGTACATGAACACTGATACAAAACCGGATGCCATCATGATACATGCCTATGATATACCTATGATGCACACCGAAAGACATAATTAAAAAGCTTATGAAAAGAAGGTAAGCGTATTGATTATGGTCATATCTAAAAGTCTCCTGGAAGGACGCATCGATACATGACTCCAGATCAACACTGCAGCCTGTAAGCAAGCCTTTTCAGTGCCTCAAGGTCACTTTGCTATAACAAACAAATGGATTTTCAGCACCGCTATATTTCGTTGATGGGCCCAATTCAATAAAACTTGTTTCGAGAAAACGTGCGTTTTAATGTCCCGATGAGGGGGAACTTATGAGGTCACCATATATATATACAGTATGTATGTATATTGGTAACAGCAATATATGTGTGTGTAAATACATGTATTTACACACACACAAATATATGGTAATATGAAGGTAACCGATGAGTCTTTTAAGCTTAAAGATTTAATAAGATTTTATTTTCAATGTCCTTTTTTTGTTTCAATATCAGTATTGAGTAACAAGAGTCATTTTGCTCTGAAGGATAGATTTCTGTATTACACCAAATACAGTAATGCGTTTTTCTTTCATGTCCCGATAAATTTACTGTGCCACGTAAGCTAAACTAATCTAGAAGATGAACTCAACTGGAGATGGGCTCCAAACAGACTTCAAATGAAGTGCTCTGGACAAGAATAGCTTGGGTTCTTCTTGTTTCTGGGTTGCTGTTGCCCCAATACTCATTATCCTTTGATTTAGGCCTGAAGAGGCCATGAAAAAAAACATTTGTTTTCACTCTTCACTCCTTGGCTCAATCTCCGCCAAAGGCAGGAGATTCTAAACAGATGGAAGTCTCAATCATCGCTCTTCTACCAGGATTGGGAGAAACAGATCTATTTGCTACCATTACTGGAAATACAACTAACACTGCATAGTGGACCATCAATTTCCTGGTGTTAATGTAACAATGGCACATCTTGCTTCCCCCCCGCCCCCAAAAAAAATAAAAATGAGGCTATAGGCTTCATCTATGCATTTTAAAACAGTGAAAAAATATTGTTATACAGGCCCTTTTGAGAAAATGCAGAAACACACAAACACAAACACGCACACGCGCACACACACACACACACACACAAACACACACACTGCATTTAGTCATATATAACCTCTCTGACACGAGTGGGGCCGCTTGGTCGATTGAAAGAAATGAAAGACAATAAACCAGTGGGATCGATCTTGTCATATTTTTTCAAGAAAGACTTTTATCGTCTCCACGGCAGCACCACACTCTGCTTCTTACCCTGTGAAAACGAACCAGTAAAATGAGCTCAATTGAACCGCGAGAACGAGAGTGAGAGAAGTCCATCACACTAATCATGAATACGACACGCAGCGATATTTCAAATACATATTCAAATCCATTTCCCTTTGCCTGCCGTCTGTCGGCAGGCCTGTCAGAAAGGGTCATTTACTCTGTCCCACTTCCTTTTGTGCCAGGGCCATCTTAGGTGTGTGACACGTGGAGGATGAATTGGAACTCAAATGAGAGATCAATCTTCTGGCCCTGTGACACCATCATCTACCATAAACCAGAACACACTCACTTGGAGTCTCTCAAGCAGCGAGACCGGAGATGACCGGAGAGTCATGAGCACTGGAGCCTTTGTTTACAGAGGCACACGTTACAGAGAAGAGAAGCGCTCGCTTTCGCCGAGTTTTTCAAGCTAACTTTCAACCTCAGATTAACTCAAATCTGCCTTCCTAATAATCGTAATAATGCCTTGCATTTATATAGCACCTTTCTCACCAACTGGTCACTCAAAGCGCTTACAATGATGAGGGGGAAACTCAACTCTACCACCACCACCTATGTGTAGCACCCACCTGGGTGATGCAACAGCAGCCATTTTGCGCCAGAATGCTCACCACACATCAGCTGAGGTGAAGAGGGAGAGAATGATTTTAGCCAATTATACTGGGAGCTGATTAGGTGGCATTAGGGATCTTTAATGACCACAGTGAGTCAGGACCTCGGTTTAACGTCTCATCCGAAAGACGGCATCTCCTACAGCACAGCGTCCCCATCACTGCACTGGGGCATTGGAATTTATTTGACCAGAGGAAAGATTGCCCCCTACTGGTCCACCAACACCACTTCCAGCAGCAATTCCCAGGAGGTCTCCCATCCAAGTACAAACCAAGCCCACACCTGCTTAACTTCAGCGATTCAGCAGGAGCAGAGTGCATGGTGGCATGGCTGCTGGCCCTGCTTCCTGTTATATTTATCTTGTCTTTGTTTCTAGCATTGCTTCCTTTGCTCAGAATTGAGATTTTTTCCACCTTGCTTCCTTAAGAGAGCACCGAAAGGTGATTGAACATAAAATGCCTGGTCATAACGCTGAAGAACAGATATTTCCCAGCAACAAATCCCCACATCCACTACCCCCACCTGTATGGACCTGTATGTGCATTGTCTTGGTAATGGGATTTTGCATAGAGCTGCAACAAACCTACCAACCAGAAGGAACTCATGTTCTCATAAGGCAATCTGTTTCTAATTTACTTGCTGTCCCCAGCCCCAATTCATGATCTTCTGTGAGAAACAAAATGGCAGCCATTTTGAAATGAGCCCCTTTCTATTCCTGATTGTCGCCCCTCCTGGACCACAATGGCCACCCCACATATGCTGAGAGCGGATGTCCATTGGGCTCAGGGGGTACATGAATTGGATGTAGAGATAGACTCATGACAATACTTTTCTACATTCTAATTCAGTATTTCACATATATGTGTTTAGATATGTATTTACTTACATTACCCATCCCTCAAACAGTTCAGCAGCGCTGATTGATCATACCACAACGGCGTTGTCCAGGGGCCTAGAAGTCCAGGGGCCAATCAGACTTCAGCCGTGAATATAGAGATTGGTTCTCTGGGATTCTCCTGCCTGGATCTGACGCTTAGCCAAGGTAAAACCACATCTCTTATTCATTATCCATTTCACTAAGCTTTAATGTATTCCGTAAATGGGTTCACCCCTTGTCACCTCATGCATTATCCAGAATCAAGAACATGAGGAACTCAATTTTGCATGTAGAAATTGGTTTGGAGGAAAAATATGTTTGAAAAAAAAAGGAGGTATAAAAAGAAGATTCTTTTTTTTTTTGCATATCCATCTCTATCCTCTGTCGAGATGGATATAAAAACATCCCCATTGATAAAACCACAACACTTTTTTCCACCTGTAGATGAACGTACGTGTAACGGAATTATCTGTAACATTATCTCGCTCCGCCTTTCAGCGTTGTGATTAATTGTGCAGTTAACAGTACATTAGATACTAGATGGTCGACGATATATCTTTCCTTTTGTTAAAAGCCCTTAGCCTTCTTAATTGATGGTGCTGTACGAGCAAGGCTTCCCCATTCCTAATCATGTGAAGAATATGCAAACTTGATTAAATCTCTGAGCTCACTGCTCACTGCCTCTTCCCTCCTCAGCAGTTCTCAACCAAAGATAGAACCAGGATGTTCTTTAATTACTAAGATCCTGTTCTTGTCAGGCTATGTGGGGGGGGGGGGGACTTCCCTCCAAGTTATTATTTGTGTTTCTATTTACTTATCCATTTAACATGTAGAAATACAGAGCAGAACAACACACCCTGGTGCATCATCAGAAATAACAAGAAGTAATATTTCAGATTGACCTCTTAATAATAATTAACATTATGATGCTGCTGTGCAGTTAACTTAAAAGTTAAAATATTTAAATCTGCTGTACATTTCAGTTTATGATGGCATCCAGAAAGTCATATCATCTGCAGACTTCACAATAAAATGCCATATCTGTTACGTGTACCTCAGACCGAACGCGGGGTGTTCAAAAATCCTGGTTATGTCTCTGGTTATTTGGTAAACATGTTTTGCCCTTTAAGCGGGAACTGTTCTCACTACTTCATGACAATCATCCTGTTACTGTAGAAAACTGGAAATGCACAGGTCCTGGCTTATCAAATATTCAGCACAAATGAATTCCACTATTTGCTCTGTGCTCACAGAGCAGACTCCAATAAACCCCCTGACTAAAGAAATAAATAAAAAATATAGATGGTGAACTCGAGAAGATTTCAGTATTCTATTTGTGTTTGTTCTAACGGAAATGCCCAGGTGCTGTGCCATGCAGCAAGCGCTCTCAAACGCTGACAGACAAAATTATATCTTCCACACACAAATTACACACCACCCCCAGTGGCAAGTATACATACCACAGCGGTCTCCGGTGCTTGAATGTCTCTCCCATAATACACTAGTATTAATTTGACATGAGATAATTTAACAGTCAATGGAGCTGCTAATAACTCATTTATTAGCACTACGCTAATCAGTCCGGTTGCCTAGAGCAGTTTGCTAGAAGAAAGCTGCTTCCTGTCAGCTGTATGGCAGAGCAATCTGCACCACGCGCTGGCAGATAACGTAATGCGGAAGTATTTTATTCTGATGGCCTGACCAGAGACAATGCAATTTTTGGTCAACGGATAAGATCTTGGGAGCTTGATGATGTCACAGGGGGCACTGGAAGGCAATTCAAGGTCTGTGCTCATCAGCCGGGGAGATCGCCCCGCCGTGCTACAGCTACCCTCACCAACACAGAGCCCAAGGTCACCAGAGCGCGTCAAAGAAAGAGACGGACCCAATTAAAACACAGCACTGAGAGCCAGTAATCTTGGCGACTTCCAGTATGGTCGCCAGTGTCTGGATTAGAACTCCAAACTTGAACTCGGGCGCTCACCCCAACTAGACGGCTCACTCTTTCCATTTTCAAAGCGGTAATTTTCAGAGAATTGTGCAATTTGTACGGCTTTTCAAAGCAAGTCACACAATCCATGTCCTCCCCCCCTTTACACTGTACCATCATCCAGAAGCCAGACTGCAAGTGTGGAGTTTGATAAAAAAATTTAATTAAATAAAACATTTAAATAAAATAAATGGCAGGCCTAATGCTGTGGCTAATTGCAAAAGAGGACCTTTCATGATTTAAAATGTCACTGTTCTGGGCCTGTGTATTGATTAAATAGAGATTAATTTAATAGAATTGAGAGTGTAAATAATTATGAAATCTAACACACAGTTACAAATGGCAACACATACTGATTAATAGTGTGGGGGAGGAGTGTGTGTGTGTGGGGGGGGGGGGGCAGATTATCAGATGCCTCATGGCCTGTTTATGAACAACAAAACATGACCTTTAGGGGAGAAATTATCACTGGAAACTAATTAAATTCAAAAGGCTGAATAATTAGCCTTGTCAACAAGCCCAAAGCCTGGCCGGTTTTCTCAATGGTTCACCAAGTTAAAAAGTCCTTGAAATAAATTGGATATTGTGATTGTAATGAAACTGAATGGGAGAGATAAAACGGATGCTTTGAGCGTGGGACCATGCTGAGTGTGATGTGGTAATTTAAAATAATGTATCGTAATTTTTGGACTGGATGCGTATCCGGAAGGAGGGGAATTTTATTAACTGATAACAAATGTGGATACCTAATGCACATTCTGTTCATATAGTTATAAATGAAATACAGTAGGTCATTGTCAAGTACAAAACTCAGGAAAGTCAACAAAAGCTCTAACTATGCACACTCTGTTTAATAGACAGGATATCAATGCATGATCTCTGATGTGCAGGTATGTTTTTGATATCTGCAGTGGAGAAAAGAGTTAAAGAAAAAAATAGTAAAAGAAGACCTACCTCGTCTTGTTTTCAGCAGGCTGAGATAATAAACATAAGCTTCAGTGTAAACCTTCCATCTTCGGGATTACAGTGGGCACAAAAGAAGGATTTATGCCATTGTAAAAGCAAAGGAGAAATCTGCCAGCCAATCTTCATTCCAAAGACGCATTCAAGTGGTTGCTCATATTTGGGTTCGTTTTAAATTCAGATCACGCACCACAGAAGCCAAAGTGCGAAATACCATTTTATTGTATTAAAACACAAATTCATTTTTCATTAAGCGATTGGTTGGAATATTATTATGAATATGAACCTGTATTAGATGGATACGGCTGATTAATCTAGGTATATAAAGTAAAGTTTGCTTCAGAGATCTGGAAGGGATCTTAACACTCCATTTCTCATATTAAAAAAGAACACTAAAAGGTTTATTCTCTTCAGCAGATATTAAAAGCTGAAAAATGAAAGCGGCATGATAGACTAAATTATCAGAAGGTGCATTAATATATTATATGGCATAAATAGGACTCTTATTAATGTTAGTCTATTAATATTTATATTCATGACATTGTACTGTTTGAATTTCTCTAAAACCACCATGAAAAAATGCCATTGCTTTGGGAGAAGCAAAAAATCCCATCTATTTGCTAACTTGCCAACAGGATTGCATTACCGTTATATATTCCGTCTCTTTACAACACTATACTACCACCTAGTGTTTAAGCATTATACAAGGGATTTAAGTCACAGTATAAAAACAATTTCAGCAATAAAAAAAGAACCACAAGTTAATAGCCATGAGTTAATTGCATTCTTATTAGTCACTGACTGCAAAACACTGAACCGCAAAACCGAAAACACCCATAAAGGCGTAATTAGTCGCTTGCTGTTAATCTAAAACATCCATCATAATTAGCATATTATGGATAAAAAAAATTAAAGTGGCACAAGTCATATTTACAATGGAATACAATTTGAATTAATATGAGACATGGTAACAGTAATAGCTGATTGATTGAGTGATTCACTATCTTTATTTTACTCATTTTATACCCCTTTTTTTCTTTCACTCTCAGTTTGGAATTCCCAATCATACTTGTAGGCCTGTCTATATACCATTACTGTGATGCGGCCCGTGACGGTTAGGGTGGGCACAGGCAAGCAAGCATCTCCTTTAAGGCAAGGCCTGCTACCCGCTGCCTGCAGCAGTCCACAAGTTCAGCTGCGCAGGTGCCGTGAACAAGCTGCAGACACCCTTACAAAACTGGATAGTTTGCTGCAAACTTGCAGCCAATATGTAGCACATTTGCCACAAACTAAATTGTTTACCACAAAATGTTGCCAGAGGTTTGTCAGAGTTTGCCAGTAGTGGCGAACTAAAAACTTTGCCAGAAGTGAATGGCAGTTCCCACAAAGCTAATTTGCATGTGAAAATATGAGATTGCCGCAAACCTGCGGCAAAAATGCCAAAGGTTTGATGCTAATTTTCCAAAAGGTTTATATTTTTGTATGGGCACCCAATCAACCAGAGGGGACATTCTTGTCAGCCTTGGCAATTGAAATCATCCCTACCCACGTGATGTCCAGCCAATTATGCATCGCCCCATAGGGCTACTGGCCAAGGTTGGAACTGGTCCAGTCCAGATCAGCACCAGACTGCAGGTCATTCTGTAGTATTTTTATCATCACATAATAGAAATTCAATTTGCCTCAGAATGGGATAACTCATTAATAACCGGTAAGACAGGCGTGACTGAATCACAATGCCCTTTCGATGTCCCAATACTTCCTGCAATAAGGAGGAGATGTTGTTCAGGATTTCCATATCTCGGGATGTTTCTGCATTTAACCACAGGACAAACTGGAGGTCAGGCCATAAAACACATTTTGTCAGCGGCCTGCGACTCTGTGATTGACGAGATGAAATCCGTCCCGTACATCACCCGCCATCTTAATGGCTGAGAAGGTGGAGCACTCCGCCGGTCTTCTCGATTGGCGTAATTTGACATGTCCGACCGCCGGGAGACATATATTTATGGGGACTGACACACCTGACAGCTGCATTACTCTGGCTGCGTCATTTAATTAAGTTCCGCGGTATCTCCACAAACGAGGTTTTGATTCACTGTAACCGTGCGCAAAATACGACACGTCAAGTCTCTTTGTCGCGGGTATAAAAGAGAGAAGGCTGTCTGTCATTCTTAAATCTTGGGAAGGTCAACTCGTGGCAGTTTGGGGAGTCGCGAAATGACTGGCAACAGCTCGAGATGGCCCTACTCTCCAGAAGGTGTCCTCTAACGCACAAATCCCCAGGGGATAATATTTACTTTCACTGGCACGGAATCATCCCAGAACTGCACGCAGGCAAACACAGACCGCAGCCTCGATCTGCTCTGGGTTATCGTGTAGACGGCTGCGACAACGACACTCGATGACATCATCATCCATGTATAGAACCACCATGAATAATGTATCCCCTCTGAATTCATCTTCCAGAAGATCTTTATGTGGACGGCTAACTCGGATTAGTTCAAACGCTTTGCTACCTGACCTATTTCATGCGACATTATGCACCCAAACTGTGCCAAGCCTCGCTCATTGTAATGCTACGTTGGAGAGGATTCATTTAGAAGTTAGCAGCATGCACAGGTTCAAGCGCCGCATGTCTCCATTATACTAACCTGATTGGTCTGTGGGAGCATGGGAGAACTGTGATTGTGTCCAACAGGTAAATATGATTTTCAAACGAGATGCTGGGGTGGTTCACAGCGATATAAATCAATTCTTATCAAAATCCCACAGATAAACATGAATAACAAGTAAAGTGATGCCTGCACTCATCCAACTGTGTAATTCTACACTGCCTGGCCAAAAAAAAAGTTGCCGTTGCACCCGTCATGCATAGTGCCCACTGCACAAGCCTCTGGAGGCAGTGTTATGATCTGGGGTTGCTTCAATGGGTCAGGTCTGCTCAGCAATGTTATGCAGCAATAAAATTAAGTCAGCTGAGTACCTGAATGTACTGAATGACCAGGTTATCCCATCAAAGGGCATATTGCAGGGCGACAATGCCAAGATTTATAGGGCTCAAATTGTGAAAGAGTGGCTCAGGGAGAATGAGGAATCATTTTCACACATGAATTGGCCACCAGAGTCCTGACCTTAACCCCACTGAAAGTCTTTGGGATGTGCTGGAGAAGACTTTATGGAGTGGTTTGACTCTCCCGTCGTCAATACAAGATCTCGGCCAAAAATGAATGCAACTCTGGATGGAAATAAATGTTGTGATGTTGCATAAGGTTGTCGAAACAATGCCACGACGAATGTGCGCCGTAATCAAAGTTAAAGGCGGTCTAACAAAATATTAGAGTGTGCAACTTTTTTTTGGGCCAGGCAGTGTAGTCATTTTGTCCATAAACAGGTTTTTAACGAAAAAATAAAACCAGACTTGCCACTGTGATGACGTATCTGGTTGAACAAACTAATGCTGAAGGGCGTCATTATTTTGAATGTTCCTGATTGCCATCCCTTTTTAACACATCATTTAACCTCTTCAGTATCACCCCCGGGCTTTTCAGTACTTAAATTAACGACTGAATACTGTGGAGGAAAACACAAAGGTCCACCTATAACCATGAGCAGATTATGCAGACGAAAATCCCCTTCAAAATGTTCCTTTCAAGAGTTGATGAAATAAACACTGAAGATGCACTCTAGTTAATATCAGACATCAACAGAAGTGAATTATCCTGACCGTGGACACCCTTTTACTCAGAAGCACACTCACGCATATTCATGACCAATCACTTAAAAGATACATTTGTGGCTTACTTATTTAAACTGTATAATTTCAAATGTATTAGCATATTACACAAATCTGAATTCCCCCGTTTTGATTTATGATATGTGTGCTCCAAAAAATGGCAAGTAATTTTCCTTTGTTGGACAGAAGGGTGGTCTGATGAACTCTGGGAAATTTGAGGACCATGTGACCTATCTGGTGAACTACCAACAAGCAGGGCTCTTGCAATCAAACCTCTCCCAGTCCTGAAACTGGCTATACAGAAACGAGCTCTCGGCCCACGTGGGTTTTACCCCCGACACGCAGCAACAGTGAAAATCAATACACAGGTAACGAGAAAATAAACAGCACTTACCTTCAGACGAGCCCGTCGAGGGTCTTCAAAGGATTGCGAATGTGTCATTGTATGCAGTAGTATGTAATGCATGTGTATACAGCTTAGTGTGGGTACAACTGTAAGTAAGTACAACTTCTCCACGATCTACTTTGTTCACTTGAATAATTAGTGATTTTCCCTCTCTCTCTCTCTCTCTCTCTCTAAAGCTGTGTTGGTAGCGCTAACAGAAGGAGGTTCTTTATTTTTAATATTTTCATCGCGCTGCGCTCTGACTGCCAGAACGAGATGAAGGGCAGCACTTTATCCGCACTGTCGCTCTGCTGTACGGCGCGCAGAGCCCTGGCTCTTTCGCGGCGAGAGGCTACTAGCGAAACTCGTACTCCAGGCAATGGACGTACAGGTGCCTGGCTGCCATTGCATGGGGAAAAGTACTCACGGTCGTTACACTGCGTTCCGGAGTAAGACGTCATGGAGCAGTCGCAGGTGTAGTTCTCCCACTGCTGGATGCAGACGCCCATGTTAGCGCAGGAGTCCTCTTGGCAGGTGGTACTAGGACCTATGGTGGCAAAGCAGAGGGATGTAGTAGCAGGAAAGGGGGCGAAGGGGGAGGGGCCAGCGAGCTCTGTTAGGTGCCATGCAGGAATGCACGTCAGTGGGGCATGCAGTCAGGTTAGTAGGTATCCAGACAATACTTCCAAAAGGTTAAAATACAAACTTAAAGACACAGCATTCCCTCCGAGTAGGTTTTAGTAATACTTAATGCACAGACAAAAAAAAAAAAAAAAAGGTACTTTGACAATTTCAACATGGCTTATAATGAGAGACCTCTGCAATTCATACAGGAGTTCAACATGTGAATATTTCCCCCTCCCTGGCGTTTAATGACGGACGCGGAAGATATTACAACACTACGGAAAGAAACTACATGGGCACGACATGATAGGAAGAAGAGAGAACATTTTATAACATTTTATGAACATAGTTCAATATGTACATTTGTTATAAATGTTAATGGTGGTGTTCACACCAGGTGTGTGTATTTAATGCTCACCGCCAATACACACACACCCCATGTTTTTTTTTTTTTTTTGGCACAATTCTCTAAGAGGGAATGCAGCAAATACAATACGAAACCACTTCAGTGGGAATATAAGATACATTCCTACAGGAATTCCAGATTACCATGTGGAAAAAAAAGATAATTGCAAGTAAACTGCCTTTAAGTGCAACTCTCTTATGCAAGTAAAAACAAAATTAGATGGCTAAAAGTGCATTTATTGTGTAATGCATAGTGCAATTAAGTCTTGGGTTTATGCAGTGCATAAAATGGTTCACTTCATGAATATTCCCATTTCTTTTCAGAGAACAAGAAATGGCCTTGATCGGTCTTCCTAAATTTAAAAGGAACATGAAATGGGATCGCACACTTCAGATAAAATATATATATATGTATATATACAGCAAGATTCATATTGAACAATTACTGTATATCTGGTCTCAACAAACCAGCTTAACAACAGTGACTCTGGATGTCATTTTACACTACGAAGAGTGCAGTTTAATACGTGATGTATCCTTGCAACAGGACAATATCCCTCATTGTGGCATTTTAATAATAGAACTATAACTGCACATTCAGGGTGAGTTTTATTTTGTTCAACAGTATGATAGATCCAATTATTGTAGAAGTGTTTTCCAATTCCAATCTCATTTAATTCAGGTGTGTTCTTCATAGCGACTGTGAAAACTCAAAGTGTGGCGGCTTTGGATACAATCAAGATGGTTCATCATTGCTGTAATGTTCACACAGTGATCATGCATGATATCAGTCTGGAGCCTGAAGACTCCGCATCATTTGGCATCATAGAACATTCCAGAAGACCATATCAATGCTGAACATTTACAGCCAAAATAAGTGAACCAGCTTGACTTGGCTTCAGGTAATGATTTCAATGGTTAGCTGTTTACATGTTTTTATATATAATGAAGTAATATAGAAAAAAGACCAGCGATACAAAGAAAGTTAACATAAGTACCTTTACACTTTATTCACTGTGGTTAAGTGGTATAAATATAGCACTTTATGGAAACCATGTGAATGTACAATTTTAAGGAACAGAAGGTCTACAAACTAGTAGACACAGTCTAGTAACTCACTGCAAACCTACTAGTCTATTTTGTTTAGTAGCCCCCCTAAGGGTTAAGCAAAGGTCAAATCAATACACCTCAACTGTCTATAATGGAAGTTACCATCAAAGGTATTTTCTTTGTAAATGGCTTATAGCTTATGCTCTGCTGCTGATAAATGAATCTTGCCTCAACAAGCAAATTTAAGGATTTATAAAAAGTGTAATCCCATTATTGATCATTGTCATACGAAAGATTAGTTATTCAAAGCATTAGATTCTGTTCTGGGTTTGGGAAACTACCAAAGGAAGGACGAAAATCCTTGCCAGCGTTTAAAGCTCGCCGTCAAATCGTGAGCTTGCATGTTGGCTGGATGCTGAATAGATTAACTGTCAGACATTTAAAATTGAATTACATGGCTCTCCTTTTAATTAGTGTGCTAGCCGTAGTCTGTGTCAGAGTCCTCTCTTTCCCCTCTTAGAGCAGGGCAGGAACAAACTGCGGTGAGATAGTTAGCTAATGGAGTTTTCAACTCCAGCCAGGAGAGCCAAAAAAAGTCCTTTAGTTCAACCTCATTAGCATAAAACAAGAACAAGACGAGTTACAGATAAACAAGATTTAGAGACATAATTACCCCGAGCGGCTAATGTTTAATTTATGCCAACTTTCAAGCATAATCATTATTTTTCAAATCTTGCTGCTAACCTGAACCTTTTCAGCTGCATAATGAAACTATCCTAGACGTTTCAAAAAGTGAACCATTTTATACCCAAGCATTTTCAAAACAACACCGCACATTACACAGAACCACTTTCAGCGACGTTCAGAATGGAATTGAACCTTCTACCTTGTAGGTCAGCTTTGGTGAAACCAACTTTGTTAGCAAAAGAACGGAAAAGCGAAAAAAAACAATAAAAAAAAGGTTAGTAGGTGGTCAATGACGTTAGTTAATAAAGCGTCTGCTTTACTAACAGAAATGCTCTGGTAGACACGCTCTTCACAAGACCTCCTAGGGCTTCTTTCACATGGTTTCAGAGCTAGTCTACAGAACACAAACAAGATGGAGAATGTGATGCATCAAATGAAAACAATGTAGACACAATTTCAGGAGCCATTTACGTAGGGTCATTTTCTTTTTAAAGATGACAATATATCCTAAGAATTGCACATCATAATCTGTATACCATAAGAACTGTTTTTCATTATAGACTTTATAGTTTGGTTATCAGCAGTCAACTTACAAACAACTAAATGATAACAATACATGTTTTGTAATCAGAAAGTGTTACAAAACTCTGGGAAGAAATATTTAGCACCATCACTGAAATGTGAATAACAAATTTTAAATGAAGAAAGAAAGACACAACAGCTCAGTATGTAGACTAAAGTCATTTGTCACCTTCAGCGTGTGTTGGTCAAATTGGAAAAAAAAACTAAAGTCAGTTTTCGTAGAAAGTAAGAGAATGTTCATTCAGCTTATTTGAAAGAAGGCCTGTTATATTGTTCTGCACGTAAAACAGTTGTGATATATGATGTTAATATGACTATGCATAAAATACTCATTTTTCATCTTCCATCAAAATTCCGATTTGCATTTTTTTCTTTTGTCTGTGGAACTATATCTACAAGTCTACAAGTATCAAGCAACCTGATATGCACAGGTTCCAATATCTAGGCAGCATCTGACAACTCAAAAAGCACTAAAAGGTTTTGATCATGAAATGTTGATTCCTGCCATGAGACCTGCGTGTCTACTGAATGCGGACAAGTCTTCTTTGAAAAAGTATTTTTTACATACTTCTGATGCACGGCATAGCATTTCCCCCCCAGTGCACTAATTCTGAGAATTTTCTACAGGCCAAATACATAAAGCAGTAAGCGCAGCATTCCAGCACACTGATGCAGTGCTGCCATCTGGTGGCAGTTTATGCACTATACACTTCAAAGACATTTCTCCATCCGAGTTCTTGTCTAATGGCCTTGGACAGCTTCTTGACAACATGTTTGGTTAGCAATTTCCAGCTATCAGCTTACTAAAGGATGCGTTGTTGGTGTCACACACAAATTTAACCACCATTTTTGTTCTTATCTTGTAATTGCGCC
Organism: Ilyophis sp. 1 JC-2022; assembly: GCA_022702515.1. Lineage (NCBI taxonomy): Eukaryota > Metazoa > Chordata > Actinopteri > Anguilliformes > Synaphobranchidae > Ilyophis > Ilyophis sp. 1 JC-2022. The sequence continues at coordinate 41,018,962 of CM040406.1, forward strand.
AACCCAATTATTTCAAAGACAATTCTGAAAAAAACTGCTTTTGCCGTTGTGAGGTTTTTTTTCTTTCTTGCAGATTCACTTGTGTGACTGTGACCATCTCTGCTGCTACATTCTATACCTTCATTCATTTTTCAATACTGCTTTCACACTGTGTATTGTACGTAGGCAGCAGATAATTCAGCATTAAAACTACCTTGCTATTCTACGCTGTGAATCACTAATTGTCAATTGCTTGTAAGAACATGCAAGTTTATTTTTAATTATTTTTTAATTAACTGATATGATTGTATCTCTAACAATGTATCGAAAATAGTCCAGGCTGGGGATCATACAATCAGGGAAACAAGCCAGATAAGAACCATATTTTTTTTTAACTGTGGTGTACATTATACAACAGAAGACCAGCAAATCCAATTAGCAAGCCATGGTTGTTTTATTCTGAAAAAAGTATTCCATCAGCATTTCACAGCAGAATCTGCCTGTTTAGGCTCCCACAACATCCAAAAAATTATCTCAAATACTAGATGTGAGGAAGACATAATGGGTATTTTATGGAAAGATAATGTACAGTAGTCAAAATGTAGATACATACTGAATGTAAAGTAGCTTTCTGACAGTGTAATTACAAAAAAACACAATGAGGATAAATACATGATACAGTAAGCATGCTTAACTTAAACCATGATCTGAAAACATCAAACGTAACACAAAAGAAATGCATGATAAAAACAATGTACAATAAAGCAAAGCAAATTAAAAGTACATGATTATGGCGAAGAATGACCATGTAAACAAGAAATAAGTGAACGAATGATCTTTTTTTGTTTGTTTTTTTCAGTCAGTTAACCTGCAAAGGTACGATCTGCTTCTATAAAATGTGAAAACACTATTAAAAAAAAAGTAATATTATGTAACATAATATTAACAATCAATAAGAAATACAGTAAAACCTTTGGCATTTCAGCTAAAAGCCAGTGTTCATAGATTCTAGCCCAATAAAATTAACTGGAGTTCACAAATATGTTTCTACCCAAATTTAAAACATATTTGTCATGGCCTGACAAAAAGGATGGGGAATTATTATGACAGTGTCAATTTAATAAATTAATTTTGAATTAGTAGCCCTTCATTCTTGATTGACAACCACAAACTTTCAGTTAAAGCGCTCAGTTAAGATAAATATCACAATAATTCAACAGGTTTGCTTCATATGTTTTGTTTGTTTCCATTCCTTGATATAGTTTATACTCTTATATGTAGATGAATTATTCCACATGCCAAAAACAAGAACAACTTTGGTACTGTTGAATACTCCCAACATTTGGTTCATTGCAACATTCCATATTGCAAGTGTATTGAAATACAAGACATGTAATTTAAGCAATGCATATTTGTTTAGGACATCATGATAATTAAATATAACAACACTTCCTCAAAAGATGTAATACCATTGTTGAAGCATTTAAGTACAAAGCTTAACATTGATGTCTCTTCTATTCATTTCAGAGAAACACAATAATAATCAGAATTAAAACTCAGCGATGCCCCCGTAAAGCAGACAGCTTTTTTCTGCAAATACTAAAACAGTGGGGAGAGATAGTAATCACCACTGTGGTGACCCAAAAAGAGTCCAGCAGCACCGAGATAACGGTGATGACACGATCGTTATGACCAATGTGGCCAGTTTAAAAAAATAAATAATAATAATAAATAAAAATAAAAAAACACTTGGTTTAATAGACAGTGAGGGATGTGACGAGCAGAGTTAGTAAGACGGACTTGTGGCTATATGAGTGAGAGGTGGAGCTACTGTTGGAGTTGATGAGGAAGAATGGGCTCCTTGAACTAGAGTTGTAAGAGAGTGTACCTTCACATCCGCGCTCGATCTGACCGCTGCGGTACAGCACGTCGTTGATCAGGTCCGGCAGCCGCCCGTTCAGATCCACGGAGGCCAGACACCCCTGGAACCCGTCGCGAGATGCCACCAGCTTGGGCAGGTTGCTGTACATACCCGGGCCCAGCCCAGCAACGAAGAGATCACCTACAAACGGTAAAATGGGCAAAGGAAATCGGACTCTGCTATGTCTGTTATAAGTATGCACTGTCACGGCAATCACGGCATATCACTGAATATAATAACCCAAATTACACTCCTACACTTTTATAAACATCTGAACATCGGAGCTTCCTAAACTTGTGGCCACAGGTTTGCGTTCAAATCTTTATAACGGTTCCCACAGTGCTGATCGTACTTGTATTCTATCGAAATTATGTATCTATGGTGATTTTTTTCTCTATGGCCACATGATGTCAGAAATAAAAAGATTAGTATTGCCTGTAAGATAAGGCCATGCAAATCAATCAGCCCCATTAAAAGACAATGGATACACTTGCTTCCAGAATGTGCACTGTAGCAAATAGTTTATGTTGAAAGCGGTTACATTTGCTTGATTGATTGACAGAGCAAATATTCTAAATATTGAAGACATTAGTGCCTGGTTACTTATGGTAAACACCAGCTTTTTGAACAGAGGAAGCAAACAGTTCAAACAGTTCCTTCTGGAACATTCCGTTCATCAACCAATTAAATAAAATATGCAGGTTTTTCCATAACAAGAGACTGACTGAAAAAAAAGACCATCATTTTCATCATTAAGCAGATTCATACGTTATTAAAGTTTATCTAGGCCTGTGTGCTCAGAATACAGTCTGCTTTCGTGATGGCGGCAGTGTAGTACAGTGGTTCAGGAACTGGGTTTGTAACCGAAAGATCGCAGGTTCGAGTCCCACGTAGGACACTGCCGTTGTACCCCTGAGCAAGGTACTTCACCTGAATTGCTTCAGTATATATCCAGCTGTAAAATGGATACTATGTATAAATGCAAAAAAAAAAAAAAAATGCTGTGTAAGTCGCTCTGGATAAGAGCGTCTGCTAAATGCCTATAATGTAATGTAATGTAATGTGATGGATCATAATAATATTAATTATCCAAGCACAGCCACAATTGAATTTTATGTCCACTCGCTCTTGTATGCCTGTGTTATACGATTCACTGCTTCTTAACCATTGCATATTACTATTAATATGTGTCTCTACCTCTAAAGTAAAAGGAATGAGAGAGGCACTTCATCAAAGCCTTAGCTCACCTTTCAGGTCCAGGTTTTTGGCACCATTGACAACTTCACTCACAGCCTTGGCATCCACCTTCAACGTGTGTATGTTGTTGTTGTCCCTGGTGATGACAACGTTGTGCCACTGGTTGTCATGGAGAGCCCTGTCGCTGTTTCCCTTGATGAGTATAGGCCCGTTGCCCAGGTCGAACACATAGTGGATGTAGCTACAGGATGGGGAGATGAGAGCGATCGTCAGGCTATTAGAACCGTTCAGTGCACTATGCTGCAGAGGGGAAAATGGGCCCAATGATGCACTCTCCATGCCACGTGCTAGTGCTAGAAACCGCGTGACCCCAGATTAGTTCTCTCAAGATGATTATCAGGCAGAATGCACCACTTACCTCAAGCTCTTCTGAAGCTTGGATGAAATGAGCAATAGCAGACTGGCAATCACACATAAACACTACGGCTACGGTGAGTGTGCACTTTGCTGTCCACAAGAAGCCATTTTGTGCTATCAGCTCTGATCTGAGCACGGAACCCGGGAAAATTGTTCTCTTTCGATCGAAACAAACAGTCTTTCCCAATAAAAGCTTTCATCTGCACTCAACTAAACACGGGGAAGAGCTTGCTAAACTGCCAAATAAAATGCTAAAACAACCCATTTGTACAATACATTTTCGAGAGACAGATATATGGTAGCACGTGAGGACGACGGCCTTATCCCGTGGGTTGTCTTACCCTTTTACCAACTCCACGGCGATGAAGTCGTTGCCATCGCCTCTGTTGAAGAGAATGAAGCCATCGGGAGAGGTGGTTTTGAACTGGAAGAAGAGGTGCATTGAGGTGTAGGCCTGCAGCCTGGCCAGGCTCAGGTAGCTGCTCTTGGACTTGAAGGTGACGGGGTCGGCGATGATGGAGCGCATGCCGAAGCGGGCGTTGAGCTCGCAGAAGTCGATGTCGCCGTTCTTGCACAGGTCGATGTAGAGCATGCCGTTGAACTTGAGGCTCTGAAGGTGGCCGATGAAGCTGGACGGGATGACGGAGAGGAAGCGCCGCTCCGTCATGACGCCCGTCTCGATGTTGTGGAACTCCAGGCGGGTGTGGTCGCCCGCCATTTGACCTGAGCCCAAGAAAGAAGCACAATCCCGCTGTGACGCTTGGCACAGGGCAGTCAAAAGCCTGTGTGTGGAGAGGACTATAGTATCACTACGTAGTTAATGGCATTGTATCAAGTACGTTTCACATAAATATCCTGCTGATAAGGAGATATCCACTTTTAAATATGGGACAGAGCTCAGGACAGGTACAGTAACTTATTTTACTGCGTTTGTTCTAACTACTGTCTCTTTGAAATATTTCTAAGCACACATATAAAGCACACATGACCCCAGTAAAGTAGCATAGCTAAAAAATAATGGCATTTAAGGCCGATCCAACCCCATTTTTACATGATTTACCCGTGAAAGAATTTAATTTGGAGACATTGACGCTGCCTACAGAATTAAATCAGAGGGAAGTACCTTCTGCTACGTCATCGTCAACCGTGAGCTTGTAGCTTTTACCCCGCCGAACCACACGGACTGTGTGCCATTCATTACCATTGAGTTTATTTCCAGCATACAGTGTCTCTGGTCCTTTGCCTGAGAATGATGGTTGGTTACAAAGTTAATGTCATTCTATGGTTCAAACCAAACCTTTGCTTTCTTCTACCACAGTGATAGTTCAGAAATGAACTAGTGATCAAAATATTGTCATTTTTAGGATAGATTTAGTTATATTAATACGCACGCTATTGCGCTAGGATTCTCATTATATGGAAAAAGACAGGTTCCGATCTGTATTTTCACAACTTTGCATTCACACACTCTATAAACTGTATTTCACTTTGGATTGTAATACAACAAAATATTGTGTGTGGCCTCACCTACGACTGAAAACAAAGGTTTGGTTATGTTTCAGATATAAAGCTTTCATTAAATATCATCAATAACTTGCAAATGTTTCTACTAATGAGCATTTTTTTTCCTGGGTTTTCTATGTTGCAAACCAAACTGTGTCGTTGACTTTTTTTATTTATACTCTAAAGTCAAAGGTTTTCATTGTAGGAATCAGCAGCAAAAACTTATGTCAAGCAGATAAACAGCTTAATTCATGAATTACTTAATTAACAGCTTTTACTCATAATGAGGTCTTGAAATACCTTTCTGCTGCATGTTCTTTATCCTGAGCATTCCTGCTCTTAAGCCAACAATATAAGTCATATATATTAACGTTATTCATGTACATGCTAAATTATTTAATAACTTACAAATGTACACTGTAATCATTCCGTGTTCACAAGAATATGTTAAGTGAATATTGCCCCCACTCCAGACCATACACAATTAGCATGAATACATGAACCACTTTAAAAACACCGGAGCCATCTTTTAGTAAACACTTGCTTCTCTAATGGATACCTCAAAGGTTATTCCCATACATACTATCATTAGTAACTATGGGTCTGATTTACCAAGGCCTTTAGCATATGCAAAACCTTTTAGCACATGCAAAACCAATAACATGACCAAATTTGCACCAATCATTGGTTGTGTTATTAGTTTTGCGTGTGCTAAAATATTTTGCATATGCTAAATGTCTTAGTAAATCAGGCCCTAAGGGTACAACTTAAAATGTGTCCCTTTTATTGGGGAGGTCAGCACTACAAATTAACAATGTGGATTTACATGCGTTCTTAGCTGGGCTTATCATGCATGCTCATCATTTCAACTGCAGTTCAAATGTTTAGTTATATTTTCAAGCAACTAATTTTATAACATTTAACTGCTTAAATGAACATTAGTGCTTAGTTTTAAATGAGCACATTATTATTTTATTGTATATTATACTGCCATTTAAGACTGTGTTATTCATTATTAAAATGTCAATTGTGTAATTATTGACTAATAAAGTAACATGACTTTACATATTTAATATATGCACATTTCCGCAAATACCTACCACAGGAAAAAAGTAGTATGAGCTACATATTAGGTTTGAGCAAAATACATCTAATTACAAAAATGTTCCAAAGCCATTCAACATGAGACACGGCACGAGCCAACACCATACTGGTCGATGCTCAGTCATAGTAAGTGTCCACTTGTGCTGAAAGGTGTTTAAAAGATCAATTAATATATGAAAAAATAGCCATGAAATCCAAAAATCAATACCGCACGCTGTTCCAGCTATAGGACGTAGGCTGAACTGACAAAAGACAGCGTTTCTGCTGACAGCATATTTGCAGCAATGGACATGCACAAATATGTCCCTGTGCCTATTATTGCTAAGACACCTAGTTGGCTAACAGCAGCAAGTTGTACACATGGGGCCTGCTTTACTAAGACCTTTAGCATGGGAAAAACCTTTTGGCACACACAAAATTAATAACATGACCAATGATTGGTCATGGCATTTGTTTTGCACTAATCACTGGTTGTGTTACTAGTCTGCGTATGCTAAAAAGGTTTTGCACATGCTAAAGGTCTAAGTAAACGAAGCCCGTAGAGTGAAGTGTGGTTATTGCCTGGTAGTATTTAAGCATTTTTCCACCCTGTAATAAAACGGAGGCAGTCTTCCCATGCTCCAGTAGCCGTTTGTGAAAGCTCACTTTAACACAACATATAATCGCAGAGGTATACAATAGGAGCACCCTCTTAATGGTTCACAAACGTGTAAGGCTCTACAAGTGGCTCACAGAATCCGGAAAAAAAACCTAAAAACCTAAGCAGTTTGGTTATTAGGACTATAAGGTATCATTTCCTATTGACCGCTGAAAACGGTTTCATGTAATCTTTACGGTCTCCATGGCTTGCAATTTAGATATTTGTTCATTTAAGACTGTACTTCACAGAAGTGTCTTTGAAGATAAGTGACTTTATTACTATAAGAGACAAGGCTCATATGTACTTGGGACTATTATTATTATCATTTATTTATTTATTTTTTACTTTAGAACACCCCTCCACCATAGAGAATATAGATAATCACCACACTATCTCGCATCTAGCACAAAGTGGCTTTATGTTGCCAGCTCAGAAATGTAATAGGAAATGTGTCTATGGAAAGTGGACAATTTACAACAGTATATGATTACACCCTTGGAGAGGACAGTAGTGATGCTTCACTGCAGTAAACTTTAACAGGTTATATGCCATCGCCAAAAACGGTTTCACTAATCTAACTGTTATTTCAGCTTATGCTGTACACTTTGACCACAATAAGACTTTTAATCAGTACAGTTCATTATTAACAGATAATATTCAGGCCAAAGTACTCAAGCAATAAAAAAGCAGTGCCTCACCTAGGCAAATATATAATCCACTATACTGCAAACCAGTAAGACCTTGTCAACATGTTCACGCAATCTGTAGTAGTCTGCCATTAAAAAAAGGAATTTGGGATGAACAGAATTTCTCCCTAAACTGCAAATCACAGCAACAAAATGACTACAAACTCTTCACAGTATCTTAAAATTGCTTAATTTGATGCTAGTGTTATGGTAAATTATTCTGGAGCAATATATATTATTGCAATGAACTGATGACCCAATACAGTCAAGAGCCACAACATGTATGTACGCCAATGAGTGTGTGTAGATTACTACACTGTCACACAGGGCACGTTGGAAATTCCAAGCGTAAAAAACGTTGTAATGGGGAAAAATGATTGATTTAGTACCATGACACCCCATTAACTCAATGCACTGCTTGAGTTGACTGCCTCAAACTGGAAAATCCTGCCATAAAAAGAAAAAGGCAAAACCAAAAATTTCATAAGCATGTGTAAAATGGCTGTCAGTATGCTCCCCCTAAACCTTTATGCATATGGCTGAATTATCCTCAAAGGAAATGAGTGTTGCAAAATAATTGCATATTCATAATTATAGGACAAAATAATTAGTAAATGTATACATTCTCTCTTGGGGAAAACTGTTAATGTTCAGTCAAATCATGTTTGGCAAGGCAATTAGAAAACATTCAACAAAACCCAATATTAATTGTTATAGTCAGTGGCTCAGCATACTGTATGCCAACTAATCTAATTCTCAGTTGGGTATTTTCAAAACAAAATATAATTAAAATACCAACCCAACAAAATTGCCGTACCAACAAAATACAGCACGTAATGAGGGAGTATCCATCATGCCTTCGACCAAAGCAAATCTGCAAGCTACAGACACGGTGTTAACACGTGGTAGATAGCCAGAGATGGGTGGTAATCGTTGGATAGAAATACTGCAGCTGAGGGGAGATAGAATGCTGTAAAACAGAAAAAGGCTCTCTCAGATGCTTCACACAGGCCTCGTAAAGGGCTGTGCTTATGCAAAACAGTGACCGTGCGAGTGGGGACTAATGCGATTACATTGGTGGAAACTGTTCAAACTGTCATGGCCTTGATCTTTCGCCATGAGTATCGGAAAAAGAAAAAAAAACGAAGACAGATGTAGCAACAACAATAAGGAAGAGCTGTACTTCCAGCTCACACTCCACAGCTAGAGAAGGTTATAGCTGCCAACAGAACACGCTTTATTTTCAGTGACATTCGCGCTTTAGTACTAAATTCAAATTCTTACACACGGCTTTTTAATGTCGACTGAAATTTTGCTAATTTATTGACGACTGATCGACTGAATTTGGAGGGAGCTGCAAGAGTCAGGTCATACATGTTAGCACAGCTGTAAAAAGCATACATAACCAGTTGTCACTAACACACATGCCTTTTGAGAGTGTTTTAATGAACTCTGGATGGACACCGTGCTATTGAATTTGTTCAGAATCACAGAGGCTTAACCAGAATCAAAGTCTCCAGCAAACCTCCCCGATCTGAGAGAACGATGTTTCCAGGCTGTTTCCAAATGACCTGGATTCAACTTGTCAGACAGAGGATTATCAACGAAGACAACCTGACAATTTCTCACTGAGGAATAGACTTCACGGTAATACAAAACAGTACTGACAAGCAGCGTTCGACAGGCTCCTTGCTAATAACGCCAATGCACTGTTTTAAATATTTACAACATACAATGATAGTAATCAGCTTAAACCGCAGCACTAAACCTTTCTCGACAATTATTATTCTCTCAGAACAATTTACTGCTTGCTTCCTTGTACTGTAGCACTGAAACGGCCATGTCATGCTCATAATATCCCTCAATTTCCATAAACTACCTTAAATGCCCACACCATATTCTGAACAGTAGGGGGCACTGCACAACAAGAGAACCTGAAAATATCTTCACCGCCAGCAAGAGGCGCTCAATCATGACATGAGATGATTGGAATCATTTGGCCGATGTGCCCTGGTCTAATGCATTGTGTGAAGTACATAGCAGTTTACACCAATCATATCAATCAATGCATTTGATTGGGCAGATTAGCACAGGAACAATTGACATAAAATTAATCGCGAGATGTTCCACCCATGTAACCATGGCCCATTGGTCCAGACTCCAGAATCAGACATAACACACTCAAGAGGTCCTTGCATCCAGATGTACTAGGCACAGGCTGCACAGTGAACAACCCTACACAGTCCATTAAGACATTACACTACAGCGGTATTTCTACATTACGGATCTCCTCATCTTAACAATGTCACCTTTACCTGCAGATATTCCTCTGAATGGAAGTCAGAACAAGATCTCTCCATGCACACACATTTTAACATCCCACTTAAATTATAATGTAAGCTGGCAGTCTTACTCTCTTAGTTTAAGTCATAAAACCGAATACGATTGCTCTAATGTGTTTTATTTTTATCCAGATGTCTTAGCTTCCCTTTAGGAAAAAACAGAAGGCTTTTTATCAGCATGGCCTACCTCACCACATTAAAACATCTGATGTTTCTAAGACCATTCCCTGTAATGTTTTCCATCATGTCCACTGTGTCATAATGTTATTAGTAATGACCAAGTGATCACCTGTACTTGCCAATTAACTAGTCGTGTGTCCATTGTTACAGTATTCATGTACAAATATGTCATGAGTATGTTATCACATATATGTGCTCATCCATATAGACCAAGAATTATAAAAAGGGCTTGTATTCTGTATATGCTTGTAAAGACAAGATTATCAGTTTAGATGTGAAATTAGAGAAGAGGAGGATCAGTTATAAAAAGCATCACAAAGCTTCACAAACCTTTTATGATATTTTTACTAAAATAATTTGGTAGCATGGAACAACAGCTTGAAACTATGCAATTAATAACTATGGACGTGGATACTGTGATGTAATCGTTATGGAATGTTCACTTTTAAAACTTCCATCAATTAAAATTTTAAGATGACACACATTTTCTGTGATTATAGTTTATAATGCTTCAGGTAATGGAATAGATTCATGCAGCACTTACTGTACAGTATTTTTATCCACTGTGAGTATTTTAAATGAAATGTAACCGGTCTACACAATAAAGTAACTGACTGGCTCAAATCCTGGGAAAAGTCAAACCTGTAAGAGGCAAAAATGAAAGATACATCTTATTTTTTCGTGTTACAATTACAACCGCTGACATTGATTAGCAAAACTATTCTTATATGTATACTCGCAAAAAAGGAGATGCTCACACCACAAATGCATGCAGCAAATCCTAATGTCAATAATAAAGGTCTGTGAAATTGCTTAAATCCTTTCACTGTTAGGATATGATACGAGAATCCTGTCCATCTCTTTGTACAATACAATAAATATGCTTGGTTGTGACAGTCCCACTAGTCAAGATCAATCAGCCTACACTGCAGTAAAAAAAAAAAAGAAGTAACCTGCCCAATATTGCAGTGAGCAGAAATCTAATTTCCTGTTTTGAGACCATTTGACAGCTTCTTCCACACATGATTTATACCGTAGCTAGTTAGCTAGGTAGCAATGCACCCAGTCATGTTCACGGTTGTCATATGCAAGAGACTTTCACAAAACAACACAGAAAAAAACACCTTTATCAAAGTGAGAGTAAAGGCGTTCATTGCAAAAGTTCTATAGCGACGGCATTATTGCTTATTATATTATATTATATATTATTATATATTATATCAAATTAGGGCTGTGGCATTATCCGTCTATGAGTGCGCATCATCCCACTGTGGTAGGGTGGGCTTAAAAACCACCGTTTTTTGGTTACTGCTTCGTAAGGGCACCCAAGCTACCTACAGTGCCCTCCACTATTATTGGCACCCCTGGTACAGATGAGTAAAAAGGGTTATAAAAGATTCACCATTTGGTGAATTAGCTTAATCTCACACTGAAAAAATGAGAAAAAAACAGTCTCTAATTGAAGTAAATGTATTATGAAAAAAAAAAAAATCCCTCATCAAGAAATAATTATTTTTAATAAAACCATGTGTGCCACAATTATTGGCACCCCTGCATGTATATATAGAATAAAGTAATCACTTTTAATATTTGGTCGCATATCCTTTGCATGCCATGACTTCCTGATGTCTGTGACCCAACAACATCAAAAGATTCTTGATATCTGGTACTCTTACAAGCGATACTATAACGTTTCTGCATTTGAATGTATCTCTATGGGAATCTGGGGGTGGGTCTAGATTTAGCTGTAAATTACACTGGAACAGTATGGAACAGATGGTTGGCTAAATGGCTCTAAGTCATCAAAGGTCTGACATATCAAACAAGCCTCAAACCATCACTCTGCTGCCAGAAATATGGTAGATATGGATGGATAACTTGAAGGGTTTCTTCTCCTGACTTACTAGAAATTTTTTTGAAAAATTTGTCAGGAGAAACAACCCTTAAAGTGATCCATCCATATCTACTGCATATCTGGCAGCAGAGTGATGGTTTGAGGCTCATTTGATACCTCAGACACTTGATGTTTAGCCATTTTACCAACCATGCATTCCATACTGTCCCAGTGTAATGTACAGATAAATCTAGTCCCACCCCCCAATTCCCATAGAGATCCATTCAAATGCAGAGACATTACAGTATCGCTTGTAAGAGTACCAGAAAATAAGATATCAAGAGATGTTGTTGGGTCAAAGACATCAGGAAGTCATGGCATGCAAAGAATATGCAACCGAATATTAAAAATGATTACTTTATTCTATATATAAATGCAGAGGTGCCAATAATTGTGGCACATGTGGTTTTGTTTAAAAAAAAAAAAAATTCTTGATGAGGAATTTTTTTTCTCATAATAAATTTACTTCAATTAAAGGTTGGATTTTTCTAATTTTTTCAGTGTGAGATTAAGCTAATTCACCAAACGGTGAATTCTTTATAACCCTTTTTACACATTTTTACCAGGGGTGCCAATAATAGTGGAGGGCACTGTATATGTTACCAGCTGTTTTCAGTTAAAGATGCATCTCAATTTGTTGCAAGCTCTTCTGTAGGACACTGTACATTGTGGCTTGTGATGTAGAAAATACTTTTTTTATTGTTATTTTTTGTTGTTGACACTAGAAAAAAACTAGAAAAAATTACATTAAGAGATCCAGTCTGAAAAGCCATTTCGACTGCTCACACAAAGGCAGATATTCTGCCAAATCTCTTTTACAATGTTGAATTCCCCCCCCGCCAAAAAAACAACAAATGTAGTGTTGTTAAATTTTTACACTGAGACCAAAATAACATCATAAATATGCATGATTCCACATAAACGGCACCACATATAGGGCACTCACTGCCATCTATTAGAGGGCTAATATTCAAATATTCAAATGGCCTTTTCACTTCAGTTCTTGAAAAATGCCTCTCAAAGTCTCGCCCGGAGAAGTATGTGTGGGGGGGATAGATATTAATTACAAACCAAACCAGATAGTTCATAACCACTACATTCCAATGACCAACATTGATCTCCATAATGGAAACGAATAACTGGCTGAAGTGAAGGAGTGAGACTAATGGAGCATAACGTAAGCCACGGGCACAGCGGAAAGTCCACTCCTCCCGCAGAATGATCGATAGCAGCTGTTTGTATTGTGCTCCCCGCTGTATGATTACACGCTCCTGGGGAGCGAGATACACACTCGCTTTGATAGGGTCTGCCGTTTCTGCTGAATTAGACCTCCCCGCAAAGCTAACCTGTCCGCTGCTACGCTTCCATTCTTATCTCCCTGCTCATCTCTTCTTTATTACAGAAAGGAGCTGGAGGAATACGTGCTACGTATCTGCGAGCATGCTGCTGGAGAATTTAAACCATCCCGATGCCCCACCGCATGTCCCCAACAGCAACCAACAATATGACATTTTAAAAATTAATTTATTAGATGGGTCTGTCCAATTCCACCTTTTAACATTATGATTGGTCTGGGTAAAAGATAAGAATATAAATATGTCTAACGTCATTATGCATCTTGACAATTATATTTACATTTTTAAATGTAGACATGTCATTTGAATTATCATCAACCAAGTATAATTAAAATAGATTACATTAAATTAGATTTTCAGTGCATGCTTAAAATGGTTATTACTTGTCTTCAAAGCAGGTTTTAGTAGCAGTATCATTAAAATAATTAGAATAAAAAATATTTAAAAGTTAAATTCATGTAGAAAGAAATGCTTACCTCGTCAAAAGAGAAACAGTGTTAGTGTGACACATTTATATGTATACCACAACATAGTGTACATGTACATTTTGATTTCATTATTTTTGTCAACCACTGTTTGTAATGAGTCAACATCTCATTTAGGCATTTAGGGTTTCATAGACCTATTCATGAGTAAAAGCAGTTCTTGCTGGTTTAAAACAACATGAAATATTTCGCTCCCATTGCAGGTCAGAGGTCACATAATAGGGACAATAACTTCAGATACCTGCATTCCGAAGATGTAACACCGAAATATTGTAGAGCTACATTCTCAAAATGCAAACAGAGCTTAACATCACAAGAAACTCATTTGACAGTTTTTCCAAAAAAAGCACCTGTGCTTAAAAAACATCACGTGTTGTGTAAAAAAAGAACCCAAATAATACAGATAAATCACAGCAAATGCATATTACTTATATTGGTTGCCCTCAATTAGTGGAATAACCTCTTCTGTAATTATATTTTTGTCCAGGTATTTTGTGAAAATAAATACATTTAACTATACTGTAAGCCCTTGTATACTATACTGTACTGTACTGGCAATCCCCACCATTTTTGGCTTCCTACTGTATTTTTGGCCAAAAAACATCCAGACCGAAAATCACAATTTATTTCTGATAAATTTTTTGGTAAATAAAAAAAAAAATACAGGTAAAATTAAAGTAATAATACGTGTTCATGTACTGCAGTGAACATCATTTTTTACTGATTCAAATTAGGAATATGGCAAGCATTGACATGGATTTTTTGTGTGTATACTTGGTATAAAAGTACAGTAGCCCGTAATAAAGTTACATCTGGCGATCAAAGTAAATAAAAATAAAATGCATTAGTAAATTTGAGTACACATAAAGCCTCACTTGAGAGGGATATTCAATAAAATCAGGGGAAGAGTTATTTCCATGCAAAGTGAACAGGAAACAGAAGTACCCTTTCCATTGGAGACGAACATGTCAAAAGCATAACTAAAACAGCCAGGAAGAGCTGCTGTAAGGGAGAAGTAAAACATTATAACGGCCAAGGCCAACAAATTGACGGCATGGCCTTTTAATTTAAATTAGATCCGTGTATTTTGTGAAACAACATTCCCTACCGTTTTTGGTGAATGTAAACCTTTCCTATTTCACGGGATAAATGACCTGCAGTCCATTAATCACTTTGTGTTGACGAATACATTTACCCTCGTTGCATTCAGTGTGCACTCTCATCCTAACCATTACTGCTTTAAATGCATCATTCCTGGCCCAAGTGGAGATTTCTGTTTAAACGAAACCTCATTGTTTACATGAATCTGTAATTGAAACTCTAAAATTCTATCAGAAAATCCCCACAGGGAGCAACTGAAAGTTGAATTAAAAAAAACAAAACAATGGAAACTAGTTCTTATATATGGATTTTTATACACAATGCAAAGCTAGAGATATGACAAAGGGGTGTTCAGAAAAGCTAATCAAACAGAATGCAGTGACTCCCTTTGCCGTTTGCTTTCAGATGTGCACTGAATGCAGATGCACGAGCCGCAGGCTATATCTGCGCTGCCTGTAAAGTCAATAAGTATGAATGTCTGAGTCCAGGTGGCTCCTTCCGCTTGTTGTTTATGAGTTATAAAGCACTGATTTAACATGGTATGGCAAAAACCCTTTTTCCACTGTCGCAGCGCTAAATATACTTACAGAGCTGAATGGACAAGTCAGATGCAACAGGGAAGACCGCTACAGTGTGAGTCAATGCACTGAAGAGAAAACAGACAGAAATACAAAACCAAAGCAGACCGCAAATGTGTGCACTCTCTTCTTGAGTGTCCAGGAATGTCCAAACAGGCTCCTGATTGGAACAGTAAAGACTCTTGCCTATTCATAATTTCATTTATTCTATGAGGCCAATTCCCAATGCTTGAAGTACTATTACAATGTACCACACACAGAACACGTAAATATTTGCTTTCCCTGTTTACTCCATGTTGAACATGTTCCACTGTTATACTGTTTTGAAAATTTTATTTTGTACACTCCATATTCATCGTGAACTCTTTATTATAAAATGGGTTAAAATTATGTGTTTTAATGAATAATTAATTGATCGCTTGTTTTTGAAACTTATATTTATGTTGTTTGAACATTGTTTGAGTCATTTGGATAATTTTTTGTGGCTTTACATGTAAAACCAGGCCACTTGGGTGATAAGATCACATTCATAAAAGGCACTTCAGAGCACTATGGTCCAAGCTCCAGTAAGAAACGTGCATGTGCCTTGTGTTTGTCAGGGCAACCAATCAGATGTTGCGGATGGTTCAATGGAGTAGACTGTGAGGACATTATTGTGTGGACATTTATTGCTCTGAATATTGCTTATATGTTATTATGATTCCTCAGGCCTGCAACATAATAATTTAGCATTATGTTGGTGTAAGACCTATTTTTTAATTGGATTGTTTTGTAAAATTGACTCCAGGAGTTTAGATTTTTTTTTTAAAGAAAAAAATACAATTATCTCATTTTATCTGTTATGAAAATAAACCCTACTAAATTCCCTGCATGTTCCCTTTCATATAAAGCCAAAAACAGTGGGGATTAATTGCATGAATTATCTGATCCTTTGGTATAATGACAATTTTGGTATACTGACAAATGTGATGAAGTTCTGTCTGCATTTGAAGAACACATTCAGTTGTATTTCTTTCTTACAGGCATAAATATGAGAAATGGTGACTTAATAATCTGCTGTAGATCTGTCACTAGAACTGGTTACTCTCAAATAAACGTGTTATTTAATTTTCTGAAGTGCACTGCTGTATTCAGCTGCTGTATTGCAAGCACAGCCTCTTTATATTGTTAATCCATAGTACATATATTATCGCTTTATGCAATACATGTCTCTTGATGGTGAAATTTAGGCTACTACTGAAACTTGTTTACTCTGTCCATTAAGTCTGAGACTAAGTATGATAGTCTGTGAAAACTGGAAATAAAAGGCAAACGTAAGTCTATGTTAATTAACGTAATGCAGTAAAGATTAATCCTGACCTGACTATAAAAAAATATGCATTCCACATTTTAAAAAAACATGCATGCTGCATTATGAAAGCTGTGTTTCTTCTTTATACAGATACTTCTTTGCCTTTGCCTTTTCCTTCTTATGTTCTAAAAGCTCACATGAATAACTAAACATGAATCAGTTGTCTTATATCCTTAGCTTTAAAAAAAAAAAAGGTTATGTGCATGAAAAACTGTATCGCATATAGATTATTAAGTCACCATCAAGAATTTATACCTATTTTAATTTCATGTATTTCATACGCTCTGTTTTCCTCTTTATTTTCTTAAAAGGAACAAACATTCTTCACATAATGGAAACAACGCAACAAGGCTGCAAACATTCCTTTAGAAGAATTATCAAGAACAAAATGAAACTTGAGTATTAACTTACTGGAGTTACAGTTTATCCTGATACAGTCTAGATGGGGAAGAATAAATGAAAGATGAAATTGCATCCTTCAAGGTTACAGCTGCAGACATCCAATAACAAGAATTCCACCCTTCCGGGGACGGCCACATGCAGGAAAGCAGCCATTTTATATGTGATTGTCATGGTCTTTTGCATTATAGCAGATTAGGTTGAGTTGCGTTTGCGGCCAATCAGAAACTAATTTGAGGTCAGGATCATTTGTGTCCTTAAGCCAACATTCTCCAATTGAGTCAAAGCATACCGATTACACAGGTAGTTTTCTATGTGGCATAGAAAAACTGGTGTCCTGTATTTATAAAATGGCCACTTGGAGTTTACTAACCACATGGATTCACAAACCCAGAGCAAAGAAGAATTTTGGATTTTGGTCACAGCTCAAAGACTCTAGCCCCAAAAGGTATTACACCAGCTTCTTGACTAAACAGACTTCTAAAATCATGTCTGATATTTAGCAAGAAGATGGTGTGAACTATCCATCTTGGAGCTATCAATCTTTGAAATCCTATTGTATAAAAGTTGCAAAATTTCTCTTAGCCTATTTTGTGGTGTAAAGGAGATAATGGTATGAATTAAAGCTATTATCATACAGCGTGTGAGTATGTTCTCAGTTAGATACAACATGTATTTGTAGTTGAATAAATTAAATCTAAATAGGTGCAGCAACGTCACAATAACCATTGACTGCTACGTTAATCCGGACCTAAAACAGGGAGAGGTGAATTAACACAAAGCAACCCCTGCTTTGACTGTTGCTGAAATGTCTGTCCTTGCTACAAAGGGATCAAAGGATGATATTTAGTGTTTTTCAAATTTAAGGGAGAGAAAAAAAATGAATAACTCTTGTGACTGAGGGGGAACTCAGTTGATAATCTGGGTTGGGCTCCATGTGGCTAGGGTTCATCATGTGTCGTCAACCGCAACAGAAAAGTGGGAGCAAACAGCCTCGATCCAATTAGCACCAGCACCATGCAGTGGCCACTATACCCTCTCGAAAGAAAGGTAAAGCAGGGGTCTGTATCTTTAAGATATTTATACTAACTGTACAATAGACCAAATAAACAGTCAAAATAATCTAATATTATGCCCCAAGTATGTGTTCTACTGTAAGAACACTTATATGTGGAAAAATACTAACCATTATCTTGCTTAAATAGAACCCTACATTGTGACTTAATGAGACTAATATTTGAAACTATTACTGCAGTAGATTAAATAAGATGTGTATGTACTACGTCAATTTAGGCAATATCCAAAAGTCTAAAAGATGTGCTCTGTAGTGGACAGTATGTACCATACACTGACATGTACAGAATTAATGATCAAGGAATAAAACTTAAGTTTAACTTAATGTTTTTTCTTAAGTTTGCGATGTGATGATGTGAAATCCGTTGACGGAACACAATACAATGTGCTTTTTCTAAAACTGTGGCGTCTGAGTGCATGGAGGCTAAAATAACACAGCGACTGGTAACAATCTCTGTGATTGTATCAAAATGTGATGTTTCTAAGAGTTTTTATGAATACTGAAACTTCTTTCCTTTTTGTAACACTGGCATGTGTTTGGAAAAAAGAGAGAAGGTGAAATGCCACCAGCTGCAGGTGAAGCTGAGCTCTGTTCTCGGGCTGTTTGCCGACCGGGCCGCAGGCTTGGGGCCTTTGAAGGGGTGAATACCATCTTTTGACATAGCATGGCAGATGTCATTTATAGCTAGGGATGCTATAAGGAATGTGTGTATCCACTAAAATAGAATAAGAAACAAAATAACTTCTTACAACTTGAACCAAAATCGAGACAGCATAATGAAAGTATTAAAAAAAAAAAAACATCTGAAAAATCATAAGCCAACAAGACTTTTGTTAGATGATGAGCAAAAGAAAATAAAAGTACTGGTAAGTACAAATTTAGAAAGTCACAGCACCTGGAGTATCTTTTTTTATAACAATGCAAAACTGCATTTTATATATGCATGTCCCTTTTAGGAAATGTGCAGATCTTAAATTAAGATAACATACGTTTACATTTAAGTTTTACTTTTTAGTGCTGTGACTGTCTCAAACTCTCTCATAGAGTTGTGGAAATGAACATGGGGATATCTGTTCAAAAGATGGGCCAAACAGCATGTTGATTTAGGCCACCACTTTTTGGTTAGAGATAGATAAATAAAATAATAATATACAAACAAAATATAAAAAAATATATAGATTAGAGAAAATAGGTTAATCAATAAACAAACAAACCAGTATTGAACACAAATTTCACATAAACCCATGCAATTAGAAATTACGCTATGCTGGAAAGTATATGTCGTATTTAACATTATCAAAATAAAATAAACAACAAACGAAACGGGAAAGAACTGAAAACCAGCTGAAGAAAAAACGGCAGCTTGCTGAGGGTCGGGTGGTGGCATACGATACCTAGGTTGACCGTCAGTTTGACGCGGCCCCCGTCGAGCTCGAGACGCAGCGTGTCGGCCGATTCGCGGGACGTGGTGGCCATGAGCAGGCCGTACGCACGCTGGGACATGAAGCGCAGCGACACGTCCTCGGCCTCTGTGTGCATGACCATGGGCATCACCACCTTCATGTACATGCTCCCATCATAGCTCAAAATGGAGGCCTCTGTGGAGAAAAGGGAGCGTAGCACGTTAGCGAATTTAAACATCTCCGGAAGGTTATTCCCATTCCTCTCACCCCTTTATGTGATAGCGACAGTGCGACTGAACGTCAAATTCACAGCACACGCCGTATTTTGTCATTTCCACACTTAAGTTTAACACTTATTGTATGGTGCTGTAAGCTTCAATGTCTGTGAATCTGCCTTGACAGGTGCTCCAATTTCAGGTGTGTTGTCTCACCCAGCAGCCTAGTGTTTATATACAACAGATTATATATATATCCAGACAACTCTGGGATGTGTAGTTCATTCCGTATTTGTTTTGACGCAAAGCATTGCTTTCAAAGTGCACAAAACATATTTTTCCAGTGCTCATTATACGTTTATTACATGAGTAGCCATATTTGTATGGTCTTATCTCAACACACAAAGATAAATCAATAAATACTACAGATTTCCCCTCTACGTTACTTTTAATCATAAACTAATCTTCCCAACAGAATCTGAATGACACCCAAATTGGTTTACGTAAATATGCATATAATTATATGCTGCCTTTGTGCTTGATTTTTACTGTCATAGAGAATCGTTAATTATTTCCAAACAACAGCAGTATTTTAGCCTACATACATATTAACTGTATTAAATGTCAAAGATGGCACGGCATAAATTATACTTAACATTCCCTTCAAATAAAGCAAAATATGAAACCTAAGAATCATTTTGAGCAACTCCTTAGTTTTTAAGCATATAGATAGAATTTTTACCGCATGCTAGACGTCTACGCCAGGATTCCATCAAAAATAATTTGAGACTCTCAGTCAGGGGAAAATGATTTCACCCAACAACAACATATCAGGAACCCAGCTTACTTTCCTATTCTGCCTCTTGCTGCTTCCGTAAACGTTTTCAATAGCAGAGGTTACAGATTTCCTGCAGAAAATAAATGGCAAACACATCTGCACATTTTGGGACTCAGACACCCTATAGGGTATCCAGCAATACTCATTTTGACAGAGAGATAATGATTCCTGATAAGAGCGGCGCTTTTATCAAACGCTGGCCCTGCTCCTGACGGCGTACTTGTCATTGGGTTTCGGCAAGCAGCGAGGAGGAAAGAGCCCCATGGAATGTATTAGAAAAGGCAATCATGCGTGAAATGCCTGTTCTGACACCTCAGGTTTTCCAAAAAAATAGGAAGAGAGAAAACATCTGGCGCAGAAAAATACCACTGTTCGCCGCCACTTCGCACCTCTGTGTGGCTCTTGCCACATTTTCATACAGGTCTTATATTTCACATACAAATGTTGTGTGGAAACAAAATGACTGAATTATTTCTGCCAGTGACCTCGGGGCAGGGGACACGTGGGAGATGTTGTTGAAATGGAGTGAAATTCACACCAGCGTTTCAAGTGAAACGGTTCACAGTTTAAATAGCACGGGCCCCCAAAACCCCCATTAACAGATATCGCTGACATTTGGAATACATTTCCAGTCAGAGAATCCATCTGCTGGAAATTTAAGATATTTTAAAAAACACATGAAAAACTTTTCAAGGGAAATGAAGAATCAGACATAAATATAAACCAATCGTACGGGTCAGGTAAGAACTGAAGAAAAGCTTGTGATTTGCCCTGTAATACCACTTAGGATTCTGCATGTGTGTATTAGTACACTGAGTTAGCACACAGTTTCAGCACACTGAAAGGAAGGTGTCCAAATGTAAGTGTAAGAGGTGTGTATTATCACACTGAGTTAGCACACAGTTTCAGCACACTGAAAGGGAGGTGTCCAGATGTGAGTGTAAGGGGGGTGTATTTATAACAGTGTACACTGAGTTAGCACACAGTTTCAGCACACTGAGAATCTCCAGATGTGATTGTAAGAGGTGTGTATTTGTAATACATCAGCTCTGCAGAGCAGAGGTTGCCTGTCACGGCCACGTTGCACATTATGGAACCGAATCCATGGATTATACAAAAGATGGCCCTAAATTACAGTGAGTTCACAACAGAAGCACATTCTCATCCCCTGCCTTTCATGTCATATGTATAGAGGGCCATTTGAAAGGGTGCTACTTTTTTCCTCACAAATCCCCCCCCCCCCTCTTTCCTCCCTCATTTGGAACTGGCTATCTCACTTTCGGAGTGACCGCTGTTCCGCCTGCTCCTGTGGCAGAGGCTATTTTCAACACTACGGGTCGCTACAGTCACAGAGGAGCGGCGCAACGGTCATTGATGATAACCGGTAGGCTATGTGCACCTGCCCACTGAGAGTCAGTAATCAGGGGAACCCTCTCTGACCGATACCCAGGCGCGATGTCTGAAGAGCACGGGATCCAAAGCAAGCTTTTCAAAATGGGAAAATCAGTTATTCTGCATCTACCTTCAGCTTTTTCTTTCTTTTATGAAATGTGCTGTTCCTCAACCTCTTTCGAAACACACATATTAATACAGCCTGCATTCATGCCGATTGCCTTTATGAACTGACTCACTTGGTTGCCCGTCATTGAAATATATAGATTATATAAGTTATATTTATTGCATGTTTCCCCTGAGCTAACCAGAGAACGTATATAACAAATGTTTTCAGTGACAAATGCAAAAGTAAATGAGCAAACACAAATGAGTTTCACAGCATACTGTATAATGGCTTTCTCCTAAGTGAAGACTGCAGGTTTTTAGGAGCCACAGGTGCCATGTCATGATTGTTCAGCTGTTTGTTCCATATGGTCCATATGTGTTATTTGAATGTGCGTTTATGGGGGGGGGGAAGTATTATCACTGCTTTTGGTGATTAAACTTTCGCATAAGAAACCCAGAGCTTGGATGGGCTGGTTTTTTTTTCTTCTCTTCTTATATCGATTCTGGGCAGCCGCTGTGCAGATGCACTGATTTCTATACCATCTGGATGGCCTCACAGCTGACAAAAATGATTAGTAAAATGCATCCACATACTATCACCATCAGTGAATCTGCGCAGCACCTGCTCAGTTGCTCTGCATAAACAGAATATCAATGTGAAAGCATCTGAGGACCTAAACTACAATCCGGCCTGGTGGTGCTAACACCCCACCAATCAGAATGCACACATTAACTCAAAATAGTTTAATTTTGTACCCACGTGCCCTCTCTAAGTGACGGACACTTAGCAATACCACTATGTCCACAGTAGGGCTAGTTCAGGGCATAGTGCTCACAACTGAAGTAAAAGATGAATGCTTTCATGAGATCCCACAGATTGATTATTGGTGAATTAAAACTAAGGCTATATAAACTATAGCTACAGAATGAAAGTAGCCTATTTGAGGCGATAATATGTGTATTTTGACATTGCATTCAAAGTTACAAACATTTCAGAGTACTGAACAACCAATGCATCTGTATGTGAGGTTCTATTGTGCTGTACTGTGTATTAAGATATTGTCAATAATAAAAAAAACACCTTTTTATAGTGCTTCTGATTCTACATTAGATCCCACCATTTTGTTTCCATTGGCTGCAGGAAATTGACAGTGAGAGGGAGAGCATATTCCTGGAGAGCCAGACAGAATGCCTATGGTTATGAGACCCGCTGTGGATCCATATCGGGACAGACAGAGAACTTCAGACAGCTTATGGAAAGTTTATTCTTAATTTTCAAATAAAAACTTTAATTTCTGTTTAAGCACCATTTCTGCCTTGCTGCTACATTTTAGATGGGATCTCTCTATTGAGTCTGGTGTCTCTCGTTCTTTGGACCTCAGCAGGAGAATGTGACCGTTTTCTTTGTGTCAGATGATTTATGACACACTGTGACCAGTGACGATCGATGTAGCTTCATTTAATTTCATTTAATAATAGGCAATTAGTCATGTTAGTTTCCCTATACAAAATATAATTGTTTTGCAATATCCTCCGCTAATGATTTACCAGGATTAATTGCAAAAGGGGGGTTCTCCAAAAAGATTCTCCCCCCGTGGTTGTACAGCACAGCATGACCGACAACCATGACATAACTAATGACAATGCCCTGCTTCACACACACACACACACACACACACACACACACACACACTATACATGTGTAAATACATCTATAAATTATTCATGTTGCTTAACCACTGATTTACTTTTCACAGCCATAAAAACTCCATGCTAGAACTCGCAAGCTAAAAGTGCTGACACATTTTACAATTACACACAGATCAATACGTTATTATGTGCGATTAGTGGCTTTTCAGCTCTCTCTGGGTCCCTGCCAATTCTAATTAACAATCAGCATACCAAGCAGAAACAGCTGGCATACAGTCTCCATTAAGCAGTGCCAGTGATATTCTTAGGGAAAAGAAACAAAGAAACATACTTCACCACACCACATACCCACTAACCATCTTTGCCAAGAAAGAGAAATTGCTGAATTTGTATTAACTGATCTCAGAATTACTGGCAAGGCAGGGATGGCTATTGGTGAAACTATGCTACAGGGTACCTCACAACAACCACTTGCACTTGAATACAATGGATGTTACCCAATAAATAATGCATAACAAATATTCACCCTGACTGAAATATGTTTGGTATACAAATTGTACAGGCCTGACAAGCCACTAGGCCAAAGAGAACCAAAATCCTTCTTTTTTTTTGCCAAGAATCATCCAAAATACATCAGAACTCAAAATCATTGAGAAATCAATAATCATTTGTGCTTGGGAGAACTCAACCTCTGTGTCGTTGCCTGGGAAACTTGACGGAATGAGAGTGCCACTCATAGATATAGAACCATAGATATGACATATCATGTAAGGTAATAGTAATTTGGAATTCTGAAAAGGAACAATTTGGCAGCCATCTTACCTGGGTACAGCTATAATAGGAACCTATGGCAAAGTGTTAACCCACTGTGATGTCATAATCAGCTCTCAGAAGCCAGATAGCTGATGATTGGCTCTTAGATATCAAACCACGGTCACTGGCCACCATCTTACCTGGGTATGGTCTCCAAAATTGTGCCACTAACTATGACATAAGTCACATATGGTTCTATATTATTATTATAATTTTTTTTTTTTTACCTATGTAATGCGTCTTTGGGTCCTTGAAAAGCGCTATACAAAATAAATGTATTATTTATTATTATTATTATTATATCTATGGTGCCACTGTGGTTACTGCGAGGCGAGATCACGAGCGCATGGCATGCTGATATGATGTAGCGGAGTGGACCTGAGACATATCTGCTGGCTTTATATCTTCATTGATTCTTCTCCAAGCCTTCTCGAAATTAAAGTAAGCTTCTGATATTTAATATTTTCTTGTGTATCCACAATGTCACTGTACTTGTCTCTTTTTTTGCGCCGTCAATACTACAACCTAATGTTACCACATGAACACGATCATTTTATAGATATGGTTGAACAGAACATTACATCCATAATCCAACATAATATTACCGCACCGACTATTTAAATAATCAACTAGCTAGCTAGCGTTACATGGATAACTAGTTAGCAAACCTAGCTATCAATGCTGTAATTGATCAGTTTGAGGGAGGTTGCGCACACAAAGATGCTTTCCGCAAAATGAAACTTACTGGAGAATTATTACTAGAATCGATAGCTAATGTACACATGGTGCCGCTTGTGGCAAAATAACCATATCATGACGCCATGGTGAAATTTGAATCCAAGCTAAGGAAGATAAAGTTCAGAAATGAATCATGCACACTGTGTTTATAAGGTCAGAGTATTGTTAACATTAATAGTGCTTAATGTTGGTAAAGCTGCAAAGTAATGCCAGATGTCCCAATGTTTCCTCCAATAGCAATTCTTAAGAAATAAATGACCCAGAGAGTTTAATCCAGTGTAAATTAATTAGATCTATATAATATATTTTTGTTGAATGTTCTAAACATCATCTTTGTCACTGAAGTTTGTAACATTGTTAAAGATGCTCTGTATGCAATTGTGGAGTCGTAATTATAATGTGGCATAGGTTACACATTTTATTTTTATGTAATAAATGCAGAGTATTAAGTAATCTTCTCGTTGTGATAATTTTGTTTAAAGTCCTCAATTTTAAAGCATACCATGTCTGGTTATGGTTTTTTTCGGCGTGTACCAACAGGCCTGAATTCTCGGGAAAACACTGGTAATATATCACTGTTTGTGAAAGTCAAGGGAAGAACAAAACCACAGTCACGACAGCAAGGGCTAAGCAAAAATCTGCTCATGGTGTGCATTTTTACTAATCTGAGCGATGCATTACGCCTGACTTGCTGTAACAATTCAGCAGATGGTGTTGACCAGCAGAGGATCCTTGGGCAGTACTATACGTACTATGCCAGTTAAGCATATGTCAGAATATAGGCCTACGTTATAATAAGAACATAGTACATAACTAATTCTGTCACAGTATTCACATAAATTCTTATTCTTCAGAGAAACCAAGGAGGCCTCTAGGTAAGGCAGCTGTACATGTTTCAGGTTGCGAGCGGTTTTAGCGAAGCCAGAATTCAGATACCGGCAGTCATTATTATCAGTACCTTAAGTTCTGACTGGCGCACTCAGGTAACATACATGTGCTACAACCAGACGAGAACACACACGTGGCTCAGGCTCACATGACACGGGCCATGTCCAGCCTTTTGAACTTGAGTCCTGATGTCACCTTTCTGACCCATAATGTTTGCATGTATGCGATGGATCTCTGCACCAGGTCCTCCTCCATGATATGAATGTATAGCTGCGCATGTGACGAACCATGAAGAGTAATGACTTGTCTGGGCCTTAGAAACCACATCTTCACCACCCCTATGACTCACGGACACTGCCGGACTGAATAAAAACCCCATGAATTAAGACAAAATCAATGCTCATCTCCCCACGCAGATCATCCGTTAAAATGAGGCCGCTATCTCAGAGGTACAAGGACATTCCCTCAGCAGTCCTTCTTTCCCCCTTCTGCAAGCAGAGAACATCCTTAAATCTGGTGCTGACAAATAGTTTGGAAGCAGGGTGAGAGAGGGAGGCTAATGTGTGGTGAGAATCCTGTCACAAAATGGCTGCTGTGCATCACCCAGGTGGGTGCTACACGTTGATGATGGCTGAGATAAGTTTCCTCCCTTCACTGTGAAATGAAAAGCACTACAATACAATTTATTCTTCTTCTTCTTCTTCTTCTATGACCAATGCCCCTTTCCATGATCTTTTTTATCATGATCCTTCTTATATCAAAACCACAATCAAAATAATAGTACATCTACAGGTCTGACTATATGTACTGGTCTGACTAACATTAGGCATGAACGATTACTGTCCGCGGAAGGGTTGTGAGGACGCCAAGCGGACACCGGCACACTGGCGTGTGGTAAGACAGAACTGCGAATGCAAGTGAAAGCCGTGGAATTGCAGGGCGTGCAGAGAACAGAGTCCTCGGAGAGGATGAGCGTCCCAGAAGCGCAGCCGCGCGCGTAACGATGCGTGTGACGGCAGGGGCCGGGGGCCTTCCGGCGTTTCTGCACCCTGGGGACGAGGCACCGGAACGAGCAAGGGGACGCAAGGGGAAAGGCGTGGCTCAAAGGCCTTTTCCAGAGACCCCTGCCGGTTCCACTGAAAAATGGAGCGTGACATTGGGGTGTAACCATCCGCCGGTCTGAAATGGTACGACATGGCCCGCAGAAAATCACTGCGCCATCTTTAACATCGCTACAGATGTAAAAACATCATATTGGTTTCAATGTTGATCTTTTTTTTTTTAAATGATATGGTGTATAAATAGTATTGTGTATGTGCCCTGTGTATTATACTCCCTAAACTAGTATTCTGCTATTTAATTGAATAAGTATGAACATTTTTGACTCAAGAAAAAAAATTAGCTCCTGTTACAATATATAATACAGCCTGGTAAAGAACAATATGAAATCAAGCAACCCCCCCCAAATGGCCATCAGAGTAAACTAAATAAATCAGAAAATAGGCTAAAAATAGCCAATAACAGCTTGTCTCTGATTCACCATCTACTGATCCCTTAGCAGACTGGTGAGGTTATAGGAAGACTCATGTCAGGAGATTTTAACATGACAGGGAAACACAAAAGCCCAGCATGCAGAATTTTGACTGCTCTCCATCCCCCCCCCACACACACACATACCCCTCCTCTCTCTCTCTCTCTCTCTCTCTCTCACCCGTTCTCATTTGCGCTTGCTCTCTCTCTCACTCGCTCTCATTCGTGCTGGCAGTCTTTCTATCTCTCTATCTCTCTCACGCTCGCTCGCTCGCTCTCTCTCTTGCACTTGCACTTGCTCATTCTCTCTTGCTTGTTCCCTCTCCCTCTCTCCCACTCTCTTTCTCCTCGGCTCATGGAAAGGGAGAGACATGTCATTACATCCCCTTCGGCTCGCCAGGCTCTCTCCCACTGCGTTTTTCAATTCCGTTCCAAACATAAACCTGAATGTCAGGCTCCACACTTGCTGGATACAGCCCTGGGTTTGTGTTCAAGGCGCAGATTTCACCCGGATAACAGGGCAGGGGGTGATCAGGCACCACACGACACAGAGTGTGCCCGTGCCACAGTCTGTTTCTATCTGTCCTTGTGTGTACCTACTGACACACGTGCACACACACACATGCGCGCACACACATGCGCACACACCCACATGCACGCACACACATGCACACACAAAACACACACGCAAGCGCGCACACACATGCACACGCATGCACATCACGCACACACACACACACAACAATCAAACATAATCAAACACACACACACTCGTACACTTAAAATGAAACACACATAAACACATAAACATAAGACATAAAGGCACTGTCTCACACAACCACTAACACACACTATATATATATATATAGGAAGAGAGGAAGAGAGAATGCATGCAATTGTTAGTCCCACTTTACATAATTTCGAGACAAATGATATGAGAAGAAGCTAAGGTGTTATTAACATGAAAGCTTGCAGGATTCAGCTTGAAAGGAGGCGAGTGCCAATTTTCCAGTGGAACGGTAACAAATCACATGAAGTTGATCATACAGATATGTCTCGAGTTTGTCCGGTGCAATCTCTCCCAGGCTATATTTAAACTTTCTCTCATCGCCGGTGCATTTCTCTTTATGTCAGTCGAGTTCACGCATAATTATTCTACCTGTATAAAAATCTGAAATGTACACGGAACATATTCTGGATCATTGGCGACCTTCTGAAGATGCCTCAACTGAATACTCGTTAATCACGTTAATCTCTACAGCGATACATCACAAACTATATGAATTCTGACATGTCTGTTGGATCAGAGGCTGTGGCCACAGAACCCAAAAGGCCCATGTAACTGCCCGTGTAGCGCCATGTTTAGCTCTGGCCCTCTCTGGCTCTTGTGTAGCGCCATGTTTAGCTCTGGCCCTCTCTGGCTCTTGTGTAGCGCCATGTTTAGCTCTGGCCCTCTCTGGCTCTTGTGTAGCCCCATGTTTAGCTCTGGCCCTCTCTGGCTCTTGTGTAGCCCCATGTTTAGCTCTGGCCCTCTCTGGCTCTTGTGTAGCCCCATGTTTAGCTCTGGCCCTCTCCGGCTCTTCGCTGAGGCAGGAGTGAGCGTATCCCCACCCCTATAGCATACGGGCCAGCATGCATCACTGCTCTGACAGGTGCAAACACACCCCGGTCAGCTTTACTCTTATCTCCTCCTACAGGCTGCAAATCTGCCCGTGTCCGCAAGACAGCCTCACACAGTCACACAACAATGTCCTTTCATTACAAGTGCATTGTGTGTGTGTGTATGTATGTGTGCGTGCGTGCGTGGGGGAGGGCGATGTGTGTGATGCGTGTGTGTGTGTGGGGGCATTGTGTGTGCGCGCGTGCTTTTGTGTGTGTGTCTGCTTATGTGTGTGTGTGCGTGTGTGTGTGTTTATGCCTGTCATTTTGCATGCATGTGTGCATGTCACTGTAGTTTGTTCATATGCTGTTGTCTGTTTGTGTGTGTGTGTGTGTGTGTGTGTGTGTGCCCGTGCGTACGTGCATGCGGTGGAGTGTGTGTGTGAAAGCACACATACACAACGGGAATGTTAAATGGCGACTCTCCGGTTGACATAAGCCCATAGTACATCAGAGCATGTGACTCTTTCCAGAACATTACAGCAGTTGAAACAGTGCCTGCAGCATTTTGATATGTCTTCCCTGGTAATGTAGCTGGAGAAAGTGGATTTTGCACAGTGCATAATATCACAGCATCGCCATACAGAGGCCATCTTTCAGTCTAAAATACCCTGAGCACAAAAATACAAGGACAATATATTCTGTAAATAATCATCGACAGACCACCGTAAAATATATAAAATATAAATAATTCCATTATATTTTGGTTATAAACACAATAAAAATGTTGACATTATCAGCTAATGGTTCTATCATTTAATATGAAATAAATAGTGTAAATTAAGTAATACTAATGGTTTTTACAAAGATGGAAAAATCAACAAATCACGCAGAAACAAATCATGCCCTTAAAATGTCCTTCTGTTGTCCGTGTGCTTTCGCTGAAGAGGTGCTATATTCACAGAAGACCACTAGATGGGAGCAGAGGCTGCAGTTGGAGCGTTTTCCATCTCCACACAACAGATTTTAAGGCCCTTTTATCGACTGGGTGGTTTATGAGGCAGACTGTGCTTAGCACAGACATATAGCATTCAGGACCTGAAAGAATTGCACATGACATCATCTCAGGTTGACGCACCCTCTATGTACACCCGGCTACAGTGGATCGGTCACAGTCTTTCCACCATGAAACCATTACGCTGCAATGCCAAACAATCCACCTTGCTAAAATTAGCACGGGGACCATAATAATAATAGCCGTGGTCCTGTTAATTTCTCAGATTGTGGCCCGGGCCAGCTGCGCGGCCATCTTGGTCGGTAGCCAGGCTTGTTCCAAGGCAGAGATTTTAGGGAATTCTAACAACAGTGGTGGTGGCTATAAATACGTGGTAAAAACCCATCTTGTCTGAGCAGAGTGATCTAGCGACTTATTATCGTACACCAATTTAAATAATTTAGGCTCCCAGAAAAGACTTATGGAGACAAAACGGAGTGATGCGCATCCGCCTCCATATGCTCCCCTCCCCACGCCAAGAGAAAGGGATTTGCAGTGTTTACGTAATCTGCTTGCGGGCTACTAAGCACACATTTAACTACAAAGGAGGGATTAGGGGGAGTGTAATAATGTCCCTGCCACTGAAAATAAACTGGCAACCGACACTCCCCCTCACAACAAAGAGTCTCCCCTCCCGAGTCACGAGCAAACACCTCCTGAACCAAACCTCAGCTCCCTCCTCTTCCCGCTCGCCTTTTCGCCGCTCGTTTCAGCATTTCGCGAGACGGAAAATGGGAGTGGCGGAAAATGGGAGCTGCGGAAGCGGGAGCGCAACTCCGCGGAACGCGGGCTCGTCGACTCTTCACGCCGGCCGCAATCGATGGGGGCTGGGCGCTGGAGTGTGGACATCGCCTCAAAAGCGATATATTTAAACGCCCCTCCCATTTAAGGGCAGAGGGGAGCCCGAATCTGGGGCGTTTCTGCTAGGGGGGGGGGGGGGGCTAAGAACCTGAGATGGGGAAGGGGGGAGGGAGAGGGGAAGGGGGCGGCCATTACAGCGGCGCACCACCAAGCAAGAAAACACATCAGCATAAATTAGCTCCAACCCGGGGGCGTCAAACACTTACTGATGACCAATAAACATGGTGTCAGTCCGACTGCGGCACGCAAACAAACAACATGTAAATCCTCATCAGTATTCACTGGCCTCGGCTCAGGTTTGTGTCTGCAATGTTCCCGCTTCTCTGGCCAGTCCATTTATACGCGCGAGTCGACAGCTATTGAAAAAGCAGTATATTCTCGCGCACAGCCCCTTCTCCCGGCTACCTCCTCTGTCGCAGCCGCCCCTTGCATTTCCAACGTCCGGCCTGCATTTCCCGCTGTCTAATTACGGGAACATGTAATACATCACAAAATAACCTTGACACATAATTATGGAAGCGGATAAGAGGAGACAGGGAGAAGAAGGAGGAGAGGCAAAGCAATGCCTTTTTCCCCCCCTTATCACATATTGACTGCGGCATGTGACTCGGTAGATGGAAAAGTAGATACCCGAATTCATTGTTCTGCTCAATTCAACAATTATTCAACTCTCAGAAGAAGATAAGTGTTGAAAGACAAATTAATCAAAGCAGAGCACAGGTCTTTTTAAATAAAAATCGCTTCCCTTTGCATTATTTATTTTTTTTACTGTGGAACAATCATAGTTTTACCTCGATTTAAATAGACCGGGGTTCTGTCAAGAGCTCTCGTCCGCTTTAATGCCAAGAGTCTTGTGTTCACCTCGCTCGCGGAATAGGTTGTCTTTGCATTATCACAACTGTTTTTTTTTCTTCTCCTGAGACCTGTGAGTCTGTTGTTAGATGTTGCAACAATTCACTGTCGTTTTTAAAACCACACTGAATCAATATCTTATTTCCAAAGAGACGTTAAACCTTCACAGACGCGCGGAACGTTCTAGACTAAAGAAGGATAAACAAATGGAATTATTTCTCGGCTGCCGGCTCTCTCCTCGCATCGCGCCATTGGTTAAACATGAAGTGTGAGCGCTTCTGTGAGTAACGGAACATACACACCGTGACTGTGTCGTTCTCACATTACCAGGTCCTTACTCCCATTGGCAGAGGATGAGTGGAATTAAAACGGGAAAGGCTTTAGCCTGCAGGGTAACCCTAGGATATGTTTGCTTTTGGGGAATGAAAAGAGCAGTCTCTGCCGTACACTGCAGTGTGTCCTTCAGGTTTTGTGATGTCATCGGTCACCCTCCCCAAGCCATGAAGTGTTATGCTCTCACGTGCAGATGTCCAGGGGATCAGTATCTTACTTAAGTCACGCCTTCATGTGTTCGGTTTTGTGTCCGTGGCATTAAATTGATGGCTGCTGTAATCACCGTGGAGAAGTGCTGGGAACCTAGGAAGCGTGTGCGTGTGCGTGTGTGTGTGTGTGTATGTTCTGGGAGATGGAGCTTCCTAGGGAATGGAAAGAACACTTTACCCATCAAATATGCCCACATTCCCATCTCAACCTTTAATTGGTCAACGTGAAAAATCTGTCTCAATATGTTACCTGTCACTTGTATGGTTTCCCATTGTATTGGTTTATTTTTTACACATTTTTTAAATAATTTGTTGAGAAATTAAATTTTATTGTGTGGAGGAACACTTTTTTGAATTACAGGACCACTAGTGTCACGTTGGTCCAAATGGTATTTTAACAAATCAGCCTTCACAATGTTGTGTTGTCTCACCTAGAACAAGTAACTGAATAGCGCACAGAAACACAGATTTAAAAGGCCTTATTGTAGGTAAATTGACGATCCCAGCATGTGTGCATTTCATTCAACATTCATTTCTCTATTTCTCCCTTCTTTTGCGCATATGCTGCTAATCATGTAAATTTAGCAGCAAATAGCAGTGGTAAAAAGTCAATCAGTGATAGTTTACATATATTCAGAATTGCATGCTTCTAACAATCCTTTAAATGCAGCAATAAAAAAAAATCAATTCACTGAAGGATAAATGGGTGAAAATGTATTGTGTTCCATCTGACTGACTGGTCTTGTGTTTAACACCAGGCAAAGTCTGATTAAAAGGGAAACAGCAAAAGAGTATAAGTAATTCTGCCTCAGCCAAAGATAGATTACATCTGTAAGACTTTATTTGATATGTTAAACACTGGTGGGGTAATTTCTGATATGTATTAATTAGCTTCTACTTATTCTTTTGATCAGCCTGTCTTACATAATTTGGAACCAGTTTAAATATCAATAATTTGCATGCCTGAAGACCCCATTTAACTTACAAATGAGATGGCGGCGAATAAATATTTAACAGAGACTGTGGCACCAAGATTAAAAAACGTGATAAATTAGAACACATCATATAAGCAACATTCAACATGAATTTATAACCATATAGTATTTATAAAATATGCATGCGGGAAAAATGCCTCTATTACACACAATGCTAAAAAAACGACCAGTGAAAATAGGACTGATTGTTATAGAAGGTGAATGGCTAAAAAAAGATGTATTGTCTCGTGTGTTATCATTTTGTATGAAATGGAGACAGCGACGATACATTCAGATATAATTGTCATTCTCCAAAATCCAAATGTTATCAGTCATTTGATTTGTGTATGGCAAATATATACACACACATGGTAATGTCCATGTCCAGCATCGCTATTACTAGTGGTCTAGGGATAAGCACTTTTTTCATTATCTATCCTTTATTTATCCTTGAGAAAGAGCAAATTGAGACTGACGTTTTATTGTGAATGAGGACTTGACAAGGAGAGCAGCACTCAGTTACTTTGCTTTACTTTCAGCAGTGCTTACTCACAGCCCTGAGACAGGGTACCAGGGTAGAGTCGGGTAAACAGCCCTGAGACAGGGTACCAGGGTAGAGTCAGGTAAACAGACCTGAGACAGGGTACCAGGGTAGAGTCAGGTAAACAGACCTGAGACAGGGTACCAGGGTAGAGTCGGGTAAACAGCCCTGAGACAGGGTACCAGGGTAGAGTCAGGTAAACAGCCCTGAGACAGGGTACCAGGGTAGAGTCGGGTAAACAGACCTGAGACAGGGTACCAGGGTAGAGTCGGGTAAACAGACCTGAGACAGGGTACCAGGGTAGAGTCGGGTAAACAGACCTGAGACAGGGTACCAGGGTAGAGTCGGGTAAACAGACCTGAGACAGGGTACCAGGGTAGAGTCAGGTAAACAGACCTGAGACAGGGTACCAGGGTAGAGTCGGGTAAACAGACCTGAGACAGGGTACCAGGGTAGAGTCGGGTAAACAGACCTGAGACAGGGTACCAGGGTAGAGTCGGGTACAGGAGCGTGTCACTTTTACTGGAAAGAATGCACAAGCTTAAAACAAGTCCTTTCCTTACCTGTCATACATTACATTATTCATTTGCACAGCAGATATCCTTATCCAGTACATCTCACATAGCTTGCACTAGACATATCATCTATGTGTAGACTACTGCCAGACATCTACTGAATGATTTAGGCAAACCCTTTTCAAGGGTATAGTAGCGGTTCTCGGCTCACGTTTTTGAACCTGAAACCATCTGGTTACAAGTCCCAAATGATAGCACTCCATACTGATGTGGGAAACGGTCATCTCCCCAGGGCGATGCTGAAGCTGGTATTGACATAACAGTTATGCATATCTGTTTTACACGTGTAGTCAACCTGGATTTCATACACTCGCATATTGATGCATTTCACAGGGAGCTATGCCCGTTATGGAACGTAAACAATACGATGGAAAATGATTCGAGCGATTGAATTTTTGCTCTCTCTCTTTTATTGCCCTCACATACTGACAGACATACACCTACATGTCAATCCGAGGCACATTGGGTTAAATTGTGATTAGCTATTCACCATGATTAAACTATTACACACAAATCCGACAAAGTGAGTATCTGGAGAATATGCGCTGATTCTTTTGTGCGCCTGAAAATGGTCAAATTAATGGGGACAAGTGCACAGCCGGCGCTGTGGTGAACTGCAAACCGCGCTCGCAGGAATGGTGCGTTTTGATTGGCTGCTGTGAAATCTGTAGTTGATGCCGTCACCCCAAAGGTACGTCTACCCGAGCTCCTCACTGGCGGGCTCGTGTGAAGTGTGTCAATAAGAGCAGCTCACGTCACATAACCGTCCGGGGGAAAGGAGTGAGAGGCTCCCAGCTCTGCACAATATTCCCTCCCTGTTTAGTTATTGTAAGAAACAGCCAAAACCCCAAAAACGGGAGTGCAGCAGACTAATCAAGAAACGCATACTCGGGGGGGGTTGCAGGCCCAAATCCCAGGTACCAAAATGTATGGACACCCAAGTGCTCTTTGGCAAAGCCTTTACATGGAATTTCATCTGACGATAATGTGCAAATGAGT
The DNA here is from genome assembly GCA_022702515.1 of Ilyophis sp. 1 JC-2022. Taxonomy (NCBI): domain Eukaryota; kingdom Metazoa; phylum Chordata; class Actinopteri; order Anguilliformes; family Synaphobranchidae; genus Ilyophis; species Ilyophis sp. 1 JC-2022. Next base: position 41,054,741 of record CM040406.1, read on the forward strand.
AATTCACTCATTTTCAACGAGAGTGTTTAAGCAAAATACAATAAACACATAGATCAACGTTTAAATACACTTCAACCTCAACAGCATGGCATAGTGGGAGCAACGAAATTACATCAAGGCAAAGCAAACTTGAAGGCAGATTTAACTTAATTATTATTATTATAATTATCAACTACTATTATCTAAAAGAGCAACTGCAATATGAACCTTAATGAATGCTCTCCACTTATTTCCTCAGGAAAACTATCTGGGCCATGAGTCTACCTAATCGATACAGCATAACGCCACTTATTAAATATGACATTCAAAAGTTAATCTATTGCACAGTACAGAATGTTTGTCTAAGCTTATTATGTACAGTGTATGTATGAGTAAGCACACATACATCAGATTCCTATAATCATAGATGTAACTTGCTTGTATCAATCTCGATTGCATTTACAATCCAACACGCTGAAGGTATCCCGCTGGACGAGAACAATTCTCAAAGGTAAATTTGCAATTAGTGGAATCTGGTGTTAATTTGCACAGCTCTGTATTAGCAAGGGTTGAGGTAGGGGGGGGAGGAGAGAGGGAGGGAGAGGGGGGGTGGTACAGCTGCATTGTCATCTCTCCCGCGCCCACCAAGCCCCCCGCACGGTGGCTCCTGCTCTGGCTCTGCCTGAAGCCAGAATAGGTGACCTTCACAGTGCCTGAATCAATAGCGATTAACTCGAGTGCTGCAGAGTGCAGTCCGCATTGTGCAGGAATGCCACGCTACACCTGCGCCGTCAGCTACCAGGTGTCTAGTCAGCACAGTGCATCAGCGCTCTACTCACTCTACACACTGGGGTGTGCGTTAAGCTACTTTGCATGAGCTAATAGCAAAAGCTCCCTGTACAGAAGGGATGTTTGTTTGATCAGTCTTTGGTCAGGGCTGTTCTGTGCAGATTTGCTGTTCACAAGTTCATGGGGACCGATAGTATTTAGAGCAGAGTGGCGGAGGCAGTTCACGCTAAGAGAAATAACGGATGAACGGAACACACACCGATTCCAGCCGGCTTCTACAGCCATAAGCGATACCTTCTGAATTATAAATGTAGGCTTGTTAGCGTGTCCATGACACACTTGACATATCAACTCACATTTTCCTTATAAATTATAGATGAAAATCAATTTATCATAAAGCACGGTGCCGGGCCTGCTGGTGTGAGACCGCATTTGCAGGATGTTGGGTGTTGAGTTCTGAACAACAAGAGCCATCCACCGTTTTCCCACAAAATTCCCAGCTTTTCTGTGGAATTCACTTCTGGAAACTGAAATGTGGTTTTAAATGGAACTGAGCATTTAAAAATAAAATTACAGACATAGTACCCGGAGGGTAAAACTGCACCTCTTGCCCGCTATTTTTTTTGCGTTCAGTTTATAGTCGATTTGTTTTCCAGTCACATTTGTAGGTTCATCCCACCCCAGCAAAAATTGCATTAATTCAGGAAAATGTAATTAGCTGTCTACCTGCTAAGCTGTATAGGACAAAACTTCCTCCGGATGGACTACACTACTGCACATCTTGTGCACACAGGCTGCAGGCCCCCAGCTGACCAGGGAATGACTAGTGCATGTTGAGGAAGGATTTCCCTGCTGATAAAAACCCTCCCGTCCTGGGCCACAATCTGGCCAACGGCGCGCAATCCTGCGGGTTGCCGACCGCACTTCAGCACCAAAAGCGATACGCATCCAACTGCCCCAGAGGGTGCTATGTTTAGAAAACAGAAATATGTTTGGCAAACAGACAAGCAACTAAAAAAAGGTTGTTTTATTTTGAAAAATGTAATGTATGTTTATTCTCTATGTATGTATATGCACAAACACAATAAAGCATGTGAAGTCCAATTAATAAATACTAAAACAATGATTTCTTGGCTTGTTAATATTAAAATATCATTGGGATATAAAATTTCTACCAATCCTCATAAAGAATTATCACATAAAACTGATGGCATCCTATTATCAAAGGATCATATCAAATTGATGTATAAAGCCGCTTAAAAACAAAATAAATCTATTGATCACTGGCAATCACTCAAAATGATTCATATAGCCTAGTTCAGCCGAGTGCAATATGCAGCGGTTCTATACAGGTAGTTATGTGACTGAATGGTTCACAGTGGCCTCTGCTCACAGCTGGTTTTATTCAAACCTGAGCATAGTTAATTACACAGTTAGTTAGTCTGATTGACTCTTAAATGACCCATTTTTTTACTTTTTAATGTTATGCTATGGTTGAAAATGACAAAAAAAAAGTATATATGAAATATAAACCAAATATTTCTTCTTGGACATGTTTCTGACAAACAGGTCCGATACAACGTGTGTGACAACGTCACGGTTTATTGTATCTGATATCATATTTGAAAACAATGTCTACATTGCTGTCTTTTCCGATGGTGACTTAGACAGGGAAAATAAGTACCTTTTACCAGAGGAAAGTACTCATGTCAGTGCAACTACTCCTGTAATCGGTCATGCCAAACACCAAGGAAATGGGCTGCTGTTGAAATCATGCACCTTTAAAATTCTTGCAAATCTAGAGCTCACTGAACTGCCGTATCTAAGCAAATAAAATCAGAGAATGCAAATGACATAGAATGCTCAGCCCGCGCAACGTTTGCTCAGGGCGAAGCCGGCAGGCACTGAGCAGCAGATCACACATTTGGACAAACATGAGGAAAGGTGAGCCTGTTTTTGGCAGGCCTCTGCGTTATAGGTTACAAACCGAAGCGGGGATCGAGCCAAAATGGCGGGTTCGTCTATCGATGTGGCTTGAAAAATGGCCTGGCTGCTCCAAATTTGACAGGTGTTAACAGTGGCCGGGCACTCTCTACCGTGCAGAGCCCCACACCGCAGTGACTGAGCACCAGCCCGGTGTCTTTGTGGTCTGGGAGCACAGAGCGTTCCAGGTAAATGACTCCTGCCAATTCTTTGGAGGAAAAGGGAATTGCTTATAAGCACCACTAATTCAAATCAAACATGCCTGAAATGTTCTTTGAAAGAGGGACAAATTGAAATAATGCGATAAAATACGATATATGAAGGATAATGCACGCCTGACACAGTCTTGTGCACATATTTAGCAGTGTACCGTTGTTGACAAGGATTTTCCAGAGGATTGTGCTGAACTATTTAAAATATTCCGCATAATGAAAGGCAAATCAGTTTCAGAGGTAATCATTAGACAGTGCGCACACAACCACTAAACGCTGAGCATCTTACGGAGTTTAGCTCTTTGTTGCATTGTAAATGCATTGCCAGCCCTGCACCTTTTTGTCCCATGGCTCAAAACCGCTTCTCTGCATTTCTGTGACTGGCAGCTGGACAAGTACATGTCTGTCTGTCTGGCAGATCCACTGTTGGACATCCCATCCCTTTCGTCCAAGAGAGACTGAACAACTCGCTTCGCCAGCACTAACCAGAACTTTCTGATATATTCAGCTCGAAGCACAAACTGATTTAATTGAGGAACACACAAAGTAAAAAGAGCAATAAGGTGTAGCCTACTCTGTATAATGAAGTGGATATGCTTTCCCTTCCACTGTTGAAGACAACCGTTTCAAGCCTCTAGAGGGCATGTGAGAAGGGGAGTGTATTTTTAGTTTGTTCGGCTGTGCGTGTTAATAGGTATCGCCTAACTGCCAAACAACCTTGCTTATACAAGAGGGAGCTCTTGACTTTGTCCTTGGTATATGTCACTAAAAAGAAAATGCTCCTGTGACAGGATATTCCCCTCTGTGTGAAGTGAACCAGAATTTAGGCCGGTGTTAGAAGAACATGCCCAGCTTAACTTAATCACTGGGGCTTTAGCGTAATTCAAACCTGGATGTCTACGAAAGTTCATTTTTCAATTACCTGGTTTATGATAAGTACAAAGGACAACTGTGATGTTATTTATAAATGTTAGGTTGCATTTTAAATGATTATGTGTCAGGTACCCAATCTGGTTAGCATTGATTTAGTAAACTTTGCTAATTAATTCATAAATAATTTGGCTCGCAAAATCAAAGATTATCCCAGCTCAAACAGACTATCCACTCAATTATGGCCTTATTTATTCAGTAATGAGTGTGAATGACATGGTTGTGTACTGATTGTATGTCATGTCTGTTTTCGTTTAGCTTTAAAACAAAAATGGAGCCGCGGTTGGTGTAGCGGTCTACGGCGCAGACTTTGGGGGTTCCATCCCCGGTCCTGCCAGATCTGAGCATGGCCGGTGCCCTGAGGGAGCGGCAATTGGTGGCTGCTCCTGGGGTGAGGGGAGGACTCAGTGGGTGAGAATCGTCGCATACAAAATGACCTCGGGCGAGCTGAAATCACAGTCAGGAGCTTGAGCTTGGCAACCTCGTTCCTACTACCAGCCGACGGGGCAAATTCTCAAAGCGGTTGCTACATTAGATAGGGTACAATTGGTTACCAAAATGGGGAATCAGAATTTTTTTTTTAATTACAAAATGGTATAGGTATTTTTAAAAGTAGTAACACAATTTAGAAATATTTAAAAAGCATCAAAAACATGAGACAAACGCATAACAGGTATTCAGTCAATAAAAGTGGATGATGTGCATCAGGGTTGTACTCACATTATCTGAGTCCTTATTGTGGTTACAGGGTTTTAAAGTAACACACCACATACACAGGGGTTTCTCTGCTACCATGGACTTTGGTATCCAATAAAGCCCATCAAGAACTATGCATCAAGCTAAAGCCTTTGTTTCTCCAACTAAGAGAACAAAACCTGCTCTCATTTTGGCTCTTGGGCAGGGGTGCCAAACTCTTATGTCTGCTGGTTTTTGGTGTGTTTGAGCACAAGTGACAAAGCCGCTAAAGAGTCCACACACCTTGTTATCAAGGCCTTAATTGGCTGTTTATTGAAAGGAAACCACCATGCGACCCTCCAGGACTGGAGTTCGACACCCCTGCTCTAGGGGTTACGGTGCTTTCTGGAGCAGCTTTTCACATGTTCCTCCACTATGATCCCCCCTCAAAACCCCGACAGGAAGCTCAGCCGTCCGACAAGAATCAGTCCCCTAATCTGAGTCAGAGCACCACTGCACTGCGGGTATGTGTAAATGTGCCATAAAGAGAGGTCTACTTCACCAAGCTGAAGATCCAGGACTACAGCACAGGGAACCAATCAGAGTACACTGTAGGGGTGTTACTGCACATGCTCACTAATGCTACTGAACTAGGCTACATAAAATACAAAATGGAAAGACAAACAAACTCCTGGATTTACTCATTTACCATAGAAAGATCCACATTTCATACTTGACCTCATGGGACAGCAGGAGACGAGGAGTGATGGACACAAAATGTTTAAATGGCAGTAGTACGAAAATCAGAGCACCAGGCACACTGCGCATTAATCTGTGCCAGTCATGCAATGTTGTTTAGTGATGAGAACGATTCAGCCTTGACTTCTGCCCTCCTGAAATTACCTTAAAGCACTGCCGTTTTTTTAAAATAAGCAGTTTTTTTCAGTTCCAGCCAGATTAGGTCTAACACCCGCGCAGCGTTCTGTGTGCTCTCTGTCTCTACAATAATCACATTCAGCATTTAGTATGCGCAAGCCTGAGAGTGCTTTAAAAATAGATTTTTACCATGATTAAAGCAAGGTTAACATAATCAGACAGCTTTTTCCTTGTACTGGGAGCTGTTGCCTGTGCAAGTCATTTATCTAAATGAAAACAATGCTTTTTTGTTTCATTGCATGAGTACACTTTTAAAACTCTTGACAGTTCCCCTTCCATTTTTTCACTAATATGTCATTGCAAGGCCTCTCCCAGAGAACAACACTATCAGGGAATCTGCGTTCCAAGAGTCAAAGCCACAGTGTATTACATAACAAATAACCTACAGTGTATCACGCACTTGCCACCAGGCAATACATAAAGAGCCAGAGCTAAAGGGGATGTGCTAAAATGAAGGGCCAATTAAATCCAGGTGACATGAGGATGCTGTACTGTTCATCACGCATTCACATACAGACTTCATGGCGTTCTTAGTTGCGCAATAGATTGCTATCCTTTAGTGCCTACATACAGTATATAAATGTGTGTGTGTATGTGCGTGTGTGCATGTGTGTGACGCGCTTTCTCCAACCGACTAGTTTAGACAGCAATCCACACTCTTAATTAATCATCAGTTCTGGTAGAGTGTTGTTCTTCTAACAATTTAAACCCCTTTTCTAATGCAACATCCTTACAAGAGCAAACAAGAAGAGAAGCATCAACAATATGAGGCAGGTTTTGGTCATCATATAACATCCAAACACTGAACCCATTGTCCTGATATTTCTTCAATGCCTCATAAAAAAATTTAACCATTGCAGCGACGCATTTGGCAGATACTATAAAACCATTTATGCTCAGAAATCGGTTCATTTTTGGCTTTGGCACCTATTCAGAGCACAATAGAGAAACAAAATCATTCACCGGGAAAGCAAAAATGTTCTTGCAGAGCCAATGGAAACAACGTAGCACTCGTTATACTTTCCTTCACCTTTAACCCTGAGCTGCACTTAATCAAGTAGAAAACAAACAGCTCCGCGATTCAGCGGAGTTAATTGCAAGAGCCTCAGATGCGGACAAAAGCTAATGAATTAAATAATAAATAAATATAAAACATCACAACGGCTAAACAGCCTGGTGATTAAAATAGATACACCCTAAAGCAGGTCCAAGCAGGGGGGGAGGAAGAGAGGGCCAGACTCACCTCTCTCACACGTTCGGGACCAGAAGCCCGTGCCAGTACAGTCGCAGATGAACCTGTTCCAGCCCTCCTTGCAGACCCCTTTGTTTTTGCAGGGGTAGCTCTCGCACTGCTTCCCGCTCTGCTTGTTGCAGGAGGGCTTGATCCCGGCCCCGTTCTGGGCCTCGGCGATCTGCCGGATGTCCTTGCTCCGCCCGTCGATGAACAGGTCCCGGATGCAGCCCACGTAGCCGTAGTTGAGCATGGCGGTCCACAGCTCGGTGGGCAGGATGAGCCCCGCCCGGTTTTCCGGCAGGCCGCCCAGGTACATGTCCCCTTCCAGGTCCAAGATCTCGCTCTCTCCGCTCGCGGTGAAAGGGGTGCGACGGCTGTTCACAGATATGGTGCCTGCAAAAGAGCGGAGAGAGAGAGAGAGAGATGGTCAGAGCCGGGCCTAGTGAGGCCGTCTACCAACACAAAAAAGTACCATCAGTGAAGCAACGATGTGTTTCTCACTCAGTCGCCCCATCTCAAGTCAGGGATGAAACGTGACTATATCAGCTAGAGGCCATCATGACTTTGTTATACGGCCTGTTCATCCACGCTCCCTAACTGTTACACTTTGTTTGCCCCGTTATAATTATAATGCAATCCCTGAACAGGGAGAATGCTGGAACTACAGCTACGCCTCCGGCGCATTGGCAACTCACCGCCGTTTCTACTGACAAGAGGTCCTATAATAAGTTCCCAGAGATGCAGTGTCAGAGATTAATAAAGAACAGTCACACAAGCATTCCATGTCAATGGAGTCACCTGAGAAAGAGTGTGTGGGCCCTGTAATATAGTGCCCAGACCGCCGTATCAGTGGATTATCCCTGTTTATGTCTCGAGTGACAGTGTTTGAAGCTGCCGAACCACATTCAATCAGATACAGGGCGAGATGTAAAGTTTAAACAGGTCACCCCTCCTGGGGGACGCCGATCGATAGGAATAATCTGTGGCAAAGTGACAGCTAGTCTCTCCTTCAACCTGTACAGCATTGTCTAATGGGCGACATTTTTAATATCCCACGAGGCCTCAAAAGAGCCGGGCCCGATAAAGTGACATGGAGTCCACCTGATCGATTCGGCAGGGGGAATGGCTGCCGCTCGAGGTCTGGCGGGAGGGGGCTGGGGGGGGGGGGGGGGGGGGGGATGGTGGCTGAGGAGGTAGACACAAGAGAGGAGATAATAGAAAGTAGGGATGCCGAAACTTGCTCAGTCTGTTTCATGGAACGCTGAGGCGAACAAGTTAAATGATGGTAAACCGAGGATTACCTAAATGATTGGGCCAAAATCTCATTTGCATTACATTGGAAGCACAACATCCCACTTTTAAAATCTATTATCACACTTTCACAGCGAAGGAATTTTTAGTGGCAAAGAGGAATAACACAGACATGAATATGCTTCTTCTTTTTTTTTTTACTGTAAATAAACAGTTTGGAAAAAAACATTAGATAATTAATCCAACTGGTTGGTTCTGACATGAGCAAACTGGCCTGGCCTGTACTGATAATATACAGAGTAATTTAATAAATAAATAAAAACAGCAATGCTCTGTAGCATTAATCAAATGAGTTCACTATGATGTTCACAGTCTCGGTCACCTCTTTCTCAAAGCACAACAATTTGATCACAATTGATAGCATAATCCACTACATATTAGAAGATATTGCAATATAAAACATTGCAAGTGTTGTAGGATTTAAGCAACAGTCGAAACCATTACACGACTAGACAACATGCATATTCATATCTTGCTAGTCATATATATTGTACCGTGAGAATTTAAAGATATTCTGACTGCTCACAATATATTGAAGCAATGTTAACTTATATTATTGGTGATACTTCATCAAACATATTGTATACAATTCAATGATTGCTAAATTGCATTACAATGGTCACAATGGGCATTATATGTATAATGACTTTCATTTTATTCAGTAAACTAATACAGATTAACACAGTGAAATAAGCAATTTATTAGGAGTTTGTAGTAATAAATAATGATACTTTCAATAACAATGGCTAAGTTAAAAGAAAATCTATAATGGACTGTTTACTGTGAATAAACATGGTTTTATTTTAAAAGGTCATGTTTCACTAATGCAAAATAAAATTAATCATTGTATCCTAGTCAATTAGTGCTCTATTGAAATTGATTGAGTGAAAAAGAAAGAGTATGAGAGAGAGAGAGAGAGAGAGAGAGAGAGAGAGAGAGAGAGTACTAAATCATTGTACTCAATATAAGAACACAAGGGCCTGGATAAGCCCTTAATGGCTTACACCGCTGTCTACGGAATAATCAAGTGGAATTAGGCTTACCTGATCTCCCATCCCGTTGTATGTCCACGTGATACCAGGCTCCATCGTTCACCTTGTTCAGAGTAGCCTTGACCTTGATGGTCCCTGAGCCCATATCCAGCAAAAGGTAGAGGCTGCCATCCAGAAGCTCCACAGCAAAGAAGTCCACCTTCGTATTTTTCTGACTGCGCGGGTCCTTCCTGTCCTGGGGTTTGCCATGCGTGAACAGAATCAGCCCATTGGGCTCTGAGGTGCGGAAGTCAAACGAGATAGAGCCCATGCGCTTTGTGTTCCACTTGGGGAGGCTAATGTAGGCCTCGGGCATCTCAAAGGAAATTGGGTCCAAGGTCGCCACATTCTCGCATTTGAACACCACGTCTCCCTGGATCTTCATTTTGGGGTCCACAATCCTGGCCAGCCGAGACAGCTCCAACCTGATGTCATTGTTTTTGTAGACAACCTGTGTGCGTACAAACGAGAGGGTGTGGAACAGAGAAAGATTAAGATGTGGTCATGTTTTAATTGGTTGTTAGAATGTTAGGTCGTAGGCGAGTGAAATATTATAATCACGCAATGAATGATTAAAGGTTTTTTTAACCTATACTATTACTATAGTAGCTATTGTGATTACCACGAGGTATTTTAATTATAAACAGTAGCCTTTGTGGGTTAAATTATGTTGGGAGAATCCATAGGCTATAGCCTACATGTAGGCCACAACTGTACATTTCGTACAAGCGCATTACGGATTATACATTATTGGTTCGTCACGAAGGAATATGAAATATGCAAGTTCTTGTAATCGACGTCGTTTGATTGCCATTTTTTGGGGTTTATTTTCAAAGTCACCCACCTCCTGAAATATCTGAGACACCGCTGCCTTTGTGCTAAAGGATTTAACCTCGTTTTAATTTCTGCCTGTACAATAATAAAAGTAGAAAGCAAATAACTTTGTATTTTAGCTGCTTATTAAAATAACTGTTATTAAAAAACACATAGCAGACCGCACCGCGTTCATGGCATTCGCGTCCTATTTAGACGAGATAAGAAAAGACGTTTGTCAGCATAGACGAGACTAGAAAGCAAGCACGACTTCATCCAACCTGAACCGTAGCACCCAGAAGTAAATCTGGCGCATGTTTCTACAGTAGGTCTATCAAACTTTTGAAGCTAATATAAAACTTCCAAGACTGTATTGTGAAAATGTAAAATCATTGCTACATTTCTTATTGAAATAGTATTCTGGAAATATGTTTAGTTTTTAGGCTAATCGTAAATAATTGTTTTTACGTTTTTTTCCCCTTGTAAAGTGGCAAGGCATAGAAATTGCACTGCCTACAGCGTGCAAACATCTGATTGGCCTAAACTGATCAGCTGACTTGGCCAAGGTGGATGATGAATGAAATGAAATATGTTCATGGGAGGACTGCTTTTCATTGCATCTGCTGTGAGTAGTCAGCAAATAAAAAAGCCTTCCTGTGTTGCACACAACTGCACAAATTGACATAGGCCAGCGATATAACACCTAACTGGATTTAAACAGAAACAGTAGAACCTGTTTCAATAAGCCAGTGTGTTTATGATATAATTATGTTTCGAGCTAGCTATTTAATGCAGGGAGCAAGATTGTTAGGAGTTGTTGTTCACAAGGTAAGAATGAAGCCAACCATAATTATGTGCTTAAAGTTAGTGTGCTACACCTATGCTGTTAGCAAGCCAATTCCACAGTTCACCTTGAGAATGATGATAAAAATGTAACCCATTCAATATGGATGAAATCCACTTCACTGAGGCTGCTGCCTCAGTAGAGAAGGTATAGCCTACTCACTAGATCAGTTTTGACAAATTGTTTTCTGAGGCACTGAGTCAGTGGGGTATAGATATAGACAACACATTATGATGAACAGAGCTCTGTGGGATTTCTGTTTTGAAAAGATAATAACAGTTTGCATTTCCCCAAAACTCTGGACCAAACACATAATTCTTTCACAAAAGCTTGACAAAATAAAATGTATGATCACAAATCTAGGGATTGAAAATATGACCGATGAGGTTTTATTTGGCTGTCGAAGTTGCTTTATTCATCCTGGGGTTTCCATGGGCCGCAACATCTTTGAAGCTGTTTGCAGTCCCTTCCTTTGCATCACCCTCTCCAGGTCTTACGCGTGCTCTATTGGCAGGGATGCCACAGATTACTCTTTTAACTGTGAGTACAGGCAATAAGTTGACAGGACAAGGTTTCAATTATTAACTATATAATAGTTTCTAAAACAAATTACCCAAACACTCCAGAGAGATTTTGGCCGAGTTCATGGTCCACTGTTCACTTATGTGCAGAAGCGGATGACATTGCAGTCCTCCATTTCCCTGCGCTAGCACGCATTCTGTCCCTTTTACTAAGATGCTTTTGTGATGTTAACTGCAGAGGTTTTTATTTATTTAAGTTCCCTCTTTTTACCTTTTTGTTCATTGTGAATGCATGATAAGCTAGTATTTATTAGCCCGTGCATTTGCTACAAAGTCCTCCATTAATTACACATTTAGCAAGGACATGATCCAAAGAGCATTCTGCCAGCTGCCCCTTGTTTTTATTTGCAGTTCGCCTACTGAGCTGTGCAGTCATTCTGTTTGGGAGGACTACACTTTCTGCATATCACTGCTAATGAACTAGAGAAGTCATGTAATGAATAATAATAATGCCTTGCATTTATATAGCGCCCTTTTCACACTCAATGTGCTTCACAATTATAAGGGGGAAACTCGCCTCAACCACCACCGATACACTGCGTACACTGCTTGATTGTCAAAAGTCAATCAGCACGTAAAACTTGAGCCAGTGATCGATGCTGACACCTTATTACAGGAGTGTGTGGCTCACACCGAATGTCAGGATGCGGTTCTGAACCTTTGGGCTAATCAGTCAGTCGAAGGCTCATAGCTGGACACGTCCCTGGTATTACACTGTGTATCGCAGTCTCTAGAACACTTAAGAGTTTGATGAAAACAAAATTACCTGGCCATTAGATATTTATATGGATAGGCCAATTAAAAGGTTCATAATGTCTCTTCCATAACCATATTTTTTGACAAGAATGTTAGCCCGTCGATCATAGTTTTTTACTTTAGTTTTATTCTTGAATGCAACCACAATGTTACCATTTATTACATGATCTACAGATAATAATAGTCGATATGTTTTTGATCATATTAATATAAAATTCCAAATTATTTATTTTTTAACCTTTATTTATACAGGGTAGGTTGACTGAGCATCCATTCTTTCTACAGCAACACTCTGTTAACTGCTCCCCTGCATGTTAACCTGCATGTCTTTGTATTGTAATTCATTTATTTTAAATATCTGGAGCACCAAGGGTAAAGTCCTTGCACATGGACATTCGTTTGACCAGCTTGTGTAAATATCACCAAAAGGCAAACAAACAAAGGCTTATTTGAACCATCCATATTTGCAAATATTGCTGAAAATACATAAATAAAAAAGTAATAAAGGAGAAATAACTTGGCAACCAACCGGTAAGCCTAGTATGAGACGAAAGATAGTCTCAAAAATATACGTGGTTATGGTCAAAAGAGCGATTTATTATGTTAGAAGTGTATTACCGTAAACCAATCAGAGGAATACTAGAGCACAATCATCAGTAAATGTATATTTATTGATTTATTGTGCACGTTAATCTGAGGTGCTACCGTGTATGGATGTGAATGTTCTCTATTTCCTTAATTCCGCAGTCGTGTGGGGGAAAGGGCACTAGACACCAGCATTGTCTGTGTGGCCTGTAATCCACGCCTGCATGCTTGTTGATAACTGCGTCAAGGATCCACAGTCAGTGTGTTTTTAATGCAAAATCTTTAGTGTATCCAATCTTGGGACGGACTTCATTTGTTTAATGTCAGGAGAAGGCCAGACATTATTTTTATGCACATTTTTCTGAAGAAGGTAAACCACATGAATACATTGTGCTATCGAGGCAGTGCCCAGACACACGGTACAGCGGTAAATGTCTCTCGCTACACTGACACATGCATCCAGGTCTGTTTTCCCTGATAGGTATGGTAATAGCCTGACAAATATAACCTCATTGTTCCTTGATTATAAAAGCAGGATACATCATGCATGCTCTGAGCTCGTTTGAAAATCTTACGTCAGGCTTAAGCCAAGGCTGGGTTTATGTGTGAAGGCCACCTAACAGTGATAAACATGCACGTTAATCTGAGTGCAAAGCAAAAATAGATTTGATATGAGATCTTGTTGTTGTGGGAATCTTTGTACATGTATTGATCGATTGACTGATGGGTTAGTATTCATGAAGAAAAATCTCAAAAGGAATTTCTGGCTGTGTAATCTATATTTTTATTCCAAATACTTTTAACTAGAGGAATTCTACCAGAACCTCCATTTTATCCATAGTATTGTTACCAAATGACTGATGTTAGACTGACAAATGATTCATTGCTGAAATATGGTCGTAAGGTCTTTTTGGCTGCTGACCACTACTCAATAAGTCACTGCCAAAAAGCCCTCCTAACTGCAATCAGTCACAAAGACCATTTAGCTGTTTGCTTTACACAAAGCACAGCACTGATCGCTGCCAGAAAATACTAGACATGGCGGCCAATTACACAGAGAAATCATCGCTGCATTATTACATTGGGCTCAGTGTGCATCGCAGTGAAACGCCAAAGACAAAAGAGAGAAAGGTAAGTCTATATAAGAGAACAGTTAAAAACCACAGATAATAAAAGGACTGAAGAGATGTGCATGGGCCAGAATTGTAAATTGAAATTCACTGAAGTGGAAAATTGAAGGGATTTTTTTCTCTCTGAATGAACATCTCTTCCTGATATTTGGGGCAAAATGCTCTCGAAACCTGCAGTTTTGTTTGAGAACACAGCTGTCAAAAGAAAGATTCTGTAGCTGTGGGATTACAGATAATCCTGGAAAATTTGACAGTAAATCAACACATCCTTCAGGTGCCCAGAGAACTGTTGGACTGCAAGATTGTCTTTTTTCCCCCCCCCCAGTGAGGCAGAGCTGTGAAATGAAGGCTCTGGGATTCCAGGAGAACCTACATCACTGGGATCAGAGAGTTTCCTCAGAATTCTGCTCAAATCAAAAAGTGTGCAGGTTTACTACAGGTCTTTTATTGCCAATTCTGCGATGAAGAGACGTACGTTAAAAACCATCCCGAACAAGCCCTCAGTCGCTGATGTAGATAACATCCATCTCCCTGAGGAAGGTTCGAGGGCTCTTTCAGAGATTTTGCCCAAATTGGCAGAAAGAATTCATAATATCCTGTGGGGAAGACGCATTAGATGCTTGACTGCACTTATTCTGCCCACCCTCCTACATCCAAAGTCATTACCAGCTTTCAAGATGTTCATGCCTCACACTAATTAAGGTTGTATAAGAGCTGGAATTTATGTATTCTACTGTCACCCGGGCTGTTTATATAACAATTTAAATGTGCTTAATTTCAAAATTAATGCAAGCGTAAAAATAGCGTGTATGGAGAGTAAGGCTCTCAACCAAGCTAAAGGTTGGAGAGGCACTTGCTAAGTTCAGTGTTACACAAATAAATGTATTAGGGGAGAAAAAATAAGACTGGTACCCATTAAATTGAAAACCAGATGAAATAACCAAAAATGGGTGGCCATTTTAAAACAATAATACTGTTTTCCAGTGCAATAGTAATACGCTTTTGTGGCCATAGTGTTTATAGTTTTTAGAAGATTATTGTTTATTGAATTATTAAATGATCAGCATGTATACAAGCACATAAGCTTATACACTTACTACAAATCATAGTAATAATCATTTTATTGAAACAAACAAAATGAACAATAAAAATGTATTGTAATAACACATAAATAAAATAACATCAGGAAAGTGGAAAGTGAAATCTGTTGCTTTAATTTCATATTCTGTTTTAACCTTTTGTAAGCCCTTCACAAAATTTAAAAAAATACTTATAAAAACCTGGCAGTAATGGCTCTATAAAAATATAACTTCTGTCCAAAGAGACGTGGTATTGATCCAGCCAAAAGAGAAATCTTAGATGTATTTCCTTCTTCTTATCTGCAACAACTTGCACATGAGGTTCAATTGATTTATCCTTTGAGAAACCTTCCTTGTTTTAAATATACAAATAGTACACAACAGAGTATAACAATACCAGCTAAATGCCAAACCAGCACATTCAGTAAGTAAGTAATGGTATGCAATGTACTGCATGTGCAGATCAACACTACATAATAGAATAACAAATGTAGCCGTCAAAAAGCAAGCTGTAGTCACTACAGACAGATACCAGCTGTCAACACAGGTGCTCGTTTGACCTTGAGAATTGTACATGACTGCAGATCTTATGCATACTGATTGAACAATGATTATTATTCTTATTTCTTACATTACCACTGCTATTTTATTCCAGAAAAGTTTTTCATCATCTAAATCAGGTAATTTCTGGCTATCAGGAAAGCAGCCTTTGTTTCTGACACAGATTAATACTGTGCAATTTAGTCACTCAAAGCCTTTGTCACTTGGGAGTCTTCAAACATCATGAAAATGTCAGAACATTCATCTGAGCCCTGAATGAGACAAACCCACCAGGATATTTCCATTCTCCTTTTGACCCAGATTAATGGTTGAAAAAGCAACATAACATTTTTTTTGTTGTTACGCAAGCTGACTGTGATTCACAATCAAATCCTTAAAAGCAAATAGCTATAGGTGAATGTTTTTTTAAATGCATGTAAACACACTTTTAACTTAATTACCATAGCTTTGTTACCATACCTTAGTAAAATGTAGATTTTTAATGATTGCTATGACTTTCTGAACAAAATACATAAATATAAAAGAATATTTCCTTATAAAGGAATATAATCATTAGGATAAGCATTGATATGGCCTTTTGCCATCTCAGAAACATATTTTGTTCTGTATTCGGATTCCAGATGTTGGGTGCAGAGTTTCTTGAACATACGCTCTTGCATGTGAAAATAAGATGTAATAGATAGCGAAGCTCCACCACCCACGTATATAAATGAAAACATACATAACTATTCAAAATAATCTCTGGCCCATTGAATGGGTGCATTCTGGGGAAAATATTTGAATAAGAGAGGATGGAGTGAATTTTTACTGAGGTGTTATCTCCTTCCTCCCAGGCTTGGCATACAAAAATGCCAGCCAAAGATCTGGGTGACCTGCTCAGGGCTTAGTTGTACAGGGGGGAAAAAAGCGAGGCTATTCCAAAACCATTTGCTACACAACTTTCCATAATCAGAATGGCTCGTCGCATGAGAAACATGCCGCCATCATCAGTGACATCTCCTCCGCTAGAGATTATCAATCGACCGGGAAATAATCAGTAACATCATTGGGGTTTAATCACTGAAAGAGCACAAAATCGGGAGGTAAAACGTACGATTTTGTGGTAGAACCTTGGGATGTTTTTGTGTGGAAGTGCGTTCGCTGGAGGAATCGCCACTCGTTCCCCGGGCCTGATACATACAGAGAGGCGTGATCTGCAATGCGCGAGCCCGTGCCCTGGTCTGGCTCCACCGGTTGGTCGATGACATACACATTAATCATCTGCAGCCGTCTGCTCCACCTATAAATCTCAGCCCACAGGCCTTCCCACCACTTTCAAGGAGTTAATGGCTCCTGGGTCAAACTGGAGAAAAGTTTGAAATTGGTATAGATTATTCACCAGTCAAGGATTCCGAGTGGCATTCCGATGATATTTGCATGGGTAATTTAGAGCCGCTCTTGCGACTGAAAGTGAGTGGACCTTGGCACCGCCGTAAAAATATTAGCAACCTGCCACCTTCAAGGAGATGTGCGCATCTGCATACTAGTGACACCTCTTCACAGAGACAATTCCAACATGAAGGATAATGCAGTTTGAAAATGCAATCTCAGTCTTTTACGTCGCAGTTAATCCAACATGTTTAAAATATTTGAGACCTGTGGCTCTAAAAACAAGGTGGGTCAGGAACCACTCGTGGCTCATGGAATGGGCTGAGGTCGTCACAAGAATATAATTTAAAAAATGACTTGGTGTATTTCATTGACATTCACACCAATGACACTAAACACTCTCGCTGTTTCCATCTATACACACCACCAATTAATTTATAATAACTAATAATTGTTTTACTAAATATATATAAAATAATGTTAATTCCAAATTTTACCTCCAGAAATTATCCATATAACACAAAAATAAAAACAGGAAAACACAAAGTTTCTATGTAAAATGCTCCTTGGCAAGAGGACGTCATCTCAAGCAGAGGTCCACCATGCTGTGATTTCTCACAAGCCCGGGTACCGCCCTCAGGGCCGAATACAAGCCCGGGTACAGCCCTCAGGGCCGAATACAAGCCCGGGTACAGCCCTCAGGGCCAAATACAAGCCCGGGTACAGCCCTCAGGGCCAAATACAAGCCTGGGTACAGCCCTCAGGGCCGAATACAAACCCGGGTACAGCCCTCAGGGCCAAATACAAACCCGGGTACAGCCCTCAGGGCCAAATACAAACCCGGGTACAGCCCTCAGGGCCAAATACAAGCCTGGGTACAGCCCTCAGGGCCAAATACAAGCCTGGGTACAGCCCTCAGGGCCGAATACAAACCCGGGTACAGCCCTCAGGGCCAAATACAAACCCGGGTACAGCCCTCAGGGCCAAATACAAGCCCAGGTACAGCCCTCAGGGCCAAATACAAGCCTGGGTACAGCCCTCAGGGCCAAATACAAACCCGGGTACAGCCCTCAGGGCCAAATACAAGCCCAGGTACAGCCCTCAGGGCCAAATACAAGCCCGGGTACAGCCCTCAGGGCCAAATACAAGCCCAGGTACAGCCCTCAGGGCCAAATACAAGCCTGGGTACAGCCCTCAGGGCCAAATACAAACCCGGGTACAGCCCTCAGGGCCAAATACAAGCCCAGGTACAGCCCTCAGGGCCAAATACAAGCCCGGTTACAGCCCTCAGGGCCAAATACAAGCCCAGGTACAGCCCTCAGGGCTGAACACAAAGGGGTTTCACCAAAGAGAGCTTATCTCACCAAGTCAGCTATGGAAACCCATGAACGGCAGAGCGGCACACATGTGCACGCGTGTATACGGTACAAATGTACACATTCATGCATGCATTCATGTGCGCACATTGCAAGCATAGTTATACTTACAGTGCCCTCCACAATTATTGGCACCCCTGGTAAAGATGAGTGAAAATGGTTATAGAAAATTCACCATAAAGTGAATTAGCTTAATCTCACACTGAAAAAATTTGAAAAATTCAACCTTTAATTGAAATAAATTTATTATGAGAAACAAAAATCCCTCATCAGGAAATAATAATTTTTAACAAAACCACATGTACCACAATTATTGGCACCCCTGCATTTAATACTTTGTACAACCTCCCTTTGCCAATAAAACAGCACTGAGTCTTCTCCCGTAAAATCTAATAAGGTTGGAGAATACAGAGCAAGGAATCTGAGACCATTCCTCTTTACAGAATCTCTCTAGATCATCCAGTCTTAGGTCCTCTCTTGTGCACTCTCCTCTTCAGCTCAGCCCACAGGTTTTCAATGGGGTTTAGGTCATGAGATGGCCATGGCAGAAGCTTGATTTTGTGTTCAGTTAACCATTTTTGTGTTGATTTGGACGTATGTTTTGGATCATTGTCCTGCTGGAAGATCCAACGACGACCCAGTTTTAGTTTCCTGGCAGAGGCAGCCAGATTCAGATAAAAAAATTTCTGGTATTTTATGGAGTTCATGATGCCATGTACCCTAATGTTCCCAGGGCTTTTGGAGGAAAAACAGCCCCACAACATCACGGAACCTCCACCATACTTAACAGTGGGGATCAGGTTATTTTCGGTATAGCCATCCTTCTTTTTACGCCAAACCCACCCTGAGTGTTGGTTGCCGGAAAGCTAAATTTTCATTTCATCTGACCATAGAACACGGTTCCAGTCAAAGTTCCAGTAGCATTTCGCAAACTCCAGGTGCTTACGTTTGTGGTGAAATGACAGGAAAGGCTTTTTTCTGGCATGCCTTCCAAATAATTTGTTGGCATGGAGGTGATGTCTAATGGTAATTTTGGAGACTTGATGACCCCAAGATGCTACTTTCCTCTGTAATTCTCCAACAGTGATCCTTGCAGATTTTTTTTCCTCTCTTACCATCCTCCTCACTGTTAGCGGGAGCAAAATAAACTTGGGTCCTCTTCCAGACAAATTTGTAACAGTTCCAGTTGCTTTGAACTTTTAAAGTATTGCCCTAATGGTAGATATGGGCATTTTCAGGTGAGTAGCTATTTTGTTATCGCCATTCCCTGACTTATGATCCTCAACACACTTTCCCCTCATTTGATTTGTGGTGTGTTTTCTTATCTTTTTCATGTTGATGTATGAATAAGGGGATATGGTCTCTGTGTCATCTCATATTTATACCCCAGTAAAACAGGAAGTCATGATTTACTGCTTCAAAGTTCCTCAACTTTAAAAAGTAAAATATAAATGGAAAAAATGTTTCAGTTTTTAATTTTGTTCATAAGAATTTCTAGGGGTGCCAATAATTGTGGCACACATGGTTTTGTTAAAAATTGTAATTTTTTAGAATAAATTTACTTCAATTATAGGTTGGATTTATTTTATTTTTTTCAGTGTGAGATTAAGCTAATTCACCAAACGGTGAATTTTTTATAACCCTTTTTACTCATCTTTACCAGGGGTGCCAATAATTGTGGAGGGCACTGTATGTCTTCTCAGCTCCCCACCAAATATAGGCCATTGTAATTCCCAGCATTGGAGCGCTCACTGGGAACGGCTACAGCTGCTGTTGCTCAGGCAGGCCACGGTTTTCATTCCAGGCCGATGCCAGACATGAACTTTCCTACAGGGCTGATCCAAACAGATCAGCTGGAAGTGGGAGGGGCTGGGCCATCTGCTGAAGCTGGCCAGTTTGGTTGGCAAGAAAAACACCAAGCGACAGTAACTCAGTGGCCCATGAATTAATTCACCATCTAAGTATTTAGACAAAGAGCTTAGATCAGGCTTTGTCTGGTATAGGCCAAAGAGCAGTTCTACAAGATACAGTTTAAACCGTGTCTGTAATAAATGCCCAATCAAAGGCCATTGTTTGTCACATAGCTGTGGATATAATAATAATTAATAGTAATATTAATTGTAATAATAATAATAATAATAATAATAACCAGACTGCCACTCAGAACAAAGACAGGATTGTCCCCCTCCATTTTGCAAAGTGTGGCGACCTTTTGTTCAACCGTGAAGTATTGTTCTTGTTATACCATAATGGCATATGGGTTTAGTGTAAAATTAAGCTTGGCTTATTCTGTAAAGAGGGCTTTTGTAAATAGATATGTATTTCTTGTATAAAACAGTTTGCATTATGTTTGTTATATAATCCAATAAAAAAAGTTATTTTGAATTTGCTGTAATACCTAAGTTATTCCACAGGGTGGTGTACTTTCCAAGCGGCAGTTAAGAATTTGAAAATAAAAAAAGAAGAAAAAAATGCCATACATGTTTGTACCTTTTATACAGTAAATGGTTTGTACCAGTATAATACCAGTACACAGAACCCTGGATATACCACAGGAACTACAAGAATGTGGTAAAACAGGAAACACATTTAAATAAGAGAGATAACAACAATAAATGCAGGGAAAACATTTGCAGTCATAGAATCCAATTCTGCGACAAATAAACACCCTGCAGTAACATGAAAATAACAGCAGGACAAACTGTCTCGTGTTATGTAAATTAATAAATGTCCAAATAAGGGCTTTGAAGCCCAGGCTGGACATGCTGTCTGTTCACCCCGCAGTGGAAAGTGCAATTCTCTGAGAGGTGGGCTTGGCGTTCACAGCGTTTGGTGATGGAGGAAGCAGGAGAGACAGGCAGTAGACTGCAGCTCGTCACGGGCGAGTACAGCCGTTTGCCATGGCCCTGTCCTCGTTCGAGAGCGCTGCGGAGGTTATGGCTGCCTCAGTGCTCCCGTAAATGGCCTTTCATATCGCTTAAGCACCTGAGTGCTCCACTCGATCCTCAGTATAACTGTGGACACACGTCCGGGCAGTTATAGCTGGGCGTAGAATGCTACAGCACTGGTGCCACCTTGGCGTCTGTGTGGCATTGCACGGTACTATTCTATGACATCGTCACTCCTCTGGACCTTTACTTCATCCCACAGCTCGCACAGGAGAAAGCGCAGCGCGTCAATCGCAACGTTTCTAAATTAAAGGATAATATTTGGTGATCTCTGAAAATTCTGAAAGAAAACTGGATCGCCACCTCCTTGAACCTCATTAAAAAAATGTAAGTGTTGTTCTATAGGTTAATAGAGATCCATATAGGTTAAGCCGATGCCAGAGTTACACAGCATTTCTTTGCACCATTTTGGAGAAGTGAGAAAGAGAGGTAGCATGAAACATCAGATTCATACTGTAGTGTATATGGTTGGGGGAGGGGGGCTGTCGGATCAGATGGGGCCTAGCTGAATGGGTTAGACCGGTTTGATAAATAAGGCAAATTACCCCCCCGTCAGGTTTGGAGGGACACTGTGAGGTAGGTCAGGGCACCCTTGGCTGTGGGTCAGACAACATGGCACCGCGGAGGTGGAGAGGGAAACACAGAGAGTGTGTCACACATAAAAAAAAGCCAGCCTACTACAGGAAGTAGGGCAGGGGGGGATTACTTGGCTTTTGTGCACATTCCCTCCATAAAATTCTGGACTGGGGGAGAGAGGGGGGAGTTGAGGGGAGGAGTCGAGGGAGGAGTTGGGGGAGGAGGAGGGGTTGCGGGCCAATGTGAGCGAGACATGAGCTGCCGCCATCGCTCGCTCACGACTCATCCACCAGCCATGAGTCGTGAGCGAGCGATGGCGGCAGCTCATTTCTCGCTCACATTAGCGAGGACGGCCTGGGAGAGCACCGTACCTCTGACAGCGGCTCTGGGGTATGATCTTATGCCAGTCTGCCCACCCGTGTGTGTCGGCAGGGGGTTGGGGAAGAGAGGCGGGGCTAGTGGTGCTGGAGGAGCTGTTCTCCGGCATGAGAATACGCCAGCCTAAAACTGCCGCAACCAGCTTCCCTCCTACTCGGGGATGACGTCACCTTTTCGAGATGGTGGAGCCAGCCAGTGGCAGCACTCAGGAATTGAAAACTGACAATAGGACTAAACCAAATGCAAGAATCATATGGGAGAAATACAGATAACCATATAAATTTTGCACTTTTTTATGCTATTGTCAGGATTATTGAAAGTGAAGGCGATTGGTTCAAAAAGCCAGCAGACCTTTTTCTGGCCTGAAAAAGCACGCACTGTAATTACATGTGGAAATCTTTGATCTGGCTTCCATGGAAACCGCAGTGCACCTTGTTCCTCCTCCTAGCATAATCGGTAAAAGTGTTGCACAACTAGTGACATCACAGCACTTACGAGCCAGATTACTATAATCTCAAAAATGGAGAGCACATTTCACATCTTGTTACTCATGGGAAAGTACAGCAGCACAGAACATTTAGCCATGATACGAATGCATTTATGTGTGTGTGTGAGTGTGTGTTTATTTCTGAAATATTCCAAGCATGGTCAGCATCAATTCTTCTTCCATATCAATTCAGTCAATACATAAACTTTTAAAATTCAGTTCATGAATTGAATAATAATATGAAGATGTTTCAATACAATGCAGTTATTTTCCTGAAGTTACATAGAATTTACCCCAAATCTTTTGGCAAGGAATGAGTCAGTTCAATTAGCAAAAAGTCTTACTTTCTATGACTGAATACCACATTACGAAGATTCAAGAATATGTTTCCCTGTCCCTCCTGAAGCTCAGATACAATAATATATATAAAATATACAGTATATTGGGATGGCAGGTATGCCATTCGCAAAGTTACGGCTTGGTGGGGCATGCCCCATACCTATACAGCAACGAGAGTTTGGCACTTTTCAGGGTTTCCTACAGAAGTAACCACAATGACCACAGCCCTTAAAAACATTAACTTATGTATGTTCTGACCTCATGTAACCACACAGCATTAACATACAACTTCACACATCCACACAATAAAGCCCCAAACTTGGGTTATTTTGCAGCTTTTCTCCTTCCTCTTCTGCTTCTGCTTCTTCCCATTTTCCCTGCCTACCCAGAAACCCTCACTACCTGCCTGCCTCCGTACCCTCAAACAATAATTCTCCCCATTGGATAACAACATCGCATACCTGCTCTCCCAAGCTTATCGCCCAATAAAAACACTTCAAACTAATGTTTTTTAATGTTAATATAACTAATGGCTTGGTGTTTTCCATGGAGCTACTGTGGCCTAATGGTTAGAGTTGCTGTCTCTCACATAGAGGATTGGGGATTCGAGCCCAGCAGAGCACAAGTTTATTTTTGACAAAAACAATGTGCAACTGTTAAATATTTTTCATTTATTAGATTGTTATTATTTTCACAATAACAAACATATTTGTATTGCAAAGGCAAAAGATGTTTCCAATATTAACATGTTTCACATGTACTATAGCGAAATTTTGAAAGTCAGACGACTTCAAGTAAACGTTGAACGTTACGCAGTATGAAAGCAAAATGGTCCATTTGCTGTGACAAATGACCTATAGCCTATATCATGTGACTAAAGCCCTTTGGTCTACTGGTTACCGTCCAGTCTTAGTATTTGAGAGACCGGTGTTCGATCCCCGCCTGGTAGCCTACTAAAGTGTAATTTCATTTTGGACTCAAACAGTGTGCACATGTTCTGGTTTTCTCATACAAGAATTATTGCAAAGGCAATAATATTCAGGCACTGGACACCATGGCATGCAATCGCTAACGTTATGGGAACAGGTATCCCATAGCCATTTGTCAAGCAAAGACAAACGTTTTAACGCAGAATATCATCTCGTTAACATCGCGTTGTTGCATTAATGTAAAAAATAAATAACTGTGCCTTTGGCTACATGTTTTCATCTCACACAAATGCGATCAAAAAAATGTGTCTGTGTGAAGCCTACGCTGTGCTCTTGCAGTCATGACTGACTCACTGTGGAAACCGATCCTCAACGCTCACCTCGGCCAACATTTCTTTAGTATGTCTTCATTAATTCAGCTCTGTTCAGTTTATCCTTTTCACACATAACACAATGTCACCATAAAATTAACTACTAGAAAAATTAAGAATGTACGATAATACATTAATAATTGATGATAGCCTACTATAAACTGCAATCTCTTAAGAGATCGGATTTATAAACCGCCAATTCCCCAAACATATCCGTTTCATGGTTAGTCACTTTAAAAAATTACAATAGCCTCCGATCATGGCTCTAGTCTATGCTACTCTGCAGACAATGTAGCTTACTGCAAACACTTTTAATAATAATAATAAGAAGAAGAAGAAGAAGAAGAAGAAGAATCTCTGGTAGGCTACTTTCTTCGTAGTAGGCTATCTATTGTTTTCTTGTCCAATTAAGCTTGTTAGACAACATTAGTTTTGCCAGAAAAACGTCAGTCAGCTGTTAGTCCGGAAGCAGGTAAAAGCTAGGCAAGTTGCATTAAATAATTTAGGAAAGTTTGGATAGCATTGCTTTGAAATAGAGCTAGTTTATTTAGTGTGAGCTATGATAGGCAATATTGTTACATTGCCACATTTTGATATCAATACTTTTACACGCAGGCCTAGTTTTTGAAAGTTGGAATTAAAGACCTATAGACAGCGCTCTGCAGTCTATGTGTGAGTAACTTGGCTTTTTTCTTTTTACCTCGGAGACGTAAAAGTCTGAACACCCTTTCACCTTCTCCACGTTTTATTACGTTACAGAAATATTCTACATTAGATTGAGTTCATTTTTTGTCTCAAAATTCTACACAAAATAGCCCATAATGACAAAGTGAAAACAGGTTTTTATACATTTGTGCTAATTTATTTTTTAAAATTATGTAAAATGTCATATGTACACAAGTGTGCACACCCTTTGATATGACACCCAAAAGTGAGCTGAGGTGCATTTTGTTTCCACTGATACTGCTTGAGATGTTTCTACAACTTAATTGGAGTTCACCTGTGATAAATTCAATTGATTGGACATGATTGGGGATTGCCAACACCTGCCTATATAAGGTCCCACAGTTGACAGTGCATGTCAAAGCAAACTCCAAGCCATGGGGTCAAAGGAATTATCTGCAGACCTCAGAAAAAGGATTGTGTCAAGGCATAGATCTGGAGAAGGGTAGGGAAAAATCTTTGCAGCTTTACAGGTCCCAAAGAGCACAGTAGCCACCGTCATTCGTAAATGGAAAAAGTTCGGAACCACCAAGAATCTTCCTAGACCTGGCCGCCCGGCCAAACTGAGCAATCGGGGAAGACGGGCCTCGGTCTGGGAGGTGAGCAGGAACCCGAGGGTCACTCTGACAGAGCGTATCCTTGTGGAGATGGGAGAACCTTTCAGAAGATCAACCATCCAGGCAGCACTCCACTAATCAGGCCTTTATGGTAGAGTGGCCAGACAGAATCCCCTCTTTAGTAAAAGCCACATCACAGCCTGCTTGGAGTTTGCCAAAAAGGCACCGAGAGGACTCTCAAACCATGAGAATCAAGATTCTCTGGTCTGATGAAACCAAAATTGAACTTTTTGGCCTGAATACCAAGCGTCACATCTGGAGGAAACCAGGCACCGCTCATCACCTGGCTAATACCATCCCTACAGTGAAGCATGGCAGTGGCAGCATCATGATGTGGGGATGTTTTTCAGCAGCGGGAATGGGGCGACTAGTCCTGATAGAGGGAAAGATGAATGCAGCTACGTACACCGAGATCCTTGAAGAAAACCTGCTCCAGAGCGCTCTGGACCTCAGACTGGGGCGAAGGTTTACCTTCCAACATGACAACGACCTGAAGCACACAGCCAAGAGAAAAAAAGAGTGGCTTCGGAGAAAGTCTGTGCATGTCCTTGAGTGGACCAGCCAGAGCCCAGACCTGAATCCAATTGAACATCTGTAGAAAGAGCTGAAAATGGCTGTGTACCGACGCTCCCCATCCAACCTGATGGAGCTTGCAAGGATATGCCAAAATGTCCAGAAACAAGTGTACCAAGCTCGTAGCTTCTTTCCCTTGAAGACGCCTTGAAGCTGTAATCGCTGCCAAAGTATTAGGCTAAGGGTGTGTACAGATATGTAACCCCTAAATAACCTATTTTTGTCAGCAAAATAAAATTGCATATTTTCTAAAAACCTGTTTTCACTTTGTCATTATTGCCTATTGTGTGTAGATGTTTGAGGCAAAACATGAACTCAATCTATTGTAGTATAAGTCTGTAACGTAATAAAACGTGGAGAAGGTGAAAGGGGTGTGCTGACTTTCTGGCTTGACTGTACAGTGAGCACCATAATTAATTGGACAGTGACATGTTTTTTGTTATTTTGGTTCTGTACTCTAGCACTTTGAGTTTGAAAAGATACAATTAAGTTGAAGTGCAGATTGTCAGCTTTAATTTGAGCAGATTTTCATCCATATCGGATGAACCATTTATAAATGATGGAACCTTTTGTACATAGTCCCCCCCACCCATTTTAAGGCATCAAAAAATACTGGACAGTTTAACATAATGTAGAATAAAGTAATCATTTCAAATATTTGGTCACATATCCTTTGCATGCCATGACTTCCTGATGTCTGGTATTTTGTTACCATCCATATAGAACAATGCATGTTGCTAAAAAATAAAATAATAATAGAATTTTCATGTTATCTTCGCCTCAACGGAGGGGAGTGGGCGGAGTTTAGAATGGAGGAGGAGACTTTTTGATTGTAAACACAGAACCACAGCAAGGCTAAAAAATACTGCATAGTGCACCTTTAATGCTGAGACTAAAGTACATGTTTCTCTGTCACCTCCTCTTCACCTTACTGAAACTACAATCTCCCATAATGCCACTGTGTCTATCGTGTCTGCAACCAGACAGAAACTGCACATAGAAGTCTGGGGGAATGCAGTAGGGAAAACTAATAATGGATCACTGCCCATTATGTGTAAAATGCAACAAAATATTGATGTTGTCATTGCAAGGGCTTAGTATATCCAGGACAAGCTTGAGACCATATTCTGCCATGAGACCATATATTACATTAACTGCACAGAAGCAAAAGTAGAAAACCCATTCAAATCTCTCTCTTTACTGGCTCTGCTTCTGTTCTGGATAACAGCATCTGCTAGGTGATTGTAACGTAAAGTAATGTGGTGTAATGTAATGCAATGGGTAGTGATGACTTGCTTATTCTATTTCATTTTAATGGAATAATGTTCCTGTTTTTTCCCCATAATGTAGTGGATTGATGAAAACAATACAAATATCTTAATTTGCCTGCTAAAGGAGATCTATTTCTACTATGCAGATAATAAGAGTGGTCTGAGACAGTCCATGGTAAAAATGTCACCTCCACAAATATGATTCCAACAAACGCAAAACACACGATATGGTATATATTCCGAGTAATATCAAAACATGTAGACTTAGAATGTATAATAACAGCAGATATTATTTTACAGATGTTCTTATTAGAAGAAAATTAGTCCCTCTTTCCTTACGAAAACAACAAAATCATAGTTTCACAGTTAAGTTTTGGATGAGACTGACTGCCTTGTCCCAGCTAGTAAAAGTTAAGATCCCTGCTCAGATAATTATTTACAATGAACTTGCGTTCAACAATAGAAACAAAGTTAAAACTTCCTGTTTACACAGAAATAAAAGATCTGTATACAATTTATAAAACACTGGTATAGATAGCACCACTATACACCATTAATACTACAATGTAATCACATTGGATTAACTAAAATGAACTTTCTTGCGTGTTTTTAACTGAAAATTTAAATCAAGATATGTCTAAAACGATACTCTGTGTACACTATAATTCAGACTGCATTTTGGCATTTAATTGAATGCAGTGGCGTACCCTTACTCTAAATCTCATTTTATTCAATTACTTGAGCTTCCACTCAGGCAACAGTGGTGTTAATCAAATGATTTACAACAACTGGAAATCCAAATTAAATGCGCCTGAAACAATTTCAAGTGGGAAAAAAATGTATTACTCTTGTGAATTTCATTAGAAGATCCACAGTGAAACCTCGTGTCTCTTCTTTCCCATCTTATAGCAAGTATGTTTTAATGAATTCATTATTCAATTTCAACAGCAAAGGAATTCATGATATTTTCTCCCGTTTTGCAAATACAAGCAGGTTAAATGCGGCTTGGGAGGCGTGAAGTATGAAATGAACAGGAAGAAGCAGCTCACCTCTTTCAAGCAGCCCATGAAATTGTTGCTGACGGGCGAGCCGGGCAGGTCAGCTGTGCTCGGACTTCCTCCGACGTAAAAGAAATCGTCCGAGCCCAGCATCGTGTAGTCCTCTTGGGTGTATCCGGTGGTGGTGAGGATGCCATCCACGGATATTGTGACCTGTCCAAAGGGAATAACGAAACAAAAAGCCCACAGATGACCCTCTGAGTTCTGCCCCCTGCCAGGTTCTCCAGCCAGGAGCCATTTTAAATTTTGCTCGTTCACTTATTGTGTGGATCATAAGGCCCAGTCCCAATACCCTGGACCACTTGTTTGGATCTGACAACGTTTTGATTTTCTTGTGAAGGTTAAGAGGACAGGTAAAGAAAATATTTCAGTGGCATATTTTCTTTATCTTTGAATGGGACAAGAATATGAGTTTTTGTTTTTTTGGTTTTGGAATTTTTGGTTTGGAGGGTTAGTAGATGTTAATAAAAGCAAAAACAAATTGGTTGTACTTGTTTTAGACGGGGTGACTTTCCGGATACGTTCAGACGCTGACGTGCATGCACTGACAAGGGAAACCTTATCGTTCTGCGCTTAAACGTGCAAGCCACGATTAGGGTTTGATCTTCTCGGTGACTTTTCTTTCTTTTTTTTTTCAAAAATAAAAAACAATTAACAATGGGGTATAGTTAAGGATGCAATCACAAAGCGTGTATGAGCCACTATGGAGAGCGGGAGGAGCATGCGAGGGTCACACCACACAGGACACAGTCAGGCAAAAAGAAGCAGTAGGAACAGGTTGAGGAGAGTTGATCATTGCTTCCACTTGCATGCCAGTGAGACAAATGTGGTACTGTGGTAAGATTGACAGGTAAGTGAGTTAAGTGTTAGTGGATATAGGTTAGCAGACAAAGGTGGTTATGGAAACTGGTGAAGGGAAAGCAGTGACATTTAAACAAGCCAGCCGTGCACAAAGTGTACTGGAAACAACTGTCAGAGCTCCCGCGTTACTGTTTCTCTTTTTATTTCATTAGATTTGTCATGTTTTTTTTTTTTGTTGTTTCATGTGGAAAGCTTCTGCCAGTTCGCCGACAGCGGTCGCCAAAGAAAAATGTTAGGAGGCTTTGTTAAAACACGAAGCCCTACAAAGGTCTGATCGAGAAGGTCTTTTGAAGAGTTGAAGAAGTTCAAAGAAAAGAGGGAAGAAGGAAGTAAAAGCCGTGGTGAAAAACGGGAGGGTGGAGGGTGGAGGGTGGAGGGTGGGGGAATTAAAACAGGTAGAAAGCCAAGAAATACCAACCCCGTTTCCTACTGAGTTGATAATGGCATCTAGAATGAAACTCAAAGAAAATAGGAAGGAGGGGACACACGGCAAACCCAAAAAAAGACAATAAGAATGATATCTACCAGACAATGTAGTTTGTTTACCATAGCGTGTCCAATGCCTGATTGCTTTGCGGAAAAGGGGGAAGAAAGGAAATTAAAAAATAGTGAACAGAACGGTTGTTAATAAAATAAAATTAACAAAAAATAAAATCAATGATGAAGAGTTAGGGTGTTAGTACATTAGTTGGTTAGGTAAAGGTTAGTAAGAATAATGGCTCATTCCATGAATGGTTAGTGTTAGTCTTACAAAGCGTGTCTTCCAAAGAGAGAGAAAAAGACTGATAGACAGAAAGAGAGAGAAAGAAGAGAGAGGAGAAAGAAGTTGCAAGGTCTGGTGTAAATGCCCATTGCTGAGATCCCAATTCCAGAGTATTCCACAGTCAGTTGAATAAACCTTTCATAGGCCACGACAGGGTAATAGCATAGAATAAGTACTTACTGTACATGTCAAACTCCAAAATTCTGGTATTCCAAACGCTTTTTTTTTGTGTGTGTGCTTGTTTCTTTTTTGTTTTTTAAATTTGGTTAACTTGTCAGTGAATCTAAATGTTAGTCAAAGGATTCAGTCAACATTAGTCCAATCACTCTCAGTCTACGGAAATCATGTACAGTACGTTCTTCCCACTGACTGAATGCACAGGTTCGTTTGTAAAGCTAATAATAGGCCTTTCTAATGGTGCTTTCTGTTTCTCAGTATGAGAGTCAGAGATTCGCATGAGTCTTGTCTTAAATTGCCTGCTAACTTTCTACACACAGTGGACAGTATTGTCAGGACAATAATTTATCTTCTTTCCAAGTTATTAGCATAGCTGTGCTAAAGGCACTACAAAATTATATAAATTACTATTAAATTAACCGAAGCTGGAGTTCAGTTTTCGTATGCTTCTTGTGGTACTAGCAATATCCCGTAGTTAGAAATAGCAGCCATTTCAACTCAAGGGAGGGGGATAGCATAGACCTGAGCTATTAGCATTTTGTTTAGAATGCGATTTGTGAGAGATGTTACAGTTCAAGAAGGATGGGTCTGGAGTAAACAGGGATGACTGTGGTTGCCTGTGGTTGGCTGGAGCTCCGTCTGCTTCACAGATAACACTCACTAGGCCTGAAAGTGAGGTGGATATCTAGAGGAAACAGTCAGTCTTCTGAAGCCATCAAACTAGTTACTGCTTCTGGCACAAGTGTCTGCTTAAAAAAGCAAAAAGAATGAGGCTAAATGGATAAAATCAGAAGCGAAATTGGTGCTCTTGGAATTCAGAAATATAAAAAGGATGAATGCATATAAATAAATAAATAAACTCTACGCTATTTTTAATTAAAAACAAGGAAATAAGAAATATTGAAATTATAGAGAATTGGAAAGTAAGCATTGACACAAACATCAGCTATATAAACAACTGAAAGATGTGTATTTAAATAGAATGGATAAGAAAATATATTCAACACAACAGAATGCATGATTTTTACTCCAGAAATGGTGGACCATTTGTTTTTATCAAAAGGTTAAATTTAAAAACAAGGGTTCGCCTTTATTCTGTGGTCGCGGTGCCATGCTTGTCGTTTTCATTTTTTCCAGTTTGCCTCAGTGACACACCCCTCTCTCACTGCCCCTTTGTCATTCATTACCTGTCGCAGATTGCGCGTGACTTTAACGTCATGCCACGTGTTGTCGTTGAATTTGCCGTTGACCGGCTCGACTATGGCCTCGAAAGCCCCGGAGCCCAGGTTGATGACCAGGGAGACGGCGCCGTCCTTCAGTGCCAGGTTGACGTAGTCCGCCGACTTGCCCGTGTGGAGAATGAGCCCGTTGCGCTGCCAGGTCTTGAAAGAGAGCGTGATCTCGTCGCTGCTGCTCTGGATGGGGTTCTGGGACAGGTCGTAGCAGAAGTACTCGGAGCCTCTGAAAGTGGCCACGTTATCTTCTCTCGCTGCAATCGGACACAAGAAACAACCGAGAGTTCATTATCGCCGTTACCGACGTCGGCCTGTTCAACACTTTAGCTTGTCTCTGGAATCGGCGCGGTATGCTAGATATGTAGCGTTATGCGGACATTTTCAAACAGACAAAAACAGGGGACAAAAGAAGACTGAAAGCCAGCAGGAAAATGAAAAACATCTCAGAATACATTTGGGCTGAAGCGCTGGAGCATGAGGTCTAGAGCACTTATCTGTGAGATCATCTTCAATTCGGTCTTTTAAGTTGAAAAATGCTCTGGTGGGTATCCGCAAGACTGAATTTATTAAGCCAGGTAAAGGCCCTTCTGAGGCAAAATATTAGCCAGGTGTACCCAATAAGTATCCAGTGCAATTGCAGTTTGTTGTTCCGAACAAAACAAACGGCAATGTGTTCTCTGTGATTGCCCTTTAAAAGGTCTCTTAAAATGTATTATTTTCGTTAGTCTTAGAAACAGTGTAAATGATTAAATACCAAACATGCTCACATTGGCACGAGAGCATAGGCTACAATAAATTAAACATATAAGAAAATACATAAGTGTTATTTCCTCGTTGCTCATGGCTGTTCGAAATTGAGGCCTGTGAAATGTTGACGGGAAATAAACGTCTACACACGTGATGTTGTATGCATGAGCCAGACTCCCCTGTCAGGTCCACTTCCAGGGAATTAAAGGCCTTTGATAAGGTTAACACGGCGATTATTGGAATGCGAGGCGTGGACGGTTTTACAGAAGCTCCCGGAGCGGGCTAATCTGCATTAATAATAACCACACTCTCCCTCTCTCCTTTCCCCACTACACCTCCGCATACTGATTTACCAGAAGCTACCACAAGCAGTATCCAATAGCTAAATCCAATTGCTGAATTTTCTTATATGTCCTCGATTTTCAACGAAAATGAAATATGCAGGATTATCAACATCTCAATATTTTCAGCTCTACCGAACCACTGCTTCAAAAAGAACTAAACTGCAGGTCATGGCGCACCTTTAGCATTATAACTATGACCTCGGCTCAGCTTACATTTGAAATTGCCAAACTCACCGTGCCTTAAAAAATCCAGTGTTGGCAGGTAGGTAGGCCAGTATAAATCCTCAATTTTGTTACCAAAAGACTTGAAAGTGCATATGTGCAAATGTTTCGGTCCTTAGACCTTCCTCAGTGCATAGTGAACAGACCAGACTATACCCAGTACTCACCCTCTGTCATAAAAATAACTGCAGGTGATTTTGGTAAAGGTAAAGAGGATGTGTCTATATGATGGACCAAACAGGTAACAAGCAATGAAGTCAAAGTATGTAAAATAAAACCACATACCAAAAATGGTTTAATATTCCTCAAGAATGTGTTGTATACAGTATGTGTGTAACACCATAGTCATGATGCAGATGTTTTTTTTTTCCCTCAAAAATGCAAATAAATTTTTTTAAAAGTCCCTGAAGTCACTCCACTGGCTACCAGTCACACCCTTGTCAGGTTCAAAGTTCTGACTCTGGCCTACACTGCTACCATCAGAAGAGCCCCTTCCTACCTACGAGACATAATTCAGCACTACACTCCAGCTAGACTACTCCGCTCAGCTGGATCAGGGCGACTTGCACTTCCCACCCTCTGGTCGAATGGTTCTCGCTTGTCACACTGCTACCCAGTGGGGGGAACAAACTCCCCTTTGCCGTGCGAACCGCTCAGTCACTGCTTATATTCCATCCTGGTTTGAAGACACATCTCTTCAGTTTCCACCTCGACTGACATTCCCACTTCACTTCTCTACAGGGCTACCCACCAACTAAGTAGCGAGTTCATGCACAAGCCCAAGTTCATTCGTTTTCGGCTATGCACTTTCTTGTAAACATGCTTCACTTCTATCTTAAGACTTAGCCATAGCTTTACTCGCTTAGCCTTTCCACTTCACCATAGATTTACCGTGTGAACTAGACTTGATAGTCATGGCTGTGGATAGTTGCTGCTATGATAGAATTGTACTTTATCTGGACCTGTGCTTGTATGTGTTCCAATGACCTTCGGTATGCATTGATTGGACATCACTTCGGATAAAAGCGTCTGCCAAATGCAAGTAGTGTAATGTAATGTAACATAATCTGAGTAAAACAAAATTACATTGATTGGTTTACAATTGCATTTCTCTTAAGTAAAATGATATATCACACAATGGGAGTGTCTTACAGAAAATGGACTAATGTCAATTCTTCACAAAGGCCCAGGGAATAGCAAGCATTCAGGTAAAAAAAATTTCCCTGTGGATTTCCCCTCCGTGGTGCATTGCACTAATTTTTTGTATTGCTATGAACCTTCAGTCCAAAGTGGTATTCACTTTAATCACTAAATATTTTATTCTCCAGACTGAGAACCTCAACAAAGTTTTTATAAATTTCTTTATTGATTTTGCTAACTATGAAATGATAAGTGTAAGGAAAAACTTGCATCAACTTCTTTCGTTAAAGAAAAAGTCCATTGTAAGGTAAACTGAACCCATTCCTTTGTGCTACTGTGTATGAACCCTAATCATCATGGCTAACGTCATCCACTAACAAATATTTCTGTTCCCGGCAAAAGGTAAAAGTGTAGTGTTACGGCACACTAATTGTCATTTCCAGGACGTGTCCAAAAATCTGCCACGTAGAACAGGCGGTGGGTGTATTTCCTGGCTGTGTGGTTCATTTGCTCACGCTGTGATGCTTGTTACATGGGAATTCACTTCAGCCAAATGCAACAGTAGATTAGCTAGTTGTGCAATATGCTACCATACGGCTGTTTGCAGTTTGTGACTGAATGTGTTACTGCAACTCTCAGAAGGGCCCTAAGAGAACTTATGGGAGTGAATTACAATGCAGCAGGCACCGCTTTCATGTCTCTTTACCCGCCCAAGGGAGGCGATATCCATGAAAGGTCAGTATTTCTTTCCTCCAATAACATTCCTCATCAGTAGTTCTCGTCCTATCCTGGGAACTCTGACAATAATTATTCCTGTGATAATAATGGAAGTAAAAAAAGAGGCACATTTCACAGATTTATAATAACACCAGGTTATCTGTATGTATAATTTGCTTTGATCCATGAATTTTATAAATTAACTTCTGACAGTAAGCTTAGGCATGCTGGGAAACTGACAGGTCTACCTGCGACAGGCCGCAAAGGTGAGCTAGGCTGTTCGTTGTGCAGAGCGTTAAAAAAGCGTTCACGTGAAGGCCAAGTTCATTCGTTTTCGGCTGTGCTACATGCTAACATGAGAGCGCTTGCCTTTCAGCCTGTGGAGATTCTGGTTGTGTGCATGGCAATCCAGGTCACAGAACTGCTTCCCCCCACAAAACAAAGCATTCACTCTAATGCAGTGCATTGAAGATATGAACAAAATATTAAATAAGAAACACTAGCAATATTCTGCTTAAAATGAAGGTAAAACCTTGGTTTGCACTGAAATTAACCCTTTGGTATTGTCTGAGGATGCTGAATACAAAAATGATTTCACTACATAAATGTACCAGAACATAAAGTACAGCAGACAAATCTTCAAAACCATTTTTGCCAAGTAACGTAGTCTGTTCAGATTCCAACACTCCTGATGTGCAGCAAGCAATGTAACACACTGAACTAATGAGGAGCTTGGCATTTAGTATGACACACTGAACTATTTAAAACAATTATAGCTAACAGCTAAGAGAGAGTGGAAGCGTTCTCTTAAAATAGCCCCAGACACCTTATCTCCGACTGTGAAAGGCCTCAGCACAGCAATCTGCGATCATAGATACCCTGGTTTCTAATAAGGCCACTTCCACAAGCCCTTATCAATTATTAATTAAACAGAATGTTGTTTTTACTAAAGAGACTCCAATGCCTTACTGCCAGATGTTACTACATCCATTAATTCCATCCTTCTTAATACTTAATGAGATTTAACCCCCTCACAAGCACACACACACACATTCATACAAAAACGGCTGGTCTCATATTTTTGTGTGGGATGGACGAGAAAACCCTCTGCGATTGGAAACTGCTAATCATCTCTGGAGGCGGAGGTGGGCAGTGGATGGGATTGGAGGAGCCCCACATCACCACACCAGCCCTTCACTGTGGGTAAAGTACAGTTTAAAGCATACAGAAGTCTGTGGAGATGAAGCTGGTGTACTGCTCTCAATAGTGCTACAATAAAGCGAGCAACACACTCCCAACAAAACCCAACCCAACCTAACTGATCGTAAAAGGCCCTGACACCGCATTCAGTACAGCCACTGTGTTGGTAAAAAAGCCTTTTGACACAGGCCGCATTAGTTGATTACATGGATTGACTACATCAGTTCACAAGGACACCACTTGGTCAAACCCACAAAGTTGTTATAATCGTGCTTCATCTGGAAAGACACAGTAAGGGACACCTGTTTTTTGGCCAATTCCGAGGTGACTTAAGTCAAAGATAACGAAAGGGTGAAAAAGGCCTCTAACTGATCTCATTGTAACTGTTGCCCTAACATGGCAGCGAGGACAGCATTGATGCATAGACATGCATTTTTGCCCCGGTCCCTTGCCATAGCCCAGTACTAAACAACCTTATCTCAATTCAGTTTTTAATGAAAAGCCTTAGGGTGGTGGAAAGAATTCCATTGCTTCGGTGATGGAAATAATATATATATACAGAAAATGGAGGGAAAAAGGAGCCGGGGAACGAATAAGATACCAATTGTTCTGAAATATAGAATCTTAATAACGAAGAAGAAAAAAACGGTATTACTTAAATGAGCACGCGTAGAGCGATTGTTATCAGACCATAATTCTAATGGCCTTCTAATGTCTTTTCCTTATAATTTACACTGTGATAGATGACTGGAGATAAGTCTCAGCAGGGTGCATTCGTAAAAACGTCAGATGTGGCAGAACCACCAGAGAGCAAGTTATAGTGCCAATAAATCCAATAAATTTTAAGAAGGAGCTGTAACCAGACCACA
The DNA here is from genome assembly GCA_022702515.1 of Ilyophis sp. 1 JC-2022. Lineage (NCBI taxonomy): Eukaryota > Metazoa > Chordata > Actinopteri > Anguilliformes > Synaphobranchidae > Ilyophis > Ilyophis sp. 1 JC-2022. The sequence goes on from CM040406.1 coordinate 41,091,459, forward strand.
GAGCTCCCCATGCACTCAAAACAAGCCCATTCTCCAGCCAAAAGCAGATTCAAACATCGCCTGTGTCCATATGGTCCTAAACCCATTGAGAATGCTGATCTGGAGAAGGGAGCGTCTGTATTGCTGTACCAGAACAGTCGGAGACAGTACATGCACAGATTGAACTGAATGGCCTGTTCAAGTCATCCAATGTTATTAGATTCTTATGTTCAACTGTGAATTTATGTCAAAATGTGGAGCATCATAAATAGTTTCTTTAGATTACACACATGTAAAACACACACACACACACACACACACGCTTATACAGTATATGCAGAAACACACAAGCAAAAAAAAAAAAAAAACATCACATATTGATCAACTATATAACTGCTGTCCTCCGCCATTTATAACCAGCAACACGAGTCAGCTTAATCCACTCCCCCCAACCACCTACCCCCACTCAACACAGCCTGCAAATCCAGTGCGAGACGACTCTCCCAGTCACAGCGGAATGACACGGGATCGATACTCACGCCGAGGGAACGGAGCGCTCTTCACAAGCCTGACCCTGCCGGCACTGCCCCCCCCCTTTTCAACACAATCTATTTAAGCAAATAAAGTGCCGTAAGGAGGCCGGTCCGCACGTGGCCTGTGGACCGACGGGGTTCTACGGACCGGAGCGCCCCACCTCTCTGCTGACAGCACTAAGCACTTAGCACGCTCTCAGCCCCATTCCAAAATACCAAAATACAAACAATTAACATCAACGTTTCCGTCCTTTCCCAGTCACAGACAGGAATGCCTTGGAATGTTTTCCAAAGTGTCATTCTCATATTCCCATACTGTGGGGCTGAAAAAGGGTCCAAGGACTTATCTGCTGTTGAGATCAGATAAGTAGTTTGAGAAACATGGGGTAGGATAAGTATTATGAAATCAAATGATTTATTTAAATAATCTAGTTGAGACGTAATGCATGCTGGCCCGGTAGTAAGGGAATTGAATCAAAGCGTATATTTCTCAAATTCAGCACAGGCTGTCAGGTAATTTCTCTCTGTCAAAGTTACAAACTGAATTTACATTTGAATCTAAAAATAACTAAGTGCCAATGAAATAAATTCATAAATACTTATCTTTCTGGATCATAGTGGATGCTAAAATTTGATTTTTAAAGACAGAAAATGTAGTATAATAATTCAATCGTAAAACAGCTCGTAAGTACACCTGCCATTGAACCAAATCTCCTTGAACCAAGCCTTTTCACGGCAGATTATTTTCCGAATCGCCAGTTTGTCTCAAACGCAGAGGGGAAAGCAGGTAATGTTCCTTTATCGTTAAAATGCACTTTTTCTTTTCCAAACGTACTGTAGGCTTGAGCCAGGCACCCCAAAGTTAACCGTGCGCATAGGAATTGAAAGGGATTTAAAAGAGAGCGGGCGATGGCGTCGCCATTTGCAGAGCGGGTGGCACCGCGCCCCTCACTGCCGTTGGCGCTAGCGCTCCGCTCACTGTGAGGAGCCTGTGGAGGGAGAGGCCTGCCTGCCTGCCTGTCTGCCTGCCTGCCGCATTTCCCTTTCCGCTCCGCTGGCTCGCTCCTCCCTTTTGCGCTTTTAGCAACTACTATTAGCTCTCTCACACACTCCCTGTCTCCCTCTCTCTCTCTCTCTCTCTCTCTCGCTCTCTCTTTCTCTCTCTGCTGCTCTCTCCCTCTACCTCCCTCTCCCTCCCTCTTTCTCTCTCTCCATTTCTCTCCATCTCTCTCTCTCTCTCTCTCTCTCTCTCTCTCTCTCTCTCTCACACGCACTCTCTCGCTCTCTCTCGCTCTTTCTCCCCCTCTCTCTCCTGCTATACCCGGTGGACAGCTTGTGGTAAATTAACCCGTGGTCCCCTACGGGAGCTGTAAGAAACGCAGGTGATAATTTTTCAACACATAATGGTACCCCCCCCCCCCCCCCCCGCCCCAAACCACCCTCCGTTACTCTCCCTCTCTTTCCCCTAATAATGCACAAACTACAAACCGCCTGCCTCATTTCAGAAGACTGGCTTTCTGTCCTTGACCTTCAGGGACCCATCTTGGGTCCACAATGGAGACCGGGGCGAGCTCCTTAAACAGAGCACCCTTCACGCTTCCCTCGCTACCCTCACTTACTCTCAGCTAGTCTGATCGCCAACGGCAGATGCGGTGGAAATCAGTCTAATCTATGTGCTCTCTCTGTCATAAATCCAAGGGCATTGTTCCCCGTGTTGGAATCTGTGTTTATAGCACGAGCTGGCAGAAGCTAAATGAGGTGCAGATGAAGGCAGATGCTTCCGTTACTGTTTTATATACCTGTACGCAGCAAAAATGGTGGCGTACATTTAACACCTGTGCACTCATATAAACACCCCAGGGTGTTAAATGTACACCAGCAGTGTTCAATTTACAACAACATTTTTTATTTTGTATGTGCTCCTCTCACTCATGAGACCAGTCAGACTTTTCTCAAGGCAACTTCTCTACAGTCATTAAAAATGTATTTTTTTTTTGTGTTCTTGCTGTTTGAAAGAAACTCTCAGCGGATTGGCTAAAAATGCTGACAACCTGCAGAGCTCAGGATTGGCTGGTGAGGACCTGGCCAAGACCCTGGAAGGGCTGGGATTGGAGGAGAACGGAGAAGGAGCTGCAGATGATGGGAACATCCTACCCATAATGCAATCCATTATGCAGAACCTTTTGTCTAAAGAAGTACTTTACCCTTCACTCAAAGAGATCACTGAAAAGTACCCTGATTGGCTGAGCTGCAATCGTCAGTCCCTCCCCCCTGACCAGTACCATCGCTACGAACAACAGCATAAGATCATGGGAGAGATCTGCAGCCACTTTGAGAGAGAGGGAGAGGGGGCACGAGATGGAGGCGATAACAACTTTGACAACATCCTGGAGCTCATGCAGCAGCTGCAGGATTTGGGACAACCCCCAAAAGAGCTGGCAGGAGAAGCCCCTCCCGGGATGAACTTTGACCCGGAGTCTCTGAACCTCCCAGGACCCACTGGGGCAGGAGCCGCCGAGCAGTGCCTAATCATGTGAATCGCCAAAAGGGCCAGTCGGATGCGAGCAAGGTTTTGATCTGGAGATGCACATCAAGGGACATCATCACAGGCCTGTTGGGCGAAACTCCGCCCTGCCACCCCAGCGAGGTTGCCATGACTCCGCTTTCGGATTTTCCCAGTGAAAAGTGCAGGATGTCCCGAGGCTTCATCAGTTTATATACAATTATACTGTTTATTTATACATCAGATTTTTAGACATGATTCACAATGTCAGCGGTGGTGATTAAGGGTGGAGCAAAGGGAGGTGTTTTGGGGCGGGGTTGTGTGTGAGGAGAGGGGTGGTGGGTTATGATTGCCAGGTGCTCTCTGTCACATGGTAAACCTCATGATGGTGGTTCTGATCCAGTCGTCACTGTGCACATGCACGTGTGCGTGAGTGAAGGTGTGTGTAGGTGTAGAGAGCGACTCTATGGTACAGTGTGTGTGTGTGTGTGTGTGTGTGTGTGTGTGTGTGTGTGTGTGTGTGTGTGTGTGTGTGAGAGAGAGAAAGAGACAGAGATGCACATGTACACAGGTGATGTGGGGTGTTTGCTTTCGTTAAGAGCTCATATCTCTGGTTTTTAAAATAAAATAACTTCTGACTAACACACTGAACCACCCTTCAGTACTGATTCTGAACATATGCTCTGTAAATATTAAATATGATATTAAATCTGTTCAAATAAAGCAGGTGAACACTAAAAAAATAAAATAAATAAAATAAAAAAAAATAAAAAAAATAAAAAAATGTATTTTTTTAAATGATAATTAATTCACAAGTTGGAATGAAATAGCTACAAAATATATTAATCTAAATGGGCTTTAATTAATAATTGAAAAATAATGCAGTTTAGTTATTTACATGCAGTTCTTCTCTCAACATAATACTGTATCAATTGTAAGCATTGCATTAGTCCTTTTCTCTGATTTGTACATGTATGTTTATTAAAATCTGTTACGACAAAATCTATCACGTGTTACTTTTTCAATATTAATTTAGCTTTGGATGGCTTTTTTGAAGTTTTTTTGTCTATTATTTTTGTTCAATCTTTAGCTGTGCTGAACACATACAGAATAAGCATGCAGGCAACATACTACATAATAGAGAATGACAGTTAAACCAACAGAGTGCATTCAGGAGGGTAATTTAACCCATTACTGAGGGAGAGCATTCAGGGATCCAACAGATTTTACCATCTGCCGGCCATTTTGAACAAACACGACGACAAAAAGAGGACACACAATGCGCATTCAAAGGGCATAATCATTCTCGTACAGTCACACGTCTGACAAGGGCACCAACGTACTGCACACGGTGCACTGACAGGATTATTCTTAGGATCTTTAATTGTTAATTAGAATAAAAGCACTTTGATCTCAGAACAAATTAATTAACACTTGGCTGATTGGCTACCACCCAGCACTGTCATCACCTATGCCTGCAGAATAACAGCATTAATTAGTGCCCCCAGTACGTAGTGATTGAGTAACATTGATGGCTGCATATATATTAAACGTGTTGTGTATTTACTTTTTTTTTTAATGCAGTTGCTAGTTTGATTCGGAGTCATGTCGAGTTCTTCAGCTCTTTGGGATTTTTAAGGTTTAATTACGGTGACAGAGGTAAAGAGTCATATTCTCTACACAAAATAATTCCCACCAGGTGATGGACATTAAGAATCAAATCTGGAAACATGGCAACTCAAAAGACTCCTCCTTTAGAGCCGAAATAAAACATATAGGTAACAAATGGTATCAATCCGTCCTGCTAAGGGCCAAGTGCCAGGTTCCAGAAAAACATATTTCATGAATGCAACATAAACAGGTGAGCCATGCTTTATTCAAATATATTCAGTCAAGGGGGTGGGGTTTACTTTAACTCCACCCCTCATGTGTCTGATGGACATTATGATGTCACTGAAGCACATTTTTGCATGGAAATTGATCATGTCTTTGTCCCAAGTGACTGTAGTCAAGTACATCATGACAGCATTAAAATTATGAAGAAATTCTGACAAAGAACTGAAAGGCCACTCCACGGTGGATCCAGGATTTATAAACGGATCACATGGTTATGTGCATTGCTATTATTATTGCGAGTATGTTTTCCGTATTTATGTGTTTTTTACATGAAATATGTTATTTAAAAATGAGAGGAAAGGCAAACCTTTTCGAGCTGCTTCTCGAAAAGGACTGTTGGTTTTGGATTCATGCCCATCCCAGAAAGATTGTAATTCTGTTTTCCCAAAGCTGCAGGTCACTGTAAAAGCTTGGCTCTCACAATCCCCAAGAGCCAATTTCATAGCGAACTCATTTAAAATTCCCAGCTCTTTTGATCTCTGGTATTAGCTGTATTTCATTAATTCTTTCAAATTTTCAATTACAGGTATGACTGTAGGAGGGCGCGGAAGGACACAAAACCACTGATTCTCAACCATCCAGCAAAGGAATCTTTTTATAAAACCTAAATCGAGGCTTTTGAGAGGGAAATTTAAATCAGTGTTAAACAAAAAGAAAAAAAAGAAAAAGTGCTTTCCTAACTTGTTTGGGATAAAAAAGCTCAATCAGCAGAGATACTGATTCACACGAGAAGCGTCTCTATTTCTGGCAAACTGGAGTGCCTCGTTCACAGCGTGATACAAGCACGCTTTGCCCTCGGTGAAATCGGGCAGCGGACCGAGCTCAAATGCGCCCGTTGACATAAACACTGAAAATGCAAAGCTACAAACCCAAACCAATTAATGTTCAGCAATGGTGCAATCAGTGATCTTTTCAAAGAAGCATGCGACGTCACGCGTATACAGATGACATCACACAAAGTAGCTGCTTTTCACTGGGAGTAATATGAAAAATCCACCCACTTACTAAGCTCCCAATGTTAGAAGTGCCATATGTACACAGTTAGCATTTCAACCTGAAAAGGGTCGCTATCAGGGCTTTTTGCTATTTTGTCAACCTGACAGCTTACTTTTTGGATATGGGTGTACAATCTTTATTGGTTTTCTCTGGTCAACATTGATAAGGTACTGTATATAACCTGAGATATTAATGACAAAGGAGTGGAATCCAACAAATTCCACACAGCAATATCAGCTGAGAAATTGTTTAATTAATATTGCCGATACTATTAAATGTCATGGAATTGGTAAACATTTATTTTTTGCCATTTGCACATACACTGTGGTACAGTATACATGTTAAATATAGGGTAAAAAATCTGTGCTTTTTATGGATGTATATGAATAACTGGACAACAAACTTGTCTAAATAGTGATTTTGACCTTCAGGAAGAACAGCCTACAATACATCAATTTAGCTTTTGCAAATTTCCCATCATGCACCAGGGTTAAATGAAGCGCACCTCAGCTGAAATGTAAAAACTTTAAAGATGATGATTTTAAAACTTTAAAATCACAAGAATACAAACATGGGAAAATTAATCAGGAAATTAAATATGGTTATTGTTATTCTACTCAAAATAATATGTTGCCATCCATCTGAAATAATTTTGTTTCTTCATATTTTATATATATATTTTGCTTTTCCAATGTGATGAACATAATGAAATACATTCTCTTTGATTTCATTAGAACTAAACAATGCAAAGAACAGTCAGCTCCTTCTTAGCGGATGCTGTTCTGTTTTTGTTTTTTGTCAAACTAATTAGCAATCCAGCAAATGCTCCCATAATGTGGTCAGGACCATAGATCGAGAGAAAAAATCCCTAGTTCTCTGGGTCTGAGAGAAGGGAACACGTCTCTCTCTTGGAAATTGTATTGTGTCATTTCCCGCATTTAAAATGTTGGCCTATTTTGACATTCACATCTACGAGGAGCCTCCACCATTCCGTCATTCGGTGTAATGGCAGACAGCAGCTGAAGTAAGAACCTCAGGATCAAGAGGGTGGAGGCTGAGGTTCTAGTCTCCTGTATTGAGCACAGTTATTTTGGGGGGGGTAGGCAGGCGTAAAAGAAACCACACATGTTCAAAATGAGAGCTGATGAAGAAGGAAGGGGAAAAAAATCGCTCCAATAGGACGAAGGTAGCACTGACATCAGTCATTTCCTTAGCAATCTCATTTTCCATTTGCTGCAGGAACGGGCCAATGATGGAGCGTCATGCAGAAAGACAGGCTGGTTATGAAAAAAAAGAACTACAATTCCTCATGTCTTTGTAATTTGTGGAGTAATTTTGGTTACAGCGAGATAACAGCTAATCGGACACATCAAGCCAAGGCCCCGGAGCACGTCTGCTCGTCAACTACAATATATTACAGAACAAAGGGGTTGAGCACTCCAACTAAGTGGCTAATAATCTGAATAATTCTGAATCTGTACAATTGACTGAAGTCATGGTTGATAACTTCTGAAATTAGTCAATTGTAAGTAATTTGTAAATAATAATAATACTAATAATAATAGGACATGAAGGACCACTACAAAAAACAATGTGCCCTATGTCGTCATCATTCTGATTATTTACATGAAGCATTTAAGACTACAAATACATCCTGCATAGTAGTACATATAGTAGCACATATTAGTACATATAGTAGCACATAATCTATGGGTTCGATTGCTTTGAGAATGTGAAATAATACAGACGCATAATATATAACATCAAGAATACCATAAGAAGTCACATCATGGCTGCGGTGGCAAGTAAAATAAAATGCAACTATAAACATGGTATATAGGTATTTCCATTCGTTTGTACATTGATCATATTAATTGAATCTCACTAGCTACTGTGCCATAAAATGTAAAATGCGCTAAACCTTAAATTGGTGAAAGGGCTCTCAGTTGAAAATAAACAAACAGCCACTCCAAACGTCACTCGCAGAAGTGGAAAATTTGGCAAATTTGTCACTATGGTGACAAAGCTGTAGAGTCCATGCCTAACATGGCGTTCCCTTTTGCCGCACGTTTGCAACAACGACAGTTTATTCAAAAAGGTGTGCAGCGAATATTCCTCTGCCGGCCCCAGTAAGGCACGACTCCCTGAAGCATGACAGCCAGTCCCGAGAGCATTTAATTCACCCCGAACATAATACTGCGTTATTGGCCATTATCTCTGCTGTCAGTGCCTATGTTGATATTTAATGAAGGGGCATCTATGTCTGGCTGCCATTTTTCAGCCGCCTCCGGTTGCCATGGAGACGTGGTGGTCGAGGGCAGCCAGGCCTGGCACACCATTTTCCACTTGAACCCGATAAGACCGGCATTTCAAGTCAAACGCGATTCAATATTTATTTTCTCACATTCATTTACATCTTGCATATTCAGTGCTACACATAGAGAGAGAGAGGGAGGCATTAATGTAAACTTTTAATACCGTTAAAGGGCATAAAATGATCAGGCTGCAGCTTCTGTTGAAATCATGCGATGCGTAAGAGGGCTGGTTGGTATTCAGAATCAAGCTTGAGAGCCCTTTCCCCGTTCCTTCAGCCTATTGCCCGGTTATTTGCAATTCAATTGGTTCCCATGGAAAGAAATTGTATTATTATCAGGCTTTTTTTTATATTCAAATGCTAATTTTGCTGCACCTTCAAGAGCAATGCCAAATAAATGTGCTAATGCATAGATTCACAAACACAACTGAAAAGGCGACTGCCTCAATTATAAATAATATAAATATTAATTGATAAGCAAATTCTGGCAGATCATGTACCTTCTACTTGATTCAGGCTGATAAAAGTAGGCTACAGTAAGTCATTTTTGAATAAGGAAGCCAGCTTGCAGTTTTAATACAATGGGAAAACAAACACAAATATTTTGTGAGCTTAAATCTGTGCAAGCAAAATAAAATAAAAAAACATATTTTATGGATAAGGTGATTTATTGATTCATAACTTTTTGTGAGCATTAGTATTTTGTTGAGGTAGTGTTGCTCTTTAAGCCATCTCAATGATAAACAGAACACACATATAATGGAAGTTGCTAAATTAATCTGTATATACCTTTCACCACAAATTACTGCTGAAATGATTGGTAAGTATTTCTCAGCAGTGTACTGGCCTGCACTGTAAAATATATCATTTAAAAAATATGCCATAAATAATGTATATTGTACAGTCAATAATCTACTATCAAGCCGGCTTTCTTTCTTAGTAATGGGAGCTTATTGGTCACTCTCACTGTGCTACGGCATACATATTTACATATTTAGGAAACAGTTTATCAGTAACTTTTGTAGCACTGCATATGAACTTTCCTTCCTGATAGTTTAAGTAAAAAAATAACAGAACAATTCTACAGGAAGTAGACTACAGCACCTCTTTTTAAATCGTCTATTTATTTGTTTGTTATAGTTACAATTTACTTATCAACAGCAATCACAAGGTTTCCTCAGAAGCAGAGGAAACAACTGTTTGAATAACTCCCTTCTGTTGGTTTAGGATTACAAGCTTCATTAATTGGGAGTACAATGGAAAGGACCACAAAACAATTAGCACATGGTACTCAATGTCAGGGTAGCGTTAGAAACGAAGGACCAAAAGCGACAATGGGGTTCTTAAAGTGCTCCCAAAGGAACACCACTAAAGAGGAAGGGAAACCCGCAAAAAGGGAATAAAACAAAGAGCGAAAAATATTAAACTCTCCTTTATTGAGAGCAACCACTGAGCATACCAAACTGAAAGTGACCCATATAGGGCGAAAAACTCTAAAGCTAGAGCTTAGTACAAGCAAAAGAACGAATGAGAATCTTACGAATGAGAGCCGGAAAAACAAACATCGAGGTAAACACAAACGACGAAGACAGAACTGTCTAGGACAGGGAGACAGTGAAGTCCCGAGAGGGAAATAACAAAGGGCAGAGAGCAAACAGAGCTAAGATTCCTAGCTAACTCTAAAGACACCCAAAACAAGTCCTGTGTTACTTCAACAAGTAAGTCGATTCGAACTGTCAGTCCTATACCGTAGGTTACCGGCATTCCTTGTCAAACAATTGGCAATATGGAAGCGTAGAACAAAGAAGACACGGGTTTAAATAAAGAGCGGAAATGCGACGCAGGTGCAAACACTGAGTAGCAGAACAAACCAAAACATGGGACAGATAACAAAAACGAAAAGAAAGAGGATGCTACACAAGCGCTCCTCAGAGAAGTGGCCAATAAAGAAAGAGCAGGCTGAGAAACCATGACACTCAAGGCTCAGAAAGTGCAATCAAAGGAAGAAAGGAGACCCATAAACTGTCCACACACTGCACTAGGCACATTGAAGAGTTTTATATTTAGTATGCAGGTGCATTCCAATTAACACTCATAATTAAAAGTTCATAGAACAAATGAACAACAAGAATACAGACAGAAATTACCTGCTAATCTATTTATTTGGCTGGGTAGGACACTGTCGTTACCAATATCCATGGCATTAAAATGGAATGTTCCAATAAATTCTCCCGCCATTTCAAGCGCTCCGATGTCTGTGCCACTTATCGAATGGAAGTACTGATTCTGTAGACATGTTTTTTTCTCAGAAACCCAGAAAATTTATCTGGGTACCTTGAAGAAAGAACTCATTGTGAAGCTGTGTGAACGTGGGCCCCCATTCTGATTAAACAATTTTGGAATTTTAGTGTGAACAAAATGGCCACCCAGACCACGGTATTTCCATAATTCGTGACTGAGTCAGCATAGGATGTCAGAGTAGCTGTAATTGCATTTTGACATGAGATCATACAGAGGTAAAAAAAACTAATCAAAATGTTAAACTAATTTAAAGAAAGATTCTGAATGTTTGTGACTATAATTTACATGTGCATCAGTGTCAAAGTGACTGAGCAAAACACTGCTGGAAAGAAATGTTATGCAGGAACAATCAAACGCGGTATACGACTTGAAAAAGGTCAGTTGCTAATTTAACGGTCATCTAAAATTCTAGTGCTGTCGTCCTTTCTTGAAGCTACAATGTCAAAAGCGTAATCGCCGCGAGAGATCGGCAAATACTGAATTGTAAAATTCTTGGCAATTGTTCTCCATTTAGACCAACACACTGAGATAAAGACTTTGTAGTTTATTTCTTCTTCAATATCAGGGGGGAAATTCTGAAAATGGAATATCTTATAAAGACAAAAGAGAGAATAGCATAGTCACCCTAATTGTCAGTGTTGCTGCTTTTAAAAGGCATCCGGTGTTGTAATTAAAACTTAGGAGACTGGCTGCTTGTACATACAGTACCTTGCATTTATGAGTCACTGTTTTTGGCTTGGAATGCCTCTTTCTTGTATTCTTGTATAATTCGCCTGGTGATGATTTTCAAACGTGTTTAACAGAAAGGTTTAACCCCCAATTATATCTGCATTTTACCAGCATTCAATATCATGCAATTTACATCTTCTTTCTCAAAACTATTTTTAGTTGCAAAATGGATCATAGGTTAATCATGGTACATGCTAAATACAAAATAACACCACCAGTACACCACATAAGAAACGTCTGAACATTTCCTGTTAGATCTACATGTTTGAAGTAATTACTTTTAAAAGAGTTCTGTTAGCTCATAGAATAACGGTTCTCTACTACTACTACTACTACTAATAATAATAATAATAATATATTTTGGTAGAGGTGATAGAGGTTGTTTCTGTGTTTTTATGGGCAATGAAACCAACATTGAGCTCTGCAGTTTGCAGGAATGACTGCAGCCAGTTCGGGTCCTGCTAGAACCGGTTGTAGCCCCCGGCTAAAACACAGAGAGGTCTGAGTCTGGGGCCATCGGAGGGCTTTGACGCTTTGCTTCACATCGCTGTGGAACATGAATACAGATATGCCTTCTGAATAGTAAACAGCATGTATTTCTCCATTTATACCTCCTCCCCTTCTGCTAGCAGGCCCTACACATCAAAGCCATTCATTGGCCAAATACAGAAGAGAATTACAAAATGCAGGAAAGAAAATACTCGTGTGCCACATCATCGGAAATAGACCTGCAAAATGATCACAAACGTATTGCAATGTGTTTATACACAAAAGTATAGTAATTCATGAATGAAAGAACGGTCAAGCCCGACACGCACAAACAGGGGTTGTGAACAGTCACAAAACGCCCGCCATCGTGCGCGATCTGAGAGCATCCTGCCTAGCGGCTTCCAGCGTCGTGTCCCGTGGGGACGCGGTGACACCCTGACACGCACAGATAGCGCTCGGACAAGGCCTGTCACGCCAAAAAACAGGGAGCTGGCTGTGCCCATTGTGCCGCAGCCATCAGGGCAGCGAGCGATTCCCTCTCCGTGTTCTCTGCATAAATATTCTTCAAAAGGGTACAGCAGCCCTTAGGTCTCAGCGGTGCCTGCGCATTGGGCATGCAAACATCTTTTCTCAGAGGATAGACGTTTTCTTTCTTGTATTGTTTTGTTCATATTGCTGGCCTTTGGGCCACTGTGGGCCTCTACCAACACCCCCCCCCCCCACACACACACACACCGAAAAAATAAAAATGTCATGTTTCACCAAGATTTTCACAGAGCTGTGGGAAAATCTAGTTCTTGATGAACAAAAACACATCAGTTTCAAAGAGAATATCATCTATTCCTTTAATGCCCTCAAAAACATTTGCTACAGATGTCCCCAGTGCACATCCCAATTTGCGAGCTCATAAACGGACCTGCCATCACTTCAAAAGCTAACAACCTTAAACCACAAACACAAAACATTTAGAACAAGAGCCTAACTGTGCACTCTTGTCACATTTAAATTAGATAAATATGCATAATTCCTGAGTACAAATGGTAGAATGCTGAGGAAAAGGGCAATACAAAGTTACGTTTAATAATATAGAAGTATCTGTCCAATTTTCAAGCATGAAAAGTGGTCCAAGAAATGGAAATAACTGTATTCTCTTCAGTTACTGTGAGGCAATAATTAGCCCTTTTAAAATACATAGAGCAGGTATTGATTCAGATCCTACACATATGTGTGCATGGACAGAAGCATTTGACAGCTGTGAATAATTGTTATTAATTCCAGGTGAATATCAGCAGTGCTTTTACTGTTCAGAATATCCAGATTATTAGAACAAATATTGAGTTGTATAAATGTGAAATGATGGTATCGTAATGGGGTCTGCATTTCTTTTTAAATGTTAATTAATTTTATAATGTTCCCCTACCAAGCAAATATGAATATGTTCTGAATGCTGTGTTTGTGAAATGATTAAATTACCCCACGAGGGATAACAAAAGTTGAAACTGAATGGAAGTCATGACTCATGACTTAGCTATGGAAAAATGTGAGAATGAAGGCAAATGAATCATGGCCAGATGGCTACGAGTGCGGAACGCGGGTGGAAGGCAGTGGCTGCACCGTTGAGTAAAGTGTCCGACTCAAATCCAGCCAAGGAAAATCCAACTATCCAAGAATTGTAAGATAAGCAATTCAAACTGAACTTGGGCTTATCTTAGCAAATAAATGATGTAGCACGAATCTACCCATTGGTCTTCAGAGCAAGATCTCCACAAAAGCCTGTGTCACTCAGACAGAGTAAGACCATATTGACTTTGAGGGCTGAGAGCCCCCCGGGGTCATTCAGTCGGGATCATAGAGTGGGGTAGTTCATTTCCACATCCCACGGGAGTGTCAAGAATGAATGACCGGCATTGGCCAATGATCAGAGATTTACAATGGAGCATGAGCATTCTGGGTAAAGGGGGCTGCCACAGTTAGCACACACTCCCGGGAAGCATGTCAAGCAATACAGTCAGCGGCAATACAGGGCTCTGCAGAGCACATTCCCCTCGCATCTGCATGTTTACCCAGGGATCTGATTTTATAAAGCAGCAGGAGTGGTTCTTTCTGCACGCACGTGCCCCCCCCCTCCCCCCCCCCCCCTCAGGCTAAGTGGTCTTAACCCTTTCTCTCATGGGGCTGGGACAAAGGACCTCCCCAGGCAGCCTATAATCAAGCCCTTTCACAAAGCCTTCCTCCTTCACCAGCCTCGCCTGACATGCTTCAAAGTGGATTTCTAAATATGTCCCAAATTTGCCTTGACAGTTTCCTACATGACTGAACTCTGCATTAAAGGGAGAAGGGCTTTTGTCTCACTGCAGCTGATGAAAATGTAACTTATGAGAAGAAACACATTTTTTTTCTCAATTTTATTCTCACTCTCACACACACACACACACACACACACTCACTCACTCACTCACTCACTCACTCACTCACTCACTCACTCACTCACTCACTCACTCTTTGTGTGGTAGCCCGTAATGTAATCGATTACAATAAATATATGGATGTGGAAGTCCAAGCCTTTCAGCAGAACTATTGTCATTCATAACTGGAAAACTGCAATCAGAAAATACCACCAGTATCAAAATAACAGCAGTATCAGCCAATAATAGACAGAATTTACAAAAAAGAAAAATTCTGATGTTTTATTTTCAGTGCTTTAATTACTTGATTTGGTTAATGTCGTTTCTCCTTTGAGTGTTTTCCAAAAATACTTTGGTTGTGGAATTTGGCCAACAACATTAAAATTGGCAGAAACAAATTGACTAGGTGTTACATGTTCAACACTTGGGAGGAAAGCTGATACTGACTAACATAAGGTACAAGTAACTGTAAATCAGCACATTCATAGTTTTTTCTCAATCAGTGTTATTTTTAACATCAAGCAAAAACCAAGCCTTCAAGAAACAACGATTAAATAAATAAATATTATCCTAGTCCTATACTAATGCAATCAAAGAAATAGCTATGACCTGTTCTGTGTGAGTTACCCAGCCATACTTATTTATTGAGTATGTTCCAATTTTGGTGTTTAGGTGATTACAATTATACTGTAATTATAATGTAATTATACAATTATCTTAATATTTAATATTCGTCATAACAAGTAATATTTGTCATAATAACCGTATTTCTGGTCAGTATTGGACAGTAAAAAATGGATAATGGAAACACTAAGGGCTTGATTTATGAAGACCTGTATCGTGTGCAACACCTTTTAGCATACACAAAACCAATAACATGACCAATGATTGGTTATTGTATTTGTTGTGAACCAATCATTGGTTGTATTATTAGTTTTGCATGTGCTAAAAGGTTTTGCACACGCTAAAGGTCTTAATAAGTGTAAGTGTAAGTGTAAGACAGATCCAAACGTGAAATCTCTTACACATACACCATGCACACCTAAATGTGGATGGATGCTGAGGCACAATCATAAAAAAAATTAGTACATTCATATTCTTGTACAGTACAGGGCTTTGTTGCCTCTGCCTGTCAGTGCACAATTGTAAAATTCGGCACACAAAAGAGTACAGCTCTTACCTGCACATTCATAATGAATTTCAACATTTTTGTTCAAACAGCAACAGAATTTTGCAGCATGCAGCACGCAAACACTCTGTGGATAGAGGGCTGTGGGATGTGAATTTGCTGTGGATTCTGTATCCGCGGTCTGGTGATGGAGGAGAAATGTAAAGGGCAAGCTTCTGGGTGGTTAAATGGAATCTATTCATGCGTGACTCTCCACAATTGCTCGATGGCTTGGTTTCTCACAATTTTTTTTTTTCTCAAAAGGAAGACTGACGCAGACATTTCTCTCTTCTGCCTATTCTCCTCCACTGACACTAGAATGTAATGACATAGCACAGCCATTTGTATTCAGCATAAAGCCAGCAGAAAAGCATCTCCACACCCCAAACGTATCGTTCTTTCAAAATCATCGAGGGATTCTCTGAGCAAATCATTTCCTTTTTTAAATTTTTCACACCTCACAAAAAATACATTCAAAGCAGAGTGAACCTAGCGTGAAGTGACAAATCATTAATTCTCTTGAAGGCCAACATCTGACCACCATCTAGTAAAGAGCTTGTAAAGATTTGAGGAAGCCCATCGTTGGAAACACCTGGTTACTCTTCCCAGTTTTACTGCGGAGGTATTTTTCACGGTGATTATGTTCTCCTCATAAGTCATAAATATCTTGGTGATACAGTGCGGGCGGGATGCAGAGGTCTACGACCAGGCAGGCAGATGGGATTGTGCCGGGGGGAGATAATGCCATAGAGCGAGCCGACTCTGAGGCGGCACTCGGACAGACTGCGACATGAATTCTAATCTTCCGGCAGCATTTCCCTGCACATACAGCAAGTTATCGATAACACTGTTTATTCAGGACAAAATGCCAACAGCATTGACATTCATCGCCACAATCAAACCAGGAAAATGCTAATGAGTCCGTGAATGCGGATCCCACATGGATGATAATAATGCCTGGAAAACTTTGCCTTTCCATCGTAAATAGTTTTTAGGCCAACAGCAAACCTGTCAACCTAACAGGTGTGCTAAATAATTAAATATAAATATTGGGTAAAGGTCTGTGTAGGGCTCCAATCGAGATGGTTCAGTTACGTAAAGGGCAGGCAGACACAACCTCAACCTGCAATCCTGGCGAGATCAGTAAACATGCATGAATAAACAGACCAGCAGAATGGAAAACATTGCCTGAGAGCACACTGAGAATTCAGCCCCTGTTTCTGAAACATGCGCCTGCAATGACAACGTGACAAAAGAGACGTTCTGTTTAACGTTATTTCAATTTGGAATCGCATCCTCCTTGGACAATATCCAGAGAAGGCTTTTAGCACATTCAAAAAACAGGAAATGAAATGCTTCACAAACACCACTAACTGTCTAATGGGACAGAAACACACAATGTGGACCCTCCTGTTACTGACAAAAAAAATAGCTAAATGTTTTCTGTGAACATCAAGAAGGTAAAACCCGTTATGATATCTGCATTGTCTGCCTTTTCCAACGTGTTGTATAGTAGTGAGCATGCCACTTAATAGATGAATGAATGGAGTCCTTCCAATGAGGAAGACGTGAGGAAGACGACGTAGTATAATTATTAGAGACGGGTAAAGAATGAGGGGGTCTAACAACATCTACATGTCTGGGTTGAAGGCGCAGACCAATGAGAGTGAGGGGAGGGGAGGGGAGCCTCCACAGAGAGAGCCTGAACGAAGTACGAACCACAACCAGCAGTGACATTTTCCAATCGCTCTCAAGCATGAACAAAGCCTTGCCTCAGTCCATCATTCACATTAGACAGGGGCAATAATAAGGAGCAAGAGATGTAAGCTCTCTACTGTGGCCCAGCAGTTTCTCCTGCTGCAGCCAGCGCCAGAGTGAGAGCGAGAGAGAGAGAGAAAGAGAGTCCAAGGTTTCCGCCATAATGCTATGTTGAGCTAATGCTACGCCCCCTAGCGTTTCAGAAATCAGCATCCAAATACAATATTAAATATAGCTGCAAGCAGCAATTCCCAGGGTCCAAGCAGTATAAGCAACAGTTGGCAAACTGGGTGCGTCTTAATACCTTTTAATCCTCACCTCCTTTCCTCCACTCCCCGACTACCAATCGCCTCCTACCCAGGAAGTATGTGGAGGAAAGGAGGGGAAGAGACAAATGGAGAAAAGGAGAAAACTAGGAGGCGTGGACATTAACATTAACTAAATTAACTAAAGCTTACTTTTAAACAATTTCTACTGAAGGTTAAAATGTCTTACCGTCAATTTCCCGGATTGTTCAATATAACGCCTGTTTGCAAACTATGTAGTTTTTCTGGACCAGCTTCGAGTATACTTTACGTTTTAATATTTTTTTGTGAACATACCAGCACTGGCACTGTTTAAAAACTTCACGTCCCATAATTCCCTCCGAACGTGGAGCCTTGTCATATAACATGAGCCAGCAGTAGCACACAGCTCCATTTTTAAACACATTTTTCTAACGTTAGCTAGCTAGCTTGAAGGACTAAAAGCTAGAATTGCTTTATGTGGTTAACCGTAGCACAGTTTCTGACCTTGTAGGGCCGGCTTCTCTACTTAGCAAGCTAACATTAGCTCATCTTCAGCAGCAGTACTTTCATCCTGCTCCCATCTGCCAAAAATGTCCAGACCAACGAGAAGATTATATCTTATTGGTGAAGAACCACGTTGCAGTCCTGGACAAGAGGGACAAGAACACCAAATTTTGACTCTGGGTCAAATGGGGCATCGGCAGTGGCCGTGTCAATGTCAAAATATTGTCACGTGCACTACAGCGCCACCAGGTGGTCAATCTGCGTCAGAATTTAAAGGATCCAAGAGTGCAGCAATACCAACAACTATACCAAGCTTGGTCATTCTAGGCCAAACCAGCCCACGGGAAGTTTAGGTGACAGGGGAGAGAAAGAAAAAAAAGAAAGAATCCTAGCAATTATAATAGGGTTCCAGCAGCTTTGCTACTTAGACCCCTAATTAGCAAGAGTGAGAGCATTAGCTAGCATGCAGCTTGCCATAAGGAATAATATAGATTGAATGACAGGAACCGCTACACCTACCCATGCACACGCACCATATATAAACAAGAAAAAGGATTGGAAACCATCAAAAGCACATGTATTAGCCTCTGACAATCGATGCTAGTATTTTCATTATTCATGCATAATAGAGGCAGAGGTCACATCATAGACACTGCATGTAAGAAGTTCTTGTCTGTGGCTTGCAATGTAGCCTACATCATAGACAACCACTGAGACATGCGATTACAACCAGGACCTCACCGCAAAACAATTTTGCCTTTGGTTTTAAAGAAATGTGCGCTTAGCTCTGGTTTTAACTGGATCCTGTTTGGTCAAAGATGCCCTGAAACTTAATTGCAACTGAAGGATGATAACTGTCATTTGAGTGGATGAGGCAAAAGCTACTGGCCAGGCCAAGTTAGCTAACATTGCTTACAGGAAGCCTGAAATAGAATTCACACCATGTAAAAATACCTCCAAACATGTATCTGGGAGCAGCCATTTGCAACATGCCATTTAATCACAATAGTGTGACCTTTAATAACATGAATGCATAATTTAAATGTTAATTTTCATGAATACCGAAGTCCCACCCATGGTCATGTATTTTCAAAATAAAACATTGATGCGCAACAAATACAAAAGTCAATGTGGCATTAATTTAAAGACTTATTTATTCAGAGTTATAGAATATTCGGGAATAGAACAGGCCTCAGACCTCAGACATAAAGGACTGTGTTATACAGTGTACAGGGTAAACAAAAATAAATAAAAGTACAAAAAGTCTGTATATTTCAATAGGCTTTACAATCCTTAAAATAAAGGTTAAAGAACATCTCCAAAGGGGTTCTGCTTTTGCCCCAGGCAATTACAAAATGTCTCACCAACTTAATAGCTGCCAGTTCCAGTACGTGAAATGGCATCATATTTTTCATGTTTTCATGTTTTCATGAAAATGCAAGAGTGCCTGGGAAGGACACGCACACACACACACACATACGCGCACACACACACGTGTGCACACGCACACACGCACACATGCACACACGCACATGCACACACACACACACACACACACACGCACACATGCACACACGCACACACACACACACACGTACACACACACACACCACAGTGTCCAGCAAAAGCCAAAGCTCGTAATTATAAAACCACAAACTGCTGTTCCAAGAGTTGTCTCAGGCCCGCATGGTTCAGACACAACGAACATTCAGCTGGAAGCAAAAGCCGATTGATTGCATTTGCATCTCTGCAGTCACAGCTACCACCTGACTGTCAACAATGCAATCAAACAAAAGAACACACCATTAGTATTTTAAAGCGCACTCGCTGCGCATTCTAAATGTTGTGACTTATCCATTGCAGTGGTGAAATAATGCAGTACATGTGACACACTATGCAGTATGATTTGCCAGAATCTCATGAGCTTATTATATCACAGGCCGAGTGCGCGACTGAGCGGAGGTCATTTTACACATTATGCAATCACCTGAAGTGGTATTCAGTGTTACCTAAAGCAGGACTACTCAACTCTGAGGTTAACAGTGTGAAAAATTGCCCAGCTCTCTTTGAGCCACAGACACACCCAGGAACTGGGATTAAACCTGGTCAAATCAGAGCATGCAACCCCGCCCCCGAAATATGGTGGGTTAAAACATGGCACAGTGCATGGGCAAACAGTAGCCATTTTAAAAGATTAACAAACTGTACTTTCATCAAAAATCCTTGAGTGCCTTATTACAATCTATAGGTGTTTACAAATAATAGTCTAAATCCTGTTAAATATGTCCAGGCCAATTTTATTTACTCTCTCGCACCACTACCATGTGTGAAACAGAAAATAACTGGTTCTTTTGACAAAACTTTACTTTCTTTTCAATTTTCTCTTTTTTGTTGCTGAAAACAGACTCATAAGGCATGATGCCCAAAACCAACTCCAGAAATGTAATGAGATTTTAACAGAATGCAAAGAAAATGTCAAGGACATTCTAATCTGTGCTTCCAACGTTACTGCTGCACATCCCTGAGCAAATACAATAAGCTAAATGCCTGAGAGGTGTCGGAAAATCAAATATTAGCTAATCAACAAACTTGCAGAAAGAGCGCAGATGATTCCTCTCTTTAGCCCAAGGGGGCACTCTGCTCTTTTTTCCTGTACAGTTTAACTTCAAAGAGACTGTATCAGACTACAGAAAGCACATAAGATGCTGGATCTAACAGATTTTCGAGATCTTACTTAAAAGCGTTAATAATCATCCATGTACAGGCCGCAGCAACAGCACAGCAGAACAGCAAATTATTATTCTTTTTTAAAAGTGTTTACAGCGAGCGCTGTCGAACTACAAATGTGCTGAAAACACATCCCCGACTGTGCCCCTGTCAGGGGTCAGAGGTTCCGTCTCCTCTGGGGGGGGGGGGGGCTCTGGGAAGGCAGCCTGGGAACAGTACGAGGTGGTTCCCAATATTTCCAACCCTGTGATGCGAAACATTCTTGTTGAAGGGTTTCTCACGTCGCAAAAATGGGAAAGCATGCCTGTCGACAGCACGGCTCTTGATTAACAAATTGTGGCACGCGTACCAAGATGGGGCGTTTTCTCAATTCGCCTCTTTTCCGACACATCTGACAGCTAGCTCACTTCTGATTTCTCTCTCTCTCTCTCTCTCTCTCTTTGTTTACAGTGCTATCAGGGTTGTTAATTTTTGTAGTGCTGGGTATAAACTCTGTTCTTAGGAGGTTTGGAACACTGAAAGCGCTTGAGTGTGAGCTCTTTTCAGCCACGTCGCCGTGCCAACAGCCGTTTGTGGACGGGTGAAACCGTGAGTGTGCCCACATGCGACGCATCATCTGGTTTAATCTCTCTCTCTTTCTCTCTCTCTCTCTCTCTCTCTCCCTTT
Source organism: Ilyophis sp. 1 JC-2022 (assembly GCA_022702515.1). Lineage (NCBI taxonomy): Eukaryota > Metazoa > Chordata > Actinopteri > Anguilliformes > Synaphobranchidae > Ilyophis > Ilyophis sp. 1 JC-2022. The sequence goes on from CM040406.1 coordinate 41,112,714, forward strand.
TTCTTTCTCTCTGAATAGTCTCACATTCAGTATGTTTTCCAGATTAAGACCTTAAATAACTTCTGCATTGCATAATAGTGCTTTACAGCGTATACACCACATATAAATATCTCTTTCCAGAGCCCCCCACAAACCATAAATCTATTTATCCAGAGCCCCACCCCCTTACTGCCCAGTATTGTGCACTGCTAAAAGCACAATAATGCGGTGGATCAAAAGACTTCATATCAACATATTACACATTTTAATTGACAGGCCATCCATATACTGTATAGCTACTTGCAATGACAACCACTTGTCACAACAAAATACATGTAAAGCACAATTACCACCCCAGTTCAATTTCCCAATATAGATTTTTTATATTTTCCCCTCATATTCATACAGTATTGATATATTTATGCTTTTTACATTTTGCAAATAGTATTTTTAATTCATGCAACAAAAATAAATGTGTAATGATCATCGTCATCCTTTTATGTATACGTTTGTAAATACTTACACATAATAGAAATTGCGTTTCCTATATAAAATGCGTCACTGTTTTATTTTTAGCACTTTCCTATTCCACACTCTAAGTATTTTAAAATGATGATGATGATGATGATGATGATGGCGACGGCAGTGATTATAGCACCACATTGTCCTATGCAGCATGGAGCCATGTCAGACTCTACTGGTCATCACGATGCCTAGCAACCACACCAATCTGCAATCAACCCTGACCTCTGCATATGACTGCACAGCACTCTTCTCTCAACGACAAATTATAGGTCTAAAAATGAGATGCGTCAATGCTGAGAGATGTAATTCAGTGCCAAAGCAGTGGTAGTACCTTAAAATACCATCCCAAATACCATCCATATTGGAATTCAGTTATCTCAAATCTTTCTAAAATGTCTTGTGGGCACTCTAGAGAGAATAGATTACATCTTTTTCTAAAAAAGGCAGCTGCATTTATTTGCAGAAAAAAAGGTTAAAAATTCCCTCCAGAAGAGATGATGATGAAGAACAAACGTGCTGACCTTTAATCCAAAGAGTACAGTACATTTTGGATGTGCAAATGAAACGAAGACAGATTTCACATTTTATAAAGTAGCTTGAGTTTTTCAGCTTCCAAAGAGGTTACCTCAGTAAGCTAAAACATTTACGAAACGTTTTAAAAAGGATGAGCATCTTCATTGACATTATATCTAATAGCCTAACCAAAGTAACTATCACCGGGACATTTTAGGGTTTCTCACAGTGAATTCATCAACTATAGTATGCATATTAGACCATAAATTACAACATAGTGCCTTTGAAGCTGTAACATACTGTTGATTTATCATTATGCAACCTGAAACAGCCTGAAAAAAAATGAACAAAGCTAAACCTACAACATATAATCTATTCAAAATGGTATTAAATGTTTATAATTTATTTTCCTCTATGCAACAGAAAACAAACCTGACATCTCAAGACATCCCCGTGCAAGAGCCGAGTTGTCACTTCTAATCAAGGCTGTAAAATCTTGCTCTGCAGCATTGCCTTGCAAACTGTCTGTTTGGGTTCTAAGAGTTTCCTCTAACTGTGTGCATGACCTCTACACATCGCAAGGTCATCATCTCGCAGCCTGGTTTTCTGGTGCATACTCTCCAGTCACGAACAAGCATCTTTCAAAAGGCGTATACACACACACACACACACACACACACACACACACACACACACACACAAACACACACACACACAGACACACACACACACACAGTCATTAATATGTACGTATAAGCTGTCAGTTGATGTGCCTTTGTCATCTTCAGAGATCCGCGCCCTGTACTGGCTGCCTACCAGCCACAATCAACCCAGCCTTGTCTTGAAAACCACAGAAAAACTGGGCTGTGAGCTTCAAGTTGAAGCCATTGATCTTTACAAAGAGAGAGTCTTCTACTGTTGGCAGGGGGTGTTCTCTAACCATCTTTCAGGAATAGTAAGAATGACTGAAGCCATGTATGCTCCCAAATGCTGTCACAGAAGCAATGCAATACTCCAATTCCTGGAAATGTATGAATTTATGCTTCATATTCTGTGTAAACTTTCTTTTCTTGAAGAGAGCAACATATGAGCTTGGAAAACGTATGTTTAATGGGTGTGCCTTGTAGTTAAACCAGCCAATGCAGAGCATGTCATCAAAAAATCGAATAAAAAAATAAATAAACATTTGGTTATTTGGTCAAACTATGGATTTATGAAAATAATACAAGATGATTATGTTGGTTAGTTAGCTTATATTTTCACAAACAATTGACAGGAAATAAATGAAGCACGGACCCTATTTAAATGATTATAATTGACGGGGACTTCCGTGACGTCTGCCTTAGTTCCCAAAGATGATAGAGGCTTACTGCCCTACATTTGGAAGGCAGGCACAATGGGCAGAGATTACAGACTTCCTCTGTCAAATGGGGTGCCGATTAGAGAGCATAATTGGGTTCATTTTCATTTGGTTCATGTGTTTAAATGTTTTTTTTTTTAAATAATGCCTTGGGCAGATTGACCAGGCAGGCAAACACTTGAATGGAAAAAAAAAAAAAAAAAAAAAAAAGACTAAAATAACATTGTGCATCATGACAGAATGTGGGGGATGAAAAAGGCATCCAGTCAGGGTCGAATGGGTATTCAAGCAAGGCCACACCCATCAGCTTTCAGACACACAAAAAGCTCTGTCTGGGAAGCTAATAACCCAGTCCTCAAAAGGACTAGCAACAAAGAACTGAGAAAAATGGCTAAATCATAAAATACATTTTGGATTAAATACATGAGAAAAAGTAGAAAGCAGCATTTCCATTCTATGACCTTAATCAATTGATTCAAAGATGTGTTGCCACATCGCTATCTATTATGCATACAACACTCAGTACGAAGCAAGATTTGCCAACTTTGAAGTTCGGTGAAAGGCAATACGAGGCAGCTGCCAAACAAGACACTTACAGTGATTTTTTTTCAGCAGTCACACATTACAGAATGAAATATGATATGGGGGAGGACAGATTGAGATGGACCACACAGGGTGGGGAAGATCAAGCCAAGACAGTAAAGCTATATAAAATCACGTGATCTGCTCTCAAGATAACATCGCCAGAAGGGAGCTCTAGTCCAGGTCTTCTGTCTGAGTACTGTACATTAAAGCCTGTGGTGACCATGTAGCGAAACCCAGGAACTAGCTCGCATGCTGGAGAGTAGGCTAATTGTGGTGAGTAGTGTATCAGCACCAGGGACAGTTCCGTCCTCTGTCCTTGTTGAAAGCTGTAAGTAAGACTGCTCCTTTTTAACCCGAAAGTCTACCTCAGTTGAAAGCCCTGCTTTGTACTGAATGCAGTTAAAGCGACCCCTTTCTTTGCCTCGTGCCTCCAAAAATAAGCATTGTTGAACAAAAGTCATTTCAGTGTGTGATATCAGCATATGTTAAACTATTAATAGATTTTCAGCAAAGAAAATACATAAAAGTGAATGGAGCACGATAGCATCCATAGTCTTGTGTGGGCTTTGGGTTAAAGAGATGAATATGGAAAATGCTCAGTCATCTACCAATGCAAGCCATGTCAGCCTGAATCATGTACTGCCAGCTTCGGAGCTGAAAGGAGTCGACGGCTTTGGAATGCTTGGATATAAACAACTCGGCCTGAAAGGCTGCCAGCGTGGAAGTGATTTGAGCACTTTGATAATTAGTGTAAGTATTTGCCGGCCTGTGTAGCACAACATAAAGATGGGCGTTCCTTAAATCCATCTGCAGTCAGGAGTGCCAGCTAGCCCTGGAATGATCGCGCAGACAAGATCCCATCTGTCTTCATATCAAAAGCACCAGGAGGTGAATTAAAAGGCAGAGAGATGGAGAGAGTGGAGTTTTTCCCCTTCCCAATAATGGCAGAGAGGATTCTTTCATCCGCACCAAACACACTGTATAATAATTACATGTCATATGCTTTTCATAGACCCACTTGTGTACCTTAACACATTATGGTATGTATAATTTGTAAAAGCTAAGTAAGATCAATTACTGAACTCCAAGCACAACTACAAATGTATTTGAATATCATATATAGAAAATGGCAAAATAGGTAACATATTAATGAAGCCAGATCGTCCAAATCGTGGTTAAATTTGCAGAAAAAAGTCCACAAAAAATACACCAGGTGACAAGCAAAAGCACAACATATAGGCAGTAACATTCCTCCTTGTTCCTCTGCCAAACATTAATACTATTTCATAGAGTGAAAAGAGTGCAAAACCCACCCCCTTCCCTTGGCAAAGTGAAAAATAAAAGAGAAAGATGTTCCTAACATTAGCATGGAGGAGAAACGGATGTGCTCTTAGAGGAGCCATTTGTTTCATTAAATTGATTGAGAGCTTAAGGCAGGAGCAATGCAGCTGCGGATAGGGATGTTACTACGCGGAAAAGTCACTTTGTTTTCGCAGGGAATAGCTATGGGTTTCTCTCAGCATGAATCCAGAACTAAAGCAGTACGAGGGAGTGAACCTGAAATCGAATCACCTCAACTAACTCCAACAGCTGAACATGTCTGCCTTTATTTTCTGCTCAGAAGAGAGACTTAGTCCTTAATTAGTCAAAATAATACAGCAATGAATATGTGTGTACACAATGACAAACTATTTTAAAAGAAATGCTTTAATTCTGCCTTTCTTTGGTATTTCTTTCCCCTTAATCAAAAAAATACATGCAATGATAATAATGTAAGTGCAATAACCTTTTATGTAATAATACTAATAATAATAATAATAATAATAATAATAATAATAATAATAATAATAGTAACAATAATAATAAATCAGTCGAGTCATGAACAGTATATGTGCCTCCATATTCATGGAAAATAAACTGTGGTGTTATCTCTGCCGGTAAATGCACAGCATTTTGATGAATCTATCATTGAGTATATAGGGAACTGCTACATTAAGATTCCAAAGAGAAGCCATTTGGTTTTGAAAGGTGTGTGTAAACTGATTTCATTAACATGAATAAATGTGAAGCATTTGTTCATGGTAATGAAGAAAGGGGGGGGAGGCTTTCAGGAGATCGATGTGGTATGAGTTTCGCTCCCTGCGATACCGCCGCTTTATGAACCAGCCCTGTTTTTCAACATCCAATATATATTCACAGTTACAACTATCACAAGCTGTGTTGCATGAGTGAATAAGGTCACCTTCAAAGATGGAATGCCCGAGCTATATTCATTTTGCAATTAAGTGGCTGATTACATTTTTAGGGAGGGTAATTACCAGAAGGGTTACCCCCAACTAAAGAGCAAAATCATCATAAGATATTTTCCTTTTAGACTTTTCACAATGACAATATATAACCTCAGGCCATATAAACCTCATTTTGTATCTTATTAACATCAAGGTGCATTTCATAATCTAACGATTATTAATCATTGCTATTTCTAACAGTAATTATCATTGCTCATATAGTGTATACGATAATCAATAATCATAATATAAATTTATATATTTCTCCATAAAATCAAGTGTACAAACAATTTCCAAACTGCAGCTAGAGAAAATTAAGAAATTTTCAAAAGCAAATAAACATAGAATTCTATGTTCCCAGAATTCTTCTTTAGTGTGAAAATAAATGAGAGTAAATTACTTCATGGCAAGATTAATGAGCATAGAAATGTTTCCTTTCATTATTTAACAATCAAAATGTTCCACCACCTCATTCTAAGAGCCATGTCAGTTTGACACTAAAGTAACTAACTGAAGATACACAGCTAAATAAGCCCAAACAGACCTGCGTGGAGCGAATGATTACACCCATCTGCCGTTCCTTGGATGATATACGATTGCACATTGACTTGGGTTTCTCAGAAAATACCTACAGTATTTCAAATATCTAAACAAATACAGTGAATTTTCTAAAAAAATAAATGATTATGCCCCTTTGAATATGTCAAATCCTTATTATGGATTTTTATGAATATTTAGAAATCCAGACGGCATTTACATTTGATCTGCCATGATATTTTGCACACAGTTTGCAGATACATACAGGATTCTGGGTATTCAAATGTAGTAATAAATACATCATATAATCGCATCATTAAAAAAGAAAAATAGACACAAAGTACTAATAAAAAGGCATAAATGGGAAAGACTAAACAGGGCCCTAATACATCTGTGCTTCACTCTACATTCAACCACTAGGGGGCACTGTATAATTGAAGCACATGCTACAGGTGGAAAATACTGTATGAAATACTGAGGCTATTAAACTATTCTTACAAATGGCCATTGGGGGGGACACCCCTCTTAAAAACACTCAAAAGTGTGCTTTTGTGGGACATCGTCAAACAATCTTTAACAGACTCCTGTGAAACAAAAGCATAATGCCATGTGTCATTATTATTTTGCCTTAAAAAATAGGTCTCTGCACCACAACACTATATTGACAGCAAAACTGAATTCTTCAGTAACAAATGCCCATAGAGAACTCCAAATACCGCAGTGACAAAACTAGTGATGAGTCCAAGTTCTGCTGTATGTACATTAATGTTCCCTGAAAGTTTCTGAGAGATTCAAACAACCCATAAATAGATGTGATATAGCAGATATAGCAGAAGCCTGACCCACAATCCGGATCTAATTCAATCATTGGATGGATATGTCTACACGTTTTCACTGAACTGGAATCAGTCACACTGTTTATTAATATATAAAAGTATGCGCTTGCATTACTATATTGTTTATTAACATGAATGGTAACAATTACATTTAAAAAAACTCCCAGTCCAAAGTATACAACATTACCATGTTCTGAATCTGTTTTGGTACATGCAGAGAGAATGAGTGTGGATTTTAATAAGAATTTCGAAAAATGGACACAAACAAAGCGGGACATTTAGCAAAACTGAATAAAGAATCCCGGTGGGATCTTTATATATTATTGCCAGTCCCTAATTGCTCATAAACTCTAATTCATCTCAGATGGGTCCAGCTTGACCAGACTTCAACATTGTCAAGTTGAGGCCTTTTGAAACCATTAAATACCTATTAAAAGAGCATTTGTTCTCCCCCTCCCTGACACACAAGAGAACACATGGGAACACATGAGAACTAAATAGCTATTATTTACAAGCAGCCACTCTACAACAAGAATATTTATCATTAAATACACTCATCAAGCTGGAAAATGCTTAATTAACCATAATAAAATGTGCGGTATTTCTGGACTGAGCTTTGATGATTTTAAAAGCTTGTATACTTGTCACCACAAAATGTATAGCATGCACCTTAGCGTTCAATTTATACGTAAAAAAAAAACTGTACTGGGTAAATGGGGAACAAGGGCAAAATGTATTTTCCATACATGCTCCATAAAAAATGGTCGAGCAGTTCATTGCCCACGTGGTTTATCGCAGAAACAAGAAAAGGGTGAGAGTGTAGTCCGGCCCAGGAAAGATGAATGACAGAGTCTAAATGAAATGTCACTCTCAGTAATAGGAAAACCTGGAGCCTGAAAGCAGGTCACTTAAATTGCAAAAGATATACTTAAGCAGTTTTGCCTCGGGCGCCGTTCGGTTGACAAAACTGTTAACATTAGCTTGAAAAAAAAAAAAAAGCACCGAATGTTTTGGTGCCACTATAGTCCCAGATGGTCTGCAGGCCTCGTGCATCCACACAGCAATCAATCTAATGTCCATGATTGTATGCTGTCTATGTGCTGTCTGCATAAACAGCCATAACATGAACAGTAATAACGCTGGTGGACACAAATTGGACTGTAATAGGTTCTGGTTTTGATTTAGCATGGTAGGTAATCATTGATGTCCCATCACTTCTTGCCAAAATAAAACTGTAAAGGTTGGTTCTGCCCAATCGCAGAAATGCACGCCCATCACAGAACCCCCAATGGCCAGCACGGGCGAATCGTCCCTGGCACAAGCGCCTCCCGATGGATTGAGTCTTCAGGGAGGAGTGTAGAAGAAAGTGTTGGGGCTCTTTCTATCTCCCCACCTCCGCACATCCTCTGGCTGCTATCGTAGCTGCAGGAAGGGAGCTTCATGCTTCATTTAATAGAATTAATTAATTTCCTTTCCTTCACAGTGGTGCGCCAAAAACTCACAAACAACGCAATAATCACGAACAAGCAAATAATACAAAGGGTGGAAAAAAACTGCTTATCTTTCTTTTTTGTCATTTCAGGTTTTTTAACACTCGTTTTAAATTGTAATCCGACTCTGTATATCGCCAGAGTTTCAGAACTCCAAAGCTAATAAAGCTGATTCACAACTACAATGCTCTCTGGTAAATGTACATCTTTGTGCAAATTAACTGAATCAAACATACATTTAATTTGCAGCCATCTTTTGTTTACCATTTCATCCATACATTCCACACATCTTCATTTGCATAATGTCCAGACCAGCCACATCCAGGTGTGTTAATTGATGCCACCATCACACCTGATTCTGTTGTTTTGGCTCATTATTATTCTAGTCACGCCCACCCCCCTTGTTTATCCATCTTAATCTTCCTAAATTGCAATTGGTTCTTTTTGTGAATTAGGTTAGTCTACTTCTGTTGGCGTCCTCCATTGCCTGTGCTATGATTTGACACATTCATTGTTTACTATGCTACATTAGGATGATGCAATATAGCATATATCCATCCACCTGAAGGGAAATTTCACAGAAGTCACTGGGAATTAATACCCAGAGAATGAAAACTAACCAGAAAAACTTTTTTGTAGAGATTTATAAGGTTTCAGAAAATTATAACAACAAATGGTGCACATAGAAACTCATCCAATGAAAAAATAACAAAATCAACCAGTGATTCAATAAATTTGCACAAGGATGTAAAATGAAATGTATGGAAAAAATTTATGGAGATACAAGGTTTATGCACAACACCTATGAAATATAATTTATCCTTCTGGACATTCTGAGTTTCATCAACATTCATGTGTCAACCTAGTACCACTGAATGATGTAAGAATCAGAATATTCCATACCAATAAAACGCATACAATTATATGCACAACTAATTACTAGGTCTTTCCTTATGTATTCTATAATCACAAGGTGGATATTGACTGCTTACAATGACCAGAATGACTTTGCATTTCAAATCAGTTCATCTTTTCACATTGTTGTCCTCTTTTCCTTCAGTCCAACACTTGTCTATCACCAATAACTAATGTGCTACTGACCTTTCCCAAAATAAACATCGCCCTCAATCAGAATTCAGGAAGTGCCCTGCTCTTTGAAACATGGCCTCGAGGAATAATCAACAACAGAAAAAAAGCACTTGCTTTTAATTAAGATAACTAACACATTTGCTTTCATAATTTTCAAATCTCGCCTGGCGGAGCTATTAAAATCTTGTCATAAAGAATATCCCTTTATCTTGCGTATTTTCCCTTCAGAATCTCCCTGAGGCTGATTCTTTTTGTCTGGGGAGCGTTCTGTCACTGCGATTCATTCTTTAGCTTGAAGCTATTGGACTGCTGGGAATTTGGCCACATACAATAGAGCCGCACAATTGTAAAAATTATGACTGGACTAAGATACTTAGTTCCCCACTAAAACGGTTCTTATGATAACCAATTGGTTGTTGCAATTCGTGAATAATATAAATGGTGTTATCGCTGCACTTGCAATTTGTATAGTATACACTTTCCTGAACTCAATGTGTTAATAATAATAATAATAATAATAATAATAATAATAATAATAATAATAATAATAATAATATTGATAATAATAATCATCATCATCATCAAACTATTCACAATTATTATGAGTTCATAATTAAAATTTATGGCATTTAACAAGTGTGGCAGCATTTCAAATAAATACACTCTTATAATATATTATATTATGTTATATTATATTATATTTTTTAAATTTTACTTTACATACCGCTATAACATTATAAAGGTCATATATAGTTCCAATTTTTTTTTAACGAAACACTGCGGTTCAAAAAAATCTAAACTAATGTTATAATAGAGGCAATATGTTTGCACACATTTTTTCATCATACTGTAAAATACATTACATACATTAATTGCTAAACTATCACTAAAAAACCGAAAATAAACACACTATAATACAAATTCCAACACTTAAAAAGCTACATAATAATCAATAACCATAATTTCTTGAAATAATTCCATTATATTTTGCGTAGTGGAGTTAAACTTCAACTCAGGAGGTACAATGACTGTAATTCTTTATCAATAAAATTTTTGTTATATGATTTTCATATGTGCATTTTAAACATAATTCTAACAAAAAATTACACCCCCTACTATTATTGAATGATTTCATTCAAATCAGAAAATATCTGACATAAAAATGACACAAACTGAAAAAGAAATGCAACCTTTGTTACAACTTATTCATCACAATTGTTCATTATTAATACAAAATGCTCCCTTAAGATGACGCCCAGAATTACCATTAACTAACTCGTTTATGAAGCACGCATTCATTGGCTGATCGCGAAACAAAACTGCATTCACCCCTCAGGGCATCACCTACCCAGCTGGTAATTAAAGGAAACCCAACAAATCCCTGCAACACTGTGTCACATTGACTGTCCGCATTCACAATTGCTTTGAACAGCCTGTTCAGATGTCATATTCAAACGGTTAGACCTGAAAAGAAAATGACAGTCTTCCCCGTCACAATCACTAGCACAAAATGACACGCGATCTGCCATTTGTGTCAGGGAAATAAGACAGGTTCTCATTAGCTTGTCTTTGCAGATATTACAATACAAAGGGACAGAGGGCAGGATATTTTTCCTTCAGATGAGGAAAGGAAGTGGCTTTTCTTTGTTACCTTGGAATACCTTCCTAAAAAAAGATGACGGATGTCGGGGGAGCCGGGGTGCAGGAGATACGAAGACACGCAGCTCCCTGAGCAAACTGCACTGCACTGCACTGCACAGCGCAAATGAAAGGCACACAAATAGCAGAATATATATATATAAATATCCTATGAAAATAATCACTGTAATTCTGCATCATCTCGGTAATAAAAGTATTATGTAGAAGTTATGGAGGAAAGCAGAACCGTGCTGTCGGAAAATCTACATATAATGCACATATTCTTATCATACGCAAACGCTGAAGACCCTGATCGCCACCTCGCTTACTCAGAGTATTTCCAAGGACTTGCAGAATAATGCTTCAAAATATTGGACTTTGTGCAGGATTGAATGTGCGTCACTCAGCTAAAGGTGGTATATGCTGACAGAAATGTGTGTGGGTTGTACTAATCAATCATAATGGGTGCACTGGCAGTTACACTTACAGTAAGATCTGTTTCACGGGGGGGTCATCTGGTGCTTTTTCCCCACAGCCAAATACTGTATGTAATTCTGTAAATGGAGTCTGTTCACTATGCTGTTGAGGCCATTTTAATCAATAGCCTCATTTGTGAGAACAAGCAAAAGGAAGTCATTATTACAGTAGCAACATTCAAAACCTTAACCAATCTTTGCTTTGGACATCTAATATTTCTGTGGTTAGATTTCATTCAACAGTATCCACGTACTTTGAATGACATCATACTGATTACTAAATATTATATATTTTATCTATGCATACAGCCAAAGATAATAGACTGTCCTTTTTTAAAAACTTAAGCAGAATTCCCTGGCAAACAACCATATTTTCCTAGTTTCCTTATTTTTGCTTTATCTGCTGTAGATGCCTCATAATTGCCTTAAATAATTTAGAAAATCAGAAAATCACAATATAATATTATTGTATAATATTATAATTTATATAATTATTAGGTTAATTCGTTTGCTGCAGAATATTAGCCGTTCAGAACCCGAGATACTGTTTGCATTATTTAATCGTCAATGGTGATTTCTAAATTTTGATTTATTTTCCCTAATAATTGATGTACAGACTTAGGTTTTTGTTTTGTTACTACTTGGCAGAACAATCTGTATCTTGACTGTGCCTAATAATTACATTATTATATAGCAACCAATGATAAATGATATATCAATATTCTAATTATTGTCAGTTCAAGGTCATTGACTTGTATGCCCTGCTTTGTTTCAATGCTAACGATAAAGATGAGGCAAGAAAGTTTTATCTTGTTTAGGAATATTATTATGATTATTGTATGTGAAAAAAATAGAATGCATTAATTCATGGCACTACAAGGCATGACAGAATGCATGGGAAAGACTCATGCTTACAGTTACTAATAGAGCGAGGCTTGATCCAGAACAAACAACTAAAGAGGCATGCCCTCAGTGTGGTACACACCGCCTATACAGAAAGGTGTTTTGACAGGTGTGTCTTCATGAAGCAGAGGTACTAGTACCCATTTTCAACTGGGAAACACTACTGGACATGCATGTATGAATGACATATTTTAAACAGTGTAAACGCTTTACCATATTCTATACATCACAATACATATTACCACCAAATACCCAAACTATTAATTCATTGTGAATATCTAAACCAATAATATTTGAATGGAACATCCATTCCCAATTAAAATACCCTTTATCCTGACCAACATATTTTGATTTAATGCTCATGTCCCTCATAATCATAAATACATCAATTTTCTAGAAACCATCCCAAATATTATAGATGAAAGTGCAAAATGTCTACGTCTTTAAAAATGTATTGTTCCTAAAGTTTTGCATCGATCAACAATATTTATAAATTAATGTATTATTTATTTTTATAATTTATAAAATCAGTTATTATTTCTTGAACTTTTGATTGTGTAACATTGTATTCATTGCATTAAAACAGTGAGTATTGTAATGCTGGAGACAGTCAAAGGGCAAGTTCACTTTTAAGCAAACTTCCACCTCCAGCCCAGGCACCGCGATTTTCAGGCCACGCCTTTTTCTGTTTCTTGGATTGTTTTCGTCATTAAGTCTTAATCATCACTAAGGTTTGTTTGACTGAATTGCATATTCCCTTAAACTAGCTTAGTGCACATGATTGAATCTAAGGGAACATCTGTTTGCGCACCCCTGAATATTAGAACTCAATATTTTTACCTTAATATAAGAACTTGCATAAGATCACAATTTAAATTGATTTTTTTCAAGTTCTTTGTTTTATTGTCTTATTCTGCACTTGGACATGCTAAATGCATGCTTACTCTAGTACTTTACATGCGTTGGATGCAGTTTACCATAGGGCTTTGCGCTTCAATACAGGTGCTAAATCATTAACCCATCACTGTCTCTTATATCAGCGGTCTGCTTTGTCTTTTTTTACACCTGCGCAGATCGATCCACTGCTATATATTCATCTATAAAACAATACGGTCTACTTTGGTTCTACCTCAGCTGTCTACTAAATAAGATTCACATAGTTATCACTTGCGCTCTAGTCATGTAGTACTTTTAAAAGACCTTCATCCCTCTACTGAGCTTGCGTTTGAGTCATTCTGCACCTTATAGTTGGAAGAAATATGCAAAAAAATATTAGACCATACAAATTTATAAATATTTCTGATTTTAAACATGTCCTGTAATTCATGTCTCAGTGACTGAAGTATGCTCCTGATTGTAACCTCATTCCCCATTTGATGTTTGTAACTGGATTGTCTGTTTTTGTGTTTAATGGCTGGTGCCACATGTAAAAAAGATTTCAACGAGGTATTCCTGGTTAAATAAATGTTCATTAAATAAGGCCTTGCAACTCAAGACTAGGTGACGTACTATATGGGTTTTGTGTGGCTACACATGAATCTGCTTTACATAACTACAAATCAGTTAATTGCTAAAATTATAGCAATCCAAAAATTGTAACATTAGAAGAAAACAATGTAATTTGGAGTAAAATAAATATGCAGAAACAGTATTTATAAAGGTATTATAGTAGCATATGAGAAAGTTTGTATGGATAGATATTTAGTTAGGATTTAAGCACACTATAGGCTACGTAAGACTGTGACCTTGTTCATATCTGGTCCAGCTGTTTACCTCCTTATACTGTAGCTGAGTCAGGTTCTATTCACTTTTTATCCCTTCAGTAACAGTACAGGCATATCCATTACAGCCATGGCCATACAGTACAGTTGGCAAAAACATTCAACCAGAGCTCTCCCTCCTACCCAGAAACCTTTAATCCACAATCCTGACCACAAAAAAAAGAATGGAAAAGTGGAAGCAACCACAAACACGGACTTCCACTCAGAAGTTCTTATGGAAAAATGCTTTTGGAATAAGACAATCTCATGTCAACTTTTTCCATCAGATATATCAGCTCTACGGACTCAGCTGTGAGACTCGGGCATCCAAGTCCGGAATTTCATCGAGGGCTCGCATCCACACTCTGAGCGGGGCAGCTGCTCTCACCGCTGATACCACATGATCGTCCAACAACACACTGGCGAATAAATATCCATCACCGGGAATGGCCATGAGTCGCCAAACCCCTGGTCTCCCCGAGCAAGTCAGTGCACTGTCATCTTACACGTGTTCCACCCAGCACATGCGGTCAGAGGTGTGAAACACGCCTCAGACCCTCGCCTGAAGCCCCCGATACAAGAGGGGAGACAGAGACAGACTCAGAAATCAATAGATCCCAAATGAAGGTGATGGTGGTCAAAGCAGCCATCTCTCGCTGCATCAGTCAGGGCCTTGGCAATCAATCAGCGGCCTTCCCCCACGAGACCAGGTGAAAGTGCTGTCATATAAATCCAGGTGAATTACGGCGCATCCTTAAGCACCATGCCACCCTGAGGTACTTACTTTTTATGCCACAGACTATCGCTGGCCCTGGTGTTTATGTGTGGAAATTATTGGACCATAATTTACATTAGACTTGTTTAAAGTTTCAACTTTGTTCTACTAATAAACCAAACTGATGTTTTGTATCATCCATCAAAAGAACTGTAGGCCTCAAAAGTAACATTTGTTAATTAGACAAAATATTTGATGAATGGTTCCCTGCTTTTACTTACCGGAGATCCACTGTCATTAATCATCTAATATCAAACACCAGATATAAACAGTGGGCTTCCTGGTTATGTTCTTATATTAAATTTGAATATGCTTCAAATCTCAACACTCTTCATTGCAGTGCCATTTTAAACTGTGATGTTTTGCTTTTATGTTAATGTTGTAACTTCAATCTCAGGAAGCCATTGGATAAATGTAAGTGACCGTGTCTCCCCACAACAGGATGTCCAGTAGGACTAAAGAAAACAGGTTCATAGGGCCTTTGCAGAACCCATGGTATGCATCTCTATCTTCTCTTATTTTATTTTCCCTTCCTACCCTCCCGCGACTTTGCCATTCCCTCTCTTACTCACTCTCATGCTATTAGGCTGTGTATTGTAAGACCGACGCACAGAATGAGAAGCCGTGGGTTTTGTTACCCCCAATACAAAGATTTAATCCCCTTCCAGATGGATTTGGCCTAATTTCACCATCAGCGGTTTCCTTCTGAAGAATCGCCGTTCTGAAAAATCACATCGTTCTGCCACAATACTTGGAAGGCAAAAAACAGCCACTTGGTTTTTAATCTAGTGTTCAATAAATATGCCACATAAACGTCTGTCCATTCACAAGAGCCTAAAATACACAATATGTGGATCTATTCTACAGCTGGGAGCTCAGTAAAATGTTTTAGCTGTACACCCGGGCCTGTAGGTCCCCATACAACCTATAAAATAAACTGTTGTGGATAAAGCAAAAATATTTGACTGTAGATATGAATAGAGAATAAAGTATTTCTTACCATTATTGTCAGAACATTCTTTTTGTAAGTGTAATTATATTTTAATCCCCATTGAAGTGCACATTTTGGAAATGTAGAATCCATAAATACTAATAGGTTTTAAATATGAAATTTGATATACAGGGCTCCAGAGTACGACCAATTGGTTACATTCTGTGACCGTCTTACTTTGTAGTCCCAGTAAAGTTTTAATTAATCACGCCCGTGTGAATTGCAGAATATAGCCGGTATGATTCACTTTTTTACTAGTTCCATTCCAACACTCAAGTCACTGCTATACGACAATGGCACAAGATAATACCAATATTGCAGCAACTCCTGTTGGTTGGATGCAGGTTTTGTTTAGTACATCCTGAATCCTCGCTGTTGGAAATGGGGAGAACATACCAAGGGACATCGCAGAGGGATGCTGGTTCTTTTTTGGGTAAAGGAGCTAGCTAAAAGTGGTTGTTTGGCTGTTCATTTTCTCCCTTCTCCTGCTTCGGAGTCTTCTCATGAAGAGATGCAATATAAATGGAGAATAAGATATGCTTGCTACATTAGCCAATATGCTTGCTACCATATCTACTCTGCATCTTGGTTTGGTTGAACTGTTAAGTTAAGTAATCCCAATAAATCATAACCACAACAGTTCATAATAAAACAAACAAAGATTATTAAAAGATCACCATACCATTGTGCAGCACCCCACCAAAAATGTGTTGCTCATGCCACCAGCCAAAAAAGTTCATGTAGTACTGATAAATAAATGTAGTTTTGTACCTTATGTCTTGACAGCATGAAATGGTACAGTATGTATAATAACTTCAAAAGATTAAAAACTCACATGAGAAATACCAAGAGAAGGGATAAAAATGTATTGACTTTTTGTTGTCAAATCTTCAGATGCCAGACAGGCGCTTGTTGAAGATTTTGCTGAAGCATGCATTAGCTCGAGTAATAAATACCATGCTTCTTCACCTTCTTTTCTCTCTTTTTTTAAAACCAGCATAATTTTGTTATTTCCTAAAGTAAAGAAAGACCACCTCAAAGAGCGCCTCAAACCACTAAACAGCAACAACAACCAAAAAAGAAATACAAAATTAGATCAATTTACAGCCAAGAGAAAGATAAAATTATGGAAGCTTTGTAGGGTCATGTGCTTGGAAAAAACTTGAAAACAAAGACAACAATATATTGGGAGAAATTCACATTTAGCTGTCGGCTACATACTCCACATTTAAATGAATTCCAGTACTGGCAGTTGGTTATTTTGTTTATCACAGTGCTTGTACAAATGAGCAAAAACCATTAAAAGAAAAAACAAAGCCATCTTCAGGGCCTGTTGTCTGAATCACAATTTTTATAGGAAATCAAAAAAAGAAAACATTCAGTCACGGATGACTTAAAAACAGGGGCAAAGATAGCTCCAAGAGGATGACCTTCGTCAGAAAGAATTGATATGCCTTTTGAAATGGGCTTGAAGAGCTGAGGGTACAGGTCAGCGACCTTGACCTCCTTCAGCGGGACTACGTCGCTCAAATAGAAATTTCATCGTGATCATTTACTACCTCATATCCCTATTCTACCAAATGGTGGATGTTTAGTCGACTTGGCCTGCTTAGTAATTGGATGAAAGACATCGCTGGTAAACCAGGTTGCAGCTGTAAGTGCCATTGGTTGGCCAGTAAGAAACTCTATTTCCCAAGTAAGACCAATTCCATAATACACTCTTATATCTGTCCTTTGTTTAACCTGTAGGTTTGATGTTTAATGAGTCATTAAATGCACGGGAACAAGGATGTTTGCTAAACATCCTGTCATTTGATCTCCAGCACTTTCCACCCAAATATTTATCTGATTGGGAGATCTGATTAAACAATCACCGTGCATACCCCACCCATCACAGTAGAAGTGAAGCGAGTTCCCAATTTACCTTCCTGTGTAAATACAGGTTAAGTAAATGATTAAATAAATTAAAGATTAAAGCTCGGGGAGCAGGCACTTACGAAACACTGAGGAAACACAAAGACAGTAATGAGCTTTCATGTAACAACACAGGCTTTATTCATTAAGAAAGCCTTTCCCAGTCCCTTTTACTCATGTACATTTCATTTCGAACGCCGTATGTGCATGTCCCTTATGAGTCCATTTGTCACATATAGGGAACTGTGGAGGAACCCGTGGCAATGCACTGCACGTGAGAACGGAATTTACACTGGCGGCAAAGAACATTTCAAACAAGGAGCAAATGGAACAGAGGTTTAATCTGTGGCGACGGCACACATGAAAGCACACGATTCTGCCTTTGAAGTCTTCCTTTTAAGAAGCGGCACATCTGGAAAATACAACGCGCAGCATTTACTGATAGGAAGTCTTAGCTTTTCATTCTCATGAGCAAATGGTGCAGAAGCTAGAGCCAAAGCCATGTCTGAATTGATTAGTTCCCATTAAAAGGATCATTAATTGTGGTTTATATCACGATCAGATTATACAAATAACCTAGCCTAAAACAAATAGCCTCTCAGAGAGCCTAGTGCAAATATCAATAAACAGGGCCTCTACGTGTAATAACCGAGTCACCTTTAAACGTAGCATAATATCAATCTGCCGCTAGATCTTAACAAAAATGAACAGCAATCACAGCAACTTACAACATTAAAACAAGTTTTAAACAGCCTGCACAATCAACCAAGGCCACATCCGAGCACGCACACACAGTTTTAACATTTTGGAAGCACTACTAATGAGGAAGGCATGATAATGCCAGGGTGATACTGGCTGAGGCTGATAATAGCTGAAAATGAACTCATCGGATTGGCCCAATGCTGAGTTTATGGCAGATATGACTGCCGATATGACTGCCGATATGACTGCAGATATGATGACACAATACACAGGCCCCTGAGAGGCGACACGTTTGATGCGCCGCTGATTCTGTAAATTAAGTGAAGCTGTTGACTGCGTGAGATTTTTTTCCGACGCGAGCGAAAGTGACATTTGTTCAGTCAGTATCAAGCATGGAGGGTGGAGAAAAATGAGTACACTGCTTTTACGCCATTTTGTTTTCATAAACTAACCAACAGTGCCTGGTTATGTGTTGCGCCCTGCTTGATGATAAAGTAGGCAAGCCGAAATATTTTGTTATACAAATAAAATGAGTAATTCCTTAATAAGGTGTTTTACATCTACTTCTTCCACATGGAAACTTGGCTGCAGTTAGCATTTGTGCTATATATACGATTAATGATTTAATTAATGGATGTTGTTTCTCTCTCTCATTGGTATTCAGCCATACTCCTGAATAATTGTATGTGTACAATATACTGCAGTATGTATGTGGGTCAGTGAGGTCATTCCCCACAAATTACTATTTGGACTGTAGAATCCAGAGGAGAGAAAGGGAAGCCCATCTGCATTGTAATGCAGAGCACAGATTCAGTAGATACTCGATGAGCGCAAAAGATAAATTGTGTTTGCCATCTTTCTTGACCTATTGCAATTGAATTTGCCTGGAGCTATTGGAGAAATGACTTCACAGTTAAAGTACACAGTTAGTGTATCCACTGGATATGTTGATAAAAACTACTTTACCCACAAAATGCCTCTGCGTTTGCATGCCAGAGGGAAAAGTGTGTGGCATTTTCATGGGCTCTGGATTTGAACCCACAACCATCTAATGCGGTGGCAGAAGCAGAATTCCACAGTTAAAGTAAACAGTTAGTGTATCCACTGAATAGCCTGAATAAACTACTTTACCCATAAAACACCTCTGATTTGGATTTGGGTTTGAAACCACAACCACAACCAAGCAGAATTCCAATTCCCATCCATTGCAATATTAAATTCAACATATAAGCCTGCAGTGAGTGCTTCCTGAATTAGTTGCTATTATTCACAGAGGATAAAAATGTCTGCGTTATCCATGACCCTATCCTTATAGTATTCATGGGAATTTTAGTTCTATGGGTTTGTAACAGCCATGAATAAAGATTCCCTGTTACAGAACGTCTGTGAAGAGGCTTTAATGGGAGACAGCCTGCATAGTTCTTTGGATAAGATTCTATGGGGATTTTTTTTCACAGTGGCTTTAAAGCACTGTCTTAGTCCCTGTTACAAATCAGGTTTAACAACAAGCTGGAGAATGAAATACTGTATTCTGCAAATCTACCTCACAGGCAGGCAGCAAACAAACGATCTGAGTACAAAACCAAACCCCTCAGAAACTACTGCAGACACCAATGCTTAAAGCAACACATTTTATTAGCCTGAATCCAGAACAGCTACTTTCACCAATCACAGTGAGGAGCTGATCAAGACATACAGGAGAGAGCTAGTGCACAGTGCCCGTCTGTCATCCTTTCTTTTTGCTTTGTCCACACTGGCTGTCATGGCGGTCATTACGAGGTCACACGTGATCCAGCATTGGGGCATCTGCATCACCTTTCCGTCTCGCGTTTCCAAGCCACAGGCAGGGTCACATTAGCCACCGCATGTCCCCATCGTGCCATAGAACTGACACCCAATTACTTAGGGTTTCTCTGTCCTGGAACTAGCCGGGGGACCAACACTTAACCCTGGGCCTTTTCAGACTAGCACCACGGCAACCTGACGACGAGGTCAACTTCCAGCACTCTGACCCAGTTATTCCCTTTTAAAGCCAGTTAAGTAACGTAACTGCATCAGGTGCTATTCCTGAACAACTACATCGGCGACATAAACAGACGCATAAACTGAATGTTGGAATGCCAGAAATTACAAGTAAAGTATAATATACAATAATCCAGGGGAAGTCTGGCTCCATAACCTGAGGACAAGCAATATATATATCCTGCAATTTCCTTCAACACATCTAGATAAAAAAAATTGATTGAGTAACGCATGAAATACATTATTAATTGACAGGTGACACCAGTATAAACAAATTGAGCAAAACGCAATCGGTCGCCATCATATTTTCTCCCCCGCGGCCGACATTTCCAATAACGCCGGTCCGTGACACCCGCGGACGACGGTGCTACGTGTATGGAAATTGCCATTTGCCACCGTCACGGCATTTCAAAGTCCGGAGCTTAATTTCATTTTTCCGAGTCCGGGGCCTCACGGAACTTTACAGATTATCAGGTTTCTCCGCCTCACTCTGCAGTATCCTCTTGCTTTTGTCATTCGGCGCTCGGCACTCATGCATTTTTAACACACAAACTATTACATTTCTGTTCAACACGCACTCTGCAGGCAGGGGAAGTGAAGAGGGTCTACAGGGGAACGCGGAGGACAGAGGGCTAGGTGGGGGGTGGGTGTGGAGTAGGAAAACAGGCCTCCTCCATCTATACGGTAAAGCACTTTTTCCCCTTTCCAGATGTACGGTGTCCCTGTTCACTCCCACCTGACAATCTGAGCACAGCCTCATGTTTCGCAACACCTCACCTTGACTAATGCTGAGTCCAGTCCTCCCACGCAAGCGGCATTTATAATAATGAACAGGGTATCGCAAACGGGACGGCAGGCCTGCACTTGACTCGGTTCTCCCGCAAAATGTTTGCGGGCTTGTGGGCCCCCGACAGTGAAATCCACTCAGAATCTTTTTTTGTCGACCCGGCACCTCTGCCTTGTCTTCAGACACCGACCGGCATTCCTCTGACTTTTTTTTTTTCTGGTCTCATTCCAACATGTTACAGTAAATAGCCTTGCTTTTAGGATTTGACTGAGAACATTGAAAACGCTCAGCCACAGAAGAGGGAGGAGCTCTCCATTAATGTGTAATGTGTTTGTGATCTATATTGACATGTACCATTAGCCTTCCCACATTTCACTCTATGAAATATTGATTGAAGCCAATGTCCAAATTTGCAAGGGAGAGGAGATTTTTTATTAATTGAAATATAGAGTACAAATACAGACTAAAAACTACAAGCTGCAATCTCTTGCAATCTTATTCACAACAATATCCCACATGATGGCCTTTAAACTCTGCATGTTTATAGGAGGGTTTCTAGAATATATATATATATATATATATATATATATATATATATATATATATCATAATCATAACCACAACAGTTCATAATAAAACAGACAAAAATTATTAAAAGATCACCATACCATTGTGCAGCACCCGATCAAAAATGTGTTGCTCATGCCACCAGCCAAAAAAGTTTATGTAGTACTGATAAATAAATGTAGTTTAGTACCTTATGTCTTGTCAGCATGAAATGCTGAAAACGGGTCCCACAGACCCGGACACCACACTAGGGTTAAGATTATGTTCATTTGTCCAATTACAAATGACAATTAATTTGTCCAATTTATAATTATTTGGTCCCCTAAAATGGTGTTACCATGTATAAAAAAGACTGTAATTGCTACATGGACCACTGGATATATACAGATTTTGTGGATTCAAGTTTTAAAAAATACTCATCTGTTGAAGTCAAGACAACTACTTAAAAGTTAAAAGTAACTACTTCTTCAATCAAAGGTCTCTCAGATGAATAAAAATCGCAGCTGTATTAAAATAAGCCGTACTTCATCCGCAGTCAATTCTTGTACGGGCAGAAACATAAATAATAATAAAAAAACATGATATATAACCATGCAAAACAAAAATCAAAGAAACCACAGCTCAGTCATGCAAACTTCCTCTTGGAATTGTGGTCACTTTCATAACACTATACATTTAACAATATTGACCTTGGTCCGCACGTGTTCAACCTGACAAAAAATGGCTTAGTTCTAAACACCACAAATGTGCATACGGAGTGGTGACTGCCCTCAGTTATCTGTGACAGCAAATAGAGACTGCAGTGAACTGCTCGCGCAATTGACGGAAAAGACTCTAGAACCTAGGCAAGACGCTCTGGTGAATATGGGCCTTGTGGCAGAATGAGGGCCAAGACAGGCAGGGCCGGTGGGGGTGCCGTCTTTGTGGGGCTTCCTCCCTGATTCAGGGCCTTGGACAGCAGCCGAGCGCCTCTCAGGAGCGGAGGGCCCTTCAGGGCGAAAGGACACAGGAAGCCATGTGACCAGCGTAGCTCCGCCCTCCAAAGTAGCTGCCCCATAGTAATTAGCATAGCCACTCTGCAGTCTTAATCAAGCAGGCCTGACTCAAAAGGGCACTGACTTCGAAGACCCGTGGAGTTGTCAAACAGATGCAGCTGATGGGTGGTCTTAGCAAGGAGCCTTAATGATAGTTTTCTCCAGTTCGGTTCCTGAGAAGGCGAACAGACGCCACTACTCATGGAGGCTGGCGACCAAAGCTCCCTGACCCTGGACCCTATTGATTTCCCCCTGCTGTGAAGGACATGGCATTGCTTTCATTTTAAATTCTTCACTTCCCTCCTGTCTTTTTCCGCAAGAATTGTGACATCGTTTGCCTACTGGGGCTTGAATAAAACCCACCAGGGGCATTCATTTTACACCAGCCTTGTTCGTCTGGAGTTTCTGCTTACAAAACCCCATGTTGCATCATGCTTGTCCCACATGAGAAGACTAAGGGCACATTTGAAATGTGATCTAGCAGCAGACTGATCTAGACTGCATGGTTGATATTGTGCATTTCAACACAAAACATGTTAGCACATTTGTCGGGAATGTGATCTTGCTTATAAAATTAGCATTTGTTAATTATTTTAGCGGAATTCTTCCAACTCATGTGGCTATATCCTTGAGTGGAAATATGTTGTTTTATGGGGAACACTTAGCAAGAACTCTGGCATTACAAATTATGAAATGGCCAGGGATTCATTGATGCAGCTAAAACACCATAAATGGGAATGTTCTAATATTGGGGATTACACACCAAAATTGCACATTGCATATGTGTCAAAAATGTGTGAGTGAATTGATTTTGAACCAGTTTGATGATTACTTAATACACTACACACAATGGACTACCATCACAAACTAATGACCTGCCTGTCTCAAAAAGGATAATCTTCAAAAACAAATTGCCCCTCAACAAAACCAAGGCATGTTGAAACTACAATGTATGTTTTAGTGCCGGGGACAAAAACAGTATGAGAATACTGTACACCTAAAATAATGTCTCCCTGAAGGTCTTAATGTATGTTGTAGTGCTGGGGACAGACACAGTACGAGAATACTGTACACCTAAAATAATGTCTCCCTGAAGGTCTTAATGTATGTTGTAGTGCTGGGGACAGACACAGTATGAGAATACTGTACACCTAAAATAATGTCTCCGTGAAGGTCTTAATGTATGTTGTAGTGCTGGGGACAGACACAGTACGAGAATACTGTACACCTAAAATAATGTCTCCCTGAAGGTCTTAATGTATGTTGTAGTGCTGGGGACAGACACAGTACGAGAATACTGTACACCTAAAATAATGTCTCCCTGAAGGTCTTAATGTATGTTGTAGTGCTGGGGACAGACACAGTACGAGAATACTGTACACCTAAAATAATGTCTCCCTGAAGGTCTTAATGTATGTTGTAGTGCTGGGGACAGACACAGTACGAGAATACTGTACACCTAAAATAATGTCTTCCTGAAGGTCTCAATGTATGTTGTAGTGCTGGGGACAGACACAGTATGAGAATACTGTACATCTAAAATAATGTCTCCCTGAAGGTCTCAATGTATGTTGTAGTCCTGGGGACAGACACAGTACGAGAATACTGTACACCTAAAATAATGTCTCCCTGAAGGTCTCATCACTAAGCTGTAATAAAGCCAAGCAGCACAAATGGTGCAAGCCTATGAACAAAGGGCAGGTCAAAGGTCAACAAGGTGAGGTCATTCCCAGGCCAGGCCATTACATCACATAATTATTTATTGATCAAAAGAGGTCAGTTTGTGTTTGTGACCAACAGAGCACCATGGGTCAACATGAGGAGGAGCTCTAAGACAGAATGACATGAAGTGAGGTCTGTAATAGTCTGACCACTTCTGAGTACATCTCTCATTCTGGATGTGAGACACAACCCCGCAAGTTACAGAAAGTGACCCACAAAAATGTCCCCTTGAGTTAGCCTCTGCCTGCTCCAAGTCACAGTGAATGGAGCCGCATGCCAATGAGCCCGTCTCTGCTGACTGGGGAGGGATTGGTGGTGGGTGGGTGGGGGGGGGGTGTTACCATGGCAGCAACGTTCCGCTTGAGAGCAGTATTGATTACCCGCAGGAGCAAGCCTTCACTCACGTGCACCCCTGGAATGCAGGGGAAGAAACCAGCCAGGTCTTATAAGTTGTGAAAAATGGAAACCAGTACAACACTTGAAAAGGCTAATTATGAGCTACAGAACAGCCTCAGAAACAGGCCCTTTGGCAGCTGTGTATGCCTGATTGAAAAGTATCACACCTTGGCAAAAGGGTTAATGAAAGGTTGGATGTTCAAATCATAAGTATGGAACTGTTGTTAATCACATATATACTGTGTGTATATATATATATATATATATATATATATATATATATATTATATGAATTTATATAATTACTAAACAAACAAAATGACGTACTGGTAGTGAACAACAAAATTAAAACACCTGGGTAAATGTGGGACAAGTATGTGTAATGAGGTGCTACCACACGTGGCTCATTGAGTAAAAACATTCAAGCCGGCATTGGCTATAACGGCTGCAAAACAAGACCTCAATGATTCTGAAACAAGTAACCAAGACAGCCTAACTTGCTGATGGAATATGAGCAACCGCGTCAAAGGTGATGTCAGCATAGAACTACAAGGGAAAGATTACCATGTGCAAAGGGCAGCAGCGGGTGAAGTACATACAGTACCCGAGGATGCTCATGTTTGCTCATTGATTTTAAATGCAAGGCTAAACTTGCAAGCATCCCCAGGACAACTGACTGCTTATTTCAAACTTGATGCAGAAACAACAATTCCATTGGTTAAGGATGTGCCAAGCAAATATATTGTACTATAGTACTGCACTGGCTTAGAAACACACTGGCATAAAGGCTTTTATGTAATTGCATTTCCTGATAAGATAAATCACATCTAACTGAGAGATGGTTCTAGGAAGCTTTGTGAGATTTTATGTACATTAGCAACAGGGGAGAAAATTGCAATAATGCACAATTTAATATTGTGGCACTATAAAATGACATTGAAAATGGTCTTAGGGTTTTTCACATGGTCTCCTTAATAAAAACCCACTTACTAGATGTGTGCAGTAACTACAGAAATATGACTGAACAAACAAGTTGTGTCTCAATAAACTGAGTGCTGCCTGGTGAGACACCGGTTCTGTAGACCACTCAGTGTCACTCGTTTTTTTCAGTGGCAAAGGCTTGCCTTTTCTAAACACTGGTACATTATAGTGGGAAAAGATAAACCGTGAAAAGCATTTGTCCATCTGTCCATCTGGTTAACAGTGGACAGCGTTTTAAATGAAAATCACATGCAACCGTGTCGCTGTGGCCAAAAAAACAAATGGCAAACGGGAGGCGGCATCGGGGGAGTTCAAAACAATCGTTTCTCCAAGCTCTCGGAATTAATGATCGTTATAAAGAATAAATATGCTCATTTCATGCATGTCACAGTTAAACAATGAGTATCAAGATGAACCACCTCTGCTGTCTCTTCTTGTTGACGGTAATGAGGATCAATAGGGCCATTTAAAGCCACCATATGGCATCTTTTTTGTCTGTTCCAGGCAGCGCAGTGGCACTGCGGCCTGCACCTCCTCCTTGACCTTCCCTTGCCCAAATTGGCTGCAGCCAGCAGGCTCATCAGTCCGTGTCATAACGTCTTGGTTTTGATGACACCAAGTTGTGCATGTTGTTACCCCTTATCGCGGGGGCATCAGCAGGTACTACAAGGGTGATGGGGGAACTTTCTGCCTGAAATCATAGGTGGCATAGCAGAGAGCCATTTCACCCTTAATAATGGTTTAATACTTCCTGAATCACTTTGGCACATTTCGGTATGTTTAAAATAATAGCATGTACTATATTGTATATAATTGTTTTATGTAATATATTATTGTTATCATATTCTATAATTCTATAAGTATTATTATTATTATTATTATTATAGTAGTATTAGTATTAACAATGAGAAAGATGTAATTTTCATAATCATCTTAATTTCTCATTCCAAATTGTATGATCTATAGCATATATCCAAATATTATTCTGTTATCTTTTTTTCCCACACAAACTGAAAGATACATGTCAGAGCAACTATTTACTGTTCTACAACAAAATCATTGGTTGTCCATTGATGATGATATAAATGAATGGAAATTAAGATTTAAAAAGCTTCACAATCATAAGAAAAGGGAAAATTCATTTTTTTAAACATTAGCAGCCCATGCAGTTGCTCATATTGCTAATATGAATGTAAGGTAAGAATAATTGCCAGTATCAAATAAATGTGGGTGGCAGGAAAGAACAAAAATGCTCACCAAACTATCAATTACACCTTAAAGTGAATCCCCAAACTGTGAATTGTGTAAGAGCTGTATTCCCTTATAGCCAGGATGAAGTATCAAAGAACAAAAGCAGCACAAATTGTGGCTTACATTTGATCTCCATGATTTTGTTGTCTTAGTCACACCAATCTGAAACATATCCCTGTTAAGAGATCATTGAAGGGACTTAGACCTAAAATGGAAGCATGCATCGCGCACAGAGACATTAGGAGACCCTAGAGACCATTTATAACAGCCCATAGATAAGATAATCAAATGGGGACCTATAAATTAGAACTGCAAGACAGCAAACACCAATAACCTTAAAGTGAACATTTTCTCACAAAATGCTGGTTATACAGTCAAAGTTTGAAGATTTTAAATTTAAGAAATTTGAAACTTTGTTCTATTTATTTTGAAAAAAACTCTACAGCAATATGTCCCCTGATATTTATAAATGAACAGTGGAAAAATGTCTCTTTACTTGGTATGTTTTTTTTCTTGTAAAAACCTTAATCCAAACCGTAATCATGCACATGTGACCTTCCCAAAAAAATATTAACATGTGTGGGAGTAGGGAGAAACAGCATTGCTTTACATGCATTTGTTTCTGTTCTGAAAAGCATACACAGCCCACAGGGGATTAAAAATAAATGAATTAAACAGCCACTTGAGATTTTACAGATCAAAGTAAACACCCTGAAGGAACCGCACTGGTACGATACATATCAGAAATTATCATTTTTAAAAATGTGATTTCCATCTCATGTATGACAGCCTCATATAGAACAGCTCCCTGCCTAAATCTCTATTCCCCAATATGGCCTCCCGGGCCCTGGCCCAGATTCTGTTTAACCATAAAACAATATGTCCTCATGAGTTGCATTTTACATACACTAAAACAGCATTATGAAATTGATTATAGCAGAAATATACAAATAAACTTGTGCTGTTAAATGAACATAAGCCATTGGCATGTACCTATTAATGAGTACTCATAAAAACTCATAAAAAAAAATTCCTCTGCCAGCGCAACAATTCTTCTTCAAAAAATGTATTCGTAAAAGGAATAAGCCCTGCTTCATCTGTGGGTTGTTTCTGTAATAATCTAAATTTATTTTATTTTATTTTTTTGTTTTCCTAATAACCTTTCTCACCTGCCAAGGAAGCTCTGTGTACAGACTCATTCTGACAGAGAAAGCCCAACACATTTGTGTATCTGAGTGGCATGGTCAATTGATTAATTACGGAGTTCATTTACTTTGAATGGCAGGTCCATTACGCGCACTTTGCACTTTCACTTTGCGAATCATTTATTCGGCCTGTGTCCCCCTCACATCCGAATGTCCGTCAGGATAGCGCATCGTCCCTGCCCCTCTCACAATGCATTAATTTCATTCAATGTTCTACAGTTCTTTCAGCATTCACTATGGCCAGTACAGAAAAAAAACGGGTTCTATATTATGTCACTGCGCCTTTGAATTAGCTCATGTGTGCGCTGAACAGGCACATATCAAGCTTCTTGATTGGTTCAATACATTTCCACCCCTGTGATTGCCCAATTCAAACAATAATTAGCAGTTTTTTGCATATCTGGCAGATTTTAAAGAGTCGGGCGATTGCAATCAAAGAGCTCCGTCTTCCCCAGAGACACGGGGCCACTCATCTAGAGACTGAGGGAGACAATAATCAAATTTGGCCACAATCAAACGGCACTTGTTCCCTTAAGGAAATGGTGGGAAACACTATGTACAGTAGCCGAATTTGCCAGGTGTGACCCAGTAAAAGGAAGCAATTACTGGCAGGGCTCAATTGAAAAGAAGAAGAAACAGTGGGGTAGGATGTATTGTCTGTGTGTGTGAGCAGGCGGAGGGGGTGGGGTGGATTGGGTGGCACACTGTTACACGCAGAGAAGGGATTGCACCCCTCTATTGTGCGCCTCCCAGGCATGTTCTTTGTGAGGGCGAATGAATCAGCGAAGGAACTGCGGGACCACTCTGGTCGCCGGCGAGCCCGTTCTGGCAGTCTGACGGATGCACTTTCTGCTGATAGCAAGGTTGCTCAGACCATCAGTTAAATCAGCCATCCAAGAACTTGACCCAAAATATTGGGTAGGGACAAGAACAAAGTCAGCTACGTCCATTACAGACATGATGTACAACAGTACTATGTGCATAACGGCTTTACTGACTACCTGCTATTCAAAAGATTCTTACACTATCCTGACAAATCAAATATCCTATTATTATTACCTCATGATATTACCTAAAATTGCTTAACAATAGTATGGTTTTAGTGAACATATCATACCATACTGTCACAAGCTGGTGATTATTGTTTATGTGGTACAATAGGTAGGAATGTGCACGTAGAAAGACGTGATTTAGATTTAACGATACAGTTCACACGTGTTATCTGTTACTTTACTGCTCAAGGTCTGACCTATATTCACCACTGGCAAATCATGAAATAACCAGCAAGAACATAAATATGCTTTCAACAGTACACTAGAGAACATAAAGGTCAAGGCTTTATTAAACCTTCAACAAAAATTACTCCCGCACAAAAGGTTAAAGTTGTTCAGTTTTAAAAGATTTGTCAGAGTTGTTTGAGACGTTCAGTGTAGTTTTGAACTATGAAGAGTTGGCATAAAATCATGGATGAAAAAAGGCCCCTTTCACTCTGTTCCATTGCGTGAAAGTCCAAATTTCACTGCATTATTTTTTTATTCACAGGGGCTACAGTGAAAAACAACCAGATAAGGAATGACATTTTATGAAATAATAGCAGCAGTCTCAACAACTGCCTGGAGCGAAGTCCTAAAACCTCCAAATTAAAGGTGAATCCAGAAAGATAGAAATGCGTTCATGCAGGCATGCATACATACTGTATAGGCACACAGAGACACACACACATGCGCACACACACACACACACACGCACACACACACACACACAGTACTGTGTCCTGTTGCAGCATAATTTAGAGCCAACATGAATGCCCTCCCTCACGCTAACACACACACACACGCACGCGCACGCACACGCACACGCACGCACACACACACACACACACACCATACAGTAGCCTACATACATAACAGTATATACATACTATACAAAGGCAGAACCATGTCATTATATTATTTATAAACAAAATAAATGCCACTCATGTCCATCTCTGGAGATTTCCCCAGCCATGATCATTCCCGACAGGCAGCTGCTCACCTCAGGGTTCAGAGCCGATCAGTACTTGATTATCAATGTCTCTTCAAGGTTAGCAAGTGGAGCACATCCTTAATAGAACCAAAGCTGATTAGCTAATTATCATAGAATTTGCATAATGGCTCTGCAACTCATTATCGCTTATGTGAGCTCATCTGCATGCTGCGTCGCGCAACCCTTCTATGAGTTTGGCATCAATATCCCTTTGATTGAAGAACTGGTGGCACGCTCCCATGCAAACCGAATGCCATTCCAAAGGTGCACAGACTTTTTAAAATGTATTCCAGGATGGAAAGATTGCCATTTTCAAGGAAGTCCCCTTTAAAGAAAACTAAAGAGAGTATAAGTGGAGAGGGCTATGGTAAATCAATCAACCACTACTTGTTATAGATTATTTCCTTTTTTCACACAGTACTTTACCCAAGGCTTTTTTAACAAAAAATGTATCTCATAAAATATTGGCGAAAGTAACTGCACAATTATTGCTGAATTCCTTCCCAGAAGTCCTTGCACTTGCGGTTTTATGTAAAGCTCTTTAATTTGCCGAGTATAGCACAATAATACATGCTGGGTCGCAGCCAGAGCCGGCCCGACCCAATAAACAAAGTAAACATTTGTTTAGGGCCCCGCGATTGGTTCGGGGCCCCAGCCCCTCCATCCAAGATCATAATTATAATTTTTTTTGCCAATCAATGAATCTAATAAACAGTACACACAACCGTAACAATGAAATGTAGTATGTTTGGTTTCGTATATTTTTCAAAATGTCTTAAACCTCATTTTGGAACTAAGAAGGAGGATTTTAAATTGTGGGTGCTGCGCCTCGGATGATGCGCGCACAGGCTGCACCCTTTAACGCTAGATTACCGCCGAGTATGACTGGCAGGCGAGTTTAGTGTCTACTACACTGTTACTGCCTGTCAACTGCCAGCTGTAGTAGCTAGGTGTCCACTATGAAACCAATGTACCCATCTGAGTCAGAAGAAAAGAATCGAAGAGGAGAAAAGTGGAGAAAAAGGTAAGCTGCTAGCATATGCATAGGCAGAGGGTGTGTAAGGCTGAGGAAGGCAATGTCTTCCCTTGGCCGGACATGGCAATTAAAATAATGTAGGCTATTAAATATAAATACAATTGCTAGTGATAGAGGATTTGAGATTGAGTTAGCTCAATCAATCCACTAGGCTGCTGCCGGAGAAGGTAACTAGCTGGTCGACAGCGTGTAGCCGATTGCTGCATGGTTAGACGACCTGTACTAACGTTAGTTGGTTAGTTGGCAATTATCAACGCGTTGTCCTGTCAGTGAAGCGGCAGTCAAGCTGAAGGACCATCACAGACTCATGGAGCATTTCTGGACACACTGTCACACTCTTTGTTAATGTCAATTAAAAATGTTATAAATGATGTGTGTGTTGGCTGCCATGCCAAACAAATCACGTATAGGCTATCTTCGCTTAAATAATTAGCCTATCAATATGACGTAAAAATGTGATCGTCAGGTGTGCTTTAATGCACAGGCTATTTGGGCTGAAGTCCAGGGCCTCGATTTGCCAGAATATAATGTTGTAATTTGCCAGTGAGTGACTAATTCACTTGAAATAATGTTTTTGTTGTTAATTGGTTGTCTGGTCAGATACATTTTATTTATTAATTCATTCATCCATTAGTTTATTAACATAAAGCAAAAAACATACATAGGCTACCGGTAGTTTGGTCAGATTCATGCAATGGGTTTGCGTTAAAGTCATATTTAGACTACGTCTTTGGTGGCTATACGGCCCTACTTATACACGTGCTGATTTTGCTTGTTATTGTCAGAAGCTAAAATGTCGGAGTTAAGAAAGCACGCCAGCGGATCACAAAAACGAAAAGAAAGAAAAAAAAGACATTCGTGAACAGGATTTGCTAAACAAAATTCCCAAGCTAACTGGGTTTTTCAAACTTTCCATTCAACCAGTGGAAAAGGGAAACAGAGACTGCTAGCAGCACGTTAGCAAAAGCCACCAACTGACAGCTAGTCCAGCAGCTTAGCTTCCACAAATTTTTTTTACTGACGATATTTTGTCATCGATATATATTTTATCAACGTATCATGGTAAAAAAAAAAACATACACACACAAAAAAAGTTGTTTTAGAAAATCAATTTTCGTGGATGGTTTTATGTCTCCCGATACACGACTACTTTACAAGCAAAGCGTGCATGGGCTCTTGTACTAAAAAAACTGTATTTACGGTTAAATGTCTTGTCATGTCTTTTTAATCACCAGAGATGTTTAAAAGATGTAGCATCTTTCAGACAAAGGCCCCTAGTGGTCATGGCATCAGCGGGATGAGTATGTATAATTCCCATTACCGATGCCCCTAGTGAGCGTCTGAGAAAAAAAAAAAAGCAAATGGTTGGATTCGGACCAACAGCCCTTAGCTTCAATGACCACCACACTACCCATTCACTTTATCACCTATCTTTCGCACTTGGAATTTAATACCAATTCGATTTTGAGAGATAAAAGGTTGTCTTGATTGTAGATATAGAAAAGTAACGCTAACAGTAATTACTTGAGTACTTTTTCAGTACACAACTTATTTACTCTTACTTGAGTCATTTTCTTTACCAATACTTCTACTTTTACTCAAGTGAATTATTTCTGAAGTAGCAGTACTCTTACTTAAGTAGGAATTTTCAGTACTCTTTCCACCGCTGCACACATGTGCACACACGCAGGCGTGCGTGCGCACACACCGTCAACATCACAGCCATCAAAAATTGAGGGATAAAAATGCAATGAAAGGTAAATAGAATGAAATGCAGCAATGTTCTGAGACAGCCCTATAATCCCATGAGAAAAACAGCCACAGTTCTCAGCTATTTCAATGGCAGATAGACCTAGAAACAGCAGCACATGAGCATACGTCCATAGACACAAATGGCACACAGAAACAGTGTTTTCGTACTCATCTGTAAAAGAGATTTAAACACTCTCTGGATGTGATTACTAGGAAACGAGTGAATGGGCAGCAAGCAAGGTAGTCCCAGGCAAAAGAGATGGAGGAGAGTTACAATCAATACCAAGCATGTTCTCTGTGCAGTGCAAACGTTTGGGAGTCAACAACACACTACATGAATCAAGTGAGAGAGACAGAGAGCGAGAGAGATAGATAGTGAGTGAGTGAGCGAGAGAGAGCCCACCCCCACCCCCACCCCCCCACGGTCCCCATTTCATTCATCTGACCTGCTTTGTTTGTTGACATGTGCCAGTGTCCAAATGTCAATGTCTGACTGAAATAATCAGCCTCAGCTGGGTGATAAAATACAAGGATGGGAATTTGAACCCAGAAAAAAAAAAGCCTTGGGCTTCTAGGCCAGCTGAGAGCGAGAAAAAAGTTTTACTGCTCCTCTTTCAGCCTAATAGCGATCATATGGATTATTGTGTCATGTAACAAATACAAATCCGCTCTTCCGTAAATGCCCATTTCATTGCTTCTGTCACATCTATCAAGTTGTGACCCGTAAGGGACAAGAATTAAACTTTTAGATTGACAATAGATTTGAAAACTTAAATCTGACACTGCCTACGCTGGACAACTTTGACAGTGATAAATATGTGTCACTTGTTTTCAGTTGCACGGGCTTTGTAACATACAAATTCACAGTTGCTGGTGATTTAGCTGATAAAAAAAAAAAACCTTAACTTCACTTTCACTTTAACTGCTACCCTTACCCATATTTTAATCTTAAACTTAAAAGGTGATGGGGAAAATTATCGGCAAACATAAAAAAAGTGTCTTAAATGAGAAATAGAATAGTACGTAATTCCATCTGTGTCCATCAGATATACTGTACAGTTGATCTATCTCTGCCCTACAACAAGCCACACATTTATACAAAAAAAAGATGTATTTATGGATCGTCCTTGAAACATTTCTTGCACACAAGAAATGTGCTTCTTTGTGAATGTATTAGTATTTACAGTAGTAAATAAATTATAACAAACTAAAGAGGCAGCGAAAAGTTTTAAAAAAAAAACCTGCTGAGGCAACAAAGGCTGCTGAATGCCTTTCTCTCCCCACTGCCACATAGATGCAAATGGATTTTAAATAAACGTCCTGTCCTCTTAATTCAAGCAGACAGAGTGGCTGATTTGAAATAATGCCCCTGACCTCTGATAGAGATGTTGAACCAGAGGATC
This sequence comes from Ilyophis sp. 1 JC-2022, assembly GCA_022702515.1. Lineage (NCBI taxonomy): Eukaryota > Metazoa > Chordata > Actinopteri > Anguilliformes > Synaphobranchidae > Ilyophis > Ilyophis sp. 1 JC-2022. Next base: position 41,147,256 of record CM040406.1, read on the forward strand.
CAGAGTCACAACATTCTGCGAGCGTACAAGGGGGAAACACAGACCCTGCCACTGACACAACTTTGAAGGGATAATTAATGCGGGCTTTTGAATATGTACTGGTATTAATCTCAATGTTTCGGGGAAAGGATTTCAAAAGGAGCGCTGAACCTCCTCTCCCATAAAGGCGGTTATTTGCGTTTTAATCGCTAAAGCTGCAATCGCCTCTCTCTCTCTCTCCGTCTTCATTCCCCATTTTGTCTTGTCCCCGCTAAATGTCCAAAGACACTTGGCATTGTCTACCTTTTGGTTTATAACTCATTCTCACGCGACAGAATATTCATGGCGAGTCAATGAAAGCGCTGTTGGTAACATCCATTTGTGCATCACTATAGGGCTTGAAATTGTATCCGTTTGCCGATACTAACGATTCTGTATTCACACAGGCCAGATGCACTGTCGTTCTTATCGGGATGATTTCATCAGGCCAAGGACCAAATACATTTCCCATTAGAGTCCATTAATCCCCCAAGCTACTTTTTAGACATGGCATTACAGACCACGGAAATATTAATATTTAGAGAACATTTTGTCGCAGAGTGTACGATTCCCACTGCATGTCCTCAATAAGGGGCAGGCTATAATCCGCACAGGTTTGGCCAGCAGGGTTAAAACTGGATTAATATGACTGAAATACTTCCTTACAGGCAGCTAATGATTGGATCAGACAGAACATGCTGGTGGAATGTATACAGAAACTTTAAGCACTCCCCTTTTGGGGATTCTTCTGCTGGCATGCCTAGACTAAATCAGGCTAATCTGGAACATTCTCCAGAGGGGAAGCCCAGGAATGAGTGACAGGATGTGGCTCAAACAGATACAAAAAGAGAACTCAGGCTGGACCAATCACATCGATTTTTTATGTTTGCATTATGCACCCTCTGAATCCAGGTGACGCTAAAGAGCCCTGCATAAACAGATTGAGCTCACTTGGGAAATTATCAGTTTATTATTTTAATCTACCCTTTTGACAACTAGATTAGTCATCCAGAATGGTTTAAATAGCTTATATTTGAAATAATATTAATTTATATAGATAATATTTACTAGAGATGCACAGTATGGAAATTCTGGGGCCAATATCAATAACTGATATGTAACTGGGCGTTTTGGCAAATATTGATGTCGATACTGCCCTTTTATGTTATAGCACAAATGCAAACTGCAGTCAAATTTCTACATTCAGACGTCAACCTATGAAAAAAATAAAATGTCACAAATTGTATTTGTATAACAAAATATTTACACTTTCTCTCTTTATTAAAAAGGGTGTAGAGAGCTTTGTATAGCTTTGCTTGTGAGTTTGGCAAGAAAAAGAAATAAAAAAGAAATAATCAATGTACTTTGTGAATAACATTTTTACATAATTTACAGCATCAGTGGTGCATCAAAACCATTGCTTCTCTAGCGGGTGTATGTTGCATCATCACTTATTATCGCCCAATACCAATATTACCATAATATTTTCATGTATCCCTAATATTTAAAGTTACATGATATTAAATCTTTCAACCATATGATTATTGTTCTACTCCACTACTACTCTGCTGTCGATATACCAAGTTGAATAATCCCAATGCACCTAATATTGCGTGTTTAAAATTCTATTCGCATAAAACTTTTGCACTACATTTCCAGGCTAAACTATTTTCATTCCAGTCCAAAAGTATGTTTTAAGTCAGTGGTCGCGAAACCTTTTCACAAATGGGTAATTTACAAACTCATATTCAGCTTTGGAGACCAGAGAATACATCATTAATTACAACCCTTAGTGTGACACACTGGCTTGCTTTTCACTGACTAATTATTTACTTGTGGGTGTCATATGGGGACAGCACTGAAAACAACGACAGGGAATTCTCAAACACCTAACAGGTGTCAGAGAGGCCTCTTTTATATTCTTCTTTTTTACCAATAATTACATTTATGTGTAAATGGTTTATTGTTAAAAATGGGAAGGTAGGTAACCCCACAGATACAAATAAACATTAGTGATATGACAGCAAACTCACATCAGCATAAGCCACACAGAGTATGCTGTATAAGAAAACCACAGTGAAAGGGAATTTACACAACGTGCACGCATGCACGCAAACACACACACACAAACACACACACACACACACACACACACACACACACACACAATAAATCTTTGCAGTCCCTTGCAGTCCCTCTTGGGATAAACATTAAAGAGCATACCATAATGGCAAAACAGAGTGTCTGTAATCAGTCAATCAGTAGTTACAGGATGGCCCGTTTGACATAAGTCAGCAAGAGCATTATCCACTGCCATTCAGAACTGGGACTCCTCCAGTCAGTGTGCACTTTATCTTTCCTCATTAAATTAAAGCTCATTTAATTATCCACTTAATCACGTCACCCTCAGTGCGCCGCCATTAAGAAGGAGTGCTACACACAAAGCTGTAAACACATTAAAAACACACTAGCGCTGTTAAATAACAACATATTACGTATTAAACCAACAACTGTTTTTCAAGCGTATAGTAAAGAAGGAGCTCGGTACCTTTGCTTTTAGCTACAGAAATGGAGAGTGAAGTCCCAAAGGAAATAAGAACGCATGATATCCACAATTGAGAAGCAATGGGGGGAAAGAGGGAAGGATAAGACACTGTAAAGACTAAGAAGGGACATTTCTTAACTAAAGAGCATCAGCGAGCAGTATGCACGTAATCAGTGAGCAGTATGCACGTAATCAGCGAGCAGTATGCACGTAATCAGTGAGCAGTATGCACGTAATCAGTGAGCAGTATGCACGTAATCAGCGAGCAGCATCAGTGAGCAACCCTCAGGCACATTCAGTAGCACAGCACACAGAAACGCCTCATTCTACACATGCAACGGCAAAATCCCCTTTAATTACATGGTCTCGTGCACTACTGCAACACAAACTTATTAATTCCACATTATCAACACTGAACAGGGTTCATTTAGAAAAATATATATATATATATAAAGCTTAAGGGAATCTTTTATTGGCAAATCTATTTTGTTACCTCATGATGTTTTGTTATGCTGCTCTCCATTTTGGAGACGCTTACTGATGGTAAATGTGACATAACTGAGGTGGTTGCAAGCAAACCGAACACGTCATCATGCCTGGCCCAAACGGACTCATCGAACTAGTGATAGTAACTGAGAAACTTTGATTTCTCACGCCACGCCCACTTCTGCCATTTCCTGCCTCCTGATATTGGCATTGATGATTTTACAGAAGATCTTCAGCAAACATGCATTTTCTCTAATACAGAGAGAGACATGAAAAGACACTAGTGTACCACTAGTGGATGATTTGTCCATCTTGGTTTTGCGGTTTTTCTATTCAGCAAGTTCATGCATGGAAAGGCATCCATCGTCTTCTTTGTCTTTATCATGTATTTATCTGTACCGTGCATGTTGCTATGCAAATCGGGCAAATCTCAGTAGCTATCAATCCGTGAACAAGCAGAGGAACTCACTAGGCCATTGCATTGTTGAAGTCATGCTCAAACCACACTATAAAAGCTACACAATGGCAGTAATCAAAGTCACCAAGAAAGTATTGTGCGTGGGGGAGGGGGGTGTGCAGGCAATTTTTAGAATGTTGGTCAATCAAGCACTCCATTTCAAAACCGCACGCCCAAGGCAGGTCAAGAGAAGTATGAGAAGAAGGAAGAAAAGAGGAAAGCATACCTTGCTCAGCCATCATCATGTGTGAGAAACCTTGAAGAAATGAAAAACAGAGAGAGAGAGAGAGAGAAAGAGAGAGAGAGAGAGAGAGAGAGAGAGAGAGAGAGAGAGAACGAGAGAAGGGGGGAGAGAGAGAGAAAAAACACTTCAGAGCACATATCAATACTTTCTGGTATTGCGATGGCACATGTTTCGCCATAAGGCAAAGCACACCATCGATCACACCACAGGCTAAAGCTTTCCTCTGTCGATGGAAAAGCTTTGGTGCTGGATTTGAATTTTTTTTTTTACAAAAAAGCATTTGTGAGTTGAATAATTTTTTTCTTTAGTGAAAGAATTATTGATAAAGCCATTATTAAAGTATTTTTAAAAAAAACGAAAAACATTTAATTTTAAGTCAAACTCAATTATCTGTTGAGTTTCATCGATTTCCACAGGCAATTTACTCAAAACTATATAAATCTGTTTCCAAGTAACTACATCTTGCAAGAAAATAAATGTTAGTACATGTCAGTATATACAGTATGTGTTTGGCCTAATCTGTTTACTGATAAAGCTCATAATTCACTAAACAAATAGGAATTGAGCCTACATATCATGTAACAGTTATTTATCTTGCAGTAGTAAATTATGGAAGATATTGTATGTTGATAGGTTCACAGCTGGCATTTGAAAGGACACTTTTTGCTATTAGGTGCTATTGAATAGTTTAATTAGGCAAAAGCCTTGTCCATTCAGAGCTTACTGTGCATCACTGACCCAACACTCACCTGGAACACGGCTGACCTCTGATTGCAGAAAGAGAAATAAAAGAGAGGAAGATGTCCAGCGTTAAAAACCACTCCGCTCTATTTTGCATGCCATCTAACATGCAAAATATAACACGCTTAGAATCATGCAAGTGGCATTTACCGCACTGTGCATGTCTGTTAAACTCTGGGAACAAAATTCCACCTCATCTGTCCCATCCTCTCCGGGGACCCAGATCCACACTCTCCCAACACATTGAGAAAAAACGTGAGAAGATTGTGAGGAAATATTCTGTTTATTTCCTACTCCATAGACCTCCCCTCGACAAGCTGCTGAGACATAAATTCAAGCAGGTGGAAAAGCCAGCTCCCCTTTTTCAGAAGGTAATGAATTTATGTTGCTGCGAGGCTTGTGTGTAGCGGAGCTCGGCACTACCCAGGCCTCGGCACGTCAGTTATTTTCACTGCAGACACGGACCTGTGAAGTCAGTTCTGGCACATTTACCAACTGCTGCTGGCAGCATTCTCATCACTTCATTAATGCACACCGCTCGCTCCGCAAGGAGTGTGAGGCAGTCCTAACAGCAATAGCAGAAACAGCACTTCAATACCAGGGCAAGGCCAGACAACACAGTTTTAGATGTGGCGCACCCCAACAGAGGTTTTATTACAGGGTTCATTTAAACCTGAGGAACCTGAGTGCATTTAAGAGATAATCATTTTAAAAAATAAAAAAAATTTAACAGGGGCATTTTAGATAGTCGTTGTGAATGCTTTATAATTTAAATAGGCCTATATTTCTGAAAGAAATAATTTGAAGTAGGTTTGGCATTTTTGCAGCAGTTGTCAACAAAGTAACTTAATCAACCTTAGCACAAACAGCAATTACCTGCAGAAACTAATAAGAGCCTAATTAAGTCCAACTCCATTAAAGGCTTTTAGCTTTCGGTAATCAGGATATATTAGATATTAATTTGGTCTCGGTCCAATTCTGTTTGAAGCGCCTGAGCTCTTAACATGCTGTTCTCGAGGTTGTACATTTTCTTTACATGTTTTAGCATGTGTGTGTGCTGAAAGCTTTTTTTTAAGATCCTTGTGTTTTCATTAAAACATTGATGGAAGGGACCCTGCACTGTACTGACCCTTATGATTATCCTTATCAGTCATAAAACATCTAGGGGATTTTCACAGGTGCCCTTTGGTACTCCAAGGTCAAGAGTCCTGCTACAATGAAGTGCAGGACCTTTAGAATCAAACGTAAAACGGCCCTCAAAGAGAGGACCGTCAAATGAACAGAATGGAGAATTTCTATCCCCCTGTAAGAGGGTGCTATTTTTACCGTGCCTCCCCGTCAAATATAAGGGGTTAAAGGTCTAGCTCCGTAACCAGAGGGTTGCATGTTTTAATCCCAGGAAGGCATGCTGCTACACCCTTGACCAAGAATCATAAAGTGAATCTATGCAGTACATATCCAGCTGTATTTTGTATGTTACAGTTTTGTATGTTGTACTAGGGGCACACGGTAAAAAAAATATATAGCGCTATGTAAAGAAATACAAGTATTTAACACAAGCATACAAAGCTTTTCTTTGAAGAATGTGTCAAAACCAGTAGAAATCTGCATGTAAACAGATGTTTGTGCATGGTCAATTGTCTGCTATTTTGGTATGAAAGAGCATGTTGAGCAGTCTGCAGGAGTTCACTTTAAAAATATATATTTTTCATATGTCTTTGCTCACCTACTTTAATAGAAATTTGTAGTGTTCATTTATTATGAATTTGTCAATTTTCTGTTTTATCATAATTCCAAAAGCCTTTATTTTAGGCATTGTTTCTAGATTTTTCCAGTTTGCTTCTAATACGCCTTCATTAAATGCTTTCTATCACTTGCTATTATGCTTTTTATATTTTATAGAAAGTTTCCTGTCTTAGCACAGTTTAATAGACTTCAAAGCCCAGACAGCCAAATCAGGAAACAGATCAATATTTAATATTAATTACAACAATATAAAGGACTTGGGCCACGGCCTAAATCATTTATATGTGCAGCAGTAATCTGAATTAGTCTAATCTACAATCTTTTGTTTTATAAAAATAAGGGCACTGCAAAGGTATAAATATACAAAAGTATACACTTCATATCCACAATTTAAGTTTAAAGTCTGATTGTGAATAAAATGAATTAATTTGTAATATAGGTATATAATCCAAATAAACTAATTTAAAAGTAAGAGAGCAAAACAAATCTCTTAAAAGCAGTCTTTAATAAGCCCCAGTAAAGTTCTTCATGAACATAACATGATCCATATGGAATGACAGATTGAACATTAGTTTTGTTGCCAAATGTTTATTATTTTAATCTGTCCTCAGATTATGCAATTTAGCAGGCGATGTTAAGTGTGGCTAGCGCAATAATTACGTGTGCCGAACATACGCTGCAGCCGAGGCAAATATTTCTAGGGCCATTTCAGCCATCTGTCTGACCTGCAAATGTGCTAACTTCCTGTTGATTTTTCTTCTATTTGCCGACGCTGTTTGTCTACACATTTCAGCAGGTGTTTTTCCCCTGATACTATTTATAAATGAAAGGCATTTAATAATAAATGTTTTCTCCGTTTTAACCCTATTAGCATAGCTACTGTGCACAAACTCGGTGTCCCTGCATCAGAAACACTGAAGTCCTTCAGAGATAAATATTGTGTCATCCTCATTACAGAATACACATTCATACAGTAAATATATAGAATCGTCAAAGGAAATAGTTGCGAATTAGAGGCGGTGCTGAGGCAGCCTGAATCTCTTGTTTGTTTCAGACTTGCATGGGCAAATGAGCCATTTCTGCCCTTATTACTATCCTCATTATCTTTCCTCGTTTATGTGGCACTAGCGACAATCAGCCACATCAATTACAGCAGGGAAATTAACGTGGTCTTAAAACAGATGGAGAACGACTGCTCCTTTCACCATGTCCTTTACATCGAGTGTTTTGACAGACTAGTAAACAACAGTCAGAAAATGGTAGATAATTGACCTCCTATCGTGGGGTGGGGAAAAAAATATCCGCGCACAAGATTCACTGTTTATTCACAATTTGTGATATTATTTCTTTATTTATTTACACATATGGGCTGCGCATTTTACATGTACAGTGCTTGTCGGAGCGTTTTACGGAACGGGTCCCTCAGCCATCCACATAAATTGCGCGCGGCCCTGTAAACAAGGTTATTTTTTTCTTTTATGATCGTCAGAACCGATGTTCACGGCTCCAGCCCATCAAAGATGCTTTTACACTCTGCTTAAGTCCCCTATCAGTAGACTGCAGGACTGAGCCAAGCAAACAAGACAAAAAAAGGCCCAACTGTAATAAATCAAGCGGGAATGCCTGTCCACCCTGTGCCCCATAAATCTGTGGCCGCCGCTTCTTCAAACGACAGCGCCTTCTGCTGATGTCCAGCCTCTGCTAGGGGATACCATCTTCAGAGGAGCGCTGTTTCGCTAAGATACAGCCGCCACAATAAACCGCCATCTCTACACACCGGCGGGCCCCGTCTGAGATACACCCGGAGTTTGCAACGCTACACAAAATGGCCACACGGACCATAAATACGCGTGCAACCCTCCTTTTATATTTGCATCACACTCAGCCATTTTATGTTTCCACTAGAGCTGGCAGCCCTGTACAAGGAGGTGTCGGCAGTGAAAATAACCAGAGAGGCTGGAGGTCTCCGCACACCGGTATCTTAGTCAGCAGCCAATCGAAGGGCTCCTCGTTCAGTCATGGAAATTCAATGTTTCACTCTCACCAAGAAACAGTTTCAGAAACCCCTCTTGTGTACATTGTATTTGTATTATTGATGTTCAAGATACAGTATCCTTTTAGCTGACGTGCTATTTTCAGTCCCTGCACACAGATTAGATAAAATAAATAAGTATAATTTAGCGGAAGGCTATAGGCTATAACTTTACAAGTCCCCTATTGGGAATATTCACGTATATCAGTCAACCAAGGATACTGCATCTCAATAAAACAGGGTAACGGCAAAAGACTGATTAAAAATAACACCATTAGAAGAAAAGGAACAAAACTCTATTTTTTCACACCAGTGTATACCTTTAGAATTCTGTATGACTGGCAGGATCTAAATATATTTAAAAAGAAAGAACCTCAAGTTGTAATGTGTCTGAGATTTAACAAATGACCAAACAATGCTAGTTATGAAATACATATTTAAAACAAGGCCTGGAAACAACATATCAATCCACTAACACGTTGAATATTTAACTACATCAATGGGCAAAATTTAAGCATCATACTAAGAACTAAATTATTCATATTTAGATGGTTAACACCATGACATTGTGAGTCAATCCAAAATGTGAAGTTCTTACCTTTTCAATTTTAGACAAAGTGTAAAATTTTAAATGAACAGGTAAATACAGTGAACATTAAAAAATGACATAAACCCATCCAACTTCAAATAACACTATTTTTTTCAAACACAAAAAGTGTACACTAACCTTGTAGGCAGATTATACTAAAGGTAGAGTGGTGCACAAACGTAATTTTAATAAATTGATATATGTCATAAACAGCTGCACTGGATGGTGTTATCTATCTAAATTATCTAAATTAGCATGTCAAGTAGATTTATGCGATATATAGCCTGATATTAATCTAATAAAATATATTGCCCATTTGTTTTGCACCAAGGTCACCAGTATAAAAAAATGGAACAGATACATTTATTACTATATATTTTGTATAAAATGTTTACATGTAAGTTTGTTCGTTTTGGTGATGGATTATGTGTGAATGAATGCATTGGTTTTTCACAATGTCCTCGATTGTGGTTTAAAAAGGGGCCTGTTGTAGTCTTAACCTTATTCAAAACAAATTCAAGAATAAAAATGAATGTATTATGTGTTTGTATCAGTTAAGTTGTCTTTACCTACCCTGATAGTCTGTGTACTATTCTGATTCTGAAGGGGGAAACATCCATTACAGTGAGCATTTGGGTCTCGTTTTGTAAGGGATGTCCAGGAACTACCTCTCTGCCAGATGTGTCCAGTTCCTGTACATTTGACAAGCTAGGACAGCAACTGACCAGCATGTCACCTCCCTGCTGAGAACTAGCCCAAGGTCACATGGGCATTTGTAGGATCATCTTTCAGAAAGGAGATATCTAAAAGAAACAATCGTAACATGCTATACGCTATGTATTAGTACCTTCATCCATCCCACCCATATTCTAAACCGCTTGCTCCTGGTCAGGGTCATTTGGTGAAAGGCAGGAATACACCATGGACAGGTCATCAATCCATCGCAAGGCCCACAAACTATTCACTCACACATTCATACCCCAAGGACAATTCATACCCTTCAGTTATCCTAACCTGCATGTCTCTGGAATGCGGGAGGAAACCGGAGTACCCGGAGGAAACCCATGAGAACATTGGGAGAACATGCAAACTCCACACAGAAAGGCCCTCGGCCTGGATTTGAACTCGGTACCTTCTTGCCGTGAGGTGATAGTGTCATTCACTGCACCACCATGCCGCCCTGTATTATTACCTGGGTGAAATGTCCATAGTATGTCTACCGTCAATCGTGTAAACATGCTATAAGGGTATCAACAGTTCATAAACTGTTTATGTTCTTTATGTTTATGTATAATGAAGTGAACTGCTTTGAGGGAAAGTAAAGAAACAAGTTGTTAAGTCAAAAGAACTGCTGACTAATATTAGTTTTCAGAAAGTTTCAGCAATTTACAGTAGCAAATACAAAAGCATTAATGAAAGGTAGACACAACTTTTGTTATGGAGTATAGTCCCAAGAAATGTATTGAAAATAAATTGCACTGAACACGCTTGGGAGAAAAGCTCTCCATGATAAAATATAACTGAACATCAAAGAGAAGTTGCTGCTCAATTGTCAGTAGAAATGGTGCCTATTTTTATCCTGAAGAGACAAAAAAAACATTATATATACCTCAATTCTGTGTTCGCCAGGAGAAAAATGCCAATATGGTTGCACCTTAATCAGAGCGAAAGTTGATGAATTCTGGGTATAAAATGCTGACGTTCAGGATTCTATTCTGCCAGCATGGTGCTGTTACTATGACCTAGGCCTTAGTGAAGATTCAGCTTGGTTTAAATTAGCATTGAGAGACTCCGTACAGTCATCAAATATGAGAAAGTACACCACTACACCCTAATACTAAAGTATACTAAATAAATGAAGTGTCACCGTAAACAACAGCCTAAGGGTTTTAGTAATACTAAACTAGTATATGCACCCTGGTTCAATGTAACTGGCCAAGAAGAGACAAGACAATGAGCTGGTAGCAGAGGAGTTCACCAGGTCAAAGCACTGCTGTAATCACGTGCTGCGCACTCGTAATTCAGCGTTTAAAACAGACTGCGGACGCAGCGGGTTACCTTCGTTGCAGAATCGGCCCACGTATTCCGTTTTAGAGCAATCGCATTGCGGCTCCCTGTCCACCACTGAGCAGCTCCCTCCGTTTTCACAGGGGTTGTCCGAGCAGAGCCCCTCCATGTCCAGCCGTACCCTTTGGCTGCTGAGGAGCGTGGGCTCCTTGTTCCCGTATTTCAGATCCGTGATAACTCCCTTAAACGGAGGCTGGTCCTTCACCAGGGGCAGCGTCAGCGCTGACGGCCGGATGTCCTGGGGGACGCCCCCCAGGAACAGGTCGCTGACGATCTTCATGTACTGTCGCTGAGGTCTGACCTCGTCCGCCTTGCTCTCGCTGTCCAGCCCCAGGACAGTCCTCAGGTTGTACCTGCTGAGGGTGGCTAAGTGCCAGCTGCTGTCGTTGACCATCTTGTCGGAGACGATGGTGGTCTCGGCGCAGTCGATGCTGAACTGCAGCTGGAGCTTGCCCTCTGCCACCATCAGCTGCAGGAAGTCGCAGTAGCCGCCGTCGTCGAAGTACACGAGCAGGGCGGTGGACATGTCTGTCTTGAAGCGGAAGCTCAGGTCGCTTCTGATGCTGGCATCCCAGCGGAGATAGCGCACCCACTGTCCCGGAGCCCCAGTAAACTCCAGGCCCAAACACAGGCCTACCAAAGTACTGAGCAGCAATTTCACCTTGATGGAACACAAGAGGAGATTCATTGTAAACTCTGGAAATAAGGGGGGAGCACTATAATCCTTAACAGCGAGAGACCATCAAATGTACTTTGGTTCAGAGGGTGATATATCCCATGTACATCCCACAAAGTGCTCTTCAACAAAGAGATATTCTACAACTTCGCCAACAAAAACTAAATCCGTTTTAGATGGAATAGGCGGGTGGTGAAAAACCAAGTAACAGTCCTAAGGCCATTCGAACGGAGGGACGCTCTGGTTGCTGTTCCGCAGTGCAGTCACAGGGAGCGGAGCAGAGAGGAGCAGCAGAAGAGGAGAGAGGGGAGAAAATGGGGCCCTGCGTCCACGGAGCAGATGACGGCCTCTGTCTTCAGACTGCGTGGCCAACGCTGTGGAGGCTTGTCGGGCGGGGTCCCGCTGCTGTGATCCTTCTGACTTCCAGAGTTAACGAAACCTTCTTCATGTTGGCTTCACTTGATCCACAGGAGCGTCTCCGAGTCTTTCTGTCCTGTCACTGTGAAACGTAGAAATTAACATAATTGTAAAGACAAGTATCCACGTTACTTTTCAAACAAACAATTTAAAAATATATATATATATGTAATTGCAGATATGTACACACAATTGTCTCAAAAGGGTGGACTATTTTATTTTTTGTTTCTCAAGCTCACCCTGAAAAGCAATGTTCCTTGGAAATTGACACAGAACAATATTATCATATATGAATATATACTGTACATATTTTATACAGTATGGCAGATGAATGTGTTAGGTAAATACATAATTGAAATGAGGATTTGACCTATGCCTGTCGTGAAACAGTTAAAGCAGCTGGTATGAAAATCGAATTAAAAGTTTTCCAGCTATTTTCTCAAAAGGTTCTTTTGTGTTATCGGTCATCTCCTGTGTAAATTACCCACATTACTCTCATGGCAGTCCCAGCTATCAATCAATAGCGCGGTGCCCGTCTTTATCTGATGACGGCAAAATTAAAGGCTTTCCACTGGATACACAACGCAAAGAGAACTTTAAAACAGTCGAATGCATGCCTGCCCACTCACATGCCTCCAATGTAACTGAAATCCTTCACAACATATTAACTCACAATGTGCTCCCTGCAAGCACCATCAGTTCTCGATACAACAGCACTGACAACGCCACGTCTGGCGATTTGCATTTCAACATCACTGCTCATTAAGATTATGGGATGGAAACAGAATCTATGTAAGGATAAGAGATCATTTCAAAACATCGGGCCATGGCATCTGAATAATCACATTTTGCATTGCAGTGAACACATGCTTGACACGTTCCAAATAAAAAAAAACGGAACATGATACAAATACAGTCGCTACAGTAATAGTAAAAATCAGCAATGGTCACATTGGCATTAATATTATTTGTCAGAGATTTCATTGTAGTAGCATAGTATACTATACATAATACCATTGTGCAGTTACAAATGTACATATGCACAGTGCTGCTAGTTATAATGTATACACTGTAAAAGCTGCCTTATGCAGCACAGCTTATGCACTGTTGTAAAAAGCCTGTCAGTGAATTGCATTAGGCATGGCTTCAACGTTGAACAACATTCAGATGTTTGCTTCTCAATTTCATTGGCCCATTATACTAAATTGTCTCACAAAGTATATAGCACCATACCACTTTTCCTCTATTCATGTGACCTCCTAGAGGCAAAGCTAATATTTAATAACTGAGAACACGGTGTTGAAAATCAATATCATTAACATATCCGGGGTTCTAAAGGTTTGAAAAATCTGCCCTTTTTTTAAAAAAATGAGCAGATTACATTAATGATTCCATGTTTGTGTGGAAAACGAATATCTCTGTTGACAGTTTGAATTGAATATTGGCTTTTTCACCACGAGGCTCACTTAAGCCCACCATTCAAGGCAAGTCAACCCCGCCTATAGGTTACCCTCTGTGTAAGCAAAGTGTACCCTACAATGGAGGCTCTCATGTTTCATGGCCAACTAAAAAGCGCAACTTAATATGCATATAATATTCCCTGCTTCCTAGGCAGCGGCCTGGGCGGTACTTTATGGGACACAATAGCACCACCAATCAGGCTAGCTCCAATGAGGCAGAACACAATGCAAGCCTCTGTAGCCACCTGCCCTGAATAGTTAATTTAGCACGAGCGGGAGGCTATCGAGTTCTGGTTAAACGATACCCGTGTTGGCATCACCTGCGTCTCCTTGACATCCCAGCATTTGCTTTGGTCTACCCCCCCCCCCCTTGTAACATGGGCCATGCGGTGGAGAAGAGCAGGGAGGTGAAAAGGTTAAACTACACAGGGCCCTGTGCTCATTGATATGTGCAGGACGCGCCTGGCTGAGGAGACACACATCATCGCTGGAATGATTGTGCATTTGGGCTCTCTTTAAAACAATAAGGAGAGGAGACAGACCGGAAAACGGAGACGGTGAAACCTGAGACACATATTAATGAAAGCTGCACCCGACTGTCCTGGCAATTTATTGGAAGCACAACAAAAAGGTTTTTATTTTTATTTTTTATTTTACTGCATTCAGGTGCGTCGCACACCTCCGATACGCTGAAAACGCTGCAGCTAAAAGCTCATCTGCAATGACCAAACAACATCAGCAGGACGAATAAAACGATATAAAACGCACCGCCTGGTGAAATTCATTAAAACTATATCTTTTTTTTTTTTTGGCAGAGGCTAAAATGCTCCTCATTTCCAATAAAAAACATCGTCGCAAACGAGACACGTTTTGTGACATCACCACTCCACTGGTCCTTACCTAACCAGTGAGGGTCAACCGTATTGTAACGGAAGTGCGTGTTCAGCTTGACCTACTCAACATCTCCCTCGGAGATCATGAGCACAGCCAGGCCGAATGAGCAGCCAGGGCACCGCAGGACAGACAAGGCTTGCTACAGGGCTGAAAGCGCTGCACAATTAATTTTTCTCTTTATGTTTCTTTAATTATTTGTTTAGCAGACGTTAGGAATTCACTATGACATCACCTACAAATGTGCACACAAAATGTCCACACCAAATCCTTATTTCCATCTTTAAATATCACTATGCCACTATATTATAATAATTACTACACCTAGAATTATAGTAATAATTATTAGCATTGTTATTTTATGAATGATAATAAAGAATAAATATTCATATCATATTTCTGTATACCTGTCACATATTCAGGATGGGAAAATCGTATGTGAACCACAGTGTGTAGTATTTTTTTAAAATAAATGTGTAAACTGAAAAAAGGTACATCAATATTAGTTAATCACAGTTTAAAAAATGTAATTAAAATAAGATTGGGCTCAGGGACTATCTATTCAAGATGCCACAATATAATTCTCATTTGCATGCTGTTATCTGTGGCGACATTGAGGCCTTTCCGCTCTGATAAAACGCATATTCTCTCGTTTCTGCTGTCTTGGTTTTGGTGTTGGGTGTGTGTAGTGTGTGATTAATTATCTTTTTATGGAACTGCACTAATATACCTTAAATGGCGCTTCTGTTTCTTCCCTCGGAACGAAAAGCGTGTATCATAATTCAGTATACCAGCAGCAAAATGTAACAAATACCCTCAATGCTGAAGCTAAATTGTAGCGTACATTCTTTACAATTTTCTAAATAAATACATAGATTAGTACAATAATTCGTTGTCGACATTCTCTATTATATAATTCGTCATTTCGGGCATTGCGACATTCATTTTAGATCTAGCAGTCGTTTCTGGTTAGGTTACTCTATTCAGCCAATACTTCAAACTGCAATTAACACCAGCGAAATTAAACCAATCATAAAAATGATCAAAGTAATCTTACAGCGTTTTTAAGTAAAGGACAGAGAAATCAAAATGGCTCAGCATTTGCCCTATAATTATAGCAAGACATTATAGCGGAGCCGGTCTCCTAAAGGCCTTGCTTTACTTTAGACTCAAAATGGCGTTCGACATAAGTATCCTGTTCTTTTTAAGCATTCTAATATTCTTGACAATGGATACAATTTTAAATCATAACTAAAATACATTTAAAAGCTCCAAGCATTTTTCAGAATGACAGCCGCAATGAGGAGTCTCTGAAATGGCACTTAAATTTGTCAGCCACACCTTATAATAATTAGGCTATACAGCAGAGAAAATATAGCATATCACATTTATACAACATAGATTAAATACATTTAAATTCTTAAATAAAATCATGAAGCGATTTTATTTTTACATTCCTCTTATTATAGCCTAAACTTGCTTCAGAATTGGTGTATTTGCCATTGTGTTTTTATATGCTCAACATTTCTTACATTCCAAATCAGATACTTAGTATGATATTTACGGTGTGTATGTATGTTAGTATTGTAACGTTTTATATTATTTACAGAAATTAAGCATATTCCGAAATATAACCTACAACAACCTGAAAAATTACAGTAGCATATAAGCAATAATGGGTAGTAAGATTAGGCCCAACAAAAGCGAAATTAGAAGGTTATTTCAGGAAATATTCACAGAGGTCACGCATACAAATTATATTTACGTTTTGCATTTAACATAAAGCTTATTTATTTTCGTTTTTTCTAGAAACATCGAATAAAACAAGATAGAAAAAAATCACCTCACGAACAACATCAGGGACCAAGGTGAAAGCGTCCGTCATACTCAATAAACCATCGACAGAAAGGCGCAACAATAAAATGTAATCTGGTTTCTACCAGTTAATCTGTAGCCACATTCAGCACAGCTGGTAAATACAGACGAAATCTCTAGTGTAAATGGAAGTTTAAAATGTCGTTTCAGAATGCATAACTATTGTATTCCTTATTTAATATTTTCCCGCCAAAATAGTACAGTTTTACTTTAATGTCAACTCTCTGTTACTCATCTAAATCTTGAAATAATTCAAGGGTTGTTGAAGTGCAGAAAGGTTTTACCAAACGCAAGCAAAATTCTGAAATCAAGTCAATGTGTAAACACACACTAAATAAAAATGTGTGGGATTTTTCCTTGAAAATTATTATTATTATTATTTTTTCCAAAATACGTCCGGTTACTAACGGATTTATATTAAAGTAATCCGATAATACACATTTATCATAAATAATGCAATGGGTTATATTGTAAGGAATGTATTGATGCCAGACCTGCACGTCAACCTCAGTGGCTCTCGAGCTCGTGATAAACTCCTACCTCCTGCAGCGCTCTAGGACTCAAGCACATTCCGCAGGGAGTGGAATTTCTCTCACCAAAAAAAAAGCGTTTCATTTTACATCAAAGCAGACATATCATGATTGTTGCATAGAATTATTATTATTATTATTTTAAATCTATAGGCCTACTACAATATTTCACCGTTAAGGGGCACCACGAAGACTGATTTAAAAAGTAATTTTAACCTTAATGTAGGCTATTATTTTAATCCATTGAAGCTCACGAGGATGTTTGTAACAATTAGCAAAATACATGTATGTTTTGATTTGACTGTACTTATGCTAGATAGAATATATTTCGCAAGATATCACCACCATATAGGATAGTGTGTATCCGACAACCTATGTGAAGTGTTTAGAACACTTGTTTTACAGATCAAGTCAGCTGGTCCAGCCCTTCCGGACAGATGGACGCATTTAAAAAATGACTGCAAAATAGGGACTGAAGCGTATGGTGTCTATAGCGTGAAATTCAGGGCTATAGCAAAAAGGTCAAGCCCCCGTGGTTCAATTCTATGGGACTTTTCCAGAAGTGAGCGGAGTGCCCATCACATAGGCTAGGGGATGTTATTTCCTTTTTTATTTAAAATCTTGTTTTCCTTCAGTATTGTCCAGCTGAGTGAGATCTGGCACACGTAGCCTACATGCGAAATGTGGGTTGCTAACTCATGATTCGTGCAGTTTTAACATTTCGCCCTGCGTTCTTGCAGTCTGGAGAGATGGGGGCAGCTTAGCTCCCATGTATAATTTAGCCCGATTCTTTTTTACACGTAATAATTCACGGGGCCACGAGAGAGCCGATTTGTTGGCATCCCGTTTAACTACGTGGGACAATACCTCAAAGATTCTCCTTTTTTTTTTTCTGGCCGGTCGAAAAGTGACATTTACTATTGTTTTTTCGAATAGACCTTCAGGCGTGTGCATGTACCCAAAAACCAAAGGATGAAATATGTATTTAGCATACTCTATTGGTATTATCCTTTTTCTATTCATCCTGGGTTTAGCCTTTCGCATCATTTTAGCCTTAACGAACGCGGATCTCACAGAGAGAACCACAAGGCATTAAACAAACGCACCACTTGAAATCCGAAAGTCGCCGTAGCCTATAGTATTCACGGAGCCCACTCGCGCAGATATGGATAATGATCACCGGTGAAACACGAGTCTGTAGCCTACGTGTGTTTATTTTTTTAAAACGCAATTTGATACAATGTTGCCGAACTAAACAGATTAGTATTATAGAAATAATCCCTTTTGTATGGTTTTAAAGTGGACAGCAAACAGCATTCCACGGATTTCCAAGTTAACAAAAAACATTCTGAGCTAAATCCATTCATTTTTAGCGCTCAAAGTAGTCAAAATATGCTCATAATTCTGTAAAAAGTTTAAATAAAACAAGAGGTGGGGTTATGAACTTTACTCGTCGCTATTCATCTAGTTTTAAAATAAGACTGACCTTAATTATTGCAAGGATATCCAGCATATTAATCCAAGTTAAATTCCTATGGCAAAAAAAACCGTTTTAGGTCCAGGTTTTAAACCACTGTTGAAAAGGATGCTGCGAAGGTTATTACCAGCGTTGGAGGCTGTAGAGCGGAGCACAGTCCTTCTGTCTTGAACAGCACATCACAGAGCGCCGCTCGCTCAGTGCTGATGGGCAATCACGAGATTTTCACACACACGCCGCACGGGTCCGCCCTCTACTTAGTAGGAAGCACACAATTTAAAGGCGTAGCCTGTACTCGGGGTGGCTCGATGTCAAACAAGTCTTGAAAATCTTCAGCCACCACGACACCGCACATTAGTGTTATTACAATTTACTGATGAATACTATAAAATATTAAGGGTAATATGCGGAATATAGGAGCTCTTGAATAAACCTGCATCATCAAAACACGGTCCTCTTACAGTCAATTGTTGTGAAATTGTACCTGTCCTCTAGCAGCCACAACTTCATTATCACAGCGCTCGTTCCAAAGCAAACTTCTAATATATATAATATACATTTTGATGATCTATATGTCCATTGAGAAAAGTTGTTTCCGGATGGTACAACTCAAAAGGCAACTTTTTGTCAGGGAACCCATCTCCAAAGCGGGCCAACTCAGCTTTTCTATATAAATGCAACAACAGAAGGACTTTGCTTTAAAAAATATAAATCTGAAAGGTAAACGTAAGTTATTATGCAGGGAAACAGAGCTATATTTGCAAAATAATTGCGCAGTGCCAAACCGGAGCAGGAGCAAGTCGCGTGCGCCCTCTCCATGGTGCATGTGTGTCTCAACTAAAATATGACGTGTGGCTATAAATTCACATAGTTAAATGCACAGGTACATTCATAGAAATCTGTATTTCTGTTTATTTAGATTTAAGCTACCTAATAATACTGCTTTGAGCACATGAGTACAATTCTTATACCACCCACAAACATGATATTACAATCAATAAGTGTTACGCATGTCATTGATCCATTACCCAAATGATCCATCACAAATCCAACAGATTATTGATTGAATGTGAGCTCCTGGTAGAACTGTAAGCAAGCTATACAATACCCCTCCAAGGCTACACGACGGATATATTCAACCATAACTCCAATTCATGTGCAATTAAAAGTAAATGTAAACCTATTTTCTGGGAAATACCATAACCCCTATGGGTCACTTATATATAATTGTACAGAAGACATTAGCACAGCTGGGTGTCAGCACCTTTAACTGTTCAGTTCATGCTCAACATAAAAATAGAAATGTCTTTCTGTGGTACAGGATGAAGAAAGTTCCTTAGCCCTTGGCAAGCCGATACTACGACAGTAAAGCATTATGGAAAACATAAAACAGGTTCACAGAAGGCCCAACTTCCATATTTGCATGAATAGAGAAGCATATTTTTAAATGGCTGAGACATGCATACAGCACTGCCGATATGCAAGTCCACAAAGCTAAAGGGCTTCTGGAGTAAAGAAAAGACTCATATTTGTCTTTTCTGCATTCTGCACAGTGGAAGATTCACCAAGTAATTTCATTCTAAACACATTTTCATATATTCAATAAAATTGCTTATATTTATTGGTAGCACTTTATTTTGAGTGTCCAATGTTGACACTCAACTTGATATCAACTGAATATCAGAAAGAGTTGAGATACAGCAAACAGTCAGTTGATACTTTGCTGAGTGTCAATAGAGTGTTTCTTAACAAGAGTGTTGAGTGTCAATACAGTGTTTCTTGACACTCACCTGTTTGTGGAGTTTTTGGACAATCACCTGGCATGCAACTGACTTTAAATTAACACTGAACTGATATTCAATTGATATCAGCTGATATCAAGATGAGTGTCAATATTGGACACTCAAAATAAAGCGTTACCATTAAATTTTTCTTCCTGGATGAATAGTCTGATAAAACAGCTTCATGTACAGTTATGTAATGCACACATCATGGGTGTGGATCAAGCCCTTAATTATGAAAACTATTGTATTGAAATGCCTACACATCTCCAACTAGAGTTAAAAGAGTACATTTAATGGGGAATGACAAATACATTCTTGTCAGTAATTATTTTTTTGCTTTTGTAAATGCATTGCTTAATAATGACTTGAATCCATATAGATCATTTTTGTGGATTTTAGTGTATACTACAGTATGAAAAGTCACTGCCCACATAAATGTCTGTTGTCATTTTTGTTTTTAAATGAATATCATTCTAAAACATTATAGGGCCGGATTTACTAAGAAAAAAACATTTAGTACACGCAAAACTAATAACGCAACAAATGATTGGTGCAAAACAAATACCATAACCAATCATTTGTCATGTTATTGGTTTTTCCGTGAATTCCTCTAATTTATGTATAGCCAAATTGGGTATAGTGGTTAGAGCACCAAAACAATGTTGGAAAGGCCAGATTGAATTTGGATTGGGACGCTGGTTTTTTGTTCTTCTTCCCCTTAAAATAAAATATCACAGGGTAAACATACAAGATTTCATCCTGATTACTTCACTAAAAAAACCTGACTATTTAAACGCGTCAGAATTGCCAGTATTGGCATGCAACCTGAGAGTTTTCCTTGAATCTGTGAGAGAATGGGAACATTAGCCGGGCCAGTCTACCTTCCGTTCAGGCAAACTGAGTTATATCACTTTTGGGAAGTGAAAACCTTTTAATCTTTCTCTGAGACCACAGACAGTCGCCAGAGAGTAAGATGGCTTTCTCTTTCCTGGCATCTTCCTTATAAAAACTTGGCTGTATCTATTGCCAAAGAAGAGTGTCTTGTATCTTTAAAGTATACACATTATTTACACTAAGGTGAAACAATTAGGCTACAGTTTAGCGAAACATACACACAAAAAAAAAAAACATCGTACCATGTATATATGGTGGAATGTTCAATCATTGAGATCAACATCAGCTTTTACATTATTAAACCACTCTGATCTGCAAGTTTCATTGGCAGTCAGAAACTGGCATGTAAATGTATCTTTCCATGTGTCTCAAGTAAGTGTACACATTACAAATCCATTGTTAAAAAATCATAATTAAAATCATCTGTTGTCTTCTTAAGAGCATAATGCATGTCTGTGCATTTTAGAAGAATTACCTTTGAGTTCAGGTGTTGCTCCAGCGCTGCCCCTCACCCTGAGTTTGCGGACCTCTCCAGCCCTGCCCCTCACCCTGAGTTTGTGGACCGCTCTAGCCCTGCCCCTCCCCTGAGTTTGTGGACCTCTCCAGCCCTGCCCCTCACCCTGAGTTTGTGGACCGCTCCAGCCCTGCCCCTCACCCTGAGTTTGTGGACCGCTCTAGCCCTGCCCCTCACCCTGAGTTTGTGGACCGCTCTAGCCCTGCCCCTCACCCTGAGTTTGTGGACCGCTCCAGCCCTGCCCCTCACCCTGAGTTTGTGGACCGCTCTAGCCCTGCCCCTCCCCTACTTCAAGTCCACGCCTTGAAACAACCTGGAGCCCAAGATGCATTAAACATTACGCCCCTTTGAATTGCATATTATACCTCTCTTCATTTGGACTTTCTCTTTCATCAGCTAGTTTAATACCTCAAACTGGGAAGTTTTTACCTCACGTGCTAATTGGTGGTTCAGGCCTGGTTTTTGCACAATTTTCTTTCTGTCTCTCTGTAAAACATCTTTGTGACAGTTCTATGTAAAAAGAACTATACAAATAAAATTTAATTGAATAATAGTTTCAGGCTTCCAAAGTTGATAAGGTGCGGTCCATTTTTTCAAACCTAATGGTGGTTGTAATGGTGAATAGTGGTGAATTCTCTCTGCAAAATCCTAAATAATAAAACATATCCTTTTCTAAAAATAACAATGTTGTGGTGCACCACTTATAACAACATCCGATGAAGAAAAGTTGCCATAGTACACTCTATCTGCAGCGCTCCCTGACATATGGAAACTGGTGGTAAGGAGATCAAAGCAGATGATGTGTGAGGTGGGTTAACAGACTAATTAAACTGGGGTCTAGTGAAAAGTTCAGTGGCTCAGCTAATGAGAGAAGGGATCACTCCCCAGGGAGCGTGCGGATATAATCGGCTCCATGACGCATGAAGATGCTGCCTAAGCAGTAGGATGTGTTTGTATGTACAGCGTTCAATAAGCAAAACGGGGGAATGTGCAACTGCAGGGAAGCAAACAAAGATTGGGCTGAAAGGACATTCACATTTTAGGCCTGGTGTGGCAACTTCTCGCCCTGCAGAGCAGAAACTCAGGGCTTTTCCTTGCACATTTCATTTTGTCAGAACTGACAATTTAAGTGACTTCTTTGAAGACACTGAGTTAAGAGGTGGAGGACTTCTAGGAGCAGGCTGGTCTCATGCCCAAGGCGTCATAAAGTGACGCTTTGGCAGCAGCCTACGGCGTCATCCTTTAGACGCAGAAGGAGGCCTTTTGCGTCAGCAACTTGACGCACTCGGTCGCAAATTTACGAATCCTACTATGGCGAAGGCTTTGCTCATGAATATTTACTGCAAGTATGCCCGCTCAGTCTTTGCCGTGTGCGCGTAGATTTTTGTGAGTTTGTGATTCCCGTACCCCACCCCCAACCCCTAAACAAAACCTCACAGGAGTTCATGTAACTCGGGCTCATGCCCGAACTGTTAAGATTGTGGGCGAGCCCAACCACAGGAGTTTACGTAACTCTCTACCGGATGACACAACCACAACCAAAAAAAAAGTTATGTGGCCACAAGCGTCAATATACGTACATGCCACATATATAGACCCACATCCTTTGACAAAGTCCCCCACACCTTTTAATACCCACATAAAAAAATTACCTGTAGGACAGACCAATTTATTATAGGGATATACAGTAATCTGGAAAGACTGTACCATTCACTGTACCTGTTCTATGGGGCATACTAATTAGGATTAAATTTTGTGCAACCACAATACTCCACAACAAACGATGCCTCATAAATTATGAAGCACCACCATATGTGGGAAGTTCATTTTCATTGTCAAGAAAAGGCAGAAACTTGATCTCGGGCACAAAAAGGAATTGATTTCAATAAGGTAGACACAAGAGGAGGATAGAACGCATTTCACACAGACCTGTGCCCACAGCTACAATGCCTGGTGTTAGAGGAACAATGCGCTTCTTTGACCTGTGGTGGCGCCATTTCTGTGACTTTTGCAAACCGTGATATGTTACTACTCCCTGAACAGTGCAGTTTAAGAATAAAACCCCAGTTATAACCACACAAATATAGCAGAAGGAAACAGACACTTTGTTTCCTCTACCATTCCATAGCCATACAGTGGCCAACTGCCCTGGAAAACCCTCCCTTCTAACTGGCCTCTAAATCACTAAATTTAATTTATGCAGCATTAGTGCTACAGCAGAAATGAAAAGCTATACTCTGGGATATTTTGTTTGAAGCCATTGCATCTGATCATTAAACACGGCGCAGTGATTGCATTTCAAAGTTTTATAATATCAGTTAAAGGATCGTGCAACTATTTGGAAGCATGATTGGCTCTAAGATAATTAGCTTGAATAACACAGAAGAAGAAAGGGTCAAGTGACTAAAAATGCCATTTAGGGTATTTAAATAAAGCCGTGTAAGTACATTTGTATAATTTCATCTGATAATGTTTTATGCATTTTTTTAGATTAAATTTGATTAGGGGTTAGATTAAAATTGATTGAAAAATAGTTTAAAACATGCTAGATGCATTTTGGTTTGCTATTATCTATAATGTTAAACGTAAACAAGCCTGGATTTATTTATTTATTAAGGCTAAAGCCATGCTTTGAACAGGACAAAACCCAACACAGGAGTAATACTCTTAAAGAGAATAGTCAAAAATAATAAAATGCTGTAGTTGGTTCTGTATATAAATTATAGAGGGGTTGCTCAGGTTACATAAGCTGAGCTTACTGTATCTTTTGGAGGTTTAACATTCTGTAGGCTTGTTTGAATGCTATTGCATCCCAGTGGAAGAGAATGAAAGGCCAACACCTCAGGCATACAGACAGTTTGAAGTCCAACCTGCTATGAATGATATGAATGAACACGCAATGCACGTTTGAAGTGCAGTTGCTCCACCTGGCATGCCTGTGAGCTCATTCATTGATTTATGTTGTACCTTAACTTTAACAGTTAGACACAGTTACTCACAGTGTTGCAGGCTGTGACTACTCTCTTTCTTTAATTCTATCTGTACTATGGGATACCCTGTGTGTGCTGTGCCTGCAGTGGGCCTCGGTGACTGTGGGATGCCTTCTCGTGCACTACCCAACCTCATTCCATATGGTCTACCTCCAAATGGCCCAGGAGGTTGTTGTGACAGAATGTCCTCACTCCTCTTCATTGGGTTCCTGAGTCATTGCGGAGGTTGGGCCTGTGCCATCCAGGTCAGACTACTGTGTGATCCACACACACACACACACAAACACACACACACAAACAGTATATAGAATATCTCTCCAACGCAAGAGATTGAACAATGGATTTATTTAATCTTATTGGACTTATTATATACAAATGGATTTACATACCTGTATAGTTTTTCACGTTTTTTTTTCTCAAATCTGAGCATACAAATGAGAAGGACTGCACTCGCAGTTGGGTCTTTAAAGCCTTGGCACGGGCGCGTTTCGGCAATCAATCCTCAAATCCACACAGACACATTATCTCTGTGACTCTCACACGTAACACAAGAACTATATCCCTCTCTCCACACACACAGTTTACACACATTACAGACAAATCCATCTCTCTCCCACACATAGGCATAAACACGCTCACGCAGACAGACCGACCCGTTTTTTATTTTTTTAACCGTATCTCACTGCTGCTGGCTGAGGCTGCGTTTCCGCCCTGTCCCTCTCGCTCCCACGCACCCACCTCCCGTGGTCTGTGTTCCTGACTTGTGCCAAGCACTCTCCTCCGCGGCCAGCTTGTGTGTCACCGGAGCCTCCACGTCACACTCACAGAGATGTCATCCTCAAAGCCTGGGCCCTGTGTCACAGGAAGGTCCAATAACCATGGCAATCACAGCATTATCACAGCCACGTTTGTTTTAATGAGACAATGAGTTTTCAGTTCATTCAGTATCTTTTTTGTATTTGGAAATAATTTGTGGTGTGAAAAAAATGACGTAATGTAAA